>VZDJ01007749.1:36603675-37035165 GCA_008694505.1 Cyanoderma ruficeps | reverse complement strand
AATATATATATATATATATATATCTGTACTCCTCTTTAAAAACTTAAATGGGAAAAGGGTTGCAGATGTGTTTTAGCTGCCAGGGTTGAATGTGGTATAGCTAATGTGTTATTTAAAAACAGAGAAGTCTGGCCACTTTTCACCTTTGCCAGTTGCTAGAATATATTATTAAGGCTGCAGAACTGACTACCAGAGTTTGAGTTATGGTAATTTAAGATCTTGTCTTCTATTTGGAGGTTTTTCAAGTGAAGTAACTGTCTTATTCTATCCCCAGGATCTAAAGACTTGTCTAAATTAGGATTTGGGATTTCAGCTAACACCAGTTTAAGTCAGAAATATAGATTACTTAAGTATTCATTTAAAATCTCAGCCTGAAGTTGAAGTTTGTATTGCTTTTTCTGTACTAGACTTCTGAATGCCTTCGTTACCCTTTACTGGCTAATACCATCTCGCCTTTTGTCTAGACAAAATCTGAAATGGTCCGATACACTACTGTGCTCCTTCGGAGACTCATGCTTGCTGATGATGAGAAGTAAAAACTTAATCTTAATAAAGCATATATTTTGTAGAAATTGGAAATATCTTGGTCACTACTAGTGAATGGTAAGTGGACTTTTGAAAGCAGTGTTAATGAACACAAATGCCACATTTCTTCTTTTAGATGAAGAAGACACCTATGAACAAGTGTTGAAGTGTCCTTTAGGAGCAGTCGATGTCTTATGCTTTTAGATTTAATTAATTGAATTGTTGAGCTGCAGATTTTCTGGCGATCCAGCCTGACTGTAGTGAACTGGGGTAAAATTCCGGTTTTGTTGCTTGAGTGGAATTGAAAAGTGTCCTTAATGTTGAGTTAGTCTACAAATGTTCATGGTCTTCAGGCTTGGAGGTAATTAAAAACTGAGGCCAGTGAAATATTTATACATTTGAGCTAGTTTGGTTATGACAGTTACGTTTCCTTTCTGCAGAACTGTAAAAGAGCTAGTTCTTGGAAGATGTTGGCTCTTGAGGTAAAATCACATATGTATGCATTTTAAACACAAAGTTACACTAGAGTAATGCTTCTGTAAATATTGCAAGAGAAACCTAAAGATGAAGCTTTCACTGTTGGCCTGGATCTCATCCCCATTTTTTTTTTTCCAGTAAGATAGCTCTAGTGAAGGGCAGAGCTGCGTGCTAGAGCTCAAACTGGTGTAACAGTTTGCCACTGTCCTTTTTGCCTCCCTCTTTCTGGCTGCATACTGTTACTGGCTCCATAATCCAGCTCAGTTTGGCCCTTTATTAAGCCACTTGGATAACCTAGTTAAAGGAAAGTGGTTTCTAGGTATCCAGAGCTGGTCACGGGAGGGCCTGAAGGCTGTCAAGGCTGGTGTGAAGGTGAGGATAATGTGTTACCCAACTGTGTTACCAGGGCTGAGGAAGGAGTGGTCACAGACGGGAAGGGAGTAGGATTGGCCACTTGGCAGTGGCTGGCTCTTGTGCAGCATCACTGAGTCCAAGAGTAAATTTGCTATTTCTTATGTGTTGAACAGATGAATGTTTGAACCCCTTTAAGCAAAAAGGTGCTGCCTTTTAGCAAATGTTCATGTCTCTGACAGTTTCACTTTTTGTTCTATAGGGATCAGTATTGCTGAAAGCACAAATACAGTTTTGAAATAATTTCTTCATTGGCACCAACTAACGGTTTGAGGTAAGTTTAGCTTTAGTCCTTTCTAAATATTCTGATTGATCTCAGCTATCAAAAATTAAATCTTCTTTTGCTCTCCTAAATTTTATGCTTGCAGTAAGAAGCTACAGTATATAAAACTGTCTTGTAAAGATCAGCTGTACTTGTCATACGTAAAAGGCAAATAATTTAAAGCTGAGATTGAGTGATATTATACACTTTAGACATCTGATTTGTAGTTTGATAATTACTTGTAACAGAAAAAATCCTACCAGGTTTTGTTTTCTGTCACTCTTGGAAAATTGGCATGTCTTAAAAATTTTAAAGGTCTAAATTTAATGTTGCCCGTGAGTGTTGATCCTAAGAGATTTCAAGCCACTTTCTGTAAGTTTAATTGAACTCAATGAATTAGAAAATATCTTCAGATTATAGGTTTTGCAAGTTTGCTTTTTAGTGGAAGGAGCCAATAAAAAAGAGCATTCAACATACTCTTCTTCACCAAGGTAAACAGTTTTTTCTGAGATACGTGTAAGGCTGATTTAAGTTCAGTTTCTGCTGGGCTAGTTTTAGATGAGGTTACATCTCTTAGGCCGTGCAAACTCTTGTGGGGAAGGTCATGTGGGGCAGGAGGAACCAGATGATAGGAGAAGAGTTGGTCTGCTTTTGTCTTTTGGCTTCTCTTAGATGTAAATTAAACTCTTAATGTTGTTTTTGTCTTTACATGATTGAAATACCACCCAGGTAATGAGGGAGATTATATAAGACAGAAAGTGCTTGTTGTGTTGAGCTAGTATTTTGGATACAATAATTTTAGGCTTCAAAGCCTATTTGCAATACAAGAGGTAAATGTTTGGGTTTTTTCATTTCTGTTTTAGTTGTTATTAAACAATGATAATTGAGCATTCAAAGGCCTGAAAATGTGTAGTTACTTGTTCATAGCTTGTATTCAGGTTGTCTAATGTGACACTTCTTTTTTTTTTTTTTAAAGCTGGGCAATTTCAAAAGAAAATGGTAATGGGTCAAAGTTTTTATTAATTAAATTGGGGATTTTTAGCCACTGATCCGAAAAGGAAAAGGTGTGTATTTTTTTTATGGTTAGCACTAATTGTAAATATCTATTATGACTGTACATAAGAAGAAATTATAGTTTGTTATGAATTACTTTCTTTTAGTTTTCATAGCTTAATTTGTGCTGAAGTGTGTTGAATCTTGCTGCAAACCATATTGTTTAACTAATTGTTAAAATCTTTAAGTTGGCCGTGCATTTTACATGTAGGATAAAAAGCAAAGTTAATCGAAAAAGATGCAGGATGAGCATCTTGAGTGTGGAAATTTGGATCAGAGTGATGACCTTTAGTACATGTGGTTAATAAAAATAATACCTGTGGGTCAAACTAACGACTGCTGGACCAAATACTTCAGGGCTTTTTCTTTGCTCATGCAATAGGAGCATTGTAGAGGACTGTGAACTCCTCCTAGAGAAGAAACGGTGCATTGGAAATGCGAGGGAGCTATAAACTACACAATAGCTAGAATTTTGTTACAATATATTAAGATGTCCAGAGTTGTATTATTCTTGCCTTAATTTGCAGAAATGTTTCATTTTCTGCTGCTTCCTCTCTCTTACAGGATCTGTGTGCAGTTGAATCTGGACAAAACCTTTTACTGTTACACTTCATGTTTTCAGAGAAAGTGTGTGCTCTGCAGCAATGTTAAATTCTTTAAAATGTGGTTATACTTTTAATTTACTAAAAAATGTACTTGTGTTGTGTCCAAAGCTCTTTTGTTTAGCAAATGCTATACTTTCTAATAGTGTCATTTTAGTAGATGCAAATTTTGTTCATTTATATCGTTTACATGGATGCTAAATGGTTGCTTCTTTTTTTTCCCTCTCATTGCTTTTCTTTTTGGAAAGGAGTGGATCTACTGGCAAAGATGGGTCGATCTAATTCTAGATCCCATTCGTCAAGATCGAAGTCCAGATCTCAGTCCAGCTCTAGGTCAAGGTCCAGATCACATTCAAGAAAAAAGAGATACAGGTAAATTGATGTCTTACTGGGTGAAAAGGTGATTGGGTATATTAATTTTTGTCTGGAAAATGTTTTTCACTTACACGATGCTGTGGCAGAAGTGAGCCTGGGATCCTGTTTCATTTTAGGACGTAGGTAAACTATGCTTTGAGTGCAGTTTTTGTTTAATTTTTTTCCCCTTTTCCTGTATCTCAAGATAACTTCAAAATGCTAATGGTTCTTCATGATTTCTGGCCCATTTGATTCTTCCCTTCCCCTTTACATGATGTTTTCTTCATCCAGTTTCTTTCCCTGTAATTTGTTATTTCTTATTAAGCTTTTCATATCTGAAGTAACTTAAGGCTTTAGTAGATAAGCTTTGCTGTTTCTTGTCTTCTCAGTTGCCTCCAGTGTTTTCCTCATCTTACTTACTAGCGGACATTACCATCTCCCATAAAAGAAGTGGGTCAATTGAATGTTTACTGCCTCAGCTGCTGCCACCCGCAGGCTGGCATATTAAACTGGGGATCATGTCACTCCCTGTTCCCCGCTGTGAACCGTGGTGGCTGAGAAACTGAATGCCGTGCTCCAGAGTGGTGATAAACTCTAATAAAGTGGCCGGGGAGGCAGCTAAGGCTGGTAGTGTCTTAATCATGTCATACCAAGTTTCACAGTCCTTAGCAGTATAGTGTTTATTATAATTGATATTAATATATTACAGAAATAAGAAGAGGTATTGTAGAAGTTACGTTAAGACCAGGAGTCTGCATCCTTTATCATTCTGACTGCATTTTAAGAAATACAGCATTTTGTGTCAAGGCACTTTTTAAAACAAAATTTAAAATTTTTTTCAGTTGTTACATGTTGATGTTTGCTTTTTAATTTCAGTTCTAGGTCTCGGTCGAGGACATACTCCCGATCTCGGAGCAGAGATCGTGTTTATTCTCGAGATTATCGCAGAGATTACAGAAATAATAGAGGAATGAGACGTCCCTATGGTTACAGAGGAAGAGGTAGAGGGTATTACCAAGGAGGAGGTGGTAGATACCATCGTGGAGGTTACAGGCCTGTCTGGAACCGAAGACACTCCAGAAGCCCCAGGCGTGGCCGCTCACGTTCCAGAAGTCCAAAACGAAGGTCTGTGTCTTCCCAGAGGTCCCGGAGCCGGTCTCGTCGATCTTACAGATCTTCCAGGTCCCCGAGGTCCTCTTCATCTCGTTCTTCATCCCCATACAGCAAATCACCTGTCTCTTCCAAAAGACGTGAATCTCTGGAAAAGCAGGCAAAGAAAACTGAAGGGGCTCCTTTGCAAGACAGTCCCTTGAAAAATAAATCGCAAGATGAACAGAAAGATACATTTGAACATGACCCATCAGAGTCTCTTGACGATTTTAACAAATCATCAGCAGCTTCTGGCGACATTTGGCCTGGCCTTTCAGCTTATGATAACAGTCCAAGGTCACCTCATAGTCCTTCTATTGCCACCCCACCTAGTCAGAGTTCATCTTGCTCTGATGCCCCTCTGCTTAGCACAGCCCACTCAGCAAAGGACACACCTCAGCATTCCCATTCCATTCAGCATAGTCCTGAGAGATCTGGCTCTGGTTCTCTTGGAAATGGTTCTAGCCGCTATAGTCCTTCTCAGAATAGCCCATTGCATCATATCCCTTCGAGGAGAAGCCCTGCAAAGACAATCCCATCACAGAGTGCCCCCCGTGAGGAGGCTCGAGTGCGGTCGTTTTATCCTGAGGGTGGTGAACAGGAAACCTCAAAAGGTGGAAAGTTTATGAAAAGGTAAGAGCCAAGTTATCAGCCTACTGTTGCCTCTTAAAAACTTTACTAGAGTTTCGTCAAGATCATCACTGTTACCTTGGAAAATCTGTTATGGAACGCTAGTAATACTAGTGTGATTGGAATTGAGCTTGAAAGATATGTATGCCTTTTCCTGCTAGGATTCTTCAAGGTCTGGAACGTTGGCTAGTAGAAATAGGAACATGTATCCTTGAGGAAGAGTTGGTTTGTGCTTTTCCTCTGGTTTATTTTCTGGTCCTCAGTTTTTTACTGTTAAGAAAAATCTTAATTGAAATAGTGCATCAGACTTGCTGGATTGATAGTGAACGCTGTTCAGGTATTTCAAAATTTTAATGCTTTGTGTAGTTGGAAATGCAAATATTTTGGAAGTCCAAAAATGTTGATGTGCAATAATTTCTCTATGTTGACATAAACAGCATCAATAGCTGATTGTGTGGTGCAATATGAAAACTTTGATGTCTTGAATTGCATTACTTATCAAAGAGGGTAGGTGTTGGTATTCTAGGAATATAATGCTGTTGATGTGAAGGAAGTTCAGTGTTCCAAAGAGAGTGAAAATCTTCAATTTGTTCTTAAAAAGTTTGAAATAGTAATAATTTATGAAAACCGTAGAAGTCTTACTGGCATTAGACTGTTCCTTTCTAATGTGACTGATGTTTCAGTGGATTTCTTACAAAATGAGACAGAGAGAGAAGTTGTGACTATGCTATATGGGTTTGATTGTAGGCTTTTAAATCAATTCGTCTAGTCAGTGATTTATTATATAAAAAATTACTGCTTAGGAGATCAAAAATATAACTTCTCTTGGATCAGATGTGTTGGAGTTGGTGAACATATTAGAACCTGTGTGAATATAGCATACAAACAAGGCAGTGGCTGAAATAATTAATTGGTGTGTTTCTGTGTTTAGGAGAGCTGCCTTCTAAAGCTTCCCTGCTTGTACACAATATAGTGAATGCACTAAGCCTGTCCCAGATTGTGGAATTATATTAGTGATGTGCAGGATCTTGAAAAGAATTCACTTCTTTATGCTACTGCTTCAACTCTTTCAGTAAAAGAAGTGCAAAAATGAATTGTGGTCTGAATTTTCAAACCGTGTGAATTTGATGGAAAAAAATTACTAGTGTAAGAGAATGTGAAACTGGCAAGAAAACAAGCAAGTAAATTTCTAGGCATTCTACAGAAAGGCATTATATTCTTCAGATGCCTCCATCAGTGCATAAATGACAGTGGATACAGTGTTAATGGTGTGCCAGGCATTGCATGCTGAAGTTAATTGCTCAGAGGAATGTATTTTCATCTTCTTCTTGGTGTGGAATTGACACGAAAGAGGAATGCAAGTGAACTGGAATGAATGCAATCCAGAGTTACCAGTGTCTTCTTTGCTATCCACAGGTACACAGATGAAGAGTCTAGAGTTTACCTGCTTGATAGGGGTAATACCAGGGAGAAGGAGGCCCAGAAGGAGAGAGGATCAGAAAAAGGGAGGACAGAGGGAGAAAGGGAATGGGAGGAACAGGAAACTTTAGATTTTTTCGTTGATAAAGAGACTGGGAAGGAAAAGTTTAATGACTCTGAAGGGGAGGACGCAGAGGAGACAGAGGATTACAGACAGTTCAGAAAATCTGTCCTGGCAGATCAGGGTAAAAATTTTCCTACTGCATCTCACCGGAATGCTGAGGAGGAAGGAACCAAATACAAATCTAAAATATCAATCAAGGGCAATAGAGAGAGCGATGGATTTAGAGATGAGAAAAGTTATAAGCTTAAAGAGACTGGCTATGTAGTGGAAAGGCCTAGTGCAACAAAAGATAAGCACAAGGAAGAAGACAAGAGTTCTGAGAGACTAATGATGAAGAAAGAAACTCAGTCACCTGAGCAGGTAAAGTCTGAAAAGCTCAAAGAACTCTTTGATTACAGTCCTCCTCTACACAAGAATCTGGATGCGAGAGAAAAATCCACCTTCAGAGAGGAGAGCCCCCTTAGGATCAAAATGATAGCCAGTGACTCCCATCGCCCTGAAGTTAAACTCAAAATGGCACCAGTACCTCTTGATGATTCCAATAGGTAAATTATTCCACTTTACAGTGTGGGTCTCCACCTGCCTGCAGTGTTGTTCGTATTTATTTAAACTAGTGGTTTCTTTTTGTGTGTCTCTTTTGTTGTTGGTGCCTTTTAGACCTGCTTCCTTGACTAAAGACAGGCTGCTTGCTAGCACACTTGTCCATTCCGTCAAGAAGGAGCAAGAGTTCCGATCCATCTTTGACCACATTAAGTTGCCACAGGCCAGCAAAAGCACATCAGAGTCATTTATTCAGCACATTGTGTCCTTGGTTCACTATGTCAAAGGTATGTATTTCGTTGATTGTGCTGGATATGTGTCTGACAAGTTCATTAAAGCCTTTTTGCTGTTTCTAGTACGGTAAGATTTCAGGCTTCTTTTAATGTTGTGGTTTAGCCAGACTTTCTTCCTCTTGAGGTATGCATGAAAATAATTAGAAAAATAATAACCACACAAACTAGGACAAAAAACCCACAAGCAGTGTAGAGTATAATAGCAGGTATTCTGTGTTTCTGGATAAATTTTTGAGCTTAGGTAGCGTAGAAAGCTTGAATTTCTGCAGTGTATTTCAAACATACTACACTGGTCAGTTTTTCTAATTTTATTTTAATGAGTCTAACATAAAATTTTATATTACATGTTGCAGTGTGGTTTGACAGATGTCTTTGGAATGTAAATACAATGGCATTCCTTTTGGAGCATCCTAGAGGTTATTTCCAGATTCATATTAGAAAAGTTGGTTTTTTTTCCCCAGTAAGATTTAAGAAAAATTGTATTTTAAATGGTAGTGAAGTTAATGGTGATAATGTTTTATTCCTATAAGACAGTATTTCACTTACAGAAACTTGGCAGTGGCTAAATAAACCTCCATTAGATGAGTTGTACCCTAAATATTTTCTGATATAGCAGTAGTGGCTATTTTCTATAAACACCAAGAAGAACCCTCAACAAACCAAGCACAACAAAAGTCCTCCTCCAAAATCACTGAAATCCAAACCTGGATCATCAAAGTAGATATATCTCACTTAGGTCATATATCCTCTAAAGTTTTTTGATGGGAAAATAGATAATTCCTAAAATCCCCTGGGGATGTCTGGAGTGTTCTTTAAATGCTTTTTTTCTATAGCATTTGCTTTATTTTACTGGACTGTTGTCTTGCTGTTGTGTTAAATGTAACAGGTAATATAAAGCTGGTACAAGTAATTTTGTATCATCACAATAAAGGGAAAAGTGGAAATGCTGAATTAGGTACCAGTTTCATTGAACCTGTCTGTAAGCATTGTTTTTAAGATCTATTAGCATCTAAAATTGATGAGATTTGTGTGCTAGAAATATGTGCTGAAGTTCAGTTAAAAATGGCATTTTGTTGACGTAATTCAGATTACTAAGGCCAAATTATTTCTTTCCTATTGAATTACTTACAAAGTAATAGTCAACAATAATGGGCTATGATAATGTATTAGTTAAAAAAAATTGGGGATACCTGTTTAGTGTGTAATGATTTGTTGTGAACATATCTATTTATTGATATGTAAAGGATTGTAAGACTTAATCCAGTGAGAGCTTCTGTAAATTTTTGCTTGTATGGTTCATATCTAACTGTAGGTGAAAATAATACTTGCCAAACTCTCACATGTTGATCACAGAGTAGGCTTTTTCTGTAAATTTTTGTATGTTGAATATCTGATAAATTTAACAGCCTGTCAGGTCAAGTAACTAGAATATGTATTGTTATGGTTGTTTTTTAAAAGCAGAACATCTCTTTAAGTTTCAGATTTACTGTGGTCTGTGGTCAGAATTTTTGTAACTTTTTTGACAATCTGAAGTTATGTTCATTATTGGTATGATGCGACCAGTCTGAACAGCTCTTTATTAATGTAGAGCTGAAAATGCCCAGTGATGTTTTCTTTTTCATTGTAACTAGGTCCTGGAATGTGTTTTGAAATGGCAAAATCCATGTTACAAAAGTAAAATAGCTGTTGAAAGATACAGATGCCAAACAGGCAAAGTTGAACCTTCTGTCTTCCTGGCAAAAATGGCATAAAAACAGAATTACTAGCTCAAATTCCTGTGTTTGATGGAATTATGATTGAGGCACTACCCTTGTAGTGGCCGTTTCAAGTTTTAATGGTTGGTTATGAGACAAATGCTGGATGCCGGGCGGTAAGTTGATACAGATGTATGTTGACCTGTTAAGCAGATAGCTTGCTTCATATGTAACATTTCATAGCTCATGACTTTATGTATTTCTATATTACATTTAAACACATTTGTTGAGCTGGTTTGAAAACTGAGTTTTGCTGTGGGTAATTTAACTGTCTTTGAAGGAAGGAGAAAACTTGTCAGAGAAATTGTCAAGTTTGCCAAGATGCCAGATGCTTAAATGAATTTATTTATGCATAGGTGTGTTAATTGTATCGTTTATCATCACCCAGTCAAGAAATTGTGTTCTTTAAGAAAAGACTTGTTAGGTCATTCATGTAGTTATTGAAGCGTGCTTTACTTAAATGCTTTCACTAATTCTTACTTTAAGTTAAAGATGAGATGGATGGTGAAGTGTACTTGCTGCAAGTATTCATGACTCAAAAGTAATTTCACTTTATCTTGTGGGCAGAGTATAAAATAATAGTTTAAGAAATTGCTCTTTATCATTAGAGGAAAATGTCACTGAAAATGAGCAAGTCCAGTCAGTAAATGATGCTTGAATTAGATGTGATACAGTCATGGCATAGTAGACTTGCCTTGATGCCGTGTGCTGTTACTTTGTTTGGGTTACAGTGTGTAAAAATAGGGAAAACACCACATTTGCTTGTCCTGATAGATTTATTGAAAATACTGTGGGTTTTGCCTGCTACTTGCCTTTCTGTCAGGAGTAAAAATAAGTGTCAGTTGAATTAAACTAACGAAACAGTGTTTTTCTTCTGTTGTAACCAACAGAGCAATACTTCAAGTCGGCTGGAATGACCCTAAATGAGAGGTTCACTGCCTATCAAAAAGCAACTGAAGAGCACTGCACCCGACAAAAGAGCCCCGAAATACATAGGTATATGTTACTGTGTATGCAGATGCTTTGTGTTTCAAATAATGTCTTCTAATATTTCTTTTGAGAACCCAAAATACTTTTTCTAATCTGGATGAGGTAATTTGTATAATTACAAAATACAAAAAAAACCCAAACCCTTCTGTAAAAGTGAATTCACCTGAGTCAGGTCTGGCTTCATCTGTGGTTTTGTGACAGATGTCTTCTCTACCTCTGTATCTCATTTGGGATATATTTACTTCTCTCACATGCAGTGCTCAAATATTGAGGGGCATATGTCTTGAAGATGAAAAGAAGCCCTGTACATGCATCTTTCTTCTTCAGTGTGAAATGTTCCATCTCATACTACTTTAGTTTTTGTGTGTGTTAATTTACAGCAGTTTTTTGAAAAATCTGAGAATCCAAAAGGTAAGAAGGTAGGCATGCAGATGTAGTGTCTGATCATGTGCTCTAGTTTTATGATGCAGTGTACTATATTTGTGTTGCATGTGAGGATACAGTATCTAACTTCACAATTTTTCTTATTAAGAATTTTTTGATTTTACAGCAAACTATCATAGTGCTGATGGTTTCTTGGAGGGGGTGGGCTTTCAACTGGCTTCATATACTGGTCCTTTTGAAATAAATCATTAAACATTTTTTCTGTCTTCCAAGCTATATTTAAAATGTGAAACATCAGTCCGCCTGTTTTCTGTATTTGTGTTTTTAGCATACTTCACATAGAACAGAACTATGGTTTTTCATTTTTAGTTGCTTCTGTATTCTGATGATGAGGTTTAATAATGTAAAAAGTTTATTCTGCTGCAAAAATTCCTTGTTTGTCAGTTTTCTGTTGAAATGAGATGTCCGAGGCTGTTACCAGTCATGTGCATGTATGGCAAGACACTGCTTTTATTTTGCATTTAGGAGGATTGACATCTCTCCAAGTACCCTGAGGAAGCATACCCGTTTAACAGGTGAAGAGAGAGTCTTTAAGGAAGAAAGTCAAAAAGTAGGTTCTAAATCAATGTCCTATCTGTGCTTCCAAACTTAGTTTCATTTTAAATCTCAACTTCATCTCTGGTTTTCTATATGAAAATACAAAAATAATTCGTATTTATTGTACCTAAAGTACTTGGCATTTAGAATTATTTTTCTTTGAGTAAAACGTGTTGCCAAGAAGCTGGTTTATATAGCATGATTTTGCTATATTAATAACACGGTGTGTAAGGTCAAGTCCTCTGCCATGCTTCCTTTCTTCTTGCATGTTTCTTGACCACTAAGCTGCCCAAGGACAAAGAATAGGTTTGGGGCAGAAAGAAGTACCGAGATGGTCAGTGAGTAGTGTGGCTGAACTGTAAAGGTGCTTGCTTGTGCTCTGCTTAGAAACAATTCACCAGAAGAAACGAATACTTAATTATCTCCTCAAACCACGTATTGTGGTCTGTCTGTATCATCAAAAACTAGACACCAATTGGCTTGATGGGAGTGCTTGTTTGAAACTGAAATTCTTAGCTGTACTTTTTTTGGATGTAACCATTGCATGTAAAGGGCAAAGTCAATTTCTGTGCTGAAGTTTGTTGAAAAATAGGTAAATTCTATTTTTTTTATTTTAATTGATGCACAGCTTGCCTTTTCACTGATACTGTCTTGATGTTTTGTTTCAATATTTTGTTGCAAAATATATATTTGTTTGCAGGGAGATAAAAAATTAAGGTGTGATTCTGCTGATCTTCGGCATGACATTGACCGACGTAGAAAAGAACGAAGTAAAGAGCGAGGAGACTCAAAGGGTTCCAGGGAATCCAGTGGGTCAAGAAAGCAGGAGAAAACTCCAAAAGATTACAAGGATTACAAATCTTACAAAGATGACAGGTAAATATTTGAAGTCCCTATAGAGGATTTTAGCTTCTAATTAGCCTTTTGTAATTGTAAGCTTAATTGCTTTCAATTTTCAATGTATAATGGAACATTTAATTTTAAACAATTAAAATTATTTGTTTTACAGCAAATATGTATTATCTGTCTTTTACACGGCTTATGGTGGATGAGGACAAAAACTTTGGAATAGCAAGCTAACACTGAAAAAAAAAATGACAAATTAATCTGTCCTATTATCCAGGCTACATCAGGAGGTTGGACTTCAATGCAGTACATTTCTATAAACAGTTTGTGTAAGAACTTTGGTTCGTTATGCTTGATTCCGCACTTTTTCAACTCATAACACCCAGATTATGAGAATTTTACTGATACTTAGGTTTTAACATGGGTGAGAAGGGGAATTTTTAAATTTTTATATAAAGCCAGTGGGCTGTTTTAAGAAAAAAATGCTAGTATATCTCAGTGGATACTGTGTAGAAGTGGTAAGAGTTACTTCAGGTATGACCTTTCTTTGAATAGAATGCTAAGATCTTGTAAATTGGGTCAAGTTAATACCACTATGGGGTTACTAAAAGTTTTGCTGTAGGAATTTTTTCCCTGCTTTGTACTGTATATAAAGTGAATTTTTACTTACACTTGCTGTTTCCCATTTACTTTGACTTTGGTATCCACATTTTCTTCCACTGGCTAATTTCCCTACAACCATCTGTGTAGGGAAGCCCATACCATACCTCTCAACAGTGTGCAAACTGAACTGTCAAGTTGCTGTAAAACTTTACCTTGAGGGTTTTTTCCCCTTAACTTCTGTTTTTCTGCCTCAGAAGAAAGGCAGATCTTAAAAGTAACAGCATCTCTTCATGGCATCAAAGTCTAGAAAAGTGGTATTTTACAGTTTGCAGACTGCTGCTTTCCAACTCACCAGCAATAATATGCACTTAGTGCACTTAAATGTATCAGAGGAGGCTGGAAAGTGGAAATACACTTTGCCTTAATATCTCAAATATGTAACGTGTGACTTTATAACCAGAAGGGGGATAGTTTTGCATAAAACATAGAGACCCGGTTTAGTATAGCATGTTACAGACTATCCAGTATGTTTAAAATAGCACATAGTGTATTTTTTTATTTTTCAGTAAACAAAAAAGAGACCAAGACCGTGCTCGGTCCTCCCCATCTTCCTCCCCATCTTCTTCCTCATCCAGTTCTCGAGAAGAAAAGGATTGCAAGAAAGAAAGAGATGACGAGTTCAAAACCCACCATGAACAGAAAGAATACTCTGGTTTTGCAGGAGTCAACAGGCCAAGAGGCACCTTTGTAAGTTTTCTCCGTCCCCCAAATTACAAACACTTCACCAATGCTAATAGTGTAACAAAGAAAATGAGGGAGTGTTGTAGTGATTCGTGTTAGGCTAGACTTGAGGTCTTTATGTGATACACTGAACCTGAAATACTGAGTCACTTTTTTTCCCTAGCACTCCACAGTAGCAGTTAAATGATATGTAAATATGCATTAGCATCATAGTAGAGATCCTAGCATAAGGATCTGGGGAATAGGATTTCTTGATTATTCCTTCCTCTTCTGTAATAATGCTATTTCTTAACAGGATCTGAAAATTCAGTGTTCTGTAAATTTTAAATCTTGGATCCTGATACCTCTTAGCTCCCTGCTCCTCTCACGTTGAGTTTGGTTTTGCCCTCCTTTGTGCGTAAGGCCTCCAATTTTTAAATAGACAAGGCACATAATTAAAAATACATGTCTACCTTGAAACAGCTGTGTTGAGGAGATGGTATACTTGTTATTTTTGTGTTTCTTTGTCTTGGACTGGCCACTGAGCATGAAAGCTCATTGATCTACCTCTATAATGTATTTAAGCATTGTGATTTGGAAAGTGGCATGTTGACCACTATAGTCTTCAAAAAAATCTTAAACTTTGATTCCATGTTAATGTAGTTGTTGATATATAATTGGGAAATGTAGAATCATCTGAAAAACTAGGAATCAATAAAGGAAGCCTCGAAACAGATAAGGAGTACTTTAAAACACCATACAAGCCAAATAAAAAACCCAACAAAACAACTCACAAATAGACACCATACACTCACCCCCAACAACACAGCAAAACAGATCTCCCGACCACAGCTAAACACGCAAAAAAGTTCAAGTTCTGTGTAGCTTGGGAAAAAATGTTTTACTTCATAAGTAGGAGTAATTTCATACTTCAGTAGTAATTCCTTAATGTAGCCTGTAATTAAGACCAAATAAGGCTAAAATGCATTGTTTAGTGTAAATGTTTAGTCATGCAAGAAGTATGTTTTGAACTACACATAAGGGATGTGCCAAAATAGTGAAGTGCATGTGGCACATGCCAACATTTGAGGCTTGAATCTTCCACCAAAAAAATTGTAGCTACCTAGAGGAATATTCAAAGTTCTAAATTTCTAACACTAAAAGTGCATCATTTCCTCCTTTCTTACTTTTTTATATAGTTATGCTATGGAACTGTGTGGCATAAGTATATAAATCCCTGGATGGTGTAGGCATCAAATATGACTATCAGCACAATTTCTAGCTATATAAAACAATGGCACAAACAAAACAGAAGTTAAAAGGGAGGGTGCTTAAAACTCCACCTCCTCTCAAGGAGATTTAGTGGGAGAAAACTTGTAATTCGTTGAAGCCTTCCTGCTTTATAAAACCACATTGTTGTATGTATTGTGAAAGAGGTGCTGCTTTACATGCAATTGAGGTAGATGGGAACTGGAAAGTTAATAGATTTCTACTCATTTAATTGCTAGTGACTGCCTATTTGGTCTATGCAGTGGTAACAGGTTAATGTTCCCTAACAACATCCATGGTCACACACAAGCTTTTGGAACAAAGTGTCTGAGCAGGTGAATCTAAATAGGCCAGCTGCTGACTTAGGTCTCCTCTTTAGGGATATGTCTTGGATGGTAACAAAAAACACAGACCAGGTAGCGTAGCAGTGGGTTTGTAAATACAGGCTAATAGTGGCTGCATTCCAGTGAATACTGCTTTGCTTTTGGAGTAAATAAAATGCTTTGTTTTTGAATCCTTCTCCTAACAGGAAGCCTTGGAGAATGTAACATCTCCCCTGTCCAGCAAGCTAATGTTAAATCCGCAATGGTTTTTCACTAACTTTGGCTGGTACATCATTCTGTTGGATTCTAGGCTTCCCATGCATAAGCGTCATGAATAGTCTTTAAATACAGACACAGAGAGAAGGATAAGAATTTTTCAATGGCAATGTCATTAGTATCCATATCTGAAAGAATTCTGTGTAGCAGCTCTGTTTACAATGAGTTCTATGTAGAAAATATGTTCTTGTCTTTTTTGTGGTGGTCTTTCTAATAAGGAAGCCCATAAAGGTAACACCATAGTAGATTTTATGGCCTGTAGTTCTTTACATGAAAGATGATTTGGTAGGGGGAAGCATTAATAAAATGGTGAGGAAAGCTGTAGATGTTTTTCTTAATGGAAATCTGATCACAGGACTGAATACCAGGAAAAGCTGATACCTTTTTTTTCCTCTTTTTTATTCCTGTCATAATTCTTTCTGCGCCCTGCCCCTCCCCCCAGGTTATGGTCTTTTGTGCCCTAATTTTGTAAGGCTGTTGGAAGTAAAAAAAGCATGTGTTATTTCCTCCCTTGTACAGTTAGTCTGTCACTTTCCATATGACTCTCCAAACAAGTTTTTGTTTGGGATTTTTGGGTTTTTTTTTTCCTTCGGAGCATTGGATAGGTCTTATTAGCCCTCTACAGATTGTTTTACAGTCTGTTCAGAGTAATTTTAAATCTGTCCAGCATAAATGCTGCATTAGAAATTTCGAAGCTTTGTGGTACTAAGTATGCATAATACTTACCTTTTGAATTTGTTAATTATATACATTTTTGATCTGTGTTTATGGAACATGCTTGTTTTTAACAAATAAATTAGCTTCCTGTCATGTTTTTGTACTATTACTCTGAAGATGCAGTTCTGTGTTTTTAAGTAGATTACTTGTGGAAATTGTGTTCTGTAGTAACTGCAGTTTTCAGCAGTGTTGTCTTCCCAGACTAACCTTTCTTCTCCCCTTGGGTGAAGGATATAAACTCATTTAGTGTTCTCTACAAGCAAAGTATTTACATGCTGAGATAACTGTATACATTACTGCTTAGTGTATTCTGAGTTAAGGGTGGTTTTTTGTGTGAGACTTTCTAGCCTAGCATTTTAAAACTCCAGTAATTCATCATAAAAAATATTTAAAACACTCTTTATCACTTTAAGCATTGCAACTCTGCACAGTACATACTATTGACTTTTTTTATGAGTAAAGAATTTACTCATTTGAACTGTAATTTGGCCTAAGGTACATTCTTGAATCTCAGTTTAAAATGCTTGAGTAACACACAGTGGATATACTCCTTTGCAAACTGCACTGTTAGTATGTGTTCCAGAATCACCTTTTCATAAATGATTCAATTGACTCCAGAAATACCTTTCTTTCCCCCTGATGGTTTTGTTCCTGTTTCAGTCTAGTTTTCCTCCTGTTTTTTTGTCTGTGAACAGCTTCAGAAGCTTCTTGTGACCTTTTGTTCCAACACACTGGTTTACTAGCAGTCAAATTTCTTTTCAGTGGTTGTAGGTGAACTTATGCCAAGAACTCAAATGTGTTTCAATTAAGTTTAATAGAATCATTATTTCAAAATGAATGCTTGAATATATTACTTAAGGTAGTATGTGAATTTGAAAATGCTTTTTCCACTTGCAGATACTGTAATTAAGCACAGAAAGTATTTTCAGTAACAGAGAACTTGAACTCTGCTTTGTGGTGTTATATAAATGGATTAAATGACATCTCGGTTAATCAGTTTCGAATTAGGGGCAGAGGAAGAGCCAGAGGAGTCTTTGCTGGAACAAATACTGGTCCCAGCAACTCAAATACTACTTTTCAGAAGAGACCGAAGGAAGAGGAATGGGATCCTGAATATACCCCAAAAAGCAAGAAATACTTCTTGGTGGGTGTGGAGAACTTGATGTCTTATGCATGCTTTTGTTTTTTCGAACTTTCTACAAGTGTAGAAGTAGCATGCATGTATGGACAGGGACTGGAGTAACTGTGAGAGTATCAACATGGCTGTAGTGGTTGGTTCTGTTTATCTTTCATCTTTCTGCAGCAGGCTGGCAGTAACTGAGGCCTGACATCGAATTTATTTCCAAAAATTTCATCAGGGAGTGGGGAAGAAGGCAGGTTCAGACAAAATTTATTAAAACCCAACTGTAAACCAAAAAGGCTTGTGCTGTGTTTTCCTGGATTTACATCTGTATGACATTTGAGATTTGTCTTAGATTGGTCTGGAAATCTACAGAAGTGAAAGATCAGGAAAAATTGACAGTATTTGTGTATGTACATAGGCAGACTCTGCTATGAGCAGTTTTCTGCTCTGTGTGATAGTCATAAGAAAATCACCACAGTTTTGATGCCTTTTTCCCATCTGGCTTATGAAAGGAGGACCCTTGATGTAACCACTTTAAGTAGTGCAGTACACTGAATGTGTGGCCTCTGCTCCAGCTACTTGTGTAACAATGCAAACTTTGAAGGATATTGTTTCATCATTGAAAAATGACAAGTAACGAAGATGAGACCTTCTCCTGTAGTATTATAGCTTGACACAAATATGTAACAGGTAACTAAGAAATAATGCAGTCACAATTCAGATACTTCTTTAAGGAGTTCTGTCTTCCTAGACATATCTAAATTTTCTTGATCTGTAAACAATGTGATAATCTATTCATGATATTAGAACAATCAGTTGTAGCTATTAAACTTAAATTTCTAAAAATACTTTAAATGAAATAAGCCACCCTTTAACTACTTCTTTGTAATTAAACTGCATTGTATGGGTGTAATACATGTTTAATAATTCAGACTTCTTTCCAAATCACAAGTTTAAAAAAAGTACATTGAAGCAAGTGTACCTCACCATTCTAAATATAAACTTTTTTTTATATTAAGTAACGGTTTGTAGATTTCATGCAGTGCACGAAGTGATTGTGAGAACATACCAAACTATGTAAGGCTGTATTTGGTAGCAAGACAGCAAACGTTAGGCTTATTAACCAGAGAAACTCAACTATTGTTTGGTAATGTTAGATTTAAAGAGTTTGAACGTAATTTGCCCTATGTTGTGCCCGTGGGGCAGGTTTTCTGAAAGCTGCCTTCAGTTACCTCTTCTTACGAAGAACTCCCACTGTGCTAAAGTAACCTAGCAGTTTCCCAGAGCTTCTTTTAAAGTAACAGTTTTTTCCCATCAAAACTAGTAATTCTAAATTCTGACTGAGTGTAAGTTACAGACAAGTGATTTGTTACTGACATTTGAGTAGACACACAGTGAATAAGGGCTCTTCAAACAATTTTATTTTGGTTTTAGTTGCAGCATTCATTATGCATTTTAAGAATAATTATGATCTGAAGAGAACTTCTTAACAGTTACTTTGTTTTATACATTTGCTATAGAGTACTAACATTATGGGGTACATTTAAGAGGTGTCTAACCTTACTCTTTTTCTGATGTTATTGTAGCATGATGACAGAGATGATGGTGTGGATTATTGGGCCAAAAGAGGAAGAGGCCGTGGTACTTTCCAGCGTGGCAGAGGGCGTTTTAACTTCAAAAAGTCAGGTAGCAGTCCGAAGTGGACACATGACAAATACCAAGGGGATGGGATTGTGGAAGATGAGGAAGAAACAATTGAGAATAATGAAGAAAAGGACAGACGCAAAGAGGAAAAGGTAAATCGTTCAGTGAATTGCAGATGAGACAGTTCATCTCGCACTATGCCGAGTAATTGGATGCATGTAGGGATCGCTGTAAAGGTTTTGGAATTTGCTTATTTTAACAGTTTACAACAAGAATGTTTTCTTTCTTTCCACAGGAATAACCCTGAAGAAAGTTGTAGCTGAAAGAGCAGCTCTTGCACCACCCACACAGCATTTTTAATATGTTTTTTTGTTGTCAAATGAATGTAAGCATTTTACTTAAATTTTACTGTTGGAAAGTAGTTTAGAGAGATTGTTTTCGTTTTAAGCCTTTAGGAAAAAATCATGATATAGTAAACTATGTTAATGATCGTACAGGTAGAAAGTAAAATATTTGTAACAACTTTTAAGAAATTTTACTGTTTGTTATATGCAGTGTAATTCTGCTTTGTCCAAATATATGGTCAAGTACAACTCTAAAAGTTTTGATTCTCCCTTATGTCTGTGTTTTATTCTGAAGTAAACTTACAGCTCTGCACACCTGAAATGTTGGAGCAGCATTTTTTATGAACTGATCATTACTTCTCTGTTGCCTTTTTATGAGAATTGTAGTTAAGGGTAGTTATCCAGTCACAGTCTAAGTACAAACAGTTGTGCAAAATGCTTGTTGTATGTTAGTTCACAAGAAACACATCTACATAGTGATAAACCTGATTCTTATTCCACCCTGCAAGGGTGCAGCAAGAATTTTACTTCAGCAGTGAAATCATCACTCCTCATTAGTAGCCTAAGAAATACATATGCATATACAGACTACAGTGAATTTCAAGTGTATTCTTTGACAGCTTAGTCATCAGCAGAACACTTGAGTTAAATTGGTGTCAGTATCAATTTAACTTCTTTTTACAGTTTGTTAGAATTGCCTCTTTAATTTCTCTTTGTGGGCTTGCCTCTCTGGGTATATAATCTGGCAGGAGTGAGTCAATCACATGTACAGCATTTAAGTTAAAATGAGAGAGCAGGGCAGGAGCAGGTGGGAGGAGAGAAAAATATGAAACACCACAAAATCCCTGAAAAAATAAAGCAAGATTATGTTAAAACTTGAATTGGTAAAGATAATTCATACATACCAGAAGTGTGAGAAATGAATCTTACTTTCTTCAACACTGATTTCTAATAATTGTTCTGCAAGAATTTTTGTAGCCAAAGTGCAGATGCTAAGGGTTTTTTTTTATTGGGTTTTTTGTTTGTTTTGGCAAAAATAACAAACCCTCAAGCTTAGTTTTAGTGGTAGGTACACGCTTGACCTCTAGAATGTTAAGAGTGTTGCATTAGGGGAACAAGGACATTCTAATGCAGGAAGATTACTTTGTTTCTCTTTCTCAAAATGCTGTAGATAAACTGAATCTTAATGTTGTGTGGAGTTAAAAGTGTAGTTATTCAACCCTTTGAATGGCATAATATCTTTAAAGTAGGAGGATTATTTTTAAAACAAAATAATCCTCACTGTAGCTGAGGAAGCCATATTTTAGGTTGTACTAGTTTGCCAGCAGCTGTGTAGAAAAGGAAACAGGAATAATACTTGCCTCCCAATAGTAGTTAGTTAATAAGGAGTCATTCCTTCTTTGTTTTAAAATGTTTAGGCCAACTAAACTGTTGTTGCAAGATTTGCTTTTTCATGTACAACACATCTTTTAATAGCAGTTTGAAATGATAAACTGAGTATTCTTTGGACTTCTCAGCAAAACTCAGACTTTGTGTATATTAAATTAGAATAATCAAAAAAGGGAACAGAGCAAACTTGACATCAGGGTCAAAGTCTGTCCTAATGAAGTAAAATTAAACATCAGCCTGAAACTGGACAGTATCAAGATATTCTTGAGCTGTCATGACCTTAGAACAGGAGAACAGGTGATTTGTGTCATTTATGTCAAGTTGAAAGTGGATTGTTAGGGTTTGCGTGTCATAAAGTAGTACGATTCCTGCAAGATCAGGCACATTTAAATTTTGTACTTCAGCTGAATGTCCAAGGAAATCTGGTAGAGACTGTTTTGGTAATGGAATTTGATTCTACAAGCTTGTCTGCTGGTTAGATCATAAAAATCAATTTTTTGCAATCCCTAATTTCATTGTAGTTTATCAGAAATGTAATTTGATTATAGAATACCTAATGACAGCCACTAACATTTCCTTAAAGAAATGAATTCAAATTAAGAGATGGTGTAGTCAAAGATCCAAGTTGCAGTCTGTCTCTCTGTGAGAGATATGTAAGAAACAAAGTGAGAGTGAAGATCGCTTTTTTTAATCCAAGTCTAGTGCTTCAGCACTTACTAGTCTTTCAACATGAACCGTGCTAAGAAAAAAACATTTTTTGAGGTTTTCACTTGGTGTTACTAAGGTAGTTGCTTGACCTGTGAATGGAATTTCAGTGCATTTTGCGTTTCTCTTATTAAAAGGTAAAGACCATAACTGGTGGCGCAGGGGAAAAAACGTGTAGACATTATGCTGATATCAAATGTTTAACTGTATTTTCAATTCAGTAATTCATTCTGACTCACTGCTCTTCAGCAATGAAGCACTTTTAAGGACATCATGCAGAGATGAAGTGGATTCACAAAGTTTGAAGTTGTCCCTGCAGTTCAGATGAGATCAGGCACACATTTTCCTAGGCCAAAGAAAAGGCCACCAACGAACCTGGAATCCAGTAGCTGTACTGTTGATACAGTGTCCATTTAGTTTCTTGGTTTGAAATTAAATCTCACATCCTCTTCCCTCCTAGGAACAATCAGCATTGCTGTAACAGTGGACAACTACATAAGAGTAAAGCTTTCCTGCATTTGTTTTGCTAGTGCTTTAAAAAGAGAACTGTCCCTGAGCTTTGGCTCAGCTCCAGCATTCACCCTTGAGCCCTTATGTCACTTCTTGTTTTTTAAAGCTGGCCTGTCACAAGATGCTTTTGTTCAGAAGATCGTGCAGATCCCTTCAGTACTGTTCAGAGCTGTACCTGCTGACTTGAAGTGTTTCTGGATGAGTTCCCAACTGCACCTCTCACTCAGTGCAGCTGGTAACTGGTGCTGCAGTGAAACTGAATGGCCTCGGTTTTGCTGTTGCTTGTAAAACCCTGCCTCTTCCTGGCTTTCCAGTAGAGCTGTGTGTTTTTCCCTTCTGTTGACATTTCGCCTTCTTAAGTAAGGTGTTGGAAGAGTAGTTGAGAAGTACTTTTTTATTTTTTTATGGCAAGTGTTGTAGTAGTTTTTCAAAATATCCATTAAAATATTCTGCCCTTCCTCTCCTCAAGCTTAAACCTTCCTAGTCCCCATAACCAGATGTATGCTGTTACTACAGTGTGTGTATTACCAGTACTGCTCCTCCTTTGTGTTAGGTCTGAGAGAATCAATCCACCTGACACATCCTGGATAATAGTAACCAGCAATGCTGCTGTAAGGAACTCCAGTACTGACAATAAGAACACCGACTGCACAGAGGGAAGGTGATCTCCACTGACTGCATAGCTGGAGGAAAAGGATATTTCTTCTCCTAGTAGAAGTGCTGTTAGCACTGCTAACTTTCTTGAAGTTTTTGAATTTTTCTTGAGAAAAACAGTAGAAATCTTCCTTATGAAGATGAAAAAAATGGAAAATAGAAGAGCAAGTGCAGAATTTTAAAGCCACGTTTTGGAGTGAAGTCAGAGTAGTCAGGTGTTACTGGGCAGTTGTTGCATTGATACTTTGTGCATTTGTTTTAGATGGCTGAATGAAGTAGTTACGGCTTTGCCACATCCGTCCTGAAGAAGACCTAAACCATCTCAGTTTAGCTCCATGCCGTTAATTCAGTGAGTTAACAGGCCCTGGTGCATTTCTTCTGTTGTGCGTACTGTGTTCTGCCTTCGCAAAGGCAGAAGCTACGTTTTCCTGTGGGTACACCCCCTTGGTCAGTCAGGTGTTCGGAGCTGGCCGCTGTGGCCCCCGCGGGGCTCCCGCATTCCCGGGACCGCTCTCTGGGGCCAGGGACAGACCCGGCAGCGCGGCGTTCAAACCGCTCCCTCCCGACACCCCCCGCGACGGGCCCGCCCTGCCGCTCATTGGCTCTGCCGCGGGCACTGCCGGCTTTCTATTGGCGGGGTGCCGGGGTGTCCCGCCCCCAGCCGCTGGTGGCTTCGCTCTGGGCGCTGCCGCGGGGAGCGCTGCGTGCGGGGAGCGCTGCCCGCGTGCTGGGAGCGAGCGCGGCCTCTGCCCGCCATGGCGCTGCTGCTGCTGCAGCTGCTCCGGCGGCTGCTGCGCTACCTCGGCTGGCCGCACCACCAGGTGAGACCCCGCGGCGGCACCTGCCTCCGCCCGAGAGCCGCTCGGGCGAGGCGTCTCGCCTGCAGCCGCTTGGCTCGGCGGAGGGAGGGAAGGTCGGCTCCGCGGGCGGTGGGGCGGCTTCAGCGCCCTCCTTGCCCGCAGTTGGGTTTGTCGGAACACGCTACCCGCGCGTGGGGACGCGTGGGATCGCTGCCCTGACACAGCCGGTCAAGCGCCTCCTTTTGCTCTGAACCGAGCGTAAGAAAGTCAGTGGTATTGTGTGCTCGTGCTTTGCTCTTCCAAGTAAGAGGCTACGCACCCGTTCCCAAGTAGCAGTTAGTTCTGAATCGCGTGTCCAGAGACCGGGGAAGGGTGCGGCGGGGGAGCTGAAAGGGGCGCTGATGCCGTGCCCGAGAGCGCGAGGTCGTGGCAGCCTCTCCTCGGTGGGGACTGTCAGCAGTGAGGCGCTGCTGCAGCCTGTGGCACTGAGACAATCTTGGCGTTGTTCTTGGGAAACTACCGGAGTATCTCCAGGAGTGCTGATTTGGCTGAGCTGCCCTGTTTACTTTCTGGTGCCGTTGTTGGAAGCTGTTGGTTTTTTTGACAGGCCGTGTTTTTTGAAACTCACATGCTTGGCAGCGGTATCAGTCGTACTCTCGGAACATGCCTTCTTCCCTCTGCAGTCTCATCAGGAAGGCATTTCCAGCAGTTATATGCTGTCATAAGGAAGTATCAGGCCAAGGTATGTTAAAGCTATTTCACTTCTTTGGTAGTTGTTATTTCCCAAGATTTATACAGATGCATGTAGTTAATTAATTGGACACTTTTTCCAGTATCTCAAGATACTGACCTTTGTGCCTCCTTAAAATATTCTGTATTTTAGCAGTGTTTTAGACACTGTCTGTCTTACCAGTGTGGGCCTCTTTGGACTTTCAGCTTGAGAAGAGCATTAAAAAGTTAGCTTAACCAAGCTGCAGTATATTTAATTACCTGTAACATGGAATAATTAAATAACTTTAAATGGCATGAGATTAAGAACTGAGGGCTTTAATTTTGCTTGTTAGGTTCTAAGATTTTCTGATTTTTAGGTCATATCTGTTTGCAAAAAAAAGGAATATGGATCTACTCGGAGTATTGTCCGTAGACTTGGGACAATTCTTTCCTTGGAGCCCTACCCCAGACCTTGTTTTCAAGTAAGCAATTTATTGTCGTATGTATATTTCACCCATTTATGTTTTCTTGTTTCTTAATTTGATGATAGCTTTCCTCTTCTTTTTAGCTTGTGTAATTGTGTGGTGCATCCCTTATACTCACTGTTTTCAGCTTCCTTATAGTACTGTTTAAAAATTCCTTTAGCTGAAGCAAAACCTTCAGTATGTGCTGGATCCAGTTTCCCTTCCTACCTTTTTTTGACATTGTTTGTTTTTAGTTTGTTCAAGACTCAAATCCATTGGGTTATGATGAACAAAGTGCAGCTCCAGCTCCTGTGGCTCCATCACTTGCTGATGTCCTGTGGGTGGCAAATGATGAAGGACAAGCATGTACTAGACTTAGGTAAATAAAAGTGTAAAAAAGAGTACTAGAAATAGGTTTTACCTTCTTTACGGTGTGGACTTTTGTGTTTGTTTTACTTTTTTCCTAACCTTTTCTGGAAACATTTTGTGGTTTTGGGTGGCGGGGTGCAGTTTCTCCTTATCTGAAAATTCTACTGTGTAAAACATTCTTTTCTGAAAGATTTCTGAAATTGAGTCTCCTCTTTCTTCTTCATAATAGTATGTCAGGTTCATTACTGGTACACTTAAAAATAATTTTCACTCACAGTATTTTGTGAGGGAGGGAGCTGGTTGTTGCAGTATACTGTGAGACTATTCATATCTTTATCCTTCTAGTTTATAACCTTTTTGATAAACTTTATAAATGGGGAAACAAAAAATATTTAAATGTCTCCTTTTGGCTTTGATTTTTACAGTGCTATGTGTAAGCCTTGACAGTTGCTTTGATGGAAAAACAAACAATTATTTTAAAATTTTTAAATAATTCTGAATATAGTTTATATAAATGTTTCTAGCTTTTATAAAGGGTTGAAGAAAAATATTTTTACGAATTATAAAATATTTCAGGTACTGTGAAATGACAAAATGTCCAGGAATTTGCAAACAGACACAAATAGTGTACAAGTTTTGTCTTTTTTTTTCCCCCCACTGGAGAAGAAATAAAAAGTTGTCTTGCTGTTCCTCTAAAGATCTGTTCAAAATCAGAGGGTGAATTAGAGCCAGAAGCAAGATTAAAATGCAGGCACTTGTATTGTCTTGTACTGCATCTGTATAGGACAATATAATTCTGCTTCATATTGGTATTTGTTTGTCTGTGATCTTTGTCCTGCTTGCCAGTGGGGAAAATACAAGAAATGGATGACTTCAGATAACACACTTTTCATTGGAGAAGTTTGATGCAATGTGTTTCATCTTATGTTTCCTGAGGCATTATTGTCAAATTATTAAAGTTTGTTTGTAACAGCTGTAAAATAGCAGAAGAACAAGAACATTGTTGAAAGAACAAAAAAATCCTGGCCTGTTTAGTCCTGCTCATGCTGTTCTTTAGCTGGTCAAATTCATGGAACTATGACGGTTCATTCTTTTGATGTTTCCATTTTTTGCTCCTCCTCCTCTTCTGGCGCTGTGGGATGTTTTTCAAGAACAGCTATTCTGATTGTTATCTCTTCCTTCTCAAGCCGTGTTTATAGCAAGGGGGTTTTGGCAAATCGGAAAGCAATGCTGCAGGTTTGAGTTGAAATACAAGGATGTTTAAAATAAGGGAAAAAGTCTGGGCTTCTTTTCAATCAAAGCTTAGAGCATCTTAAATGAATCCGGTGAATTTCATTTCTTTCCATGTTCCGTAATGAAATTCTGCTAGTCTGATTTTATACTATGTTTTAAGTTTATTTCTGCAGGCACAGACTTGAAACAATTTTTAAAATTGAAACTTGAGATTTATAGCACAATTTTCTAATGCTGTCTTTGGTTATAGTAGCTTACAGAAGGTGAGATTCTTGTTCTGTAAGTCTGTATAAACCTTATCATTATCAAGTACATTTTCCAAAACATTGTAACTATTTTGCTGCTTGCAGTGTTCATCTTAGAATTTGATAAATGATTAGAATTTCTGAAGCCTAATTAAGAGATCATTATTCTTTGACTCTCCTGCCTTTCATATTCATGTGTCAAGAAGAGAGAGACACATTACTCTGTCAGTGTAATAGTTATTGAATAATGACAATCCTACTGTGTGACTTTATGATGTTTAATTATCCCTGAGTGAATTATCTAATTCTTATGATGACTTTGCAAGGATCTGCATTGCACTTGAGCAAAGGAAGACTTGAAATCTTTTAGAAGTAATGAGCAGTTAAAAGTGTAGTTTCCTTAAATAGTTGGAAAAGTTAGGTCTTGCTGAATGACGATAACTTGCTTGAACAGCCCAAGTAGTTTTGAGGTTTCCATTGTTGGCTGAGCCTTTTGAAACTTTTTTTTGCTTTGTAGGACTGAAGTCAGGAGTAAAGAGAAAAGTACAGCTCCTCCTCATCCATATCCACGTCTGAATTCGATACAGAGAATTCCAAAAAACAGTGCACAAAAAGACGGTGTTGATGAAGCAGCACTCCAGAAAATTTCTGCTCTTGAAGACGAGCTGGCCTTTCTTCGTGCTCAGATTGCTGCAATTGTTTCAGTGCAGACCTTGGGAAGTGTTCCCTCACGTAAGCCCTTCTGATCTGAAGCAAGGCAGTGTTCCTTTTTTTTGCTATAGAGCTTGCCATGTCCGATATTGGTAGAAAACATCTTTAACTTTTCTAATTGAAGATACACCAACTAAATTTACTGAATATAATATTTTCCTTTTCTTTTTTGCTATTTGTTGTGCTTTCTCTTTCCTATTTTATGGTCTGTTTGCTGAGTTCAAATGCAATTGATCCTGAGTACTCTTTATACTCATTTCAGTGTTGGTGAAGGAGCTTAGTAGCATCACTATCTATAGGCTACTAATAACTGTTTAAAAATGTTACAGATGATTAATTGTCCCTTTGGGGTTTTGCACTGTGTTTCTAACAAATTATTAAAATAATGGGTAGAAAAAGAATTCTAAGTCAGTCAGGTTGTGGCTTTGACACAAACAAATGCTACAAACAGATATGTCCTAGGTAGTTGGTCTCTGTTATGCACTTCTATCTTGGGACCTCTTTTTCTTTCCTGATAAGTTTTGGGTCTCAATTGTCTTACTTGCAGACCACTGTGGTTGCTGAAATACTTGGACTTGTGCAAGGTAGTTACTTTTGTGTGGCATTGTGAGGCATTTCTGTGATTCAGTTGTTCTGTTGGGTCTTCTCTTCTCCATTGCACTCAGTATTCTGTTTTATATGTTTTGTGGTTATCTTTTGCTTCATGTAGGTTATTGTAACCTCTAGATCATTGTATCAGGCTGCTTTGCTGATTTATCTAGTGCCTAGATTGAAGACACAAGAAGAGAAAATCAGAGTAGCACAAGACACCTCAGATTCATTGCTTCTTGTATTCTGAATCTGTGGGTTTGCAGTTATGTTTTTTGTTTTAAGTTTAGTTCTTCTGTGTTGTAATGTGCAAGGTGTCTAAGAAAGTGCTTTCAGAGGGCAGTCTTATCTTGACTTAAAACTGATTAATCCTAGATGTTAATATATGTTATTGTTTTTCTTCTCTGTGTGCAGAAGCCTTTAAAACACTCAGCACTCCAGATGGATTTTACCCACTGCCAGCCATGACTTCTACACCACTGTCCGTCTCTCACAATCGCTTTGTAATTCCCTCGCCTCCTCCACTTCCTTCTGGTGCACCAGCTGGTGTTCATGCCAGTAATTCTGCACTGGAACTTATCAAACAACGCAGAGCCGCAAGAAACAGTGCTTCAACTGCAGCTGACAGTACTGATCACCAGAGGACAAAGAATGTTCCCAGTATGATGGATGTTTTGAAAGACCTAAACAAAGTTCAGTTGCGAGCTGTTGAGAGGTAGGTTGGATTGGACGTGCACCTCAACAAGCCAAAGCCACCTAAGCATGAACAGCGCTTCAGTAGCACCAGAGAACACCAGTCATTTAAAAAGCAGCTACTGCTGACAAACTGGAGTTGGCAATTTCTGAGTTCACAGCGTGGAATGTAAGATACTTGTGATGTGGCTTTTAGATGTGTTCAAAACATGCTGACTATCGAATTCTTTTAAGTTACCCTGCTGCTTCAGTATGCAGATCTCAGGTTGGTGTGGGAAGGTGAGAAGTCTCTTACAAGGTTGCATGTACAGGCACAGGAAACTGATCTGAAAAAATAGCCCTTCTGGATTCACTGTGAAAGGTCAGAACCTCAGGGAGGCTTTGGAAAACTACTGCTAGCATACTCAAAACATTCTGTATCAAGCTTTGAAGTGTTAACAAAAACATGTACTGTATCATTTATTGAAAATGTTTCATAAATTTGTATTTCAGTAGTCCAGTTGGATTATAAATATTTTTAGTGGTCAGCTGTTTTGTTGATGGTAAGTGCAGTTGACTTGTAAAAAAACACTTTACTAAAGAGTGCAACACCTCTTCTGTGTGCTATGCCTATGCTAGGTATAATAGAGATTACACCTTCAGAGTTCTTTTCTGAACTTCTTGGGTTGAAAAAGTAAGAAAACCTAAGCCTGTAATGAATATTTGAAGCTCTGAATGTGGGAAAAATGTCACTTGGCAAAACTTACTGCATTCTCATTTCAGCATTTTCTTAACTGTGAGCCTTACCCCTGAAAGTGACTAGCACAAAACTTGGGCAAATAATTACATGCAAATCTAAAGCATGTCTTTATGCTTTTGACAACACTCTCACGGAAAATAAAGCAAATATAAAATGCACTTAGGTAAACCTGGGTGTTTCCTTTTATATTTTTTCTCTATAATTCCATGCATGGTGAATGAAGAAAATGAGATGTTCGGGTTGACAGTTTTAACATCTTGAGTAGGGGCATAATTAGCAGAAAGTGGTAGCTTGTAGATCCAAAACACTTTCTGGATTTAGGTATCACATGTATTCTGAATAATGAATAATTTATATTTTTGGTGTGAGTAACGATGATCAAAATTGTTACAATCTTTCTGACAATAATTTACTGTGTGCACTGCAAAGGGAAGTCTGCTGTTCTCAGAAACTGAGAGCCTGAGGATCCCAGTTTCTACCGCCCAAACACCATCTTATACATTGTGCAAGTGCTCTGAGGGCTTGTTTTTATAAGGGACTGTGAACTCAACCCTCTGATGTTTTTTGTTAAGCAACATTTACTGTAACTGCCAGACTTAGAGCTTGGTGTTTTCACTGTGCGTTATTAGGTACAAATCATCGGCCCAGAGACAGCACTTTACTAGCAGAACTCTGAACACCTCGATATTTTTCCACCCCACCACTCCCCAAGGTATCACAGTGGTTAGAAAGTCTTATGATTTATTGTCTTGGACTAGTCACTGGCTTCCACATTTATGATGAGTTTTGGGGTGTAGATGCTGTTTTGATTTCTGAATTTAAATGAACTTAAAATTAATAAATTTTAAATTAAATTGTGTTCACAATGAATGTGAAATACCGTAGGGGGGCATTCACAGTTAACATACTTCAATATTACTTATAAATGACTTGGTATAAAAACTGAAATTTTGCCTTTTTTTTTTTTTCCTTCTTCTTTGCAATATTTTAACACTTTGTATTGATTTTCTGACAGTTTTCATCTAACAGCATCAGGCTGTGTTTTCAGGCTAGGAATGTGGCTGACAAGTTGTTGGGTGTAATTGTATCAGTTGTATGTGATGAATTGCTTTAAAGTTACAGGTATTTACTTCTTTAAACATCCTATTCTATAAATCACTGTGTAATCAGGGATTTATAAAATCGAGTATTTACAGAAGTTGTGTATGTAGATTTTGGATTAGTCAGCACAAGATTAGGGTCAGGAGACGATAATTTTTTTTGTTGTTGTTCGTAGGTCTCCTGGAGGTACTCCTCTTTCCAGACCCAAGAAGATGCAAAGTTCAGATTGGGATCCGGTTGCTCTGCTAACTCACGCTCTAAAGCAGAAATTTGCACATAAAAATAACGATGAAGATGATTCCCTGGACAAAGAAAATAATTCCTTTGATAGCTCTCCGTTTTCTAGTCCTGATGTGCCAGTGGTATGTTTTTATATAAGAATGTGTGTTTGTATTCTTGAACTGACTGCTATTTTCATGGATAGTTGCAGAGTTTTCATGAGCCTAGACCTTCTCTACAATTTTTTTAGCCAATAGCTTAGTTACTTTCTTTGAAGTATAATCAAAACAGAAAAATCTCAAATTAATTTGGATTGATTTAGACTGGTAAATGCACTTCTAGATGTGCAAAGATAAAAAACTTAGAAGACTGATGTTAAAAATTCAGCTCAAAGTTGATTGAACTATGGACCTTAGCTTGATGGTGCCTGGCAGGTATCCATGCACAGAAACTGTGTTTAAATAGTTATTGACTAATTTTTCAAATAAATATGTTAGGAAGGTACAGAAAGGTCTGACTAATACACCCTAACTGTTCAGAAATGAAAGTAAATGCATAGGTTGTAATACATTCCTTTGAGTGTAATTTCCACACTATTTGAATCTTTATCCAAAATGAGTTGGGATTCTGTTGTAAAGCCCATGAGGAATACAGTTTTTCCTAGGAACAAAGAAGTGTTAGGCAGAGCCATTGAACTAAGGTGATTATGAGCACTGATTTCTGCATATCAGCCTGTGCTGGCTACCTCAGCTTATACAGTCTAGCAGCGCTGTTGTTTGGTTTGTTGGTAGCATTTCCACAAACCTCAGAACTGCTCAGATGAGATGGATAGAAGTAGGTGGCACTAATTAAACTGTCTTTCTGCTTAGCAATTCTTTTTATCGTAAGAGTGAGATAAAAGATTCAGGTTGTGGCATTTGTTACCCTAATGCAGGGAAATAGTAATGCAGAACATACAATGGAAATCCAGATATTCTTAGATATTCTTTGGAAGCTGCTCTTACGTGTGGCTAGCTGTGTGGCACAAAACTTGAGGAAAACTCAACGTGTATGTGCTCCTCTTTGTAGCTATCATGATTTGATTTGATTTTTTTCAATTTATTTCAGCTGCCACCAGGATTTTCCAAGCTAAATTAGCATATATTTTACAGACTGCATTGTGTCAACAGTTCTGGTGTAGTCTTAGTACATTTCTTCGGTTCTTTTTTTTCCCCAAAGGAAAAACTAAAATGTCTTAAAAATAACCATGTTGGTATTTCGGATGCTGCAGAATTTTGCACTGCATAGCTGACATACCTAATTCTAAATACAAAGATCAAAAATAGCTCCTGGAACAGCTTGTATATGGAATAGCTTTTGTTCCAGGATCTGACACCTGGATTATAAAGTCGTGGAAGAGATACTGCCTAAGGTCAGCATGTTGAGGAGTAGATACAAAAAGATGGAATTTTTCTGGTTAAAGCAGAATAATCTTACGAGTTTGTAACCAAGCCTCTTAACTGTTAACTGTTGAGTGTTTTGAGGAATAAATGTACTTAAACTAATTGCACAGACTTACTATTTTATTCTATGTTGAGAGAAGTGCAACAACTCTTCCAAAATGATTTTCTTGTAAACATCTTCTAATTCAGTTTCTTGGGTATAGTTTTAACCTGTCTCTGCTTCTCAGGTTAGACACTGCAGTCTGAAGCCAAACGCAAAGCTCAGCCTTACAAGCACTGGTGGAGTTAAGCAGGTACCAGCATGGAAAGCAAGAGCTCATATTTAGTGGAGACTTCCAAGGAAGGTTCACTGTGTATAAGTGGTGGGTCCACTCTGAAACTGCTGTAAGGTGCTGTAACATGTTGTTCTAGAACATACCTTTCCTATGCTGTTGAAGTTGGAGTACTGCAGGGTTTGTAAAATTACCTCTTCCTTCTCTTTGGTTTCTCAGTAGCCAAACTTGTGAATGTGATGCTTTTACAAGAAGCACAGAACTGAGAGAAGGAAAACAGTGGGAAATTCAAGAAAGCAGTGTGTGTGTGTGGGGGGGAGACAAAGATGTATTGCTGTGGGAGCTGAAGTATATGCTCCGTTTGCACTCCAGTGTAAATAATAAGGAAGTGTAAACTTTTTGTTAGTGTGTTACAACTACTGTATATAATGGTAATACTTTTTCATGAGAGTGGTGTAGTTGCCTTGGTTTTCTTTGCAGTCTGTTGATACCGCCCCTTTTTCCATGTGTAAACAGTTTTTTAATTTATTTTGGGTCAGGAGATGAACTTTCATGTTCGTGGAACTCTTGTAAATAAACTGCAGGTTGTCTATTAAATGTCTGTAATATGAGGGAGTTGCATTCTGAGGTAAAAAAGACCTTGCAGAGAAATCTGCTTGCACACAGTCTAAATTCCATATGTAAGTAAATATTATTTCCTATCTTGGCCTGTGCATCTGAACTCAGTTTTGTTCACAAGGGCTTGTAAAATAAAATTCTCTTTATATTGCAGATGTGTGTGGTAGTGGCCTTTTGTGTTGCAGACTCTTGTGTATCTTAAGAACTGATCATATTAGACAAGTTCTTAAATTGCATTACTTAAAACTAATGAAACAGCTTATATTTTTCCCTACCAGAGTACCTAATGAAGCCACTTTTTTAGAAATTTATTATGATCCACCAGGAGCAGCTTTCACCTAATCTTTTGTCTAACAATCCTGATGTATAAAATCCAAGTCCTGTCAGACTGTTGAATGTGTCCCTTATATCCTGTGTGTGTTCTATTTCCCTCCTCACTTACCACAGAGTAGACTGATAACTGTATCCCCTCTTACTGCTAAATCTTATTTGCACAGTTGTTAGAAATTAGTATGCAAATTGCATTTTGGTTTTAAAAATTATCTTTTGACTAAAACTGGAGTTTAAGCTATTTGATATATTATGCTTCTAAAATTAAATAGTCTAGGTATCTATTTCTTCTGGATTTAGTAATTATTGAACTTTATCATATTCTCCCATTCCTTGATTGGTCCATAGCAGTTTGGCCTTCACTTTCTTCCAAAATAAGCATTTGCTGCTTTCTCTACCTAAACTTGATAATTGCTAGGAAATCTGTACAGAGTTTCCAGCTCAGCCCTATAGTTGATAATTTTCCCCTCTCCCATCAAAGCTCCTCATTGTCTTTTGTCTGCTGTGCTGGTCTCTGCTGTACAAGAGCAGCAGGGAGTGACAGTGAAGGAAGTCCACGCATTGCCCGCTGAAGAGGACCTGAAGGCAGGTGAGTCCCAGTGAGCATAAGGGCTACAAACTGGCTCCCTCTTGCTCAGTGTCTGCAGTGTGGTGTGGTGAGGTGGCACAAGTCATCTGGTTTATATCAGGGATTTCGGGGGTTGTAGCCCTGCTGTTGTGACTGACAAGCAGCATGGAATTCCTTCTCTGAGAGACTGAATTGTGTGCAAAGCAATCTGGTATACATCTTTACCCCCTACATCAGTTGATGTATGTGACCAACAGTTTCTTCTCTTCATGAAGAACTATTATTTTGGACTCCTTTTGCAATTTTCCTGTTCTCCCTAGGCTTCATCATTTAACTACAAATTTGGCCAAGAGCAGCAGTTTGTGGTGAGAATTTTGACTTTGGAACTGTCTTTTCGTTTCAGAAGGGACTTCTGAGAAATTTCTCAGTACCTCTTAACACAATAATCTAGTGTCAGAAGCACCTGCAAATTTTAGTGAGCTATGTGACCCTTGTGGTTGTTGGATACTGTTTGATTTTTGTCATTTTGATGTGAATTGTGCAGTGATACAGTTTATAGCTGATCTGCTTCCTTAGGGAAAAGAATAAGTAATGGACCATGTGATTTTTTTCCCCCCCACCTACACATGTTATGAGAACAGGTTCTTTATTTTATGTAGTTCTTTCAGATGTAAAGAAGTCTGTGGATGGCATCTGGTAACATCTGACAGTTTTTAATCCCGAGAAGTTGGAAAGCTTAGCAAAAGTTAGTAATGAAAAGTTTTATCGCTTATTGCAGAGATTTTTCTCTCTCCTTAGAACTGATGGAAACATGGCTTTGTCATCTTATTTTCTCTGGCTAAAAATTCTGTATCAACGACTGGGAAGCAGCTTTAGGTTCTCTGAAGCATCCTGTGGCCATCTAGAATCCATTCCATGTTTTTCCTACAAATGCCCTTGTTTACATTAGGTTCCTGACTGAATTGCTTAGTCACAATGCAACTCAAGACGTGCTATTGATCTGGGAGAGGAGGAAGAGACTCAGGAACACAAGTGCTCTATTGGTCTGCTGGCATGATCTTGTGAAAGGCTGTGCCTGCTTATCACTGAAAAAGTCTGCAAAACTTGCTCTACTAGCACTCCCAGTGAATTTTTGGGCAGGATGTCTTCCTTCAGGAGGTGCGGGGGTGGTCACTGAAAAGAAAGTTGGTTTTGTTTTTCTACCAGAAAGACTTAAAAAAAGTATGTATATTATATCCATTTTTCCAGCTGATAAAATTGAAATGAGTAAATGTTTCAAGTGTTTTGAGTAAAAGGGCTAGAAGAAAAAGTATAATGCAGTCAATTTACAACATTTTTACAGATTTTCTTCTAGGAGATCCTGAAAGATTTGAGTTCTCTATCAGTGAGTTTCCCATTACAACGAAATTAATGAATACAATTACCTGACAATTACTGTCAAAATATCAGTGCTGGCATATTCTTACAATATACCAGACCTGTCCAGATACTCACTGCTTGTGAGGGACAATTAATATATCATTCAATATATATTAATATATATTTAATTAATCTATATACATACTCCCTCTGTATATGTAGGTACAGAGTTTCTGGATAAAGGCAGAGCAGACAGTATGCAACAGTATTCACTGCCTTCAGTCAATTCTCCTTGTTAGGAATTAATTATGTTTTTCTTTAGTTCGCCTAAATAGTAAAATTACATATAGGGTTCTTGCAAAAGCCAAACTGACAAAGGGAACCTGCTAAACATGTTAGCCTTGAGTTACTGATCAGATGCCCTGGGGAGAGGAAGTTATACAGGCAAGACTTGAAGTAACTGATGTCCCAGTGTTAAGCTGGGTCTGCAGCCAAATTTCACTTCCACTTTATCTGAAATGTGTTTGCCAGTGAGTCTAGGTGCCTGGGAGATATTTATCATCCTGATTCCTCTGCCATGTTCTCAGATCCCTATATGATTTACCAATACATTTTTCATAGTGACACTGACTTCAGCTACATCTGTATTACCTTCCAGTTTATCTGAATGTCTGAGTAGTCTATTAATTGATTGTGTATGATATTTTAGGGCATTGTTGCACACCTGTGTGAAATTAAATTGTTTGCAGTGGGGAAGGTGGCCTGCTGTGCCTGTCGTTTGCAAACAAAGGAGGAGTAGTGGGTGATATGATGTTTGGAGACATCTTGGGCACAGTAATCACAGAGTGCTAGCTAGTGTTTTCACTTCTCAGAGAAGTAAGGAGGGGAGTCAACAGAACTGCAATCCTGGACTTCTGTGGTACAGACTTTGGCCTGTCTAGGAGACTGACTGAGTGAATCTCCTGGAACACAGCCCCAGAAGACAAAGGAGTCCAGAAAAAATGGATATTCTTCAAGAAAAAAAATGCTACTGGCACAGGAGGAGATTTCCATGGACTGAAAGACAAGGTGGTGGGGAGCACCCATCTAGCTTGACAGGGAGCTTTGGCCTATGAGCTTTAGAAGAAGGGGCAGGCAACTCAAGAGGGCTACAAGAATTTTGTGAGGTAACTAGAAGAAAATTACAAGAGTCAAAGCCCAACTAAAACTTAGTCCGACTACTGCGGTAAAAAATGTTTCTCTAAATGCATTAGTAATGACAAGAAGACCAAGGAGAAGCTCCATCCTTTTCTGGGTGTGGGGAGAAACAGTGACAAAGGACAAGGAAGACGCTGAGGTATTTAATGCCTCCTTTGTGTCATCCTAATAGCTGGACCACTTGTTCCACAGGTACCCAGCCCCCTGAGCTGGAAGACAGCGGCAGGGAGTGGAATGAAGCCCCCATAATCCAAGGGAAATGGCCAGTGACTTGCTGCCACACTTGGACACACACAAGTTTTATGGGACCAGATGGGATCCACTCAAGGGTACTGAGGGAGCTGGTGGAAGTGCTCACTGAGCCTCTTTCCATCATTTATCATCAATCCTGGCTAATGGAGGACTTCAGTAAAGCCTTTGACAGTTTCCCACAGCATTCTTCTGGAGAAACTGGCCACTCAGGGCTTGTACAGATGCACTGTGAAAACCTGGCTGGATGGCTCGGCCCAGAGAGTGTTGGTGAATGGAGTTACATTCAGCTGGCAGCTGGTCACTCATGGGATTTCCTGGGAATCAGTTCTGTCTTTATCTCAATGTGGGGATTGAGTGCACTCTCATTAATTTCACAGATGACACCCAAGTTGTGTGGGAGCATTGATCTGCTGGAGGGCAGGAAGGCTCTGCAGAGGGATCCAGACAGGCTGGATCAATGGTACAAGGACAACTGTGAGGTTCAACAATGCCAAGTGCCAGGTCTTGTCATTGTGTCACAACAACCCCATCCATTGCTACAGGCTCGGGGCAGAGCGGCTAGAAAGCCATCTGGCAAAAAAAGGCCTGGGGGTACTGGTTGACAGCTGTCTGAACATCAGCCAGTGTGTGTGCCCAGGTGGCCAAGAAGGCCAATGGCATCCTGGCCTGGATCAGGAATAGTGTGGCCAACAGGACCAGGGCAGTGATTGTCCCCCTGTATTGGGCACTGGTGAGGCCACGCTTCGAGTTCTGTGTCCAGTTTTCAGCCACTCACTGCAAAAAAAACCATGGAGGTGCTTGAGTGTGTCCAGAGAAGGGCAATTTAATTTCAAAGGTCTGAAAAAAAAGCATGTAGCTTAACTAGCAGGAATAGGATACCTCTTGTAAATTACCAATATATAAAGAGGGAAATATTTCATTATTTCTCAAAATACTTTGAAATATGAAGCTGAAGTCAACTCTATATTAACAATATAACAAAAAGAACACATATAGTTGTAGAGAAGAGGTTTTATAAAGAAGGAAAAATCTTATAAATTCATAAATAGTGGGTATGTTAGAAGGAGTAATGTGAGTTATTTAAAAAGAAACACAACATGAATCAATGCTTGTATCAGTGTAAATGAGTCTGCTTTTGTTTCTTGCAAGTTAGCCAAATGTGAAAGGCACAATCTGGAAGGATCTTTGACAGGCTTGCTGTTTGTAGATGTTTCAGTGCTTTAGAACAATGTACATCATTCGCTATAGTTAAGCCTTGAAACACTTTGTTTAGGAACTCAGTCTTGAATTGTGGTGCTAATTTTGGCAATATCTAAAACTGTTGTGAGTAAAGGCTAAAGATGACAGCTGTCCTTCTACTTCAGAGAAATTTGGCACGTTGCAGTATTATTTGGCTGGATTATTTACAAATTTTGATTATAATAATCAAAAAGGCCCTTCTTTTGATATTCATTATTTTCCTCAATAATCCTGTCAGCAGGACCTCTCCTTCTGCAGTGGGAATTTGAATAATTTTTGTTTTTGTACATTGAAAGAATACCAGCATGGTGCTTTTGTTCCAGCTGCGTTTCTAGGCCCCTTTACATTTTAATTTCTGCCAACATTTTCATCCAGCCTGGAAGGCAAAAGCAGGCCTTAAAAGCAAATTATTTGTGTATGTTATGAAGAGTGTTCAGACTTGCATTGTTATTGGGATGGATGTATTCCTACCTTTTGTAAAGGCTTGTTTTAGGCGTTTGATTTCAATGGGACACAGAAGCAAAAGCAACAGTCTAAATTCTCTCTTCAGGTAACAGAGGCATAGCAGTACAGTCTGCAGAGATGGAGCTGGAACTGATTGTGTCAAACCACTGATCAGCTAAAAATGTCTTAGATTAAAATACATCTGAAAATCTATAAAATAATTGATTCAAATAGTTATATAGGTGTTACGTTTTGCAGATGAACTGCATGGGTTTAACCACAAGAGAGCAGCATCACACTAGGGCCATGTTGCAAGTCTTAAACTAAAAAGGAATTCTGCTTTGTCAGCATAGTCTCACAAAATTTTAATCCCTTTGTATTTTTATTTTTATAGTGGTATACCCTAAATTGTAGGTGTAGATGATTCTATCTTACTAGCATTATGATGAACTGTATTTATGTGCACTTGGATTAGTAAAAAGTCAACACCTGGTTAGTTTATTCTCTTTACAAAATAAAACTGCTACTTCATTTTCTGGGAGAACAGGTTGAAGATTTTATGTGGTGAGAAGGGTTTGCTCTGGAAGTAATTTTTTTTCTGCAAAAATAATACTCTTTATCCCATGTAAAATGGCCATTGGAGATTTCTCTTTGTGGTCCAGTACACGTATGATGAACACTGCCACAGAATTGCATGGATTTGTATACATAACTTCTAGCTTATACAAGTGAAAATATGCTGCTTTTTACTGATTAAAAGTGACTATGGGGCATAGAAATTCACATTTTTTTCTTTCACAATACTATACTAATACAAAACACTATACTGCTCTTCTGTAAACATATGCATTATTTCCACTTCACGTGTACGCAGTGACTTGAATGAGTTTAGGTATATCCATAAAGCTGGGTAAGGGGATGTTTGCAGAGGTGGGCAAATTTTAACCTTCATTAATATCAATCTTCAGAGTGTCAACTTCATTCTTGCCATCTGTGCTTTCTCTTTGGTAGCTGGCATTTTACTTAGTGGGGAAAGTTGAACTGGATTGATTGTTCCCACTTCTGTTTCACTTTATAGTTCTCGTGCCATGACACAGCAGCTGTGTTTGCTGGGAGGCAGTTGTCACTGAGCAACAGCTGCTGGCATAAAGGAGCAGCAGGAAGAAATTCAAAGTAAGCTTAGTTTTAGGTTTTTTTCCCTATGTTATTTTTGCCTTATGGCTGTTTGATGCATTGTTACCTTACAGTTTACAGCCTGTAAGTATTTGTCCTGTTTTTTCTATAATGAGCACTCTTGGAATAACTGAAATAGCAGAGGTTATCTGTTCTACTGCTGAAGTGAGGAGTTTCTGTCCTTTGGAATATTGGGTTTTTTAAATATGTATTCTGTTGTTTCTTACTCAATTTTGTCTGTCTGGTATTTTATTCGTCTTTTTCCATTATCTGTTTTCTAGCAGGTGTTTTTGCTTGACTTGCATACCATGTTTGACTGTCATCTACTGGGGCAGTAGATAAGCCAGGCTGCTTTTAAACTCTTTCTTTGCTTGTAAGGAAGTGTTTCTGAAGAGAGGTCAAGCTCAATGTTCTTGGTTTTAATTTACTAAGAGGGGGAGCTCCTTACCAGCATGTACAGTGGGAAAATAATCTCTAGGTCAGCATTTTTGTGATAGTTTTGGTTTGACTCAGGTGAAATGTGGGCTTTATCAACACCCCCTGTTCCTATCTGCTGATTTGACCACTCCAACATTTTTCATCCATTTGTATTTGCTTCTTCTGTCTGTTCCTCTCATATGCACTGTCTACATGTATAAGAATTATATTAAGGCTTTACTAGTTACATTTCTGAGGAGTCTGTGTTTTTTCAAGACATCTAGCAACTCCCCAGCCCATTTCTTATTTCTCAGTAGTGGCATAGCCTTTTTTTTCAGATTTGAAGAGTATACTTTTTATTTGGTATATTAGAACAACGTAGCTGCTAATGAGACTTACAGCAAATAATCTGCTGTATAACCCCCTTGTTACTGAACTAGTTTTTGCTGTTAAACTAGGTTTTGGAGTTCACAAATAAAAGAATATATTGAAGATACATTGACATAAGGCGAGAAAAATAAACAGAATTCGTGAGATCGTGCTTGGTGCCTTGTGAGCTCTTGGAGCTGTTGCTAGGAGAGGAGCATGGTAACAGTGCTCTATGCTGGTAGTTGCCCGGGGAACCCAGAGACACTTGTGCTATTTCTACACATCTGTACCAACTCACAGGATTTTTCTTCCATGTACCCCCTTTTTCCTCTTCTCTGGCATAGTAAAAGGTGTGGGGGATCTTGGCCACAGGAGTAAGTCCTTTGTTGTCCTCCAGTGTACAAGTCTCACAGTCAAGACTTAGTAGCTTTGAAGAAAATGGTACTTGGCCAGATCTTGACTTGAGCACGATAGTGGTGAATAGCTGACCCAATACAGGTTGAGGATGATGAACATCACACCTGGTAATGGGCCCTGGCACTTCTACTTGGAAGTTGTTGCTGTTCTATTGTTTCAATATGAGTAAAATATTGAATTCTACTCACTTATGGATTGCATAGATTTTAGGAAAAGTGGAATGTGCTTACTCAGAAAAAACCCAGGATCACTAATCACCACTGAAGTAATTGTCTGATGGAGGAATAAGTTAAACTCTGCTTACTAGAACAAAAAACTTTGAACTGCAGATGGCTAAGCAATTTAAATCTGCAAATTCTAAGGAAGGTGGCTGCCGGACATATCTGGCCCTTTATATTTACTTTGAATGAACTTTGCAGTAATACAGAAATTCAGAAAATTGTGTCATCTAAGTTTTCTTTTGAAGAAAAGTGGGGTAAGACACATGACTATAGGTCAATTGGCATGTATCAATTCTAGGCAAAAAAACCTGCATGATGGTATACTTTTTGCATAGTTGGAAATATTTAGATAACAAGACTGACCTCTTGTGATTTTATTGTAAAATAGATGTTTAGAGTCATCTTTAAAAATAGCTGCAATAGAATAGCATAAATTAAAATACAACAATTTTATTACCCACAAAGTAGATGGAATGGATGTAAATGTAAATGGATGTAGAACTGATTAGCTGGCAGATAATAATAATGACTGAAAGAAAGTATTTCTACTGAAGATTATAGAGAATGGTACTAGGCTAATGCAGTTTCATATTTTTAGTAATGAAATAAGTGATGAAATTTGTGGATAATTAAAACCAGAAGTTACATAGAGAGAAACAATGAAGATGTGAATCATTGTGGTAAAAAGCCACAATGATAGCGCCATAGCAGGGTAGGTCTTCAGAAGGGAAGTTCAACCTAGTACAGTCAGTTGAAAAACTATAAAGCTATTTCATTCAAACTGTATTATTTCAGAAACAGAAAATATGTTTGCAGTGACTTGATTTGTCTATGCATGCATGAAGATTTAAAAAAAGTGCTAAAAGACTCTTTCTGTGACAGACAGAAATGTAACATTAGCCAGTTGTAGGAAGTGAAACTAAAATAATTTAAATGAGAGTGCATTTCAATATCGACATCCACAGTGGGAAGTGGTGACTCTTCTTTATTTCTCCTCTGTGGTGGAACCCAATGCTGGTTTGACAGTGACCCAACTATAGAGTGAAACAATGGTCCGTTTTTTGACAATGCTGCCTTCCTTCCTCATATGTTTATTTTCTAGTGTGTTTATCATAGGTTGTCTCAGAAAGAGAACATCCCTTACTAAATTTTTTTAACATCTCAAAAGTACTTTTAGTTTCACAGAGTAACTTGTGCTACTCTTGAAGGTGCAAACTCTTGGCCGATATTCAGATATTTAACACTTCATTCCATCGTGTATCTTAGTAAATTTAAGCTTGTAGATGTGCCATGCCAGCTGAAAAATTACATCTGCATTATTATATAAGATGTCCCTGAGAGCAATTTAACACCCACAGGCAAAACTTGAAGCTGTCAAGTAACTCAAGAGTGATGATGAAAGTTCTCCCTTTAATGACACTGAAGTATCAGGAAAGAAAGAACTGCAGTTGGATTGGTGAAGGAATAAACTCAAAAGAAAAAAAAAAGTCCCAAAAAAGCAGGACCCCAATCAATAGCAACCAAATCAATCCCTAGCAATAGGTAGAGATTTTTTTAAGGTACCTGATCAATTCACTTTTCCCACTAAACCATAGAAGTTGTGCTCCTTTATCTTTAAAGCAAAAGCTGTCCTTTCACATCTAGCTCTTCAGGATCTGTGATGATTTGCTTCTTGACTTCTAACATGAATTTGTTATTAAATTATTTCTATTATAACAACTTGTCATGGGAGCTGCACTGGTGTCCCTTGTGCATAACTAGATCCATAACTAGAGTGCTCCAAGTGTAACCACAGTGCAAATAAACAAACTACCCTTCTATTTAGCACTTCTCATACAGCGTGACTGTTGAGTTGCCATAGTCAGAATGCGAGATAATTTTGGTGGTGGTTTGTATTTCAAAACCTGTCAACAAAAAGGCCTAAGCAGTGGAACTGGTCAGAAGAAACTGGAGGCTATTGGTCACACAGGATTATATTGCAACACGTTTAGGTCTTGGGCAGGTGGAGGATTTGGCAAAAGGCAGCTGAAGTCCAGGCACTTTTCTTATGCTTCATCCTAAGCAAACATTAATAGTAATAATATTGACTGTTCTTCCTTAAAACTGGAGAACTGAAAGCCTGAAATACTCTTTTAAAAAAAGGAAGATATTTCATACTATTGTAAAATATGCTTAATAAAGAGTGGCATGGGAACTGAAACAGATCTGAGCCTCAGGAAGCTGCTTCTCTTGAAATCAAAAAGCCAGGCTTTATTACAATAAAACCTCCAGAGTTTTATCTAGGGAGAACACAGGAATTATCAAGGAAAACAGAAAATAAAAAAGGGGTTGTGACCTTGCATGCAAGTCTTTGCTTTCACTTAATACCTTTCTGAGTTGCAGCAAAGTCTATAAGGCCCCTCTCATGTCTGGCCAACAGCAAAGGCTCACAAGAATTTTATTTACTTGCTTCATTCTCTGACTGAGCTGTGAGCTTCTTGCTATGGCTTTCTTGCATGAGGTATCCTGCAGTTTCTGATCTATCTTCCATCTAAATCCAGAGCATCTCAAAGAAGAAAGAATTTCCTGCTTCTCTTGAGAGGGAGGGGGAAATCACATTGCTCTTTAAGAGAATGCAACGTATGATTGAAATAATAAATACCATCATTTCCAAATCAAATTATTTTTTGTGTTGCTTGTGATTCGTTGGTGTTTTCAATAATCTGACCATAATTAGGTATGGAGGGGATGAGGGGAAGACCTCTAAGAAGGTAAAAATGAGGCTTGATAACCAGTTTTAGTTGTCTCCAGAACGGACTCCTGATAGACCAAACACAGGATTTGTGAGGATCAAGTGCAAAAAGAAATCAACTACACAGCTTCTTATCCAAATTTCTTCACTTGATTTCACTAATCTCTTCAGGTAACATAATTTCTGTATTATCTTTATAGCTATAGTGAAGTTAAATGAAGGAAGTGTATTTGCTCTGTTAAAACTTTAGTACACACCTTAATGCACCTAAAGCCAATGTGCCAATGTCACTTAGACATTTTGAGTGGCTGATGTACCCATTCCAAATCTTGTTTATGTTTCTTGATTTGCTTAATATCTGCTTTTATATAGTCAGTATTCAGGCAATGGCATTGTAGAGGAAGAGTTCATGTGGGAGCTGGGGCAGTTACCATACACATCTGTGTGCATATTAATTCAGCTGTAGCACTAACAAAAGGGACTTCAAAGCACCAAAGTGCAAGTGACTACTCCTTAATGGTCCTTGCAGAAATGGTGGAACTGGTGCCAGTGACTTTTCTGATGCATTGAGGGGAAATAAATGTGGTGCACAAAGGTACCACAGAGGGCAGTGGTGACGCCCCAAAGTAGTTGTCATCTACATGGAACCTCATCCCAGCAAAACAGTACATTTTTTTAACAAAGTAATTCCACTTATGTTTTGGTTTCTCAGCTGAGGATACCAATGTAGCTCTTTTTTTCCCTCCTTTTAGAAGTTGACTTGAAATATATTTATCCAACGCAAAGCATGGCAGATACAAACAAGTGATCTTTGGGACAATACTTTCTCAATCTGCCCTTGAATCTATCGTATGTTCCAGTACTTCTTATTTTCTTTGCATTTTGGTTGCCTAACATGAACTAGCCCCTGAGACTGTCTCCAGGTGTTGGTAGGTGTGATTATAGAAATGAGGCTGGGCATCAAAGACATGTGTAGGTGTAGCACCAGATTTTTCTTTTTGGTAGTTGTATGTCTTTCAAAACGTGGTTATGTATGAGCTAAGCTCATAGGAATCCTCCACACATATGAATCAAAAATCTGGATTTGGACTGTAACAGCTGCTGAGCAGCATAGGTCAGGAAAGCATCATTTTAAACTAATGGTGGATTTAAGTATTAAAGTGTATTTTCTTCAGGATTATGATTTTAGCAATGTTTATTTGTAACCAGGAATTCCCTTTTTGTTTCATGTAAATGTTCAATCTTTTAAGCCTTTCTGTGTGGTTAAAGATTAATATACCCTTATAGCAGCAACTTCCATGTGTATTGCTGCGCTTTGTTCTACCTGTTTTGATTTGGGGAAAGCAGAAGCTCTCATTCTGCCCCAACGTTCTGAGGTATTTTAATAGCTAGTACTAATGAAGCTACAGTATTTTTTCCCCTCTCTCCCTCCTGGAGGTTTTTCGTGATTCAAATTGCTTTTTGCCACCCTTTGCACTTCCCACTCTTGTACTTGCACTTTCTAGAGAGGGATGATTGGTATACAAATTGAATTTATCTCCAGGTGGTAGGAGTGCTGGAAATAATAGGACAACTCTTCTGTTTGTATGAATTCTAATACTCCATTTTAGTTACAACTTCTGAGGACACACAGATCCCCTTCCTAATCTCGTAGTACAATATATTTAGAGCTGTAGGGTACAGGATTTAAATCTCCTCTCTAAATTGTATTACTATAAAATCTGACTTGAAATTCATCTGCTGTTGCAATATTACCTTGTGTGTTTAGGTCTGCATGGTGCTGCAGAGACACCCAAGGTAGCTTTTAGGAAGTGCTGCTGCTGGTAGCAAAATCTGATTGTCATGGATTAAGGTGTTGCATGGTGTTCACCTCTGCCTAAGAGCCAAACTAGCCCAGACTACAGTGAGATGATCTACTGGTTTTACTTGTAGGGCCACTTTAAACTCTTCTCTAACCTGTGATTCATTTGCTGTCTGTCTGTCCCTAAACAGCTGTTTGAGACTCTACTGTACACAACATCACTGAAAGATTGAGAGGTGTAGAAATGGGGACACCACAAACCTGCTTTTTGGTAAAACCAGGATATTTTGTAACAGCACTCACTTTATCCTGAAGAGGAGTGGGCATAGGAGAGACTCTGCCTTCCTTACCTTTAGCTAAATGGAGTGTCTGTCATAACTGATTGTCACATATTACATTGTTTCTTCTCTTGTTGAATAGATGTATTTCCAAGATTTCCCACCTGAACTTTAAACAATAAGTAAGTACCTGGCGAGGACAAAAAATACTGCCATATAATTAATTTTTCTTTTGCTGCTTATTGATGCATTTCAACTTGCTGGTCTGCATTTTTTTGTTTTGAACCATTAAACATCAGCAACCATTAAATATCAGCATCCATCCAGCCAGTGCCTGTGCAGAGAGGGAAGATGTATTGACTTAGCTGGACTTGGAAATAACTCTGTTAAATCTGTTACAGAAAACTGAGTGGTTTTCCAATGTTGACTATGTAGAATTACTCCTGGAGAAATCATCACAAGTCCAGCCCTACATAGGACAGATCTCTAAGGGGCTTCATTCTAAAATCAATTTTGCAGTTCTGCTTGCATCCAGGGGACACAGGAAAACACTGTGATTCTGAAGGGTGGATTTTTTTAAAGAAAAGTTAAATTTAAAATGTTGGCTAAATAACACTGAAATAAAGTATATTTCCAGCTCCTATATTTTGTTCAATTGTAGTATTTGCATGGCACAAACTATGTGAGTATTGTTACTGAACACTTTGTGGTACACAAATGAATTCTGGCTTTAGAAATGTGTCAGAGTCAAGAAGAGTCCCTGCAGTGATATCCCTCAGTGATGACAAGTATTTCTCACTTAGAAATACTTATCAGTGTGGAACATCAATACTTCACATATTTTCAATTAAACTTCACAAGCTTCTGTCATCTTGCACATATAAAGAACATGATCCGAAAAGAAATGAGAAAATGGAGATTAAAACTGACCAATGATCCTAAGGAGAACTCATTACTGGAACTGAAACAATAGTTTAAGGAAAACTCTCCTTTAAATACTTAACCAGGTAAACATTTTCCCTGGGGTTTGAAAATCTTTCTACTACATGCTTAAGAAAATTACATGGAAATGCCTTCCTTGCTGGGAACTCCATTTATATTCATACAGCAAGTCTAAGGGGAAATTTAGAGAAAAGTTTTTCTCAGAAACAGCACACTAGGAAAGTGATTATTCTGTTGGTAGAAAAGAGAGGCAGTGAGAGAATGGATGCAGTGGGAATTTTGCTGCCTTGTCGAACCAGAATGCCCTCTGCCAACAAAGGAGATCCTTCAATCAACTGGCTTTACCAAAGAACGTGGAACACTTCACTTTTTTTTTTTTTATTAGTTGTCATTCTTCAACATGATGAATACTTACAGCAGTATGTTAAAAAAGATACAGTTAAGTCTCTTGGCATCACTGCATAGCAGTCACAGCATTTTCACACAATCTAGTGCTTCCTTTCAGAATGATGCATATGGCATATATACGCACATATGGGGGCTGATTCTTGGTCCCAGTGAAGTTGGGGGGACCAGTGTTTGGCCCATAGAGTTGTATAAGATATGTGACTATGTATATATAAAATGCTTTACAATAAACATGACATATACAATCTTGAATTCAAAGATAAGCAGAATATATTTTACATCCAAGTCAAGCTTATGCTCTGCACTTAAAAGTTTATGTACCTAAAATATTGGATGGATTATAGAAACAAAGAGCAACAGTTTGCACCAAAGTAATTTGAATACATGTTCATGGCATCAAGCTTGCCTTGTGTTTTTGTTTTGTGGTTTGGGGTGGCTTTTTTTTATTTTTTTTTTTATTTGCAGGGTTTTAATTCATATTTAATTATTGATTTTTGTGGGCCATAGGGGTCATGGTGACTTCAGAAGGGGAATGGGCATACTTTATGGACAACTCAGCTGAGTGACTTAAAATATAAGGCAATAAATTATGACTGGCACCCTGGCTGGTGCCTGAAAATAAAATTGTGACTACTTGAGTTTCTCCTTTCTGAGAAGAATTCATTTGGAAGGGCTAAGTGTGCATTCTGTGTCTAATTTGATAGAAACTTTTAACACAAATTTAAACCCCAGATTGCAAAAGCTGGTGAGATCACCATGCACTGTAACAACAGCCTTATCTCATTTACAGCTTTCTCATTAATCTCTGGGGAAGCTTTGGTTTTCTTCATGAAAACCGAGTTTATACAAAAATAATTGACCTGTGTTGTAGATTAGGTTAGATACAACTGCAGATCATGTTTTGTTTTTTTTTCTCCTCCATAGACTCAATCTCAGCTACTCCTGTCTTTGTTCCTTGTATTCCAAAGGTACATGTTATCAATAGTCCTTTTATTCCCCATTTGACTGGTGGCTGGACCATTGACACTCCAAAACACAAAGGCAGGGAAAATCTTTACTTAATGACAATGCATACGTATGCATTGTTTTAACCAGCCTAAGAGTTTCACTTATTATCACTTATTATCGTTGTTAGTTACACAGAATTACCTCTTAGATGGTATGAAATCTTCATTTAGAGCAGCTAGATTTTAAACGCATTTGTGGGGCATAAAAACATCGTAATGTCCCACTTCTAATAATTTTTCCCTCTTTCTATATATGAAAACATTAACGCAGTTTGAAAACTTCAAAATCTTTCAGCTGCACTGGCCCATTGGGAAGGAAAAATAATTTAAAAGGGCCTTCTGTAAAGTGGCTGATAGGGCTGACACCACCAAAATCTGTGCTATCTGCATAGCTTTTCTATTCTGTGTATCAGCAGCCTGTTAGCACACTGGGGAGAGACCCCAGTGCAGAAATGCCCTCCAAACCAGAGAATACCAAATGCATCACAAGTGCATGTGCTGAGCACTGGTGCTGTTGGATTGGCTGGTACCAGTTATGGTTGCTACGGGAAATCAGGTGGTTGCATTTTGCATTACAGACACCAGGGAATCTGGCTGCCAGGCAACTGCTGCCAGAGCCTACCCTTTCCAAGCACTTCTGTCTGGAGCACCTGAGGCAAACTGGCCCAGGCCCAAACCTGTGTAATGGGTTTGGCTCTCAAGTACAGAAGCATTGCTGGGGCCACCCTGAACCTCTTTCAAGCACTGTTTCATTAGACAAGGTGATTGAAATCCGGCCGACATGTTCAGTGCACCAAAATCCCCCACAGCCTGATAATTTTCAGAAGAGCTTTTTAAAGTTGGAAAGTTTTAATGCGATAAGAGCAAACTTGTAATGGAACCTCTAGGTTCCACTTGTAGAAAAGGGCTTGGGTTTAATGTGGCTGTAACAAAATTTGATTTGTACCTAAGCTTTCCTGTTGGACCTATTTTCTGGAAGCTCTTCAGCAACAGCTCAACAATGTTTCTGTCAAGAGCTTTTTATGCTGCTAGACACTGGGTTTAACCAAACTTCAGAGCATTTTAAAAAAAATTCTTTGAACTACATGGAAAAGGGCTCCCATTTCTTAGTAAAAAGATAAAACACGGGAAATTACATCCTTTTGTATGGACTTAAGTGCTTCTAAGCAGTGCATTACATTGCTCAGATAATGTCCTAATAATTGTCCTACATCTGTCAGAAGGAAAGGTACACCTAAAAAGCTGCAAAGGGGTGGTGCTTCCACCCCCACCACCCATCCCCATGTGGTTAAAAAGACATTTATATCCTGTAGTTAGAAACAGTTTAATTCTACTTCAACCCTCTGGAGTGCTATTTGTTTGCTGTGGTCCTTCTATTATGTGAATCTCATTTAGATTAGTGGGAGGAAGAAGGTTTTCTATTGGTTGTAACTTACATAACAGTGGAGGGGCAGAAAAACATCGCTGGAGTGCTTTGTGTGCTCACCCCGTTTTGCCCTTTTTTACTTCACTGAGTTTCAGCCTCTTTTCTCTGAAGATACATACGAAGAATTAGTGGAGTAAATCATCCTTCACTAAAACTCGTGATTTTTATTTTCCTCTGAACATATTAGTCACCTTATGAGCATGAACTTTCTCTCATCAAGTCAATATCCCATGTAATTGAGAAAAATGTATTATATTTTCCCTTGCATTTTCTGTGAGTAAACATCTTTCTCATGTTTTTCAAGCACCACCTCAAAAAGCCGTTTCTTTGTTGCCCTCTTCAAGGTCTTCACATCCCAACGTGACTATCCAAATGTGACTACCTGGCCATACCTGCTTGTTCTTTTGGAAAGCAGCTGGACAGATTTGATGTACAGCAATGCTGTACTTCACCTGAATGCAGTTATTCTTTCTGGGGGCAGAGGAGCAGGAGACAATCCCTTTGGTGCAATGCAGTAGTGTCTGAGAATACAATCTCACTGAAATGGTGGCAGCTTAAGTAAAGTATAATAAAGACTTTCCAAACTGAGGTCATTGACGGAATAGTTAAGGCCAAGTATCTTACACAAACATGAGATCATAGTTCCTCAGCCGCTATGATAGCTAAGAGGACTTTTCTTAATAGTCTGACTACAACACATTTTTTTCCTTCATTGACTGAGACTAATCTAAAAAGTCAGTTGAAGTATTCTTTTAATTAAAAGAAAAATACAAATGCATTCTGATGCTGACTATCTAAGGAGGGAATGTGGGGAAAAAATCAGCTACACTGCAACATCTCTCAAGAAAACAACTGAACTCCAGAACTAATGCCGTGCTTTGTAAGCTATTTAGTAAAAATTCACACTTTTGAATAAATGGTAATCAGGCTGAACTGTCAAATCATGTGGTTTTGCTCTGGGGCCTGGGGTTTTTTCTGAACTTAAAACTTCAGGCTCTGTGAAACATTTGCCTAGACCGAATGTGCGAGGTGCCATGGATTAACAACACGGACCCATATGGAATGTGTTTGAAGTTTTCAAGAAGTTATCCTGCCAGACTTCATTCCTCAATGACCTTTGATACACCTTGGATAGTGGAAAGGCAGTTCAGAATCATATCTTGTAATCGTATGATTTTGGCAGCTATCAGAAGATGAAGGATGCTAAAAGTTAAGGCTTTTATCCACAAACAATGATGTATATTAATAAACTCTATACCATATTTACAAATGCTTTCTCCTGTATTAAAACTAACAGTATTCTGTTCACAGTGCCAATGTTTTTACAGGTAACAATCATCCCACAGTACTCCAGTATTTTGGCATGGGAATCAGTAGCGCTTTCTATTTACAGAAAATGTACACATGAATATAAACAGGTAACTCGAAACAGTACTCAAAAGATAGATCTGTTCGTGTTTCAAAGGTTTAGACTGTACTACACCTTCCCATTTGGCTGCGAGGGAATACTGTTCCTTGCAATGAGAAGATGCCCGTCTTTTATCCAAAGTGGCATAAAAATGATTACCAAAACGAGCCTTGTTACACTGGAGGTGTGTATATGGAGAGTAACTTCAGTCCAAGGTTTATAGATCTGTTGTTTAGTGCACAGAATACAAAAGTTAAAAAGGTTTTTAACTACTAAAACAACCCAACTCTCTGCCCTCTGCGAGCACTGTCCCGCTCAGTCCATGACCTCTGGACGCTGGAGATGCTGGTGGTTTTATGTGCAGCCCAGCTGCCAGCCTAGAAAGGGTATGGGCACTCTGGGCCTAATTGTCACCATGTGACTTGTGGTAAATGAAAAGATTACCAAGAGTGCCCCTCTGTGCCCCCTGTTCTCTCAGCAATCCTCCCTGCTTCACGGCAGTCAGGACTGGCCTGGCTTCCCTGCTGCTGACTGGGACTCTGCATTGGGGCAGTTTGGGATCAGGAGTGACGAATGGCATCAGGCATGCACAGAATGGAGAGAGGGGAGAGGAACGTGAAGATCAGAAGGAAACCCAGCAGAACCATGGGTGTGTTTGTGAGGACCCTTGGGGCTTTGCCATTTCTTGCCTTTGCACGGTGTTGACAACAGGCTCCTGCTCCCCAGGACCTTGTTTGCTGCTGTGACCAAGACGGAGATAGCAGTGCTAGAAGGAGAAGTGTAAAGCTGCCACTAAGGAGTCTCTTCTTCATTTAAAGTCTGTTCCTGGCTGCTAGTCACTTGGCCTGAGTGGTCATTGCTCCTACTACTGCTGTGTTGCTTGTGGAGCAGACTTCTCCACTTGGCCTTGTTCCTCCTGAGATGGTTGAGCATGTTTTCAGATAGGGGAGTGTTGCCTGTAAACTGGGCCCACCTCTCAAATAGTGGCTCCACGATGTAGGTCATGAACCCTGGAGAAACACACAAGGGACAGCTGGTGAGCAACAAGTTAATTCCAGAAGTGCACTGCCCCACCAAGTGCCTTGAAAGCACAGAGCGAGGTAAGTGGCAAAAGCCCTGATGAGAAACAACAACAAACTCTCAAACAGAACATCAATTCCTTTTGAAATGCACAACTTTTGACCAGCACATGTGATGAGATATGGCTTTATCTGGGTGTGTCACAGTGAACTGTGACGGTCAACAACCCTCGGAGGAGATTCCAGACAAGAAAGTAACCAGTATTTAACACTGGCTGCAATTTTTTCCCATGGGTATTTTTTCCCCTATGCAAAGACTCCTTTGTCTTTCTGTTGAACATTTGGCTTAGATAGGTTTCTTTTTGAACATTTTAATTTAGAACATATTTTTTAACTCTTATGTTATCAACAGCTGTTATTGTTAAAACAACTGGATTGGAGTGGGGTATGTGGTGGATAGAAGTTTCTCTTAGAGCTTCTGGAATAGTAAGATAAACATGAACAGAATGAAACTAATACTTACCAATCTGGATGCTTGGTACTGTATCCTTTTGCTGATTACAAAGGGGGCTTATTTCCAGTTCAAATTTTTGTTCCAGATCACCTGGAAAAAAGGAAAAAAATTTTTTTCTGCTACTTTTATCTCTTCTCCATACCTATGCCACATTCACATAGTGTCTACAACGGTGTGAGGAATTGGAATCTTCTACCAATGATGACCATGGTAAATGTCTAAATACCTTCATTTTCTGGACTTTTTAGGTATCAGAGAAACTAATTATCCATACAAAGAAAAAATCTAAGAAAAGAAGACTTTTAGATGAACATCAAATCTAAGCATGTAAGTGTTCTGAGGACCTAAATTTTTAAAATAGACTCTCTCATGTGGAAGATTTTTAAGACACTCTAGTCACTTACTACAAGAAAATTGCAGTATATCAATTTTAGAAGAAACACATCTCCAGTAGTACTGTAGTGGAAATTGCTAGTAGTTCTTGTGGAAGAGGCTTGTAAAGGGAGGAGTGTAGGTGCCTGGCAGCCCACAGCTGTGGCTGCACTAACAAACTAATAAGGGCCAAAGCATGGACTACAGCAATGTTTCAAGTGCCAAGAGCTTTGAAGCTTAAGTTATAAATGTGGAAAAATGATGAAATTAAAAGTCTGTCTTCTTCCTGTGCAGTAGTTGGGTATCACACTATGCCTTTGCTGCTGCACTGATTATATTATTTCCTGGGTCATCCAAAGAGTCCCCAGAGAGGCATCTGCACAGGACTGACTCGAGACAGCAAAGTAATTGGCTGAACTCATAGCCACCTTCATAGCAGAGTATTTGACTAATTGGACTAGGAGGTCTCCAGTTCCAAATCCAAGACAGTCCTGAAGATTCCTGCAGGCAGGTCCTGCTGTGACCAGCCCTGGGGATTGTTTCAAATTGTTGGAAGAAAAAACCTGGCTGAGGAATCTGCTCACTCCAGATGCCACCTTAGATTGCTCCTGATGAAGAATTGACCAGGTTTGACATTGAGAAGATGCTTGTAAACAGTCAGTAGAAATTATTTCTGCAGAAATGGACACACAGGACAAGCTTCTGTACATACTGATGGCAGATGTTTTTTATGGAGTTGAAGGTAATCAATAGCAGCTACCATGCTGGATTTAAGAATTCATCAGAAGAACATCTCAGAGGGTGTAATTTGCTCACTGCCATGCAAGACAACAGTCACTTTTTCTGCTGGCGAGACTGCATTCCCCCGTGCCTGCAATTACTTCATGCAAAGATTGCTCTGAGTTAAGTTTTGGGTGTAGGGGTTTTCTTAAAACAAACACTCTCTGTCTGTGAGTGCAACAAGTTCATCCTTTGTGATTGTTAGCCTTCCCTGCCAGTGAAACTGCAACAATCCTGGTTACTCCATGAGGTACAGGACCTTTCCTGTCTACAGTATGGAAGGGAAGTGAGAGTTAACTGTGTGCAAGCTTAGATGTGCCGCTTCCCCTCAGACAATAATATTTTGTCCATCTGATTCACTAATAAGGATGTAGTGAGGGCTGGTTAGGAAAAACTTTCCTGTAAGAAAGACAGACCTGCTAGTTTAGACAAAACACTGTATTCATAACCCATAAAGAAACATTTTGCTTTAAATCCACTGTTTTTGTTTAAAAGCTCTTTTATCCCCATTAACACTTTTTGCTATTGTGCTACTCAGGTTCTATAGCCCCATATAAAACACTGTGTGCATTTCTAAGCCTTGCCTTTCTTCCCTCTGCAGCATGCCATCATTTGTTAAATGTGAGCAGAGTATTTTCAGTTCTAATTGAGTACTTAGAAGTATCAGGAAAACATTTTTAGCTTCATGAACAATAAAATGGAACAATTTAGCAAAACTGAGACAAAATAACAGTTTCTCATGTTTCCAAATGTGCAATTTGTCTTCTCATCTCCCCCTCCAAAACTTTTTGACTAAAATAAAGTTTCTAACTCCAGTGATATCCCCTATGGAGGTAGATAGAAATGGTAGAAAATGGGTAGAAAATGGTTGACCTGTCTGGCTCAAAGTACATCCACATCTTTGTGTCTTTCAGAAGTCACTTAATTGACAAAAAAAAATATTTGCTTTTCCACGGTAAGAACTTAAAATGATAGTCAATTTCTTTTGTTTCAAGTTACTATAAAAGGAGCTGCATGAATTAGTTCCTGAGAACTTTCATGCTAGGGAAAACCTTCCAAGCAATTTTAAAACCTTATAAGAGAAACTGGTCATTAATGTTGCTTCAACATTAGCCATTTTCTTGAAAGATTTTTCTTACTACTTCCAGTTTCATATATACAAATCAAGTTTTATTACTTACCCAGTGTTCCTAGCTGTGTTGACTTAAAAGATCTGAAAACAAATTGAAGTATTTTTCTAGGAAAGGTTTTTGTTAGGTGCTGCTGTAGGAGTGAGATACTCCATGAAATGTGCCTGGATTGTGTATTTCATTTACTAACATATAGTGTAGATGCACCAGAACATTGGAAGATCAGGATCTGAGTCTCTATTAAAATGACCTTAGAAATGTTCTATTTAAAAAATGTTAAAATTTTGTATCTGTTCCAGAAGGAAGATTAAACAAAGCACTAATTGTGGTATTATCTGTCTCACCCATAGTTAAAAATCAAAACACAAGACCTTATGGTTTCCAAATGCTAAACTTAGTGCCAAAATAACCGTTCAAGCCCCATCACTGTGTGTAAGGGGGTAAAGAGGTCTACAAAAACACTTTAAAGTCATAATGGTATCTAAATGCATGCTATTTAATACTGAGGCTGTTGTACCACTGAACAGCATTATACAGCCACTAGTGATAGTCAGACCACAGTTTCTGTATAATTGTCCCACATAAAATGTTCCTTTTCTCCCTGTGATGCTTCTTACTGGTCTCATGTGCTCAGGTATCCCCGATCAGAGGTCTATTTTAGATGTTAGACTAACAAATCTTGAGGGCAGTGGAAAAAGCTTACATTCGTAAGAGTTGAGTTGTTTCTCTCAGCATGGTCCCCCAATGCACTAAAGGTGATGTACTGCACCGCACAAGCTGCATACTGATTGTGTCTTCATTACACATCTGACTAACTAAACCTGCATTGGGCGAGTTGCTCACGTTGCTTCAAAGGCATCAAAGTCAAAGACACTTCACCAGCTTAAACTAACATTGGCTGAAAATTAACTTGCTGACCTGTTTGTCCTCGTTACAGACTAACTGTACCAGGTACCAGCTCAGATGTGGCTTAATTTTGTAGTGCAGAATGCTCAGTGAACTAAGAACTTCATTGTGTGCTCTTCCACTTGCCTTCAACTCTCAGGATGCTCTGAACAAAGAATTTAGCAGTGATTAAACTCTGCTGCACCCTGTACTGTAGCACAGCATGACCTTGACTATGCAGATAGAGCCAAATGGTGTAATTACTGTGTTTCAAAAAACCCCCTGCTTGACTGTGCTCTCTGCAGGGGTCTGAAAACATTTTCAGTAGGTTCTAGCTGAGGTTTGGCTTGCCTGCTTTGGCCCTTTCAACAGCATGCTGGGAAGCTGTTTGAACCCTTTCTCTGCATTTGCAGGCAGAAGAATGTGTCATATTTGGGAAACAGCGAGGGTAAGGCTCCCATCAGAGTTGTAGTGGGAGCATGAAAAGCGAGACAAAACACAGTGCTAGCATTTTGGGGCAGTGTGGCGCCGGCACCATTCCAGCTCAGAAACGCTCCTGGTGACTGGAGGGTCTCAGAGAAGAATCCAGCCGTGGGCTTTTCAGCTGAGTTCAAGCACTCAGGCACAGAAATACCCTCCCCTTCCTGCCTGATGCTGGTAGAGGAGCAGAGAAACACTTGCTGCTCCTCTACCCCTTCCCACTTTTCCAATGACACAGCCAATCTCTGAAGAGCTCATTCCCAAGGGACATTTCAGTGCTACCTCCGACTTGCCACACAGAAAGCATGGAAAGCTGAGGCGAAAGGAGACTGCTGGGAGTTGAAGGGGCTGACCTTGCCGGTAGAACTCTTCACAGACCCGTTCACTCCACTGTTTGCTCAAATCCCAGACCCGGCAAGGGTTGCAAATGTCAGCACACTTGAGTGCAATCTGAAAGCAAGAAGAAAAGTAGTAGTGAGAAAAGAAGTTACTGTTTAGTGGCGCTTCAGCAGTAAATCTGCCATCATGGAGCTCCCAGGCTCCACCAGCAATGCTGGGAAGGGTTAAGATTACCTTTCAGAGACTCAACCTCACCCAAATGTGCCCTTTGAGGAAAAAGCATTTATTTAAGCTGCAAACAAAACTTTCATTCAGCCCTTCGCTTTACCGTAGTGAAAACAAGAGCAGGGCCACATGCCAAGGCTGCAAAGTGTTTTGGATATTCCTTGCAAGGAATAAGCCAACAAAAGCCTCAGGCTGGCTCCTGCTGACTGCTTGGCTCAGCATCTATGGCTGATGACAAGGAAGGGAAGAGCCAAGCTGGTGTATTTGGGCATGATTTCTCTGCGGTCTCAGCGAGTGACCTTGCATCTCACTTCAGTTACACTTCATCTTAACGTCTGCATATTTTTGTTTATAAAGCTAAGCACAGGGCTCTCCACACTGCCCCTGGCCTGGCTTCACTTAGTTAACTAGTACTTTTAAGTGCTTTGTAGGAGAATGAGTACAGGGGAAAAGGTTTTTAAAACTGAGCAACTACTTCAGAAAAATAAACCATGTAATAGCCTGCCTGTCCTACTGCCTTGAAACAAAATATCATGTGCCTTGTTTTTTCAGACTGAACACAGTCATTCAGTCTGACAGAAGTCAGAAGTCATTCTGGCACCCGGGAAGAAAACATAAATATTTCCTGTTAGAGTCCAGATCTGTGAACCAGCAGAAGGAAATCTCCAAGTCATTTTTCTCTTTGGATTAAGCTGATTAGCCTTAATGTTATTGTCTACTGCAAGGACCTTTCAAGCATTCTTTAGGTTATTCCAATCAATCAAGATTTCTTGATTTTTTTCTTTTCTTCTTCCATACCTAATCCACCACATGAGTAAATCTTACTATGTCTGTTCCCTTGTTCCTAAGTTCCTAGTGCATAAGAAACCTTTTTTTGCGGTAGCTGAGAGCTGCAATTCCTCTGCTTTTGGCATGTGCAGAATTTTCTTGCCTCGTCTGTCCAGAAATATGGTCAACCCTGCTCTGCACAGTCTGTGCAGGAACCTGACAGAAGACTGTTTGAGGCAGGACAGGTGAGAAGCTACTACATTTCCCATGCTCCTGGAAGGGGAAGAATTAACAGATCAGCACTTCTTTCCTTGCAGCTGTCACCTTTTCTGTAACTTTTATGGAAGGGAAATATGTAGGTGTTTGTTTTATAAATGAAAAAGATTACTTCAACTTCTTTATGTATTTATGAAATGAAATTAATGTAATTTCTCTAAAGAAGCAAATATATGTAGCTACATTAATCACAATAATGCTGTAATAGGTAGAGGCTTATTCTTTAGAGTCTGCTAATGACTGCTGCTTAGCTGGAAGAACCAGGGTGAACCTATTTGATTTTTGAATAAAGCACGGGTTTTTCATTAGCTGGGCAGATGCACTAGAGAAGCATCTGCTGCCATGGCAACAGCTGTCTCTGCGGAGGCAGTTTCTGAGCATCCATCACAGGAACAGGACTTGGAGACCTGATGTCAGGCTGTCCTGGAAAGAACACCAACGAGGGGGCTCTCCTGGACAGTGCTAGAAAATAACACCACTGGAGTGACATTTGTCAGAAGAGAGAGAGACACTACAATTGAAGCATTATCTGCCAAGAGAAGCAGCGTTCTGGAAATAAAATAATTACTATCTTATCTTCATTCCTTAGCATTTGACACTTTCCTGTATCTGTTGCATTCACAGCTTTTTAACTCAAGGAAATCACATAAGGAAATACTAGAGGCACGTTATGCTTGCCTGACATGCCAGAAGGTGGCAGAAGGGAAGCGTTTATGGTAATAGGTAAGGAGAGGCTGATGTCCAGACATGCTATAATATGTTACTCTCAACATATACTAGGAAATACTGTGACTTGAGAAATTTACAAAAACAATTTAAAAAATATTTGAAGTTACCTGAAGCATAAAATGTCTGTCTTGTGCATCCTCCAGCCTCAAATCCTGATTGTCAAGGTGAGATTTCAGACGGATCAAAAACTCATTTTGTCTGTTGATGTCAGTTGCCAAGATCAGGGAGCCCAACTGCTGTTCAATGTCCTGTCTGCAACGAAGATAAATAAGCCCCTTTAATCATGGAACCATTCAACATTAAGAGCTCAAAACCAACCTGCTCTGGATCAATGGAGCTGGCATAAAGCTCCCTCTTTCTTTATGGACCCAGTCTGATCTGTTTGGTCAGTCTCTGCTGGGGTTTTTGGGGTACAACTGTTCTACCTGCCCAAATGGGTTCAAGAAGAATAGATAATGAAGAAGAAAAATACTTGTTGGCACAGGTTGTTCTGAAAGCTTCTGAAAAGTGCTAGGAAAGTACAAAAAAACCCACCCTGAAACAACAGCATGTTCCATCAAGAAAAATGCTCACGTCTTACTTCAGCTGCTCAGAGGTGAGCGGTGAATACTGCAACTTTGAAGCTCCAGTCAAAGTTGTGAAGGTCTAGACTGAAGTCCTTTAAAGTTGTTGGTCTGATGCAAAGAATTTCTGGAGGGATATGGAGCTTATTGCTTTCAGGTAACTTGTTTATATTCTTGGTAGGGTCACCTGTGATTTAAAATTTAGGACTGCAGTCTGTTTGCTGTCTCAATCTCCCATCCTTGGCGGGACTAACACAAGTAAAAAGCTAGCAGCAACTTGCCAAGGTGCTTATGTGGCTGCTCTTCTTTTGCTTTATCCATAGGAACTACATTCCTTCAGTGAGGTGTGGAAGTTCAGAGCAGTCTTGATGCTCCTCCACCAATTCCTTCAATTTCCTGTTTTTAATCATTAAATCTTTCCATATTCGGTTGGTGCTATGTAAAATGAAAAATGCCAACAATCCATCTGAGCAAGCCCACTCTTGCTGGGACTCTCTGCGTTCCTGCTGCTGAGAGTGGCCATTCCTGTGCTGCGGAAGTAGGCAGGTCTCAAAAAACACTTCCACTGTATAACTTTGTCTCATGACTTCATAGTGGCACCAAGAAGGAGCAGGAAGTTTAGCCTATTCTGAAGTCTGGGCCTCTTTGCCAGTGTGCTTTTAAGAAGGGAGATGGAGGCCATGGCCTAGTTTCAGTGATTCTGGTGGACACTTACGTGACCTCCTTGGGCAGGTGGGCGAGCAGCCGTGACTCTCGAAGCATGCCTATGGTAGAGCGCCAGTGGTGGTTCTCCAGCACGGAAACGTTCTGGGGAGGAACAACACCAATAAACGCGAGGATTAGGATGGTATCCACGGCACAGGTACACATATGGATTTGCCATATCACATGATACCCAGAGCTGGCTGGACAGGCTGTAACGTGAGCCTAAAATGCGTGCTTTTCAGCCACAGTTGGATTAGAGTAATTGGTCCAGATTTCAACAGTTAAGGACCTTTTGCTTCTGGGTTTCTTAGCAAAGGTCAGCCCTAGGGGCCTGTTGTTCTGCAGTTTTTGAGTCCTGCTGTGAACAGAGGAGCTAATCTCATCTGTGTGGGAGGTAGCTTGCATTCTAACAGATTTATTAACAAATGAATTGAAGCAGGAGTGCAAAATCATATTTTTACCTCCTATTGATTCCAGGTTGACTTTTCAGCCTCTGTAGTTTCAATGCAGAGAGGACAAGAAAAAGAAAACTAAACTGCCAAATTTCCCTTTGAGTCAGGGAACTGGAAGCTGCCTGCAGCTGTTCGGTGAAAGCAAGAGGAATAGCAGTACTGCTGAGCATTTGCAGGCTTCAGCAACTTAGTCTGCAACAAATTTTGACTCCTCTTTGTTTCCTTGCTTTCAACTACGTCGAACCAAAGTTAGGTAGGAAAAACACTGCTAGGGAGCCAAAATCCAGCTTTCTAGGTTGTCAGTAAATTACAACAAATTTGGTATCTTATGTCTAATGACTTGAAATTGCTATCCTAATACACAATGCATTTTCCCATCATCACTTGTTTAGTTCACAGTGTACTTTCCACCACCAAATGCCCCAGAAATGTCACTTGTTCAGCAATCTCTATCATCTGTTCCCTGTTTTGGACAGTTCACAGCTTTTGCAGTAGATGAGCACTCGATAAGAAGAACAAAACAAAACCAAACCCTTTGAGCAGGCAGAACAAGGACTCCACCCTGTCACTGCCAGCTGGGAAAGGGGAGTCAGAATCCCTCCCTCCAGCCACTGTCCATCTCTAGCTCCCTCATGCACAGTCCCACAGCTCTGAGGTGTTGCTGCCATTGTACTGTTTTTCCTGTGGGACACGACATGCAGCTTCCACTTTTCCAAGAGGGACTGAGCAGTATTTTCTCCCTAAGTCCTCCCCATCTTCCTTTGTACTCCCGTCATATCTAATGACTGTTGAAACACTAAACATTGCCAGTAACAAAGATCCAATTTGCATTTTGATCATCTTGCTTAGTGCAAAGGTGAGAGTGAAAACTGGATTGACCTCCTATCACAGTACTTTCCGCAGTGCTTTTTGTTGCTTTGGTATTTCTCTGGGTTTGTCTGTTTGTTTCCCTTACAGAAATCACAGATTCTGGGGGAAAAAAAACAAGTAAAACGAACTCCAAGACTTTCAAATTATGCAAAAACCAATTCCTTTTCTTAGGAAGAGCTGATGGACTCAGATCACAACATCAGTTATGCAATATAGAAATTACTTTTGACAGCCATTCTGTTCATTTGCCAACTTAAATATCCCTTTTCTCCTTTTGCCTAAATACATCAGGATGGACTTTTGCAACCCTAAACTCTGACCAAGAAAAATAAGAGAATGTAATACAACATAGTAACAATTATTTTTTTTTGGTTTCTTTTTCACCAACAGAGCTGAATACTGGTCCCAAGAGTCACCCAAGGCCAGAGCTGCCATCTTCCCACTAAATTAGACAAACACTACCTGACTGCCACCTTTGGCTTTTGCAAAGGCTTACACTTGTTTAAGACAGTGCCTGTGTGCAAGTTTCCTGTGACACTGGTCTGACTGCATCCTTGAAACATTGCGACCAGGGAGATCATCCTTGGAGCACCCTGTGTCCCCACATCCCTTCTGGCATGGCAGCCTTACTTGCTGTGAGGAGCTGCTTCAGCAGCACCTGCCTCAAACAGGGCAAGGCTGAGGCATCTGAGACATTTCCTGCATCCAATTAGTAGTTACTCATAGGAGAAAGTAAACTCAAGTAGTCATCTCAGAGTATTCCACTTCTCTAAGTTACTGTTCTTCGCTTCTGCTATAGGGGGAACCTTAAACTGACACTGCTGCACTGTTTAGTTTCCCACACTGAAACTACCAGGAGGAGGAAAAAGGAAAGGTCACGTTAACAAGCAGCAACTGAGCATGAAGTCATATGACTCCCCTCTTAAATGCAAGGAGCCAGAATCCCTGAAACGGCTGCCAGCAATTAGTAGAGTCAGCTACTCCACCTAGGAACACACTACTGCTTTATTAAGACTAATTGCCATGAGCTATCTGATCACCCAGGCTGGTGGGAGACAACCCATGCAGGGAAAGTCTCCATGCTGGCTGGCAGACTGGGGCTCTCAGCTCTGCTTCACGTGGTGTTTTAGTTTTTAAAAAAAACTGAGTAGGGCAGCTTAGCTTTAAAGGCTCCACTGTAGAAAGCTTCTGTCACATTTACAGCCCAAGCCTAGTAGATTGCTGTAACAGAGACTTCAGGACTGTTTATTTTATTTAAGCTACCACAATATTTCCAATCTGTTACTTAGTCTGAGCTATTCGAACCATAGCAATTGACATACAAATTCGAAAAAGAAGACTAACTTGAAGAGAGGGAGACTTGCTACTAACTAGGTCCAGAGCAAACTTCAATTTTAATTCAAAGGGGATCAGAATTTCTTTCAATCTCTTCAATCTATTCTTACTCATTGAGCAGTTGGTTTAACTACATAGTGTTAAATAGTCAAAAATGACACTTGTAATTAGAAACATTGCTTTTAAGGCAGACTGCAAAGCAGAACTGTTTTTACGGGTGCCCAAAATGTACTTTCCTATTTCTAGCTTACCTACATCTATATTAAAGTCATAAAGTGTCCTTCCATAGTTTTCTGAAACCTGTTTTGTACTACAGATACCGTGTCTGATCTATCCACAATTCTGAACTTTTACCCTTCATTTGAAAGCCAGACAATTCGAGTTAGAAGCAAAGTCTGCATCACGTTACAAGAAACGCTATTGTGCTCTTCACAGGAGAACTAAGTGATCTCCAGACCACTTAAGAGTCACCTTTGATGCTCATAACTGTCCTTGTAATGCTGGAGATTGCAATGAGCTGCTTTTATTTTTGTAGAAATTTTTGGTGCATGCAATCACGTTCAGTAGACTGTCATGGGAATCACCCTATAGATTACTAAGCAAAGTGTCTTGCATCGTACAATATGGATTTAATTTGAAAATAAATATTGAAAGCTCTGAAGTCCTTGGTGATGTCTTCCTGAAATGTGACTCTTCTCACATATGCACTTCAGAAGCTGTCAAACACTTTACATCTTTGTCAAAAGCTGACCTACCTCATTTTGCAAAACCTTTTCTTCCAAATGTAAAGTTCTAATTTAAATGTCAAGAGACATTTAAAAGCATAGAAATGCCATAATGGATAAGTCCACTGTCTCAATGACAGATGACTGCCAGCTCTGTTAAAACTTACTTTCATTTGATCATTTTTCTGATTAATCTCAGCAGTTCTGTGGCTCTGCTACTTAAAACCAAAAACCTAAGAACTTTGTTTCAGTTTCAAGCACATGTTAAAGTATGTTTTAAAGACTATTCACTAAATCTAAATTTTCGACTAAAAAGGTTTTCAGCAAAACCTTTTTCCAGGAGTTATTTTTATTGGCATCCATATACTATATAGTACTAAAATCTTTGGAAACAATGTGGGATCATTTTCAGTTAAAATAACTCAAACTTGCCAGTAAATGTCCTTAAGTAGGGTACTTCAGATCTCATTTGCTGTTGAAAGATTGCAATTTCTGCTTTGTCACTGCCTTTTCTAACCAACATTTGTAAGTACGTTCAAACCCAAATAACTGAGCAGAAACCACTTCTCCAAGATACTAATATTTTAGCTGTATGTCTTTCAGATTAGCCTGATTTTTCAACCTAATTATAAAGTACTGTTTGCCACTATTAATTTGAGAAGGAATTGTTTGTACCTTTTCACAAGACAATGGGTTTTGTGGAATGGCTCTACTCACTCCTCTTCAAAGCATCCTTACCATTCCCAAAGTACCCCAGCTTAGGTCTCTGGCTTTTTCCCCTCCTCACTCAGCAGGCCTGACATTTGGAAAAGACTGGACCAGAAACATGGGTATGACATAATAAGCTGCATCAGCTTATGATGAGGCCAGTCACAAAGTTTTCAGCGTTTGAGCATCACTGTGCCTTGGCTGGGGCTCCAACAGCCCAGCCCATTCCCATGTCTGAGGGCAGGACAATTGCAACATTACACAATTCACTTCTTATGGGAAAACCCAAATGTTGCTCATGTAGGGTAGAAAAAGAGAGACCCTCTACTCTCTTATCAAGTAGTAAGCACATCACAGCAATCTCTCTATTTGCTCAGTACGTGCATGTAGCTATTAGTGAGTCTTCTTCAGGTAGATTAATTTTTAATGTGGGATATTCTGTTTCTGACAACCTCCAGAAAGGCTGAAATTGACTCTTCAAAGTGGCTGGGAACAGCCCAGTGGGAGTGAATGGTTGGCAGCCCACTGAACATCAGCCAGTGTGTGCCCAGGTGGTTAAGAAGGCCAAAGGCATCCTGGTCTGGATCAGGAATAGTGTGTGGCCAACAGGAGACCAGGGCAGGGATTGTCCCCCTGTACTGGGCACTGGTGAGGTGACACCTCAAGTGCTGTGTCCAGTTCTGGGCCCTTGTCTCTAAAAAGGACATTGAGGTGCTAGAGCATGTCCAGAGAAGGGCAACAAGGCTCATCAAGGGAACAGAGAACATCTTACAAGGACTGGCTGAGGGGACTGGGGGTGTTTAGCCTGGAGAAAAGGCAGCTCATGGGGGACCTTATTGCTCCCTACATCTACCTGAAAGGAGGCTGCAGCGAGCTGGGGGCTGGTTTCTCCTGCCATGTCTGCAGTGAGAGGATCAGAGGGAATGGCCTTAAGCTGAGACAGGGGAGATTCACATTAGGCAGTAGAAAAAAAATTGTCACTGTTAGGGTGACAGTCACTGGAATAGGTTGCCCAGGGAGGTGGTGGAGTCGCCATTTCTGGAGATGTTCAAGAGGCGTCTGGATCTGGTGCTTGGTGCTGGGTGAACAGTTGGGTTGGACCTGATATCTTAAAGGCCCCTTCCAACCTTCATGATTCTATGAGTCTATGAGTCTGTGATTATAAAGGCTAGAAATCAATACTATCTCCATTTATTACCTGTGAATTATGGTTAGTGCAACCAAAATTAAGATGTAGAGTATTGCTCTGGCACATTGCGTATGTAAGTACAATGCAAAGAATAGAGAGATGTCCATATATAATAACAACGTATACATGTGTGTGGAGATTATAGGACAGTTTTAGATAAAATACAGAGCTACAATGATTGCCATGGGCCAAAACTTCAAATATATTCAAAAAGGACCACAAAAATCAGGCAGCATGGGTTCATTGCTAGTTGTTGAACAAAAGGGTCTGTGTTTTTGTTTCAGGAAGTTTTCTGCTACTGCTTGCCAGAGCCGAAAGGATGTATACTAGGCGAAGGACAACTCTGTACTTTTCCCAGACTTATGTTCCTCTCTGAGATCTTTTACTGGCTGCTCTTAGAAACAGGATACTGGTCTAGACAGCCTGTGGTGTGACCTAGTGGCTTTCTTGAAGATCTTTCTTTGTATCTTGAAGGAATGTTACTGTAAATGTCTACAACTTTTCCTTTGGTTTCATCTGTCTTTTTTTTTTTTTAATGCAGTGTTCATTAAGTGTTTAATTTTCCTACAGCCACACAAAGCAAAGGCTTCTTTTAATGCAATACCAATTTAGAGCATGCCTGCTCCTTACTTGCTCACTGAAAGAAAATAGAATCTTCTTGTCATGATTTTAAATCATTTAAAATTTTAAACCCACAGTTCCTCACCCCAGATGATCTACAGCAGAAACAACCCAGGCAACTGATCTGGCTTAAATGTCCTCAAAAAAGTCTGATATTTCCATTTCTTTTCCTGTATCAGCTTTGCTGTAAGAAGTGACACCCAATGATGTGCTTGACTGAAATTGTCCAGACTCCAAAGTGCAGGGTGACTTGACCCACATCTTCCATTGCCAGATTTCGGCATTAAAAGTTCACTGCAAATTGCTTAAATTCTACTGCATTTTACACATTAGCAACTCGATGAGCAATTTTACCTGGTACAAGCTGGCAAGGTGGTGTTTAGTTTTAATCAGAAAGGGTTGGTTGACCCCTGGGTGATCCACGTCATGAGCTGCAGCAGCGAGCAGTCCGAGCATGATGTCCGATGGGGTGAGGAAGCTGGCAAGCTGAATCATCACACACATTAATCACAACAAGAACATGAACAGTAAACACTTTTTCTTTTTTGGTAAGTAAACAAATCAGCTGGACATCATGGCATTGCTTGGGTTTGTAGGCATTTGTATACAAATGTCAAGTATAAATTTTGTGAACAATGTTTTTAAGGTAAATGTTGAACATACGTCTGTAAAGATATTAGACTACATAATCATCTTTTATTACAGTTTGTATTTCTTATCTCTTCATCATTCATGGCAATATAAGGATTGTTATAATAGAAGTGCTTGAGCATAGTCTCTAAGATTTAGTTTAAAAAGCAAACAGGTAGGCTGGCAGGTTGGCCTATGTTAGCATCCACTGTAAGAGCTCTGCCTTTCCAAGTATTTAGTAATGCCACCAAAAGCTCAGGCTTCAATTTTCTAGCATAGCACTGTTATAAAATGCAGTTTATCAACTTCTGAAATTTCAGCCTCGGCTGTTAAATATCTATCTCAGTTCAAGTATATGTATTTTATTAGAGACCATAATTTACCTTTCTAACTTCAAACATTCAGGTTGGAACAGCTGTCCAGACTTTTTTTCTGCTACAGGGCTCATTTAGAAGCAAAAAAGGTAGTCTTAGCATTTTCTGTTTGTGACAATGAGGCAGTTATTACCAGCCCAATGAGTCTGTACAGAGTACAGGTCTATAAGATGAATGAAGCATCCTGAGGTGAGAACTGATGAGCAGTATGGTCCAGGTTCTGAATGTTGGCTGTCCTCTGCACTTCCTGGCAAGAAAAGACTTGCAGATCTTGCAGGAGATGAAAATAGAGGAAGGGTGGGGCCTGCTCCTGTCCTCACTTACCATTGCTATATTCTGGGGTAACTGCTGGTTCTAGCAGATCATCCTTTCATTTGAGCCAAGTCAACTAAAAGATTAGTTATATTCTTATACTGTGGCTCAGCACAGCAATATCACAATGTCTTCCAGTAACACACAAGGCAACACCACCCTGATGCTCTGAGAACTTGCAGCAGTAGTCAAATATTTGTGCAGAGGACCTTTGCAACAGACCCATCTGAAGGATCTGTTTTCCCCTTTCCTGGTATGGCACTGCACCTAATTTGGTATTTTGAAATAGTGATGTGGGGAGCTAATGCTCTGAGGTGGCTGAGGCACAGACATGCATTGCCTCCTGGTGAGTTTGATGGGAGAAGAACTGCAGGCACCAGTGGGTGGCTGGGTCACACCGCCGTGGTGGCTGGAGCTCACATGGCAGCACTCAGACACGATGCCTGCACGGTAAGAAGTGACTCTCGTGGCTTGACTGAAACATCTGCAATCTGTAGCTGAGGCTGCTCCTGACTTGTTCCTGACTTCCAGCATGCCATTGCTTTCTGCTGTCTAGAACTATCTCTTGGGGGTTTTATTTCAATCCTGGGAGAAAACATCTGAGAACCATCTGAAAGCAACATCAGTGTGAAAGGTTGCCATTACCTTGGGCTCCCTCAGATAGCAGTGCATAGCTTGTGTGACATCAGCGGCATGGACAGCATTGTGGTATGGGTTCTGGCTATGGTAATCTTCTTGAACCATAACTGGGAATCAAAACAGAAAACAAAGATCCCTTTGTCTCTGAATACCATGGCCACAAGTGGGAACTGGACTTAAAACACAATCTGAGGGTTTGCAGTCAGCTGCCTAAGGAGTTTCTTCAAATAGCTTATTTGAATTGCTGGTTTTATCGGGATACCTTTAGAGGAAAAATGCATGAAAGGATTTGTGAGGCCCAAGGGGATACACTGGGTCTAGTGCATAAATCACCTCTTTCTTGCCTCAGTGAAGGCTCTCATTGAGGAGTAAAATAAACAAGGAAGAGAGGCAAATTTATCCACAACGGAGTGTAATTATTTAGGCTGCTGTCATAGGGTGGTAGTGTGCCATTAAGGCAGTACCACCTATTTTATGGCAGCAGGGAGTGAGACCCTGATATCCTGCCATCATTTTTTATTTGAGTGATGAACTGCAGCCAAAGGCATTCCTAACCACCCCTCCCCAGGTGAAGAACCAAAAAACCAGCTTCTGGGTACTCACAGAAAAATCTCCTGTGACAATTTTAGTCACATCTGTGTGTTCATTTTAAAATGCCAGTCCCTCTTTAGTTTGCAGTGCTGGAACCGGTCCAGTTGGACCAGGAGCACCAACCTCTTAACTCTCAGCTTTCTCTCAGACAGAAAAATCATTGAGATCTGTGCTTCACACCCCTCCGTTCACTTGCAGCACTGTGTGCACCATTACATGGTCTTGAGACACCACCACGTGAGCACTGGAAGCTGCATGTGATCCTGCCTGAAGCGCTCCCCTAGACACGACCAAATTAATCAAATGGAAAGCTAATAGGCACATTTCCCATGGCGCTCGCTGCCAGTGTGAGGAGCGCCAAGGAAAGTCCAGGCCTTCTGTTTGTTTCCAGCCACACAAGCATCTGGAAGTACAGTGGGTAATCCCTTAAACTGTGAGTATCACTAGCTCTAATTACTCGACTGTCCACTTCACGTCTGCCCACAGGAGTTAGAAACAGCAGGGAGATTTGTCTGTCTCCGCACCAGAGGACACTACTGTCTCCTTTCCAGAAGCAACAATTAGGCAGTCTTAAAGAAGACTTCCCTGCTTTGGAAACTCTGCCTGACAGCTTGAAAAACTGGCATTTAGCTGCTTTCAAAAAGTGATACAAAAAGTAATTGATTTTGGCCAGTTTCTTCTTTTGGTTCACTGACAGCATGGGGCTAATATTTCTGTTGGCAGTAACAGCAGCAGGGGCTTTCATCAACACCATTCAGTGTACACAGCTTGATATAATTTGTTAAATTTTGCACATAAGCTTTTAACTGCCATGGGTCTCAGTGGTCTTTTAGTCACACTAAACAATTACACTGCACCACAATTGTACTGTGCACGCGTATGTTCTGCAGTGTCTGTCTGTCTGTGTGGGCCTAAGCCAGCCACATCTCTGCATGGCATACTTTATTTAAAATCACCAGTGTGACTGTGGTGCTGGGATGTTTCAGCCCAATGCAGAGCCTTTTGAAATCCTTCCACTGACTAGGTACTGAACCAAGTACTCGAATGCCTGCAAACTGTATGCTGATACATATCACAGACATCTTTTCTGAAATATTTCCAATGACATCATCATTTTTACACAGACAGATCAAGCCAGTGCCTTCTCTGATGCTCTACTTAAGCTATAAACTTCATTTAAAGATGGCTTTGAGGTGCACACTTACCAAAAAACCTGTGTAATGTAACCATGTCTAACTGGAAATGGTGAATAAGTCCATGCACATTGAAGAGGTGACAAAGCAGTGTTACGAGACTGTTTCCTAAAAGCAGAAAGGAACAATTCTTAGATCCCCTTTACATGTAGTTACAAACCAAACAAGGCTAAAAATCTGGGTAATTTCCTATTAGTCAGCTCCCATCACCTCATCTCCAATGTAGTGAGCTTAGATGACTCTCATATACACAGAAGTCACTTATATGAATTACTCGTATAAGTTATCAAGACTTGATGGCAGGGTTGTGCCAATGGAGTGCCATTCTTGTGTCTAGATGCCATAGAGTCACATTTGTTGTTTCAACATGATGGGCAAACTGTGGTTTTAACTGCAAGAAGGCAAACTGACATGGTTTTAACAAAATCTTTTGACAGGCTTGTCTGAGAGCGATATCATCTTCATAATTCAAGTCTATCTTCAAAAACAACTGAAACAAGAGTGGCTTTTCTGCTGCTTTGGTTTGCCATACTGTGCTAATTAATTAATTACTAAAAATCAGGAGTTTGGAATTTTATTTTTTTTTTTATTTTGCATATGGCTGTACAAATATGCAATTAACCCATGTACCCTAGCTCAGCTACAACTGCATCTCATAACGATACAGACAGGAAAAGTGACAAGATACAGCAGCATTTACAATCTCAAGTCCTGCTGTAATGTTGCACTGGCCTTACTGTAAATCCGATACTGGGAACACTGGCAAAATTGGGCCTTACTAGTATTACATGATCAGCTATACATAAACACAGTAATTAAAAAAGTTTGCACTGCCTAATTCAACAGCACTGTTTCCATAGAAGTTAGAAAAAACCCCAAACCAACCAACGCATACTACACATAAACAAAGTTTGAAGGGAGTCTTTTCTTATTTAACCTAACTCAGGAAGGAAAATAAATATCTGTATGAAGAACACATGGAAACTGACTTAGTCTTGACTACTGAGCAGGGACACAGAAAGATAATTTAGAAGAACTATGCTTTTGCTTCCCAGGCAATTTGCAATCCTTTTTGCTCTTCACTGCCAGTCACTCAACTGAATGACCCTCTAAACTAACTTTTTCTACATCTTCTGGCCCAACCAAGCCTTATTAATTAGACTGGGGATGAAGAATGAGGGATCTCAGTTCTCTGAGTCATACAGAAAGGGGAAAGGTGCGATCATGATCCTCTTCAGCAGTTACCTGATCAATAGGTATTGCCTGGACATTTATGGGGAAGAGGAATGGTTTTACAGGCATGTACTTAGAGAAAACATTTCACGGATTTTTACTCTCAATAAATTTCCTAATTTTTGCTGCTGAACAGAAGCAAGGGTATCTTCACTCAAATATCTTTAGTATTGATAGAACTGACTGATTATGGAGATCTGAATGTATTGACCAATATATCTAACAGGTATATTTAAAGTAGCTCGGGAGTTCCACAGGTAAATGAAGCAGAAACACCCTCTTGAAAAGGTGACAACAACAAATGTAGGAGATTAGATTAATACAAAAGCTTACTTTAAACATTACCCTATAGAGTTCAGGAAAAGCCTGAAAAAGCTCCAAGATGTGATTTTACTAGAGCTTAAATGTGGCCAATTTTTCTTCAGTAATCTGAACTGGAAAGATTTAGCAAAAAATTATTTAGGGATTTTTTGAATAGTCATGTATGAGAGATAGTAAAATAAAGCTTTAAAAAATTTACTTACCATTTGTCAAGCGATCAAACAAGAAAATGTCAAAATCCCACATTCCCACTTTCGACAGCATGTGCTGGAAAAAACAAATGTGAAAAGTCAATGAATGGTATATCACACGGTAAAGCAAATTTTAATTACTATTCCACATGAACCAGTCACAGAATTGGTTACTGCAGTTTTAAAGTCTCTTTCAAGAAACCTACAGAGGTTGTATTTGAAATATCAGAAATCAGGCTCATGTAGCTGTACTGCATAAAATATCACTTGCACTTTTAACTGAGCAGATTTTGAACATGACAATAAAAATACCTTCTAAATGGAACACAAAACAAGGAATAATATAAACCAAAATATTATGAAAATATTCCCTTTTACTGCACAAATGGTCTATTGTTTCTTCATGTCCCCAAATTGTCAGTGCAAATTCTCTTAGGTTTTTAATAGAGTGTTTTAAAATCTTAGCTCTCGTGGTGAATATGGGTTACAGTGTGCTAAACAAAACAGTACACAGGAATAGCTTTTATAAACTACTGGTTATAACTACTGTGCTACTGTTAAGCCCACTCAGACGTGCAGAAGAATTCATCATTACCACCAAACGTAGTGTTTTTGCAGCTACATCAGTTGAGTCAGGAGACTGATGCTGGACTACCTCTATGACCTACAATGATGTATGTGTGAATGAAAGACGTTCACTCCCGTCTCTAGTCTATATTCAAACAGTTCTGGATTCTTAATTACCTTCTAACACCTGGCATATAATCTCCTCTAGCAGAGAATAAAAATTGCCTAGGCATATAATCCCAATACCATCAATTGTGAAAGTTTTGCTAGAAAATACCATTCAAAGTAAGTGTAAGAGCTGCAAAATAAGATAATTATATTTTGATCACTGTGAAGTTTGCAGTCAATGTTCCACGTTTCCTAGCCTTTGCCACTATGGAGAGCTATGGTGGGTTGCCTAATAGCTGTTCCATATCTGATGAGAGACACCTGTCTTTTTTCAAGTGGATGAACTAAATGCTGTGTCAGAGCTGCACTTAAATCAGTAACTTAACCTGAAATACTTCATTCTTTAATAAATCCATATTATAATAGTTGTTGGAATCCAAAAATTCAAATAGATTTAGAAACATTTTCTGTTTCTTTGAGACCTAAGCCTTCCAGGCTGTAACCACAAATGAGGAAGGGACAATTTGTTGTGAGGTAGGCACGTGGGTCATTTAAGAAACATCACGCGTGAATTTGGTTATCTGAAGACTAAAACAGAACTGACACGCTCTGTAGTATTGTTAAAAGAAATGGAGTTCTGGAGACCTGTCTTACCCTTGCTTGCCCAAGGTAGTCCTCATCCAGTAGGTACAGAGAGGCTTGTGGTACAATTCCACGCAGTAACCGGGATGCATGGAAATATCTCTGGAAACTTAACAGTCTTTTCACTTTTTTCTTGGTGCCAATTTCCCCTGAGAGTGTAGTATCTGTGAAAAGCAATCAGTACAGAAACCATGAAACCTGAGATGGTGGATGACATCATCAGTTTAATAAGAGAAATATCAAACGCTTCAAAACAGTAATACAAAAACCATGAAGTTCATGCCTCTTGCCAAGCCACATGAAGGAGTAGTATTCAAATCACTTCAGAATAATATATTTGCTTATTTTAGAAAAGAAATATGTTCCAAGAAAGAGAATATTATTGTCTGTTTTGGAAGATCTGAGTTCAGTACACTGCCTGCCACAGCCTTTAATGTGACCCAGCCCAGTGACTGGGGGGAAGGGGGTCATACATTTCCAAACTGTAGGTGTTAGAGGGGGCCTACATGTCTAGGCAGAATTAGGTACAGGAAAGCTGCTCTTACCCTCTCAGCTTCTGCTCCCTAACTATACACATGAAAATGACATTACCTTGCTACCACACAGGAGTGTCATTAGAATATATTAAAAATTGCACAGCATTAGAAATACAAGGTGATCTTGGGTATAAAATCAAAAAAGTGACACTAAAAGAGAACTCAAAATACAAATGTGAACACATCTGAAAAAATAAACATGTGACCCAGTATTGGAGAATTAAATAAAAGAGAGAAAGAAATCAGAATAGGTTAATAATCCTACTGCATTGTCTGCCGTCCTTTCTACATATTAAAGCAAATTATAAATGAAGAAAATATTTTACCACTGCAATGAGGAAAGCAGATATATTCAGATAATACAGGCATTTCAAGTTACACAACAGAATATGTTCTTTTCACTCAGTACTAGGATAATTCTAATTCCCCAATGCTGTATTAGGAGATTTTCATAGAGGGCTAAATGTGACACAAAAACCAAGGCACTTTTTATACAGTGATTAAATCACTAATTAGAGTAACTACATTACCTCACTGTTAGTAAGAAAAATATGGAGGCTTTCTAAAGCTCATAATGGTTTAGGTCATTTCATCTGAACTTTTAACAGAACCTCACACTCAGCTGTGGTGTTTTCATTTTGCAGTCTGTAGGTTTTGGAAAAAAGGGAGGACAGAAAATGGACTGTTGGTCAAAGGTAGCGAAATTCAATACAGTTTTATTTGTAAGACAAACCTTGTAAGAAGCTGAAGATTAAACAGTCCTTTGAGAGAACAGCATTGATTTCTCCAGATAAGATGCTCCAGAGCAATTCACTGGATTTCAGGTTTAAATGAGCTCACGAAAAATATCCACACAGTGAAGCTCTCTCTCTATTCTGTATTTTTCCATCTATTTTTATGAAAAAACACTGAATGTTTGTTCTACTGTGAAATTAAAATATCAGTTTGTCTGCTGTTTCTATGGGTGGTATTATTCTGAGAGGATTTTCAGAGAAGTTACTAAGGTTTTTTTAGATCACGGATGGTTCAGGATTTGATTTCTCTAACAGCAGCTGTGCAAGCACCCTCTATAGCAAGTTTCTTCCTTATTAAGTAATCTAACACAGCACAAAGTCAGTAATAACATTGAGAAAAGCCATCCTCATATACTGAGTATCAATATAACTTCCAACACCGGTAATCCTCATGGTTCTCATGCGCAGTCGAAAGACCTCACTGAGTTTCAATAACATAAAAGCACAAAATAACTTCATTGCAACTTGACAAGCCATGTGGCTTCCAGAATGCAAACAGTAACAACACCACTACTGTACCAGCCTGAAGGTCAGGTTTTCATTCATGATGTGCCAGCACCTGCCTTGATTTTCTCACACATTTTAAAAGCTGGAACCATTTTATGGCCTGTTGAAGGAGTGACTAATGTAGGTGCAAACAGTTACCAGTGGCAGTGACATGTGGAGGAACCAGTAGACACGTTTTCTGATTTCTTTTTATTTACACAGGGCTGCTACGAAATGGCTGGCATTCAGTTTAATTCCTGGATGACAAAACACTCTTAAAATAAATTCACTTCTTAAACTTGTGTTAGTTGTTTCTTGACTTTCCAACTTTCCTAGTTCCATCTTAGCCCAAAAACTGTCACTACTTTCAGTTAACAAGTTTAATTTCAAAGTACAAAAAACTTCACTTTTTTTACATTAAAAATTAGAAGTCGCTCCCACTAATTTTTATCTAAGTTAGTATCTGTTTTTTTCAGTTAAAGAGAGACAACTAAAATCATCACCTACACTCTCTTGAACTGTCCATAAAACCCACATGTAGAGTTGCTGCGGATGATCTGAAGGTGAAGGTTTGGCCTGAGTCCCAACAAGCAGCTGTACACTGGATTATGAAGAAGTGTTTATTTTATCCTTTGGATTACCAGATCATTTCAGTAGCATAAATAATACTCACTAAAGCACAAATATATCAGATGGAAATGAGTAACTTATTACTATGAAATATATTTTCTGAATTAAACCATCAAACTTGCTGCCCATTGCTCTGCATGGTTGTCATAGGTCTCAATTCAAATTTAGTCATCAGCAGATAGTGCCCCTGAAACCTGACTTGATGCTTCAGGTGAGTGCTGTACTCAAATATATTATACTAAAAATATTACCCACAATAATCTGTTGTTCTGTATTTTTGTTCATAAGGGAAGAAGTTTATAATACTTGATGAACAATCGTAGCAAATGTATTTTCAAAACTGGGCTCTTGACAGAACAGCCTGAATCTAGCACTGCAGGTTATCCACACGCAAACTCTGGATGTCATCTTAAAAGAAAACCATGCTAAAATCACATCCTTTGTGTCATTTCAGTAATAACTGATTTGCCTTTGAATCACAGGACTTATCAGCTGATTTCTATGACCCGTCTCAGATTACTGTGACATCCACAATAATGTGCTTTATTATGATGGTGTCTTGCATGAAATTGGACTAAGACGCTGCCCTTCTCTGAGCACAACACACCCCAAACAAGCATAATCTCACCAGTATTTTCTCTTTCCTCTTCCAAGATCAGTGTGAAACAAAAAAAGAAAAGCACAACTATATGAAGTTGAGAGAAAAAGGTTAATTAGAATAGAAGAGCAAAAGGTGATGCAGCCAAAAGTGAACACTCAAATTCTGCCCTCAGTTCAGCAGTTGCATCTGAATCTCCCAGAAGCAAAGAGCCACTCCCAGCATTTGGGATCCACCAGCTGACACAAAATCAAGATGCACCTTTAAGATGGAATTAAGGGTTTATGTGAATGAGTATGTAAAATGCTGAACATACTACTTCTTCATTGACCACTGTAAATTTCAATTTTAAAAAAAATAAAAAATTTGGATGATGACATGTGATATAAATCATGTAGCGCCTTCAAGTGAAATTGAATTACAAAGTAAATGAATCAAAAATATTACTGCAGATATCCCTGAACTTCATCTGAGCAACTATAGATACTGAAACATATGCTATAGCATCTGGTTGAAGACCATGATCTGCAAAGCTCATGTGGGAAGGATTTAGTAATTATGTGCAATTTTGAAATGATCGTGAAAGACAAACAAGAATGTCTTTTGTTTATACCCATAAAACTTCCCTCGAGAACTGTGTTTAACTTAATCATTGTGGCAACTTCTGAATGTTTTGCTTACCTAAAAAAACTCCTGCCTAGCACAGGGGTTGCAGAAACCCTCCTTTGTACACTGAATGAAATTATTGTAGGAATTACACAGACATCTTGTATGAATTACATACATGTTTACAGAAGTGTTCATACAAGCATTCCTCACTAAGTTCAGCTTCTGCCTTCAAAAGCTCAGGCAGCCTGAGCTCTCAGCGTATCTCCTGTGCTTTAGCAGGCAACCAAAGTGGCTGGGTTTTTCTTCAGGTAATTTGATAGCCACATCACGCACACACACACCAGCAGACCATGGATGATGTCTGCATTACTGCACATGGCCCTCAAGAGGTTGATAAATTGCAGAAATCAATGGCTGTCCTCTTTCTCCCAACACAGCTTCTCCAGTTACACTGATCTTCTCGCCTTAAATTGATCTATGGCTCACTACACACCAACCTTTGTTATTTCAGGAAAAGAGTTTTCCTGAGCTGGGAGCTGCTACCAGTTTTATTTCATATTTCTTTCACACTGCTGCGCTAGTATGTGCCCACAGGCAGCATGAATATAAAAATGATGGAGGTTATGCTAACAATGCTTGAGTTAACATCCAGAAATGATCACATAAATCAAATTTGGACAAGGATGTACTTAACTCTGCACCAGACATTTATTACATTGTTGCTGTTCTTTCAAAGTAAACAAACTTTGTTATGCATTCAAATAAAGCCTCTGAGTTTTTCTTCACAGTACTGCCTTTTGTTATTTTATTGCACCTCAGCATACAATAAAAACAGGTCACCCAGCAGGCATGAGTGGATAAAAAAGGGTTTATTAATTTTCAAAAGGGAACTGATTCAGAAAAGGGAAATGTTTTTTTTCTTCTTTCCTAAAGGATGCAGAATAAATCAGGTCCTCAAGCAGCTGCCTTTGACTCATGCAATTTATAATGCCCTTTCCCCTCTTCCAAGGATGCAAAGGCATTTCATACATAGCCACTGTATGCCCCAAGAGCCAGGCAGGATTGGTGGGAAACTGCTGGGATATCTGGAAGATAAGGTAAAGAGGGTGAGTCCTGCAATTTAAGGTCTGGACAGACTGCAAACAGTGAGGACTCTGGGAAACAATTTGTCTTTGGTCCTACAATTTTCCACACTGGTTCCTGGCTTGGCAGCTGGTTAGAAAACTTCTCTTTGTAAGCCTGAGAGGAACGTAATTGACTTAGGAGGAATAACTGGCGTTTGTCCTTGTTTTTGCATGTAAAACTATTCCACGTGTTTAGATCACCTTTACTGAAGTCTTGTTTGGCATATTCATTGCATGCTTGGTTGCTGAATATTTATTACACAGGACAGTGCACAGCACTGATGATAGAAAAAAACTGCCGTGCCTTCCTAATATCTTCTTACATTACAGATTTATCATAGTGTCTAAAAGACAACAGCAGCATTAGTACGGGGAGTTGAACTAACACAGGTGGTCTAAAAATTAATGACAAACTTAATATTTTATATTTTAATTTTGGAGAAAGCACTTATCAACTAGAAGAACAGAAAACCTCTTCTCTCTGGATATGTTTCACCGCATAGTCCAAATACCCTCCAGAAAGAAAACACTGAAGTTTTGAAGAAAGGCCTGAGAAAATGCACAAACCACCAGAAGCCCATGTGGAAGGACTGTCACTTAAAAGCTTTCAGTCTAGTGCAGATGGATCAAGGAGCTCAGATGAATAAATGCCCCAGTTCTACATCTCAATCATCCCTGTAAGATACTAACTGGCTGGTGTAAGAAACTAACCAACAGGATTGATTAAAAAATAGTAAGATTGGGTCAATTTTATCATCTGAATATACACTGGTCACTGCAACTAAGAAGACTGAGACAAAGACCTTGCCCTGTATGATATCTACAGATAAAAAAGCGTTGTACTGAAATCTTGTAAATGCAGAAATCCTCATGAGACTTCCCCGGACTACATGGAATCCTGAACAGTTGTGTTATAAACACTTTGTTTAAACTTGTTTCTCTAACATCTAACATATTCTTTGTTTCTTGGCTTTTGATAAAATTTGGTTTTAGAGATCAAGTGCTCTCTGTTAGCTGCCATTGTTCATAGAGGTTGCAACTGCGTTATTTCTCTTTAGAGGGGCAAACTTTTTTCAATTAGGCAGAAACTGTGAGAAAGAGAGAGGGAGCTTGAACACATCAGAGAAAAGCACAAAATTAGAAGTATAGCAAAAGAACTGTTATATTTTCTGCTATTGAGTAAAAATTTTGTTCTCCAACCACAGGCACAAGTGCACAAAAACAGTGTAAAGCCCTGTTTACTTGTGCTTCTCTAGGTGCTAGGAGAGGTTCTGAGAAACCACCTTTCTAGTGACCTGGCTTTGGAGTTTCCTCTTCTTTGAACATCACTTGAAGTGATGGTGGCTTGTAATAGCTGAGTTTCCAACTCATGAAGTTCCTGCACAATTGTTGGCATCTTGAAGAACACTAGTCATGAAGTTTCCTCCCCATGCCAAAAGACATTCTTTTTGATACTGTTTGAAAGAGAATACAGAATTTAAGAATTATGCTGATAATCCCTATTATATACTGAATAATCCTATTACAACAAGTTCTGGAGAAATTAGGGTTTCAAAGACCACTTAAGTAACAGAATATTAGCCATAATAACAGGAAGAGGAATAGATCAAATCCAAATTTAAGATGACTTTAGATGTGTTTCTTATCACAATTTGAAGCCTTTATTTGGACTATCACTCATCTTTACGCAAACAAACATCTTGGCATCTTTTTATTAAGCTTCCTCCAATTTCTTAGGAAATGGCATGCCATTTTCTGTTTTGTCACAATCTCATTATCATTTCATTGTGAATCTTTGCTTTGCCACTTCAATCTTTGTACAGCAGCCAGGACCTTTTCTTCCTAGAATGGCAAATGTTCCACAGCTGATTACAGTTTCTCCAACAGGAAACAATGCATCCTCTCCTCCTTCACTCCCCTTGAGAAAAAACAACATAACCTGTAATAACAGCAAACCCAAATTTCATTTATCATTTTAATGATCCCTTCTCCTTGTTCTTTCTTTTCCTCCAGTCATTTGGAAAGCATCCTCAGTGTTATCTTCAGTACATCCTTTTCCTTTTCTAATCAAGGAAAAAGAAGGTGGGGTGGCAGAATGGGTCACACATCATTTGGCAACTTTTAAAGGGACATCTTCAGTTAACTGAATCCCAAGTCTGTACTAAAAAATACATGTGTGTAATCAGGTCAGTGTTCACTAAGACTTTGTGTGTGAAGCACATGCAGGTTTTTGGTTTGCTTTGCTAGCTTTTGTTCATTTTGAGTCCTCCTGAAGCATGCATAACCCAAAATGATGCATTATGTTAGCATATGAGGGCAGGTGCATCTATCAGTTTTACATTCTGGCTTTCTTTTTTCTGTAAATGTGGCACTAAAGCTAAACAAGAAGCATGAACGGCAGGAAATGGACTATACTTTTCAAACAAACTCTGTTATTAAATTTTGCATATAACACTTAGAAAAATACAAAAATGCAAAGTATTCCTCCAGAAAAAAAGAAAAAGAACTTGCTGTTATTTGATGAAAAGGGTGAACCAGATTGACTTCCAATGATAGGAAGAATTTTTTAAAATAGTGAGGAGTTACTGGAAAAGAGAACAATTGCTGTGCTGAAATATTAAGAGGATTTCAATTTCTCTTCCTTGAATAGGTAACTGATAGCAAGGCCACAGGCTGACCAGTTCTGGAAATGTTCGTCCCATTCAAACAAGCTAACCGGATTAAGAAGCCTGCGTGTCTTAGGGATGTTGATGAGTATTTTTTGGATGGGCTTATCCATGAGGAACTAGGGGAGGTATTATGTAGAAATAATGTAGACCTCATAAGATCTCTCCCTTTCTAATTTAAAAACCATCTGGAACTTTGGACTCATCTCCACAGGCTGGACTGGGATCTGAGTAATCCAATCAGCCCTTGAAACTTCCTCACAAGACTTTTGGTGTCCTAATTTAACCTAGGTCAGAAATATCTCAAAAGGCATCTCTCACTCCTACTTCTTTTTCTAGCCAAAGGCAACAAAACAAGGCACTTAACCAAACTCTTTCTAACCTCACTCAGTTGGGTTCGAGTTACTTGATGGTTCGGTTTTGGGCTGGTGGCTGTGGTTAAGTTTTATTTTCCCTGGAGATGGGCCCTACCTGAAAGCCCTGGAGTCTTCAAAATTCAAACCCAAAAATGAATGTAAATTTTGCAATAGACCCTTCTGTAGACAGGCAGAAACCACAGATTCAAATGTCCACAGACTTTGGTTCTTTGAGATGGAGACAATTTCATGACTTCATATCTTCCCTTATTAACTCTGACAATGCATTTCATTTCTCCAATACCTAATCCATCACATACCTGCAAAGTATGTGACGAATTCACTTTATTTGCAAACAAACTGAAAACCAGAGTATTTTGCTTGACTTAGATCAGACAGCAAATCAAGGACAGAGATGGAATGTTACCTAATATCACCTTTCATCACCATCTGGAATTAAAAATATATAATCTGTAATAAATTAATTTGCCAAGAAGTGGAGTTTTGGACTCAACTTCTGCCTGCATGACAACATCAAGATCCTAAGTAATACAGAGACATACCTTTGGAATGTCTACAGACATGTTTTGACATTTTACATATTCTCAGATCCCACTCTGTGTTCCTGTTGTGCAAGGTGTGAGAAAACAGATACCTCTCTGGGCAACACCATTTGGGTACAGACTCCAATTTGCAGGTCACATAGATAAATACTGAAGTGAATACTGAAGAAGCGAATTAAATGTAGTCAATTAAAGGCTAATAATTTTGTCATTTGCAAGCCAAAATTTAATCCAGATAAAAGCTTAGCATAAACAAGATGGGAACTGGAGAATTTCAGTCTTAAGAACCTCTTGTCTTCTGACTTGCTTGACAAGCATACTTGTAAATAATAAGTTACTTATCTCAGCTGTAAACTATGTTATTTTGTTACTCTACTTGATTGAACCTGGCAGTAAAACAAAGTATCTAACATAATTGCAGTAGGGTGAGGTCTTTTTGCTTACTGCTGCATATTTACCTACAAGCCCAGATTTATCACAAGGAATTCCCTCAAACTTTGAGTTAAAGCAATGAAGAAGTGTACCCATCACAGTCACCAAAAAAACTCATAATGAGATAATGAAATACACTGAAATCAATGCACATTAATCACTGGTGGGATCTGATTCAATGACTCACTGAGCAACTTTGTGAATCAGAAAATAAATTATTGCTTACCACAGCTATGCTCCTTTATTCCTCAAATCCCAACTACACTCTGCTAAAAGGAAAATTGGATTATTTTTCACTGCAGAAGTGTTTCAAATTCTAAATTATTACCCTGAAAATATTCAGTTTAACTCCTTTTCTGCCCTGTGAACACTTTAAGGTTCACTTGATTCACTGAAATGTGGAAGTGTCAATGAGCTGCCAACATCAATTTCAACCCGCACCAGGTTCAATTTCAAGCTTGAGCTACTCAGTTCAGAGTCAAAATTTCCAAAAATTTGTGAGGTTTTGTTTGGTATTAATTGAAGAGAAAACTCTCACCCTATTTCCCTATAAACCTGTATGGCTGTGAAAAACTTGTATCTCTTATTTTAGGAGTTTGTAAAGTCCAATATTGGTTCACTAAGCCTCCTGGTGAACATAGAGCTTTAAGTCTGTCATGAGGAGCTTATTTTTCTCTGGGGGATGTCAGGGGCCATTGAGAGCAGGTACTTTGGCTACCCCATCAGGACAGAAGGAGAGTTGGTGGACTTGCCTCCAGTGGGTCTCCACACCAGGCTGACAACAAGGAGCGACTGCTGCAACTTCCCTGGAGGGGAGGAGCTGCTACAGGGCTTCCCCTCAAACTTCTGACTCCCTGCCATCAATACAGAACAGAATCTGGGTTTCCACAAGCTGCAGGACTAACTCCAGAGGCTGGGGAAAACATTCACTCCTTAGAAAACAGAACCAAGGAGATCCCAGTGACACAGAGGTATTTTGCACTCAGTTTGGTATTCCAGAGTTATCTTAAGAGTCCCCAGACCCATCAGTGCAACCATGCCTAGGAAAGCTTGCAACTAGGCAGAGAAGAGACCGGAAGACACTAAAGCCCTGCATCTCCTTGAGACAGGATTCTGAAAAGTCCTCATGGTCCTGTTAGCCTGGCAAAGAGAAGGTGAAGTAACACTAACTTTCTATATACTGCAGAGAGTCACTGGAGGAATGTGTAGATGGCACCACAGACTCAAACAGCAAGAAGCTAACATTAATCCAGTTGGCTTTGATTAGGGCTACAGAAGATCCCACTTTCAGAGTGCAGGAAGCTTTCCTATCCAAAAAGACTGCATGGTGTCTTAAGTTACACAGTGTCTTTACTGGAGGACTCCAGAAAAAACAAAAGATATGGTCTAGTCATTGTTAACCCTTAACAGACAAAGCGGGGAAAAATCCACTAATTCGACTGAATCTGCAAGTACATTAAAAAAAAAAAGTTACATGGAAGTAACCCTTAGTCTGACATAAAATATCAATGCCCTGTATTTTTTTTTCTACATGTGAATTTACATAGCGGATGTCAAGTCAGTTCAAGAATGGGCTTCAGTGTTTTCCCTTACTTTAAAACAAGGCTGGTACTGTTACTTGGAACAGTATTTCAGATGAGAGATGGAACAATTGCTGTTTAAGCTCAGTTTGTTAGTGAGAAGCTGGAGCAATGTTTATGCTGCATTTGTTTATGACCTCTGAGGATATTTACTATAACATTTCCTCTGCCTCTTCCCTCCCTCACTCTAATATCTTTCAGTATATAGCTGCTGCCTGCTGGTTATTGCCCCCAAACAAATGCAAGATGGTGACAAAGATTTACTGCAAGTATTAGTTGGGTACCCTTCAAGAAAGTGCACAGTAGTGACATTTATATCTATTTCTTTTTGATAGGATGTGCAGCACCATGTTTTTTGCTGCTTACATGCTTATGTGTTCTGCTACTTCTGCACAGCAGAAATGGACTTAACAGACAGATGTAGATGAGCAAACATTACAAAAGTCTGTTTATTTCCTGGCAAAACACATCTGCATGCTCTGACGCTGAGCATCTTCATTTACTTGTAGGTCACCAAGCGAGCCAGGCCCAGTGCACTTGCCAGCTATGAATCAGTAGTCAAGTATCTAGAAATCTCACTTCATTTTGCACTGAAAAATTAAGGCAACACTACTTCTTGGAGAGAAAATGGTAAATATTTAAAAACTTGAAAACCATGGGAAATCCAAAGCCAGGATCACTGCTTTCCCTTACAGAGATCACGATCAGCCATACTGATGTATTTCAGATTATGGAAAAGCAGTAAAAAGAGTAAGTTGAAGGTCTCCATGACAGAGAGCATGGGAGCACAGAACCCCAGGTGTGCTTCCCTGTTGGACCAGAGATGCACACACAAGGAGGCACCACTTTTCAGGTTCAGCAGTTACCTTCAGAGGGGTTATGTGGAGTGCCCTGCTCCCAGCATGATCAAAGGCTGAGTATCCATCAGAGCATCCCTCACCATGGATGTCTCCCTACACAGACAGCGCCAGCATTTCCCAGAAACTGGCAGGATCTGGAGGATGGCAGGAGTCATCTACAGGGGCTAAAAGTGAAAGCCCTATCACCAGAAAAAAAACCTGAAACCATTCTTGTGTCCTTCTCCATGGGTAAAGAAACTGAAAACTTTTCAGTTGCTTTACTCATGGAGAAGGAAGAATACAAGAATGGAATTTCATATAAAATGCATGTATTCAAAATAAAAAAGAAATAAGTTAGTCACATTTGAATATGAATATATATCCACTTCTACTTCGCGAATGAAAAGTACTTTATTTTCTCTCAGTCTTTATATGCATGACCAGTACTGCTTCCAGCTAACCTACACCTGATTTTTCTTCATGCTTTTCATTGGCAAGTCAGAACTAAATTGTCCTCAAAACTCTGCTCAACCATTAAGTTATTCCCTTTGTCCTGGGAAAACTGATGGACTCCTCTGACTCCTTATGTCTTTCTACCTCAGCCATATCAAGCTCTCAGATGGACTTACAACCCAGAAAATACCTGTAACCAGCAAGACCGATAGCAGCACATTGCTGGGTGGCAGTAACTCTACCAGCATGGGTGAATGCAGCCCATCAGATCCCAAAGCCTCCCCCTGCCAGCTCCTCTTTACTCCTGACTCCCAGCCAGCCTTCCCGCTTATGCTTCCTCCCCACTGCCTTCCCTCCCCATTTCCTCCTCCTTCCCCTTCCCCAGGCATCCAGACAAGGAGGTACAAAAAGGAGAATTCAAACTTTGGTTTGACAATTGCTCTTTGATGAAAAGCACGACAGCTAGAAGCCTAAGTGTCAGCACTGAAACTGCTGGAGTTCCTGTCTGTTTTGATGAACACAGTGAATAACTGTTTTCTCAGAGGTTGTTTGTGCAGTACAAAAGGACACATCGAGATCTGCCTGTGTCTGAACACTGAAGTTAACACAGCATCCAGGCTCAGTGCTACAGGGCCCAAAACTAAGTGGTCACTGTTCTTTTTATTTTATTTTTTACACACTTGCTAATGGGTTTGCATCAGTATAGAGAGTCCACCAGGTAAAAAAAAAAACCCCAACAGGATCTCAATTTATTTTTCTTCTTTTTCAATTGCACAGCAATCCATCCTTTATTTACAACAGTGGCAAAATAACTTCAATCAAAATGAGGTTAAGATTATTTTTAACAGATGTTCACTGCTGGCCTGACCCAAAATCCATTGACGTCAATGAGAAGACTCCACAGGGCTTTGGATTGGGTTCTAATTGTTGAAAAAATTAATGTTATTGTAAACCACTGGTCAGTGCTGTCACATGCTCCCCTTCTGTGCCAATTCTATATGACAGGATAACAGCTTCACATAAATCTATTCCAACTGTTGTCTAAGAGGCTAAAGGACACAAGGGTTTATCTTTTTAATTCTGAACTGCCCCCGCTCCTTCCCTAGCACACCCCATGGCCCTACTGTATTTACATTTGACAGATTGAGCATTATGGACTATTCACACAATCGAAGTATTTCACAGCCAGACACGGAGTGGAAATAATGGAATTAATGCTGACTGTGTGAAGACAGCTGAGCTACAGATATTTATGAGAGGAGACAGTTTGGTTCATATACTTTCAATAGGGAATTTTATTTATTTTTATTTAAATACAGACCTGAAGGAAGGGTTGCACTTACTGTTAAGAAGACGGAAGTCTATAAATGGGTAGGAGCCGCGGCGCTCGGAGACAACCCCTGTCTGACCTCTCACCCGTGCATCTCCTGCAAAACACAAAACCCCCAGAGACATTAGAAGGGGCAGCTGCCTTTCTCTGCTGTTTTGATCTAGATCTATTTTTTAACACAAAGTGACGACATTACACTTCTCCAGTGGGAAAACTAAGGTTCAAAAAATCATCTCCCATGACATCCCTGGGTAATTGGGTAAAGCAGTACAGCTGATCCTCTTATCAGAACAAAGACACAAAAAACCCTTCATTGCTGGCTGGGATTAAACACAACATTATCCTATTGAACAACTTCTTGCCCCACAAGCAGACTCTCATTGCTTCACAAACAGTGCAGACATCTCCTTTTTTTTTCTTAAGCAAGAAGAGGTAGGCCTCTCACTGTCATGGCTTCACGCACAAAGGTCCCAATCCTGGACTAAGCCCACAGTCCAACTGACCTCCAAAGTTGTGGGACTGGTCCCAAAATCATCAGCTGATAAAAGAATCTCCCCCAAAGTATATGTGGATGTTTTTGCGCTTGGGTGGGTGGTTTGTTTGTTTGTTTTTGTTTTACTTTCTGCTCTTTGAGCACTCTGGAAAATGCAAGCCTTCTCCTCAAACACTGCAGCTGTTTTATGTAAGTGAAAACCTGATGTTCTCAGATAGGCATTACTCTGGAGTGTTAATATGTATATTTAAAGACAGTGAAGTGCCAACACAACACTAAGAACTAGTACAGCTGTGCAATTCACACTGACTAGTTCTTGACTTACAGTGTAGTACTGATGAAATAGGCAAAACTACTTTATGGAGAAAAATGCTTCTCAGGATGTGTAAGTTAACAAAACCTCTATCCAAGTGGACAGGAAGTAGTGGGAAAGCAGATGTCATTTTTATGTTTCCATAATTTTAAGTATCTTGTAGTGCAATGTAATTGTTTCTTTACAGGCAAGACCAAAATATTAAGCATTCTTAAATAAGATAAAGTCTGGAGATTTTGACATTCTAGTCAGAGTACTCTAGTTCTTCACCATACTAATTCCTCTTCTACAGAAACAGACCACAGTGTTGAAAGCATACCCACTGCACATCCTTACACAGTTCACACAGTAGTCCTCTCAAAGTTTGCAATAAGGTATGAATTTTCAGTTAGTTCGAATTGCATTTCCTCTGGGATACAAATATAGCATCTGACTAATCTAAACAACAATAATTTAAGAATTTGGCTGCTACTGCCAGCTTCTACTGCTTGTGTTTAAAAACAAGAAAACATCTAGTAGCATAAAAGAAGGACCTAGTTAAATGCTATTTTTTTCTATCTAATGTTCACTTAAAATGTGCTTACAGTTATGTTTAAGGGAAGAAAGCCAAGCAGAATTATTAAGTTGAATATTTGAGGTGGAGAAAAACTTCCGTGCCCTGTAGGGGTCCTTAGAGATACGAAAGGGACAGCAGAGTGCATGCAAATTAAGAATATTTCAAACACAGTCACTTTTGATTATAAATATAAATCTAGGTTCTCTCACCCTTACTTTCACTTTGCTTTTTTGTTCCCAGAGACAGAACACGTGTTCCTTGTTCTCGGCTCCTGCCTGCCAACCACTCTAAGGAACCAGTCCAAAACAACTCAAGCTGTTGTTGACCCCACTTACCCCTCCTGATAGCAGGGGCAGGAGGTGCAAACCTCTACCTGCTCTTCAGCTGTTCCACTTCAAAGGTATGGTAATGCCATGGGTCTATCCTCATCAGCAGTTTAAAATTACATGCAGTGTAATTGTGGCAGTGAAGGTACATGAACCCATCCCCCCGCCATCCTTGTGTTGAAGAGCAGAAGGGTGGAGCAAATAGCTGGAGAGTTTGTAAAACACCGACACAAGATTCATCACCACCCACAAGCCAGAGCCCATGAAGCAGCACCCAGACTTAAAAGCATTGTTCTCTACCACAGGTAACCCCATCAGATTGGCTCACGTGTGCAGAAACAGTAAGAATGGCAAGCATATGGTACACATTATATAAACTCAAAAAAATCAGGCAGGCTTGAGCCTGCTACTAACACAGGCATCAGCAAATTAAGAACGGGTGAGAATTCAGAGCATGCCTTGACCGACGCTTTTGTTTTTCTACAGGCACCAATGAATTAACAGGAATCTGCAAGTAATCCCCTGCATTACACACTGATAAACATGTCCCTTGTGACTATCTCAGCAGAGACATTAAAAAAAAAAAAAAAGAGAAATTCAGACTCCAAAAATCTGAAAAAACACCCAAAGCATATGATACTATAAAACCAGCAAGACTAATATTCTTTCTAGGCATGAAATAATACATCTATCAAATCAAAGGAGGCACCATAGTACTAGAGAAAAAGAAAATCATACACAGTCACGTCTCAAAAAGATTGCTTAACTTTGGTCTCAATAGTATGACCCCAAATTTTGAGGAAGAGAACACTAAAGTAGGTAGACAACTGTAACATTTAAGAAAACACAAACTGGATTTGCCAAAAGTAGACCATACAAGATACATAATTATCTCAAGTAATATAGCTAACTGTTAGACAAAAGGAAAAGAAAGCAATACTGCAGTGCAATTCAACCGTATGGACCTTGTTAAAAACACAAGAGAAGGCAAGAGATGAGTACAAGAACTGAAGACCAAAATAAGAAGATAACACGGTGCATGAAAGGACACTTTTGCTTGGGAACAATTACTCCATGATCTCCATGATATTTAGAAAATTCATGTTGGGAATGATTCTAAAAAATTTTTATTGATGATCTTGACACAGAAGAGCACTACTGACACTTGAGGACAAGAAGATGTTGGTAGATACCAGGTATTAACAGCTACAGCTTTTTCTATAAAGTTCACTGCTGTCACCTTTTCTGTCCCAACTGCTCTGTGGCCCAGACACCTGGATGCTCCTGTTAGCCCAGCTTCCTCCCATGGTGCTGCTGCCTCATACAGAACTACAGACTAGCCAAATTAGTGTACAGCTTATGTACACTATTCAAAGCAATTTCAGCAAAGAGAAGGAAAGCAATGGAGCTATTGATGCAATTAGTAAGAAATGTGAATGAGTTTTACTGAACTAGCAAAGCCCAGGAACTGAAGTAATGACAAATTAGTGATGATTCCAATTGGCTATCTGTGTAATTTTACATTTTTTACCGACAACATAATTTTGGTCTATCTCTAGCACTATAGGAATCTGTATGCAGAATAAATCTGCATCCCTGCTGACTTAGGAAAAGCCACTAAAATCTTTATATTCTTACGTGATTATTAACTTTATCCTGAGGGAAGGCAAGTTTCTGATGAGTCAAAGATGTTATCAAGGAGCTCTACCTCATGAATCTGTTATTTCAAAATACTTCATCAGGTGCCACCTAGTCTCTCTCTACATCATTAGAGAAAGATTAGTTAGGAAGTGGTGGTGGGCTAAAACAACCACACCTCCTCTCCTCCATTTTTTCTTGGCTCACGTGTTTGGAAAATATTTATATACTTCCCTATTACTTTTAATTACATCTATGTAAACCCAACACAGAGAGTAAGAACAGGGATTGCACCAAATATACAACTTATCACATGGGTTTTTAATTTCCAACAGGCAAGGGCCACTCATGGCCAGACACTCAATGTTATTTTTTTGCTTTGGCAGATGACTTCAAGGCTAACTTTTATCAGTCCACCAGACCTTTACATCTCTTTGTCTCCACCTTAAAAACCAAGCTAAACAGTCGTTCTGACAATCTATGCAATTAGCAGGTTTAGATAAATAATCCTTTTTAGAGTGAAAGGAAGGAATTCTGTGGTAACAAGGCAGGAAATTTTGACAGCTCATTGTGTTCCCAAATGAAACAAGAAGGGTGAAGGGAAATGGTCAGGGTACAGGTTCTTCTTGACTGCTTTGGGCTGAAGATGCAAGGCTGGAACATCTGCAGCTGCAAACACCAGGGGCTGCACCCTCACTGGCGCCACGCTGCCACAAGAGCTTCCAGCAAGGACATCTCCCAGGGGTTGCTGTACTCCTGGATTTTACTTTGTCCTTGTTAAAACAGACAAGAACACAAACCAAATAAACCAAAGCAACCTATATAAGGAGCCAGGGCTGTGACTGACATGCATGACAGAAAATCAGCTATAGGGCAAGAACCATGGCACCACTGCAGCCATAGCATCAAGGGCACTTCAAGATGGTTCACAAGGGTTAAGAAAAAAAATGAGGCAGCTCTTAACTGCCTTTCACATCTGGAGGAAAGAGCCATCTGCACCGAGGAAAACAACCTCTCCAAAACTTGCCTGAAACAGCGTACAATTCAATTTCACTGAGCAAGCACAACAAATTAGGAGAGAAAATAGGACCATAGCTGTGACAAAACAACAAAGTAGCTTCATCCAGCAGAAGTTAGGATGAACCATCAAGTTATTGATTCTATTTTGTACACACCTCCATGTGGTAAATTGAGAATACCACAGCAAATTCACAAGAGGTTACAAGTATTTATTCTAGTCAAGCTTTCTTACAATCTTCATTCCAGTATTTCTTAAGTTGACTGTTCAGGGTACATACTGCAGTAGCTGACAACTTTTCATGGAAAACCAAGCAGCAGTAGTAAAGCCTCTTGTGGAATCCATGGAGCCCATGGCTCCTCGACTATTTCAGTTATGAAAAGGTTTTGGATTTCTGACCTGAAGGAAGAGGACTTGATGAGGTTTTAAGGATCAATCTGGTTTTAGTGGAAGGCTTTCTAAAAGAGAGAAGTGTTGCTCTGCAGAAGTAGCAAACTCAAGTGAAAAGTTATGTTAAAAGTGAGTACCAGAATTACTGGAATTATATTTTTATTTGAAGAGATCTAATGCTTGTTCATGGTGATTCATGCTGGTTTGGATTATTTTCATTCTGTTGTATTAATTCTGTAAGTGTTACTGTAAATTCTGGTTTGTAGAAGGAACTCTATAAAGATTTCTCATGTGCATCAGATCATCTGAACAAAACCATCTCCTCTGAACAGACACAGAGAGACTAAGGGTTACAGATGCAGGATGACTCCCCTTTGCAGCAGGAGAAACTGAAGCAGCCACCTCACTTCATTCATTCATAAGCACTCAATTTTTAAGCATGTAAACATTCCAAAATGTAAGGTTTTCTGTGCTGTATGCTGCGTGGTTCTACTATTTCTGCCAGTAGTCCTAATGAGCTCCTAAGTATTGATTTCATCCAGTGTATTCTGCAGTTTGTTTCAAAGTGCTCCTCAAAAGAAGTAATTGCTGGTACTCCCTTTTTACAAAAAGAGGAAAAAATGATGATGTAGAAACTGTAATTCAGTTTTGTAAATGTTTTTTACATAGAAAATAAATAATTTCCCTTGTAGCAGTCCTACTCTGGGAATGAATTATTTTTATTAATTTATTACCAGTCAATTACTTGAAATTCAGCTATAAAAAATTCCTTTCCCAGCTGCAGATGAGACATTTCATGCATCCTCTGTTTTCTTAGTATTTTGAAGTGCAGTGAATGGTGGTTCTTACATTCAACAAGAATTACTGGGACTTCTTTACTGTACCTGCCAGCTCTAATTTCTGCCCTTCTTTACTGACCAAAATCCACACTGCAGTTGTATCTTAATCTCCCAAACAGTACCATCATCACTCCTTGTGCCGATCAGTAAAATGTTGGAAAGAGAAATTGACAATCTGTTCATATAACCCTTCTCAATGCTGGAGTTCTCCTGGTATGTCTTACCTGGATACAGAGAAGACCCTAGGATCCATGGGCATGTGGCTTTAACAACCATTGTCCATTCTGACAAATGAACAACTTAAATGAGTATTTTACAGACACTCTAGAAATCCTCTTTTAACTGCATCACATGACACCAGTGACTCTGGTGAAAAGACTGAACTGATGCATCTTGAGGCAAAGCTCTTCCAACGTGCAGACTTTGGAAAAAGTTCTTGCAGACAAGTGAAACCCAAGAGGATGAGAAAATTGCCATTGAGAACCAGATAACAACAGTCACCAGAAACTCAGATATTGAAGCAGCACCCACACTTCTCTCTTCACAGATCTGTTTGCTCTTGCGTGAGCAAATGTAGAGCCTGCAACACTAACATCTGACTGCAAAAGTGACCAGATTGGACAGGCGTTTACTCTCCACTGCATGAGCTAAAAAAGGTAGGTTTCCAATATGTCAATGTACTATATTACACTGGCAATTCTTTCACTTGTTTTTGAGTTTGATAATGGGCTATGAATTATTGCCTTAAGGTCAAACGTATTTCACACACTCACCGGTCTAAATGAGTAGAGAGAAGTAGGTGCCTCCACCCAGTGACTAATGCTTAAAGAGATTTTCAAAGACTTATGTTTCTGACTTTGATGCAGATGGAGTCTAAGACCCTTCTTTTCCTAAATTAGCTGCCATGATTATAAGCAGAGCCTGGAATGGGGAAGAATCCAAGACATCACCTGTGAGGAAAACTGAGACCACACCAAAGCCCTTATCTGTGAGTGTGCCTTTCACTGTGATTATCCCTGTATTTGGTAACAAACAGAACAGATACATACACCTTTAGTTCACACCAATGCAGGCACACCCTCAAAACTCATATGTACTGTGTACACTTTGTACAGTGTAATATTATCCCATAGCTCAGTTAAACAAAAAACAGCACATGTTATGCAACAGCCATTGGAGTACTGTTCTGGATAAAACACAGTAACTTATCTCTTTGATTCTACTGCATGATATCTACTTAACTTTCAGTATTTTCTAGATAAAATACAGAAGTTTTTATAGAAGTTTACAGAAAGTGCTAAACCACAGGACATGAAGAGAGAGAGGGACATAAGAATGGGCAATTTGCAGAGCCTGTTTAACTAGGAACTTGTCCTTTTGAAGACATGAGAGATTCAGATATAGGAAGGAGCTTGCCTGTAAAAATTTTGAAAAATTCAGCCAATGGCTTTCACATGCAGATAAAAAGATAGACAAGTGTTGTTATCTAGCAGGAAAGGATAGGGAATTATTGAACTAAAACCAGGAGACAGGTTTTGAAAAAAAGAATGCAACAAGTGAAAATGGAGACCTGTATAAATACAGCATTTTGAGTGCAGAAGACAGAAATCATCTATCACCACCACCATACTTGAAAGGTACAGTTTAGACAACCATCTTGACTTCACTAAATGTTTTCCTTGCAGTGTATTGTAAAGAGCAAGCCATCTACTTTCTAGAGGGGCTGAAGTCTATAGTTAGAGAGGAAAAGGAAAGCCTGGGAGAACAGTTGTATACGACTGATGGTCTCTTGAGAGTCTCACTGCTGTGATCCCAGATGGAAGCACTTTGGCTGACTTGAGGCTTACCATACTGCTGCTACTCAGCAGGGTTGGCACAGTAACAGAGGTCCTGGGACACTCTGAAGCAGACAGGATCCTCTTGGTAAAGTGGATATAACCATTCCAAGTTGTAATGCTAGGAACCACCTGTTTGTATCTTGAGTTTTGTATGGTGTTATTGGTGGGCCATTTCTACCTCCAAATATTGCTCACTGACTTTACAGGAAAAGTGGAGATTAATATAGATAGGGCACTGGACTATCTTGATAATCTTGTCTTCCTAAATGGTTTGATAGCTTATAAATTTCTCTGCATTAGAGGACAGGAGCCATGTCAGCAGAATCAGGTTCTTGCATGGCTACCATTGCTATTACTATAGAACCCTGCTGGTGAGTGGCAAAACTTACTGGTTTTCCTAAAAATGAAATTGAATTGCAACAAACACCTTAACATCTAAAGGATACATCCAGCAATGTTAAGAGCTGTAATAAAAGTAATAACAGCATCAGCATAGTCTTAGGAACAGGTAGTAGGTTGCATTACCATGGCAACTTTGAACATAATATCCTACTGTCATGCTACTCCCATCCCTCTCCTAAATAAATTACAGCATAAATAAAAGAACATTATTACTGTTTCAATTTGAAATTTTTTTATTCTAGTCTTCTAGACTCTCAACTACTGAAATAAACATGTATTTAATAACAAACTTCTAAGACAGCTACACACCCAATTCCAAGTCATTAGGCTTTCATTTTGTGTAAAAGAAAAAGCACAAAAGATCTGCTTTTTCTAAGACCAATACCAAAAGGAGGTATAGAATTCAAATCTCTATGCACAGTGCAACAGGTGAAGCTGCTTCTGTTGTCATACCCCAAATACAAGGATTTTCTTCTCTCATTAATACATCAAAACCCTAAGTTATCCCAAATATAAATTATATTTTCTTAACTGTAATAACATTTTAGATATAGATACTCCTTCAGAGACCCTGTTGTACTTGCCTATGTATTGTAACTTCAAACTGAATTCTTTAAAACATCTCCATCTTATTTTATTATATGGATTTCTGATTTGAACATTGTCAATGCTTTAAATTTTCTACTATGAGAACACAATCGGACTCCTTGGATCCAACCAGTGAGGGTTTTGCAGTTGAAAAACAGATCCTTTTTCTGCAGAAACCTGAGCTAATTGTCGACCGTTTATTCAACCAAGTCTGCCTTACTGTTCTGCACTCTCATTTCTCACACACCAATTTTATTTGTTAATGGATCTCTTAAATTAACTTTTTATTTTTTGTTCTACCAGTTCTTCAAGAACTTACATGTAAGTATACCCACACAATGGGTTGCACTGACTGAGCCACAATGTATCATTCTCATTTTCTGCTAAGGCACTATTATGTTGGCAAGCAGAAAATGGTTGATATTACAATCCATATAAATCTAGCATAGCCATTGCTTAAAGTTTGATATATTTTATATATTTATGTAAAAAATAATTGGTATAATGACATAAATATTAATGAAATGCTGCTCATTCCAAACAGGAATAGAACAAATGGAACTTCCTTTTTTTTTTTTTAATGTACAATAATTTGGTATTAACATTTTTTGTTTCTGAGAAAGAGAGGGCATGCTTGGAAATAACATACAGGATGATAATCATAAGCCCTGAGCTCATTTCCTGCTTTCTTATGAAACAAACTGTTTTCTTTCCATGCCTCAGTTTTCCACTTCTGTGTTTTGTGAGTTCTCTAATGCAGGGCCTCAGCGGTTCAACAGCATTTTCTACCTGCAGTTCTGGTCCTGGTTTCTACATTACCACAGTTCAAACACTAATTATCTTTGCTTTTTTTTACAACCAACAGTAAAGTTAGCACAATAGAAAATGAATGCAGAGGGGTTTACTCATGCCATTAAATCAAAATTTGCTTTCAACTCTTTAACGCAACACTTAAGAAAATTTCCCTCTATTTCCACAGCTTTGCCCACAAGATTTCTCCACCCTGTCTTTCCCACTAAACTACAAAAGGCACATGTTTAAAACCATAAGTAGTAATACAGCAATTGCCACTGACTACTTTCGAAACACCTAACATTAGCCAAAACCTCAAGTCTATCAACAGCTTTCACAGAACGGCAGCCTGTGGAGCTGAATAGGAAAAGCACAAGACCCTCAGAATTTGCTCCCCTCTGATTTTGTGCTGAAATTGCATGGCTGCCATTTGCCTCACACAAGGAGACTGAGTCTCTGCTGATTCAGACTGTCTCACTGTACTTAACACATGGTGCTTGCACAACCCGTTAAGGTGCATCAGAACAAAGCCAACGTTGGAGATGAGTGAGACACAATGAACTTGTCTCAATCTTGTGCATTGATCTCAGGATGATCCATCCTTGTCAGTCTCTGCATGTCTTCCTCTCCTCTTTTCCCACTCTGCTCTGCATTATACACACATACACACACACACGCATGCATACACTCCCACACACACGTATCCCTAACTTTTATGTGACCCTTCTTCCTCTCCTCTGACCCAGCAGTAATTTAGCCTCCCCTCTGCTCCCTGCCCTCTCCCGAGGCTGGAATACTCTGCACTGGTCTAACAGCCAGCCCAGCAGCACTGGCCACTCATTCTTCCCCACGGGGCTACCCCAGGGGTCTTCATGGCTGCAGAGAGCAATGACAGGGAGAAGGAGGAGAAGGAGGCACTGAGCACTGTCTTGGCAGCACAGGGAGGTGCCTGTTACATCTTGCAGGAGAAAACTTTACTCACCACCTGAAGCTTTGCCCTGATTAAAAGCTTTATCTATATGGGAGACTGCAGGAACAGATGTCTTGAAGTTAATAATTTGAATTCTTTTTTACACTGTATATTACAATAAATTCTTCTCTATCTTTTGAATTCAAAAGAAGTATCTACAGTAAATACTGTAAATCTTTCTTATTTTAAAATTTGGTCTAGTACCTCTATGGAACATATAAATACCTCCATAATCCAGTGAATTACTGATCGATAAGACAAGAGAACTTTGTCCAAATAAGCACTGCTTTTTTGCAATAAAGTAACCTTAGCATTATTTGTTTATTCAAGATGAGTATGTCCTGAGGTAGTCCTAGGATAGTCTACATCTTATCATGCATTACTTCTTAATCATAAAGTTTTATTTTAATAAAATGATAGCATATGCATGTAACATAACTATTCGGAATGGAACCTGTTACGTTTTGATGCTAGACACAAGAACAAAGCTGCATCAAGTGGAAGCTGAGCTTAACTGATCTACTGTTTGGAAAATTCTTCTCTCTTCCTGTTTTTCACACTGTATTTTTCAAATAATTCATTGGATCTAAAAAAAAATCAAACCAAATAAACCCCACCAAAAAAACACCACACCCAAATAATCAAATGCAGAATCCTAATCTGGCTATAATTTAGCAAATATGCTACCTCAAACATATCACTGATCTGGATCATCCTTGCTTGATACTATGCATTTAAATTTTATAACTTCAGAAAAGTGTGGCAAAAGAGAAAGCTCTGGATCAATCTCATGTTACTCAAACATTAGCACAGTCTCTGTGCCCCCTTCACTGTTACGGTTCAGTTGCCTTAAATATTTGTGGTCTAAAGTACAATTAAATAGCAGTGTACTTTTTCCCTTCATGGCACATTCTTAAGAGAGGTAAGCACAAGCTGGCTCAAACGAAAATAATTATTTACATATTTCTATAATTACAAAACACCTGATAAACCCATCTAATTAGGTGCTTCCCATGGGCAAAGCCTGGTTATTTCCCCAGAGCCAGGATTTGTATTTCCTGGGATGGCTGAGCCCTGACCATGACACAAAGCAGAGGTAGGAGCAAGTGGCATCTGCGCCATCTTCCCCAAACAATGTGCGGGCAACCAGAGCTTCACTGAGCTCTGCAAACGTGAAAGCTGCTGCCAGATAGCCTCTACCCAACTTCTTTGGACAAATATGGGGTTCCACTCCAGCTCTTTATTCCAGAAACTGCAAAACTTCATCATCTGGATGGGAGAGCAACTCGCAAGCTACGCAGAGAGGGTTCAGGGTAGCTTACCATAACCAGACCCCCTCTCAAGGACCTTTTACATCATCATCTTCTTCCCTCAACCCATAATTATGTACACTGAGTGTTGCTTTCACTCTGACAAACAACAACGTCCCATAAGGACCTGCACTGAACACTGCACTTTGTGAGGAAAGGCCAAGCATACCTGAAGAGAGGGAAATCCTGTTTTGCCCTGGAAATAAATAGATTCTGCTGGGCCCCTTGCTGAGGAGGACAGACAGATCAGGGGAGAGAAAGCATTTTCCTCCTTCCTCCTACTCTGTACCTACTTCCACAAGAAGTCAAGAAAAAAACCTGGTTTTCAGACTCACTGCTCAACAGTTGTATCAATACATATTTGACTAATAATCTTCCAAAACCACCACGAATGGACAAAACTATGAATTAACATGGTAAAAACTGTGCAAATGATCCATCTGCTAACTAGCCCAAAACAGCAGTAGCCATCTAGAAACAACTACACTGGAGCTACACCTAGAGACTATCTGCAATTCAGGCCCATTGTGCCATAAACCTTGCCAAAGTTTTATGCACTGTGTCAGCATCAAGAACCAGGAGGCATATACAGGCTACCCACTGTGAAGGGAGCCAGCAAGGAAGCTTTTTGGGATGCTGGCAGTCCAGAGCAGGCTGGCATCATACCCTTTCTGAAAGCCAAGAGACACTATCATCCTATTTAATGTCTTCTAATTACTTCATCTTTTAAGAAGCATCATTAGCAAATATATTTAATTTTTTAACCGTAAGGTTAACTTTGTATTTGAAGTTTCCACTAAAAGCCCCATGAATTTCATCCCTGTTTTTAGTTAATACAGAAAAACAACAAAATCAGAACAGCATCAAAAGTATGAACAACATTTCAGACGTTTTTCATGAGAAATGCCCGGTCCTCTGATGGACAGCATACACTGCGACACCGCCTTTCTCCACAACCAGGACTGAAAACAGAAGCTGAGGTTTTTGTCTCCTGTGTTTTAACATACTCTTAGGGAATTCAAATAGTTCCTCAAATCTTTCAGAAAGAAGAGAAAACAGCAGTCTAAAACTTGTAATTCAACAAAGATAGTTTTTCGGGTCAAGGCAAAGAATACTGGAGATATTTTTATAAATCCCAAAGGAACAGTAAACTATGCAAACTGTAATTTAATTTTGTTTTGTCTTAAAATTTATCTTTCAATTACAGCTTATCAACTCAGGAGTTCTGTCTCAGATATTAAACAGATCCTTTTCTGAGCAATCCAGCTCCTTAGGCTCCTCCTCAAATACTATTTTGAAGGAGAAAGAGCAAGACAGCTCTTCAGTGTATGCTCTTCACAACCCCCTGTAAATTCCACTAGAGAACAGCTCTGGCAGAAACCTTTTGGCATGTGCATGTGAAGACACATAAATAGTATTTCTCAACTCATACTCTTGTGCAATTCATACCAAGCAAAGTTGGGGCTTTTTTTCCCTTTTTGTTTTGCATTGGGGGGGGGTGGGGGGGGTGGGGGGGGTGTTGTTCTGGAAATTGAAAGACATAACAGAAAAAACAGTAAGATTACTGTCTTTTTCTTCATAACAGATCAGCTTGAATAAACATTGAGTGTAACCTTAACCAATATCCAGAACAAGGTTTTGTTTTTCCTAGAATCTACCTTAACAATATATTCAGAAGCTAAGGATTAGCAAAGAAAAATCAAGACCTGTATGAAAATAATCATAACTAATTAGACTCTACTTCCAAATGACATCTAATATACAGGTTCTGCAAATTAGGTTTTAAATTATTACAGAAAAGCAGTTCTGAAACTCTTCTAGAAAACTTCCAAGAACCTTCTTTACTCAAATATTTGGCTGACTGACTGAACCAGTGAAACACTTACCTAAACAACTGGAAATTTTGAAAAAGTTTTAATTTTAATTTGGTTCTACACTGATGAGAAAGTCCATGAAGATTTGTAAGAATCAGCTTATCATTATCACATTACTGAAGAATGTAATAAAATTCTGTCTATAGTTGTAGAACTGACTAATGTTTTGGAGCAGGCTCTAATACCAGATGTATATTACACTGTACTCCGCTAGTTCCCATGCAAGTGTAGTAAGGTAATGTACACTGCATTCACACACAGCTATTCAAACACAGATCCTGTATCAACTACATGATGAAAAACATTGATTAAAATTCTACCAGCTGACAGAAGTGTGCCCAATGTCTTAACAAAGGATGTATACTCCAGTTTACCTTTAAGTGAGCCTCCTGTTTTATTCCACCCCAGTACCAAACAGCCGAGTAATTCTCTTTCCAGAATGCAACACGATTCATTGCAGCAGGAAGGAACTGATATAGAGAAAAATAAATCAATTCTGCCAGCACCATCGTGTTTAGTATACTGCAGCTGTGAGTTCATACTTCAGATTAGTTGATTCAGTAAGAGATGTTCCTACTCTCTCAGTCTTTATGAGATAAAACTCTGCAAATGTTTGTTGGGTTTTTTCCCCTAGATATAGGAAGAATAGTGTTTCCTAGATCTTCAGTCCCTCTGTTGGCTCCTGCAGTTGCTCTGAGATCTGCTGCCCCATCTCCAGGTGTTCCACCAGTCCTGGACACCGAGAGATCTTGCGCCTAAAGGCCAGCAGAGGTAATGGCTACACGTGGTTACTCCCCACAAAGGAGCTGAACAGCCTGCCCTGCTTTTCCACCTGAAAAGACGAATCTGATTTTCCTGAACTGACTTTCCATTTGTATAATAAAAAGGGAAAATGATTTCCACTATGCAAATGGGAACAGGGTTCTGGGGGTGACCTAGTCACTTTCCCATTCCTTGATCACCTCTGTGACATCACTTCCCAATCCAGTAACTGACATCATCACTGGGGATCCCAGAAGAGTTAATGTGTTGGTCTGGGAAGGTGTTGGGAGTAACAACAAGAAAAGAACAGGTTGTCCTGAGCCTTCCACAGAAGGAATAGCTGATGCAGCACACCCTCAGACCCCTGGGGCAGAGGCAGCAGTCACTGTCCCCGAATCTTTCATTTTCGGAAACCGAATGATTGCATTTGCGTTCAGATACTGCAAAGTCTTCAGATACTTCTACAGGAACCACTGTGGTCAATGAAAAATCAAAGCTGTTGGCACTGGTGAAAAGTGAAAACCAACAGGCAAGCAGATCCTACCACTACTAAAAGGATATGCTATTCTGTTTGCATATTACTGAGGAGTTTGAAATTCCAGATCAGAAACTGAGTTGGAAGTTACAACCTGTAAAAATCACAAGTATTCAAGACCTCAATGCAACAGCCTAAGAACTCCATCTCCTAAGAACAAGCAGTGACACCCAGCACTCCTAGAACAGTCATGTCAGGCTGTGAGGAAATGCAGCAGACACCAAAGAGTTTTTCCAAAAACTAGACCCAAAAATTCACTTACAATTTTTTTTCCCATAGTCAGGTAAATATCTGAAGTGGAACAGACAGAGTGTGGAAGAAATTGAAGTTAATATACACTTTCTAAAATGAAATATATGTAACTTAGTAAGAAGTAAGCCCTGTATCCATCCTTAACATGCTAACATACAAAGGAAAAATACTACGTCATATACCAATATCCAGAGATATTAGTGAAAAATGGAGAAACTGAATTGGGTTTTAGCAAATCACCAACTTGCTTTCTGCAATACCTTGTCTAGCAGACATAAAAAAGGTAGGATATCAGATTTTCTTTATCTATAAAATGAGCTTCTCAAAGAAGAGCATATGTAGCTAAACCACAGTAGTATTTGAATTTCTTTCACAACTGCAAGGTACTGGAAAAAGAAGCACCCTTGCCAACAACCTTTGTAGCACTACTTACAATCCTCAGAAAATGTGCATAAGCATAAAAAAACCCAGTAGTCATAGAGTACAAATGTTTTCACTACATTTATGAGAGAGTGGAGGGAGCCAGGGAAGATCAAAGCCAACTGTTCTACATTTTCCCTCAGTGTCTCATCCAAGTGTCTTTCCTTCATTTATTTTCTCTGAGATTTTAAGTGCTGTCTTACTGTAATTTCAGTTGAAATCAAGTATATTTTTGCTCACATGAAATCTTGTGTCATCTAATCAATACCGGAGCAGGAAGTGCTATAAGAATTTTTCTATAAATATTAACATTGCATACAGTAAAAATAAACATACTGGGAAAACCCTCCTACAGCATAGGACACCTTCAAATATCTTCAGATGATTTCACATTCTAGTCCTTGAAGAACAACATATTCCCTGAACAAAACAGTCTTACATGTTTAATTGATTCTGAAAAAAACTCTTCTAACAATCTTAATTCCCTAATCTTATCAACAGTAAAAAACAGGACAGGTGTGAAATATATTTGTTTTATTGAAAGATATTCTGCATATCCAAGAAAGCTTCATCTCTACCCATTCTTCAAAGGCTTTTTATTAATCTACACTGTACAATAAACGATCAATAAGGCTTTGTCTTTTTCTGTCACATCAGTATGAATGAATTTGAGGTGGGTTTCCCTTCCCAATACAATTTTTTTTCAAAACACCAGGCACTTAACATTTCAGATTTATCACAATTAGTTTCATACCCAAAGACTGCCAATGATACGTGCTTGCTATTGTTTTTAAGTGTAGAAGTGGGTTTGTATAAACATTCCTACACATCATCTACCTGGCAAGCTATCGGCTCCATCTGTGAGCAGCCCTTCAGTGTGGAAGTTCCTGCCTAATTACTGCAGACAGACATCGTCCTGCCGTAGCTCTAGACACTGTGGAGGCTCCTGCCATGTTCATTAATCAGCTTAAAGGCATTCCTTTTACAAACTGAAAAACCTAGAAACACAGCAGAAATGTCTCACCTCACCTCCATTTTTTTTTTTCCTAAATGGAATTTTCTCTATATTCCCTGCTAGATGCTCAGTGGAAATTCAGCCTAGCTTGGAAGCAAGTAGGTTTAACCTCTCCTCACCGAAGCAGTCCTTTTCAAATGGCTTTGGGCAACTACTCTGAGAGACCAGCATAATTTTATACTTACCAGAGACTAATTTCACTAAAGTAGCCTATTAATACACAGCAACAATCCACAATTTCTCTAAAGGTTATATTGACAAAAGAACTAGTGGCAAAGCTGGCCATGAACTATATCAGACTGGTAGAAGGATTTGAATAGCCAGGTGCCTGAAAAAAAATGGGAAAAAAAGAAAAGTAAAAAGAAAGGGGAAATAGAAATATATATTTACACACATGTAAAATACATGTTTATGTACATAAAGATACATTTAAACACATTTCGAAGATTTTTAAGATGTGATGTCTCTCACAGCAGTGAATTGGTAAGGCCATCAAAATGGTTTCTGTGTAAATTATTTTATCAAGGGAAACAAAGGTTTAAACACTGCAAGTATTTCAGAAACACGACCCTTTCCTAAAACTTTATTTACCAGGAAGATCCTAAAATGAAAGAGTTTGACAAAAAAGGGAAAATAAACTGTCCTTTCATTCTCCTGTTTATACTTTTATTCTGGCTGGGAAAACAGATGTTTGGGGTTTAACTGGAAGAAAACATATATGCTCTGCCCCTGTTTTGTCTTCAAGAAACACCAAAGAATCTTCACATGACTAGTGGTAAAGGTCACAAAATATTTTTTTAACTAGTATTGTCAGGAGTGGCTTTCCTTCGCAAAACATTCTACAAGTGGTCAGACCGAACCTGACCAGTCCAAAATACAGGTAGAAAACCAGATTCTTCCAGTTAATGCAAGCAAGGTATGAAGGCAAAGTAGGCTCTAATCATTCTTATGTAGGCGTTAAATATAAAGTCCATCTCACACATGGGAAACTCATGCTGGAAACTGAAACTGACTTCTGAGAATCCATTAAGTCCAAACTCCTTCACATCAAACACCGCTCATCCTTCACCCTATTATTAAGTAGAACATTTAGTTTACACGAAGGTGTTTTGGTCTCCAGGATATCTCTGCACTTCAGACCAAGGTGGAGAACAGGATGGCACTTCAGGTTTTCAGTACCTGAAATCTCTGCAACAAGCAGGCAAGCGCTGTGCCCAGACGACTGCAACAGACAAACAAATGAGAAGTCATGATCCACAGAAGTGTCTTGTTTTAAAGTAAATTAATGTTGAAATTGAAAAAGTTTCCATATTTATACTCAGATCTTCAAATGACCCTACAATGTAGCTCTGTGTTTCCATGACACAGAACATCACAACAACATACAGATTAAGGTGCAGAGCTGGACCTGATTTCTGGGATTCTCCTAATGCAATCTAATGGAAAGGTAGCTCCTGAGTCTGGGCTCCAGTTTACAAACACGCCATGTCCTAGTGCCACTTTATTTTTCTTCTTGGTCCCAAATAAAAGGTGAATCTAGTTGTAAGTGCAACTGCAGCCTTCTATCTCTCAGGTCAATACACACTGCCCTACAGTAATGTTTCACCAGCTGTAAGGCAGAGGCAGGAGATAAGAGGCATTAACTAAAACATACACATAACTAAGAGAAATGCTGATACAGAGAACTGAAAAATCAGATGAAAATTGACAGAAGAACCATGAGCACACAGCATTATGTCCTTGAAGTAAGGGAGCATTCATATAGAATCTATTCCATCTCCACCACCTATAAATAATTATCTCTTACAAGACCTTTGAACTTCAGATTACTAGATTGCATTTAATCCTCTCAGACAACAGTGTAAGTACCACTGTAAAAAAAGGACCTCTTTCCTCTATGGGAGGTATTTGTCCTGAGGAGGTCCCACTGATAAGTAGAAAACAAGTCACTTTGAAAAAGACCTTGGACATTGGCTGAGACAAGACAGCAGTCAGCATATAGAGCATGGATACTAAATGGCTGAAATGTACTCAGCAGGTTACCAAACAACTGCACAAAATGAAATGGCACTGCACACGCACACCCAAAATACGTAGCAGGCACACAGATGCTGGTGTACAGATGGTTGTTCTAAAAAATGTAAATGCAAACAAAACACCCCTCTGCCTAGAACATGATGTTCTTGAGCGTGTGATGGCTAGTGTGACATCTTTAAAAATATCTCATTTGTTAGGTACGGAAGATGATATGTAATTACTTCTTCACAGCTCTGAAGTAGGTCCAATATCCTTCCTTCTTTGTGTGAAAAATCTATTACAGTTGACTCTGAGCCTCCATAATTGGTCTCCATTAGTAATGATTTACATGATATTACAGCTGTCATTGAATGTCAAGGTAATCTTCCCGTTTTCTTCCTTTGAATCCTTTTATAAATTTTAATTTAAAAGAGTACCTACTGTAAACATGTTCTAACAGGGGAAACTGATAATGAAAAACAAATTCTAAAGGACATGAGACTGTGATTTTGAAATATCTTGTCATTACAAAGTTGACATTATTCATTTCTAGCTATGAAGATTTTGTATTTCTTTTTGCACCCTAGGAAACATCGTGAGGAGTGAAGAATTCAATTTTCTGATCTGACAATGGCATAGGACAGGCTGAAACAATCTGTCACTCCACTTGGAAACTTGATAATGTGATGTTTTCAATTCCTACAGCTTCACTATGAAGCTAAGAAACCCAAAGTTAATCTTCATAAAAGCCATCTCTTAGGATTACATGCCAAAACTGGGCTTAGGACCTGCAGGCCTGAAAACTTCCAGAAAGAGGACAGGCCTTGAGCTGCCTCCCTTCCCAGCTGTAAGCTGGACGAGAAGTTGATGTTGGAAATGAGGCTGCCTCCCACACCAGTCTTGTGCTGGATGGAGGAGCGTGGCACACACATGACATGGCATGGCAAGCTGGCGGAGCAGGACAGAGTTGAAATGTCCTGGCTGTATACTGTGAGACACTGGACACAAAAGAGCTGAAGCAGAAGCATCCTCTCTTCAAAGGAGCTGTTCTAGACTGAGATTGATCTGAACTTGGTGGGTACAGGAACACAGACTACAAGTACAGCTTCTCCGTGGGTGTGACTCAGGCAGTTCCTCATGGTGGTGTTGACAACAAACTTAAGAGTGTCTTCTCAAAACCTACAGACCCAGACTATGTCCCAAACTATTTCCACATTGGACAAGTGTAGTCAAAGTCACTCTGTAGTCACTGACATCTAACCAGGAAGTTCAAGATTCAGAAGGAAATACACAGGATAGTGTTTCATAATGCTATTTAGACAAGGAAAAGAAAAGGCAGGAAGAAGGTATTGGCTGACAAAATTGGACTGCTGCCTTTAAAGTTGTTCCTTACAGTAATTTAGACCTCGGTTAATTTTTTTCTTNAAACCATCTTCTTCTTTTTTTTTTTTTTTCTTTTTTAGTACAGGTGGCTCTTTAATTCACACTTACTAAAGATTATTCAGGAACTACTTAGGAAAGCGTAAGTGAACTTAACAAGGGGTAAGATCCACTGGAAATCTGCCCTGGGCAGATTTGGTTTCATTTTGAATAATCCATCTTTCTTCTAAACACAAGTCCCATTGATTATCACTATAGAGAAAATCTGCTTTCCTTTAAAAAGTAATTAAGAATAAGTTGGTTGGTGTTTGCTTCTCTGTAGCCAAGTCTTCATGTCATAAAACAACCATTACCATTTACACTATTGGGGGAACTTCTCAGGGAGATTAATAGAGAGTTTTGAGGGCTCTGCTGTCCCAGCAGATGATGCTCAGTTATTCCTGAGGATCCTACAGAAAATCAGGACAGCACAACTCAGAGAGAGCTAAATGGGAACAGCTGCAGCCACATATGACCACGCTGTGACTGAACACAGCAATTCACTCCTAACAGCTCCATGCTGTCCATAACAACCTATCAAAGGTAGCACATCCTAGTTGGAAAAAAAATTATCTGTCAAGTAGTAATTTTTCAAATAAAACTAAAGAAGCAGTTACCAGAAGCTCCAGACTACATCAAATATTGTTTGTCCCTAACAACCAATGTGTGGAAAACACTGCAGTATTATTCTGCACTGGGTAGGGAGACCAAAAGAAAAGCAGAATGCTGTTTTAAGATGCAATTCAATATTGATTAAAAAAACCAAAGTGCTCTCCCCCACCCCCCCCTTCCAGCCCACATAATACAAAACCTTCCAGCATGATAGACAAGTTTCCTTAATGCTTTAGCACGTGGTAGGCGAATATAATTTATGCAGAATCAGGAAACTATTCAAAATCGTGGTCAACAGTTACACATATTAAGTATTAGGAGATATATCAAAATCATGCTTGAATTGCTAACAACTACTTCATGAGAGATAAATGACAGACAGACATAACACAGTTGAGTTTTGTCCTTCCTTTTGTTCAGTTGTTTTTTTTTTACCAGCACAGCAAACAGCTAAAGAGCAAATGTTCAGATTCCCCTGAGCTTTACTAAATTTTTTTTGGCCAAAATATTAAAAAAACCCCCAACTTTGTATGGGGTTGGGCAGAAGTGGGGCCAAGAAGCTGTGTATTGTGTTGGGTCTCAGTGCTGGGTCCTGCTGTATCGACTTTTCCTCTGGGACACAGGCGTAAGATGGATGAAGGAAGGACCGTTCCCTCTCCCTGCGACCACTATGGGAAGAGACTGGGTTAGGCAGCACAAGCTGCATTTGCCTGCCATCTCCTCTGTTTGTTTACGCTGTCAGAGTTGCTGGGTGCTGGCAGCACGGCCAGCCTGGCCACGCCTGTTAGGTCTGGGCCTACAAGGGCACTCATGGCTGCTCTTGTTCGGGGAACATAAGAAATAGAGGCAACTTGGCGAAGGGAGTGCATTTACAAGCTAAGATGTGGGTTCCTCTTGTACTGTCAATGAAGTGATGGTCCCCATGGACCCATCCCAGCCTTACAAAACATATATGGGGAGGTCAACCTGGGGAACAGAAGAAGCCCCCACACCACTCTGAGCTCTCCCAGCCTTCACATGCCCATCTGCTTCTCCCAGAGCTTCCACCCCTCTGCATGGCCTGGCAAGTCCTTCCAGCCTTCCACAGCCTTTCTGGTCCTCCATTTCTTTTACTGGCACTAAAATACTGAGTTTTCCCGCAATCAAAGGTAAGGACCGAATACGTATTCCTTTGTCCTTGGAGAGGCCACATTTTGCCTTGTACATTGAGAAACCTTGAGCTGGATCTAGATCATCACAAACTAACATCACCAGAGTCTAGCAGAACCTAAAGGTTGAGAGAAAATTCCCTGTATGTAATATCTAAATGTAAACATTTGCATGTGAGCTACATGTCTCAGCTCTCATTCCAGTCAAAGCCGTAAGCCAGGGGAGCTTAGAGAAGTATTCAGTTGATTCAATTTCCCCTGGCTACAGCAAGAACTTACCTACCAAACTTGAAGCGTCCTACCCTGCAGCGGAATCACTGACCCCTAGTGACCAAGAACAGAATTCTCTAGAAGGATCACAATTTTAGGACAAGCTGTACAGAAAGGAGATACCTATTTGAATGCTGGTGGTAATTTAGAATAACATGTAAAATCCCATTAGAATCATCCAAGTTTTTTGGGGTTGTGTTTTGTTGTTGGGGTTTGGGGGCGGGGGGATTCTTTTGGAGAGAGGGTTTTTTTGTTTTTGTTTTGTTGTTGTTTTGTTTGTTTGGTTGTGGTTTTTAAGAGGGGTTTTTTTGAGTTTGGGGGGGTTTTTTGTGGGTGGTTTCAATGAAGTATTTTCAACAGTTATCTGACACAAAACAAACTGGATTTAAAGGCTATTAGTTCAATAGTGCCAAGGGGGAAAACCCCCCATTTAGACAGGTTTTCAGCAGAAAACTATTCTGTGGATATTACTCAAGAACACTCTAGCTTTCAGTATGTTTTTGATTGTAATTTCATACTTTCCCAGTCTTAACTCAGAAAGACAATAACATATTAAATATTTGGTTTTCATAGCAAGCCTTGTTTAAGCTCAACTAATTAAACTAAATCCTCAGCAAGAAACTACTAACAGTACATAAGTATGCTTTGTGAAGTGAAAACTCAGAAACCACTCATTACCACAATAATTATACAATAATTGTGGTCAAATTCATTGAGCTACGTGCTATGGCGCCCATATCTGAATATTTACCTCTAGTTTACCACAGTTCATTAACTACCATCTTATACATTCTTGAGCAGCACTATGTGAGATGCTTTCAGGCTCTACAAACCCATTGAAAGATGTGGAAATATCCTCTGTCAGCCTGCCTAAATCTGCATAATCTTTGCTATCTGAAACTAATGAATACTAATTTAAAGGCTCCTTTCCAAATTCAGTCCCACAATGTAAATGTAACACCCACCACTCTTGTGAAGTATCTAATGCTTCTATTTCACTGCACCTGCACAGCAGTTATATGCAACAGGAGAAAATGAGGATTTTCACCAGGGCAGTAAAAAAATGACATTTGAAATGTGTGTGTATGTGCAGTTTGAGTCAATACGTGCAGTTTGAGTCCAGGAGACAGTTTCCTCAGCTCGCTGAGGACTGCTATGGTTGCCTAGCTGATGTTCAGTGCATTTTCATATAGAGATGAAGCTCTGCTTGTTTAATGAAGTTAGCAGTAAAGCAAACAGTTTCCATTGCTGGAGATACAGAGTTTTGCCATAATTTCTTGTCTTTAAGAGCAGTAGGCTAATGGAAAAGTAACCTTTTTGGTCTTAGCAAAGAGTCCCAAAGAAAGTTACATTACATTTTGGCTGGATTGGAAATACTAAGGGAATAATCCACCTCACAGCATTTTTGTTCAGTTTCCATGATATTTTGGGTGAAGAACTTTGATGGGCTTTGAACTTTAACAAGCCTACTGCCTTCAGGTCAGGTGACATTACTTTAAGACATTTCTCTACCGGCGCACAAATTAACATCCGTGGCTTTGACAAGTCTACATACATAAGGTAGACTGCTAAGGCAGAACACTTATCTTCTTACAAATCCAGTCAAGGATCACATAGACAGGCCTTGTATGATTCAGTCTTTATGTCTGTCCTCAGAAGAATATTGAGATAAGACTTCTTTGCAGGCCTTTGTGTAAGCATACGTTTCAACTAGTGTGGGCCAAACCCTGAAACTGTAGGGGAAAAAATTAAAATGCTAGAAAAACCAAAAAGCAAAGAGAACTCTTTTCACGGTCTCAGACAACACTGTTCTCAGTGTGTGGTTTATCCGGGTTTTGGGGTACCCTTCTTCAATTTCTAAGAAGTGATTCTAAAAAAAGAACCAGAACAGAATATATTTGAACCATGGGCATGCCTACAACAGGAAGCTGCATTTTAAAACAAATTTTGCAAAGGGGCCTTTTGTGACAGCAAACAATTGCTAACTTTTAAAAAATTTTTCTGCAATTTTGTGACAGGAATATCAGCTTCTGGAAAGTGAACTGACACACTGACATGTTGTCTCCAATTAATTACAATTGCTAACATCTCTGCTATTTGTTATTCTGAACAGATAAATTTTTATGGAACTAGTAAGCGAATGAAGCAAAGTACCTTAAATTGTGAGTATTTTTATTACACATTTTGTTCTTTAAAGCACTGTATCAGGATGAGAGAAAATAAGAACTGTTAAGGAAGGGAATCTTGAGTTGTTATGTGACTATTTTCTCTGATTCTCACCTTACACTTACAAGACTTCTGTAATTATATGGAGGGGATGACGATATTCTCATTCCTGCTGCAAAGAGAGATGGGTACAGGCTGTGCTCTTCTAGAGACACTCTAACTGCTCCTTTTATCAATCCAAAGTGAATTCTACTCTTAGTAGGTAACTATGACCACTCATCATTATTTTCTGAAGTTCATGGCTCAGTGACAAAGCCTCTCATTAGAAAAAGGAATTTGTTCTCTCGTAAGGACGTTTTTCCACCTCTGGCCTCCTGCATTTCCTTTGTTCATCCACCTGTCTTTTCAGGAGAGATGTATAAAGCTCAAAATGTACAGCATCCAACACCCTGTCTTTCTGCAATTTGCCACAATTTCTGCACAAACTCTGTGCCCTGGCATTAGCAGCACAGTGGAGTCCACAGGAGGGCAGGGGAGTTCTCCCACCCAACAGGTTCTGCAAACATGTTTTTACTGCACAGACGACAAAGTTTTTGACAGTTCAAGGGTGATTAAAATTTTCAAGAGCCTGGCAGATACCTCTGCTAAAGCAGAAGGAAAATGGTGGGTAAATAAAGCAAAGACATGCTTACCATTTAGTAACAGCTTTTCTCTCTTCATTATTCCAGTTTTTGTAATCTTCCCATCAAAAGTTGTTTGTTTCATACACAGGCACTGCCGTACAAAGCCCTGCTAATCTGCCCTTGCCGCCTCCTCCGCTTCAAATATAACAAAAGGTGATTTTCTTTCCTTTTTTGTGTAATTGATTTAAGTGAAGGACGTGTTCTTTTCATTTAAAACCTTCTTTATATAAGACTGAAATACCACGTCTTAGACCCAAGCATTAGGTATTTGTTAGATATAAACAAATATACCATCAAACCTGGCACTTGAAACAAAAAAAATTCTCCTTTCTCCAACGTGTCGCTTTTCTCCAAACTACTGTATTATTTGCTGCACTCAGATTCTGACCGTAAGAGGCTGTTCTTGTTGATAAATGCAGTGTAAGTTTCCACCTCTATCAACATCCATCTGCTTGCCTAAAAGCTTCCGTTTTGCTGTTATTTCATTCAACACAGAATCATGCAGCGAGGCGAAACAGATTTGGAAATAGAATGTTCATGCCTTGATGCTGGGTACGTCATGCAGAGCGTGATGAGATGTTTATCAACCCTTTCAGAATTTCAGGCAGAAATAAGAGTTAATTGGATAGGATTTGTCTCTCTCATGCACCCAGTCACACTTTCACAATGCTCTGAAAACTGGCTTTTTCCAGCTTTCCCTTCATAAAGAACTGCTACCTATGTCCAGTCACAATGACTTGTTGGACACGTATGAAACAAAATCAGCTTGGTTGGACTGATATTCTGAAAATTCAAAGCTGTGAAAAGGATTCAGAACTCAGAGTGATCCACTGGTTAGAGAAAAATAGAATGCAGCCTAATAATTTTCAGTGTCAGCCCTGGTTTGATCCTATTCTACCCTAAAACCATCTTCAGACCCAAACCCAGGACAGCTCCAAATCTGCAGGATGGATGGGCCTGAAATGCACATGCTTTCATCAGAGTAAGTCTGAATTTTGACCAAGCAACTGTACTTCCCTAATGACTTTTTTTTCCCCTTTTTGAATCTGACTGGTTCCTATAGGATTTATCAAATTTAAAACAAAGGTGTTACAACTAAGAATTTAGACACTGAGACACTAAATTTCAAAAGCTTTTCATTTGCACATCTGTGCATAAGTAATAAATATCACTCACTCCTACTCCTAACAACGTGTTCAATGACAAAATACATAACCTTGGCATTACCAGCTTTGCATTTCAAAGGCATTTCATAATTGTTTACCCCTTGGCTTGAACAGTAGTACTGTATGTACAAGGCCCTCCTTGAACTTGTGTAATTCAAAACTGTTTGGAAACTTTTCCTCAAACTAATTTCTTCGGGGGAAAAAAAAAAAGCAAACAATAATAATAATAACATATCCCAATAAAGGATTTCTGTTAAGCCTTTTTGTTAAAAATAAAAAATTCCTTTCTCTTTTACCCCAGAAAAGCAGTTTTCATTCCTGCTTATTTCAAAGGAATGTCTGCAATTTTGCGGTATTATGCAAACCCCAATTAGCAGTCCACAAGGTGTTTTGAGAAACAGTGCCTAATGTGTTACAGACACATTCAGTGGCCAACCTCCAACAGCCTGAAAAAATGCCTTTTTTGAAAGAATGTTTGGGAATTAAGTCACCTCAATTTTACTGGGAAATGCTAATAGAAATAATTCTTCCAACAGTTAATAAAACTTTTTTTTTATTAGTTGTTGTTGCTTTATGTTCTGTTACAGGAACAGAGCAGGATATTTCTGGCATCTGAGCAATTTGGTTTCCTTCAGTCTTTCCTTAAAATCCAGTTCTACAACTATTCACTGCTGAGCAAAGTGGTTAGTCCAACAAATTGTAGTCATTATTTGAAAGCAGTTCCAAAGATATCCATTGATTACATTTGTTTATTTAGATTCGTTATGGGACCTAATAACTGTGGGGTTTTTTTACACCTACATTGCCCAGCACAACAGGACAGAGGTACTTAGGCTGCTTGATAGGATAACCTCCAGGATTGGGTTTTACAACAGGAAGAACAGTAAAGGATGGGGTACACTGTTCTGGGAGCACTCCTGGGCTACATACACCAGGACTACCAAGAGCAGAATGTGCTGTCTGACACAGCTTACCTGCACTTTGGAAACAAGACTCCACAGATTTAAAACACACAAAGCACCACTGACATACACAAGTGACAGCGAAGTTGCTGCTCATTCACAGGGCTGAGGTTTTATTCGTCCCTTCCTCACCAGAACCGTGGAAAGATTTTATGAATGCCAAAGTCAGAAAGAAGGTAAGGACATACATATGTGCATTTCAAACACTTCTGACTGTATTATGCCGGGTATTTCATTCCCCTTAATTTCTCTTCCCTGCAGAGGAAAAAACCCTCATCCTATTGTTAGCAGTCTTTTTACAAGTGATCCTACCCCAGCCAACTCCAATAAGCACGTTTTATTGCTCAATTAGTTTTTTAGTTCTATCATGCCTAGGAACAGAAGCAAGGTCTTGAAAAGTTTAAACCTTTTTTCTTCTTGGCCCACATTCTACACAAACTGTTTCTAAAACTCTCGTCCTTTCTCACTGACACATAAAAGTTCCTGGTTTCCTTTTTCCAGTTTCTAACTATGCCTCAACTCCTTATGAAACTCCAAGAGGCCCTGGCAGGTTCAGCTCCTCTCTCTCATTCTTTGCTAGCACGAAGTGGGGCTTACTGGACAAAGGGACAGAAGGGACAAGGCTTTATTAAAGGTACTCTCAAAAGATTTTATTTATCATCAGAATAAACACAAAGGAGACGAGTATCTTAAACTGTGAAAATATTTTTATCGAAGGCAAAAATATTGTGCATATCTAGAAACACCATGAATTACAGATCAGCTGTCAATACATTGTGTAAATAAATATTCAGTGACTGAATAAGACATATTTCTGAACCTCTGGGGCTGAGACCATTTAAGTCATTCCACAGCACATCAAAATCGAGTTTTGTTTTAATTTTCCTGAGAAGTCAGTTTTGATGACCAACTGCCATTTTACTCTTCCTTGTTTTGAAATCTGCGAAAGGAAAATACATACTTAAAAATATGAAAGCCCTAAATCAGTAAATTAAAAGTTTCAGAGGAAGGATCTGCGCTTCAGCTGAGTGATTCTTACAACCTTGGCTTTACTCTATGCTTTACTGGGTCTCAAGCTGACAAAATGGGGTCAGACAGCCAAACACTCTCCCTTTTGGTTCAGTCTGGCAAATTGGGAAGCGCTGAGTAAGTCACAAAAGATGGGGCCCAATCTGTTCTGTTAGAACAGCCACTTTTGCTAGCTGGTGTTGCTAACAGGCCATTGCTTTCAACAACCTGAAGTCTTTCAGGCGGTCACCAGCCTTCAAGTGTAAGGCAGGTAATGTGATGGTACTCAAAGTGTGCATCGGTTAAAGCGAGTGCCCTGCTGCTGAAGGCATCATCCCTCCAGCTCTGTTATGTTAGAGGAGCATGCAAACACCCCTAGCCTCCCTCAATGCAAGACACGTTAAATATGCTAAATAACCTTGAACCTAATGAACCTGTGGGTGGTTTCTAAAGTTATCATCCATCTGTACCCACATGCTGTGGGCTGCTTTTAAAGGTGAACAGTACAGGAGCCTATGATACAGACTGTTTTTACCTCACTAGCAGGCATGACAGTCTCTCTGCCAGAGGTCAGCATTGATGGCAAAGCAGACCCAGAAGGAGAAGGGTTTGGCCCTCATCTTACCTGTCAACTAATGTGAAAGGTCTCTAAGTTCATGCAGTTTCAAAGCTAGAAACTCAAAGACAAATTTATATGCTTTTTCCTGTTGAATTACAGTAGTAAGAGAAACTGCCACTCTGAGCCTAAATAAAGTGCATTTAGGGCTTGGGCTCTATTTCAAGTTCTTATTAGCTCCTGGAAAGGTGCCACAGCAGCTCAAATCCTCTCCTGCCTGAAGCTGCTTAACTCTGCTGTACAAAGAGCGCTGCATCTGCCTGGAAGAAGACCAGTTCCTTTGGATTCCCCACTTGTGGCCCTTCTTAGCTCTCTACAACCATACTCTGGATGTGCTGAGCTGCCTGAGCCAGAGGTGCAGCTCTGCTCCCCATCTCCACGTTCCCCTGCAGCCCAGGAAACACAACCCGGTGCCACACAGCAAGAAGGCACCACCAGACCACCACGATCAGATGCACAGATCACCTGTGACATGTCAGCACAGCCCCAAGCGGCTTCTGCGTGCCTCATGCATAATTCACGCTTCCTGAAGTGGCTTCTACCTGTATTTTGATGGCTCACACACCAAGCTCATTTCTGAGGCATCGAATAGCTCTAAAAGCTAGCTGACTTACCCCAGAAAGCATTAAGTTACACACAGAGNAAAAAAAAAAAAAAAAAAAAAAAAAAAAAAAAAAAAAAAAAAAAAAAAAAAAAAAAAAAAAAAAAAAAGCCGGGCAGCTTTCCTGTAAATTGGTTCATGCCTTCAGTAGCTAAAAAGGAAATAGAAGAAAGTCAGTTCCTTCCTCCACTCTGCATCTCATCTCGGAGTCGTACAGAAAACCCAACACAGTGGTCACCCATCCTCCTCCCACCTCTCCTTTTCAAGCAGCAGAGACAGCTCTTTGAAGGCCATCTCCTCTGGTTACAGTCTGCAGGTTGCACCCTGTAACTGGTGATTTGGGAAAATCACAATGTGTGGCTCCACCAGCTTGGCTTACAGCCTCTCTCAGTTGGTCAAGTGTTCAGGTGTGGTTTTCCACTCAAAGCCAGCAGAAGACACACTACTCAAGGTAATGGGAGCTGGCAAGCCGCTCCTTTTGGTTTTGGGCTTTTTTCATTATTTCCCCCATGTTCCTTTATTTGTAGAAACATCTTGTAAACAGAGACAGAAAAATTAAATATTTGCCCAGATTTTCCATGGTTCCATTGTAATGTCTGTTTGCAGATTTTACATTTGATAACAAAGGGAGAGAAGTAACAGAGAAAACAGTTTTAATTGTTCCATCTTCCCCTTCAAAGAGTGAGTACTTCTGTCCCCGAAAGGGACTGAATGCCACCTATTTTGTGAATTGGTGCCTCCTGTTCACAGGCCACCTTCTGCTAGCACCCGTATCAAGCCTAAAATAAAATATTTTCTTATTTCGTCCTCAAGGATGACAGCCTGAAGTGGAGGTGATACACACCCTTACTTTCAAAGAAGTGTTTGATTTGTACAGCACTCATGGGCTACTTAGATTTTTTGGCAACTGAGAAATGAAGTAGCTAAGCCACTCTCCACCATATTAGAGTAGCTGTTGCATTTCAGCAAAGTTCCCACCAACTGGAAAAGGGGAAGCAAAATCCCCATTTTTAAAAAGGATACAAAGATGACCTTGGGAACTACATGTCAGTAGGTTGGTCAGCTCAGGCTGGTCAGTCTCACCTCTGTGACCAGCAAGATCATGGAGCAGATCCTCCTGGAAACTACACTGAATACTCACATGGAAAATAAGGAGGTGATTGGTGACAGCAAACACAGCTCCTGTAAGGACAAATCATGCCTGACAAATTGGTGGCCGCCTACAATGGCATTAACGTGTTCGTGGACAAGGGAAGAGCTACTGATACCATCTACCTGGATTTGTGCAAAGCAGTTGATGCTGTCACACACAATTCCCCCGTCTTTAAACTGGAGAGACATGGATCTCCGGTTCATCCACTTTATCCACTGCCTAGTCCATGGACTAGGCAGTGGATAAAGAACTGGCAGGATGGTCACACTCAAGACCCACAGTCAATGGCTTGATGTCTAAGTGACAAACGGCATTCCTAGGGGTCGGCTTAGCAACCAGCACTATTCCACACTTTTTTTGGCAACACGGAGTGCTGAGTGCACTCTCAGCAAGTTTGCCAACAACACCAAACTCTATGATGTGTCCTGTATGCTGGATGGAAAGGATGGCATCCAGAGGGACCCTAACAGGCTTGAGAAGTGGGCCTGTGCAAAAGTCATTAAGTTCAACAAGACCAAGGGCAAGGTCCTGCACCTGGATAGGGGGAATCCCAAGCACAAGCGCAGGCCGGGCAGAGAATGGATTGAGAGCAGCCCTTATGAGAAAGACTTGGATGTGTTGATGGCTGAGAAACTTGACATGAATGGGCTGTGTAAGCTCGCAGACAAGGTGGTCAACCACATCCTGGGCTTCATCAAAAGCAGCATGGGCAGCAGAGCAAGGGAGCTGCTTCTGCCACCTCAGTCTGCTCTCATGAAAGCTCATCTGAAGTGTTGCATCCAGCTCTGGGGCCTCCAACATGAGAAGGACATGGATCTGTGGAAGCAAGTCCAAAGGAAGGACACGGAGATGTTCACATGGTTGGAGCACCTCTCCTACGAAGACAGGCTGAGAGAGCTGGGGCTGTCCTGAAGATGCAAAGGCTGCAGGGAGACCTTATAGCACCTTCTGGTACCTAAAAGGGGCCTACGGGAGACCTGGAGAGGGACTTTTTACATGGGCATGAAATGACAGAACAGGGGGAAATGATTTCAAACTGAAAAAGGGCAGGTTTAGATTAGATATGAGAAAGAAATTCTTAACTATGAGGGTGATGAGACAGCGGAACAGGTTGCTCAGAGGAACTGTGGATGCCCCATTCCTGGAAATTTTCAAGGCCAGGTTGGATAGGACTTTGAGAAACCTGGTCTAGTGGAAGGTGTCCGTGGCTCATGGTGGCGTGGTTGGAACTACACGATCCCTGAGGTCCCTTCCAACCCAAACCATCCTATGATCTGTAATGCAACGTAACACTGCATAAGGCATGTCTAAGAAGTTGTTCTTTCCTCATTTCAGTGCACCTTATTTTTGCTCTATCGTTGTCCAATCCAGTTCAATTACTGATTTCCCTCTTTAAAGAGATTTTAAAACAGTCATCCAACTGTTCTGATATCCCATGGATTAGCTGTGCTCCCCACCCAAGCCATCTGACTGGCATTCATATTTTTACATGCTTTTCTTTTTACTATCACATTGCTTTATTTTATTTAATCTCTGCTCCTTCCACTTCTGCCCCTGCGTATGGCTCTGATGGTTCTGTGTTACCTTATCACACTCATAACTATAAGAGAAATTTGGGTCAGATGATACCAAGTTTTGTTGCTGCATGCCCTGCTTGTGCTCACTCAGAAGAGGCTCAGGCTCTTGTCTTGATGAGAAGATGGGTTTGGGAACAGGAGCAGAACTTTTGAGCAACGGTATTAAAGGCAAACAAGTTTCTACTGGCAGCACCTTACCAGTTCACTTGGGAAAGCTGCTGACTCCTACAAGCCATAGGGTTTTGGTGATTGCAATGCTCGTGACCCAGTGTACAATGAGGTTTTCATAGAAAATTACGTTTCAGTACCTACTCTCTCCTTCTGGACAAAGGTAAAGGAGAAGTTCCTGCAGGGCATTGAATATACACCTCCCAGCTGAGACACATAATTTAAACAGTTGCTGGTTAGAAGCACGCCTCCCTTTGCACCGTGACAGTCATCCCCGTAGCTTCAGCTACCCTAATTAAAATAAGGTGTGGGGTGCTATCTAGGGACAGCCAGGAGTTCTATTGACTTGAGCCAGGGGACAGATATTTATGAGCCATTTCACAGGCCATTCATACAGGGACATAGCAAGCTGTATCTGTAGGGGACATCATATGTCTGCAGACTTCAACAGGACACAGTCTTACCTACCATGTGCTATCCTTTGTTAAAGGAAAGGAGCAGTAAATAAAATTCTGCCTATAACAAGGAGGAAGAGGGACTGCGAGGCACAGGGGATGCCAATTTTCTGCTGAAAGAAGCATCAGTGAAAATGTACTGTACACAGAGGTGGAGGCTACAGGAGGAGAAGGTTTCAAAGACTATCTAAAATAGAGAAGAGGCTATTAAGACTGCAGGTGTGGGAACCAGTTAAGTTGAAGACAGAGATGTGATTGCAACAGAAGAGAATTAACTTGCAGTGAGGTAGTCAGTCTGGTCATAATAATTTGGAAAGATGCTCAAAGGCATGGCAGCTGAGGAGTACACTAGGATAGACTTTGCAGTATGAAGGGAGAACAAATGACTATTAAGAGAAATCGAGGACTTGACAGTGATGGTGAAAAATTAATCCTGCATTGGACTGTTGCTCTGCTTTTCTAAAATGGAGGAGAACTGGCCTGGTGACTTTTCTCACCCTCATCTCTCCATGTGATCTAGAGTCAGCGTGAAAATTGAAGTCTAAATAGGAGAACAGGGAAAAAAAAATTAAGCAGATGACCAGAAAAACACAGATTCTCAATGATGATCCAACCTTCAGTAGTTCTGCCTCTAATTCATAGCGTTGCTCTTAACTCATGCTGTTAACAAGGTCACATGCAAAACGCTTTTCTGCCTGTATGACAAGACAGCTAAGTATAGAGTGCTTTCCCCTTCTAGTCATTTGATCCTATTCAAAACATATAATCTCCCTGGTCTCCAGTCTGTGCAAAGCCAGACATCAGCACATTTTTGGCTACATGGCACCTACAAAAAGATTAGTGACAGTCTTGTGAGGCTTGTGGTGCAGATTCTGTCAAGGAGCCAACATTTAAATAAGGTACCTTGCATTTTCATTACGAGAATTCCAGCTCACTATTAGCAAAGTTGGTTTAATTTTTACTCTGTTGTGCCAGCTACTTAGTAGGTACTTAATGATACACAGCTGGAAATGAGGGAAGGGTAGATCTACTCTATTGCTATTCCACAGGGAAATTAAATAGGCTTGCTGAGTCTGCCTGGTTAGGTGTTATAACTTTATTCTGAATTCCACCTCTTTAATGTTATTATGATTTAACAGCTATGTGATTTCAGTAGATGATGGCATTTTACAGATCACATCTTATAACTCAGAAAACCAGAACGGTATTCTGTAGGTAGCTTAAGCATTTATTTGGCACAAATCAGGTAGCTTCCTTCACACTTAAGTCAGGCCTCTATCTTGAAGCAGAACTTAGACCTAGTTACTAGCGAAGATCTGAGCACTCAGGTTCTACTGATGATCTGCAAAATCTTGTCAATGATCATACATTTCTGACAGGTAACCCATGCAGACCACTCAGTGAACACATCCCAGTTCAGTTTTGACAGGAAATCCCGTACTTCTGACTCTTTATTTTTTCCCCATGCAAAATAGTGTCTTCAGGCACACTTCTGTCTTAAGCCATTTATTATTTGCTGCACTTTACCCTGCACACAGTATGTTATCTGCACTCGCTTCACAAGTCCTACTATCCTTTTCACTTTTACAATGGGTAAGTTAACTAGTACTCTGGAAGAAAGGAAGATATCATACTGAAACCTTTTGATTACTCATTAAGCTGAACTATTTTGGTCCTGTTAACAGCTCCTTTATGCTCTTGCCTCCAGCAAGTCTTCAGCATGAGCCTCCATGCTGCTGTAACTTGAGCTGCTATCCTTGATACTTTCCATCACTTTGGCTGAGATGCATGAAGCTAGAAAAATGGATAAACCATACCTCACACAAACATGCTCCTTAAAAAAAAAAAAAGTCTCTGAGAGTCAATGCAGGAGTGCACCATCTCATCTGTGTCACCATGCCCTTATCCACATTTGCAATTATGGTTTCCAGTGAGAGGGCAGGACAACTTGACAGAAAGAAGATGGGCAAAAAGCTGTGCCAGCACCTATACTCAGCAGTGATGGTTGCCTTATTTATGACTGACAAGGAGGGAACTTGGGATTAAACTTGGGACATGCTAGTGGACTGAACAGCACTGAAGATTACCATCTCTCCCCCCAACTCCTACCCATTGCTTGCCTCGTCTAAGTGTGCTCTGCTCCTCACTGCTCTTGAGAGCTGTTTTCTTGAGAGCTCTCTGTTTGCTGACTCTAAGCAGGATGTTCAAACTGACCTTGCTTGGAAGTGTATGCTGACAGTGTCTCCCCTAAATTGCCTTGCACCTCTGCCATTTTAGGGTGGTAGTTCTCAGCTGTGCAGTGAATTCTTCTGTCCTCAGTCTCTTTTCCAGTGGTCATGGAAAGCAACACACAGACTTTTACACGCACAGGAACGAGTTCAGTTCTGAGGGATATTATAGTACTAATTTATTCAGCCACCTGTAGTTCCCAAATAAGAACATGAAATGCACATTCACTAGTGCTTCCAGGAAGAACAGAAAGCAAGTGCAATAGCTGTGCAGCACCTATAAAGTTCAGAATCTCTTGCACCCAGTTTCCTGCTTCTCGCTGTTAGTGTGCCTGAACATAATCTGTATCACTAAAATAAACTGCAAGCCGGGAGTGCAGCATTCTTTTCCTCTCCCCTCTTCTTTTAATGAGACAAACCTGCATGCAAACCCCAAGCTGGATCAAGTAGTTTTCTCTGGCACTTCCCAAAAGCCCAGTCTCTCTTACCCCTTTATTCTCTCAGTTCCACTTGGAATTAGAAATGCAATTGCCCAATTACTGTGAAGGCAGCTGTTCCTGCCATATATCCAATCAGGCTGGAAGCAGGAAATAAGAAATCTTCCATGAAAGCCTGTGATTACAAGATCTCCAGTTTTAAGTTTTGCACACATGAACTGTTTGGAAGATGTTTGGTTAAGCCAAGTTTGGAACACAGCTATTTGGATAAGCACCTGGTGCTTCCGTGAACACAGTCTCCTGATAACCCAGGAGATAACATGCAGAGATAACCCCCACCCCGAGGACTTGCTGTGGATAACCTTAATTAACGGAAAGCTCGGAAAGCTCACTCACTTACTAGAAGCACTTATTAGACAAGGAAGAATTTAGGCAACAGCTATTAAAAACTGGATAGTGGGCTGTGTATGGAAGATGTTTTTGGCACCTGTCAAAATTTTGAACGCTTAAGAAATGTTCTGCACCTGCATTTTCCTTTTATTCTGTATGATTTTTAACTGAATATTCGCCCAGCACATCTGTGTAGACACTAGTTTTTGACTATTGTGGAACATAGTTCCAGCAAGCTTAAAACTAATTCCTTCTACTTCATGAACCTACTTTATGATTTAACTTTCAAAAGCAGTGTTCAAACACTGCTGTGTAGTACTTAGTTTACAGTTATTCTTCTGTCTGATCTGTAATTCCAGCAGCTGAAAACAAAGCATTCAATCTCAAGCCAGTGCTTAAGCAGCAGGAAAGAAGCAATGCCTGCCACAGCACAGTGCATTCTGAAAACCCTCCAGGATAATGCTTCACTTCTAACTACACCTGCATAGAGCATCTTTTAAGTAGGCCTTTGAGTTAATACTTTGTCCTTACCTTAGGTCAGGGATATCAGGAGAACACTGAGATTGCAATATTTGAAGGGCATTACCTCCACACAGGCCAGAGCTGGCTACAGATGAAAGGATTTCATACTCTCCCACAGGAAGCAGAGTTTTGCACACTTCCCCTTCAGAAGGGATCAGAGCTGGGGATGTTTACAGCAATTTCTCCAAATGGTCTAATGTGTATAGACACTCAAGAGGACACCTTCCACAGGGTTTTACCTAAAAGTAACACTTCAACATCCTGGTTTAGAATGCAGCCCATCCATGTCCATGGAAAGACTGTCTCTGGCTTCACTGCAACTTCAAACAGGTCCTCCGTTCCTGGGACTGGGGAGCACTCCCACAGCATTGCATTCCCAGAGATTATAAATAAACTGGCAAAGGTCAATGGCAAAGTTTTATTTTCTGAGGAAAATTTGAAGGATACCTGAATTTCAGGATATTCTGTTCAAAGAGCAATGGAAGAGGTTTGCCTCTCTATTGCTACTGTAATAAGGGGCAGACCTGACAGCAATACTCTTGAGCCTGCTAAATAAATCCTTGTTGTGCTGGACTGCTCTCTTCATACACACCTTAGACCATACTACGTTCAACTTTTTCAGGGAAAACCACAGCTGGCAGTCCACAGAGGAGCCAAAAGAATGCTTTATCCAGGAGGTGAGCAAGAAGGATCTATTCCTTCCCTCATAGAGTTTGCTTGTTTGTAGCTGTAACAGTGACTGAAGAAATTGTATGTTGCAAGCTGAGGAAAAAAAATGAAGAGCGAAGAAACGTTTTTGTTTTGCATTTGCAAGTTTACACCATGGGCCAGTCAAGTACTTAATGTAATTTATCCCATCATTTAGTAGGTTGAATGCTCTTTTTGCACAAGGTTAGGATGACTTATAAAAAGTTTTTAACAAATGTAAAAGCATATTTTAACCTTGATATCTCAAGAATATTTTACTTTTTAGTCCGGACAAAAGGAAGACACGAGAACTAGAAAGTTTTATAGAATTATGGCCAGAACCAGATGCATAATTGCTGTGAAGAATCAGCCTGAGGTCAACTGACTTTTTTCACAGAAGGTGACACCAGGCAGCTCCTGCAGGACAACTGCAACTCAGACAAGTTTGCCCATTTGTAAAGATGCCCCTTGGAAACATGGCAGCGGTGGGGCAGCATGTGAGCTTTTATCGTACGTAACACGGTTTAGCATATTCTGAAAGCAGAGCTCTGGGGAGGGGGTGTCAATAGGTCATAGTGGAGAAAATAGTGACATGGACACCCTTTTTCTTTGTTGTCTGGATGGAAAGCCAAAGTCGCACTTCCTAAAGCCTGACTACAGAAAGCTGTCTGGGATGCGTGTCTCCAAGCAAACTCTTTTAAGTATGACAGATCACAAACTAAGTTTGTTATGAAGAAGCGCTGAAACAGCAAACACATTGCATACAATGTGCTTCCTACATCGGAAGTTGGAATGCAGTATTGAGCCTCCCACAATGCATTTTAAACATTTCTCTCACAATATTTAGGCAATACAGAAAACCACCACCACTACGCAGGCATGGATAACATCACCACTGCTTTCTATCAGCTGCTTATCAGTTTAATTCTTCGCAGAGTATGGAGAACTTTAGAGTCATTACCAAAGATAAAACTATCAGCTTTAACCCTAATGAAGCAAACAAGCATACAACATCGTTCCTCCCAGCAACGACCCCCCCAGCTCTGTTTGTATTACAGTGCAGAAGCTTTTCCAGCTTTTCCTTTAGAAATAATAATTTTATATATAAAACCATGTCTCTGGCTCCTAGTATTTAGAACAGCTTCACTGAAAGCAACAGATCTGGCCACCATTACACAGCTCCCTGGAATTTGCTCTATTTGTATTTACAGTTTTCAGCAGACTGCTCATTTGTCTCTTGAGGTGACAGACCAATAAACCTCTGTCACTTTTCTAGCACAGCAGCCCCATTCCCTTCTTCATGCTGGCCAATATCCAACCTGGGCAATTACATTTTATCTCCTAACTTTATCCTGAAGTCTTAGCTCTACAACATTGTAATCTTTTTCTCTCTTTTGTGGCTGTATATAGCTGAACAGCTGCTCAAAGAGCTTTTCCAAATATTTCTGCAAATAAATTTTGTTTTCCAACATCTACAATAATGCAAACAAAAAATGTGCCAGCCAGGCTGAACTGAGAGACCATTTAGAAATCAGTAAGATTTTCACATTATTTCTTCTGTACTGTTTACCCCTGGTCTAGTTCTTATTTTGGTGGACACAGCAGAGGTTGAAGTTGGTCATCCTAAAGGTCACTTCCAACTTAACTCTGAATTTCTCAAAATCCCAACAAATCCAACCAGAAAATTTACCCATAAGAATGAAGCAGAAGAAAGTGGCTAAGCACAGTGGTTAAGTAGAAAATTTTCACTCACAAAATAAACATGACTTCAGTTGACAATCACACTCACATAAGCTCATTTTGACATGTTCAAAATGAAAGACCTCTAATATCACTTCAGCTTTTCATTCTACACTACATTTTAAATATACTTCAAAGGAAAGAGGTAGGTATCAAAGAAAGACCAGAATTTCAATGGTGACCATGTTTTAATACCTCTAAATAATTTCTTTTAATCTCTGAAACAAATTCTCTAATCAGTATACCCTTTTGAGAAAAAATAGTCTTAATAACTCATGTTCAGCCAGTAAACTGAAGAGTTGTGTTTGAACAGCATTAGCCATAGATGTGGTCTGAATTTTCTCTCTTGCTCTACAGACACACGCTACAGAAGTGGTACTGCACACTGTCTAATTTCACTGTTCTTAATGAGACCATCACACATAGTTCCATTGATTTATCCAGCTCTTCACAAAATATAGACGAGCATATTTCTTGTTCCCAGGGGTAGGATTTTCAACACAACAGTCAGTGAGCAATCAAAGTTGCGACAGATAGTCTTGATCCTATCAAATTCACATTCTTTGTCCTTCTAAGTGTAATGGATTTAACAAGTCTCAACATAAAACTTGAGGGGAAAAAAAGAAGAAAAGGAAACCTAACCTCAGAAATATATAGCAAGCTGCCTTCCTGCCTGCTGTGCATCTGTCAGCAGGACATAAACAAAGCTGATTTCAATCTAAACAATAACACAGGAGACTGGTCAGATGGTAAGACAATGCCATTTGATACCTCCCACATTTTATTTATTACAGGATCTACATTTGTGGCACCTACATGCTCAGCACCAAATACTCAAAGCTGTGAGCTTTTAAGCTATTAGCCAAACCCCCATTTGGTTCTCAATAATTTGCAGATTTAAATTTTAAGATTTTATGATTATTAGTTATTGGAGTGGAGCTACAAACACAAGCATGAGCTTCAAGGTGTCATAACTGAACATGATTCAGCAAATACACATCCAAACAGGTTGTTCAGAGAAGTTGTGGATGCCAGTTCCTGGAAGTCTTCAAGGCCAGGGGGGATGGAACTTTGAACAACCTGTTCTAGTGGAAGGTGTCCCTGCCCATGGGAGGGGAGTTGAAACTAGATGGTCTTTAAAGGTGTCTTCAAACCCAAATCATTTTTTGATTCTATAAGCAATGATACGAAGCAGAAGCATGAAGTTTCTTCTAACATGCACAGCAAAGCTATTGCGCAACATGATAAAAATTGTTAAATATAAAAGAAAAATTAAGTAGAAGGCATATTTCCTGGGATATAATGGAAGAACTAAGTCTTTGGGAGTTTTGTGAATAACTTCAAGGAAGATCTTCAAGCAACCACTGAGGAAACACACATGATTTGACTCTGACCTCTCCAACAGGTGCATCACAGACGGCTCTAAGTTTTGAAAGAGCTAGAAAGAACTTTGAATAGACTACTGAACTGTAAAGGACACAGTGGACTGAAGAGGAGAAGTCAACAGACACACCAATAACTGGTGGAGATTTTCCCAATTGTAAGAGGAGTGACGTGTGGTACCTGCTTGTTTTTCCTACTCATGGCAAAGGGACTCACCAGTTAACAACAAGCATGATGCACACATGAATCAGAACTTACATTTCTGAGAAAACATCCACCAACAGAAAGAGGTAAGTGGAAAAAAACATTCAGAGTTATTTCAAAAACCCACAGTGTCTCAATAGACTTCGGTAATTCTTAGTAGCACTGCACCTTCTCTCAAAGTCTTGCATGTTAGCACATGTGCAAGACTCAGTACAGAAAGTCTCTCTGGAGTTATCTGGGATGATCACTGTAAGCTTAAGAGGTTGCTAATGCTCATAACGAAAACTTTTGGAGGCAAACCTGTACCTGTTCCCTGATCAGGTTTGTTTGATGTGCAAAGCTACTGCTGAACTCTAGGAGAGGGTGGTAAGAAAGTTAGGGTCATAAACAGAACACAGTTCCCTCCTAGAGATCAACCAAGTTTCAGATCAGAATTATTTGAATAATTCAACTGTAATAATATCAACACATGCTGTTATTTTATTCAAGTGAAAGGCTATGGCTTGTAAATAATCTATTTGAAACACAGTATGGAATGACATCAAATTATACCCATTTCCCACAGAAATGACTTCTGGCACAGCCAGGGAGAGTCTTCAACAAATTTCAGTTTTGCGCTGATATGGTCAGGGATTGAAATGTGGGGGGAAAAAGAGTTACTAAGCAACAGCAAGCCAGGAGCAGGAGAAAGGTCTGTCGTCTTAATTGATACTAACATTAAAAAGCAGTGCAACATGAAGAGAAGGCTCAAGATGAGAGTTTTACTGCTTTGGAAGTGAAAATAAATCATCATTAGAAACCCCAGGCAGGCAGTCAGTGAAATCTGAGTTCTTCATTCATCCCAACTGTATGCTGCATGATGTATTGCAAACCCTTCTTTTGCAGGGAGATTAAGTAGCTTATTCTCGGTACGGAACAAGATGAAAGACCCAGATATAGCTCTTACATATGACAGCCCAGGACACACAGATAGTTTTGCTCTCTAGTCCTACCTCAGGAAAGGGGAATGTGGTATAAATGACAGTTAAATGGGTCCCTAAGACATTGCCATCCACAGAACTGATATCAAGTGCAGATATAGCTCTCCCTCCTCCACAATATCTATGGTGAAGAGGGCTGTGACTTTTCTAGAAAGCCGACCCAAAGCCCAGTCCAATCACTCGGACAAGGCAAAGAAATTTGCTTAGCTAAATCTGCATTAACATGATCAAGCAAGCCAGAAATCCTGACAGTTTCCTTCCAGAATTCATATCTATTTCCTCTTCTACTGTAAGCAAAGTAGTTTCATAAGGATGTGATAACAGAACATGAGTTATCACATGAATACTTACAAATTCAAATGAAAAAGCCCTTGATGTGGAAAGTGCTGTGAACTCTGCTACTGAACAATCAACTTTTATTTGCCTAGCTAGCAGTACCTCAAGCAGAAGTTATTTGTTTCAACTTCACCTGAAGAAAATCTGATTCCTGACTAAGTACTGCCTTTTTTATAAGATACAAGTTATTAAGTTTTGTTCTGGGTAGGGTTTTTTTTTGTTGTTGTTTTTTGGTGGGTTTTTTTTTTGTTCAGGAATCAAACATGCAAAAAACACCACACGAACACAAAGCTGAGTACCTCAAACTACTGAGCCTTTCAAACAATTATCTCTTCTTCCCATTTCTGCATTCTTTGACTCTGCACTTATTTAAGTATACTAGATTTCAGCATTTACTGGTTTTCCCACATACTCCAATGTACTTAAAGTGACTAAAATGAAACCACAAGAGGAAAAACTACTAGGATGACTGTTGCTGAGGAGGAAAAACCAGCAACCCAGGTCTGGTTCACTCAAACCGTCTGATGATTCGTATTTAAAGTGTTGAGAGTTAAGAGTCATCTTCTGCCCTGATTTGTGCTGGTGCAAGTCAGCTGCGTTTATGAAACAGCATCTGGCACCATGAAGAGGACTGTCCCCTCACAGGATACGAGTAATGGCCATTTGAGTAAATGTAAGTTACTCACATCCTGCTAGTGGACTAATCTGTCTCTGTACATTCACACTCATTTTTAGTTGCCTCCAGGAATCTGAAGGTGAATCTCATTTGTTACCTAATGAAAGTAATTTCACCAGATACAACACAAGCACACTAAAAAAACCACCATTACTCATACATAAGGTGTAAGCAATGCAGAATTTCTTAGGTTGCTTAATTAGGGTCCATCTCTGAACACTCAGCATTCACCACACAAGCCTCAATCTCCTTGGTTGGCTATAGTACCTTCCCAGCTGATTTGCACCAAGTCTTAAAAGAGCAATATGACCTCCTCTTTCATTATCCACATCACTCTTACTATTCTTTTAAACTGAAGTGATTCCCTTCAGAGTAGGGCATAGAAGATTGTACGTCTTCCTTCTCTGAGGAAGACGTACAGTCTGTCCCCCTATTCCTTAGAGAGTAGGGGGACAGATCGTACATCTTCCTCAGAGCCTGAGAACTATCTCCCCTTTTTCAAAATGGAAGTGGACCAAGCATCTTTTGATTCAACTGCATTTTAAGTAATTTTAATAGCATTTTAAGTAATAGAAATACAATGACCAACCAGCCAACCTCACCAGGCATTCAAAAGTGATAAACTGACTCAATATTCAAGTTTATATATACAATAATAGAGAATACATACATACACACAACAAGCACTTTAAAACACCTACAAAGAGGTGATTCTACCTAAGAAACTAAATTATTCTGGTACAAAGTACTGTAGATTATAGGTATCAATAACAGGTACACCAAAGAAGGTGAAAGCACAATGTTTCAAGACTGAATGCATTGGAAAAATTTAATGACCAAATCGCAGAGACTAGATAATCCAGACTTCTGAAGAAACAAGACATACAGTTTCATTAAGTCTATTAAACCACAGTACTGCCACTACAGGAGAATAAAAAATTACCAGCTGACACTGAGACAACTATAGGCCTATGACCCTGACTTCAACAGAAGGCAAGAGGTTTTGGATCATAAGCAATGTGGAGCACAGGTTAAGATGCAGAATCAACTGATCAAAAGTACCACGCTAACCTGAAAACTCATCATTTAGGTAGTAATGAAAATGCTGCAGGTCTAACCTGGACTTCAGTAAAGCAAGTGATGATGTGCCTTAGGTAGGCGAGATCGGAAAAAACTGACAGACAAGATTTATAAAGTTAATGAAAAAGCACGTGCTCTTTACCCAGTAATATACCACATTTAAAGAGAAAGTAGTGGGATAGGGCAGCGTTTCTCAAGTTTTTAATAGTGGTGGCTATCAAAGCCCAAGCCGTAAGGGCGTCGCTTCGCTTTGCACAAGGGAAGCTCGGGCCGGTCCTGTGAAGAGAGCCCAGGGCACGCAAGATCGGGGCGAGGTTTGGCGGTGGAAGAGCAGAGGCCATGCGCTCGGAAGAGCACGGCGAACACAGCATGGAAATCTCCTGCAGCGGCCGGGATGCCCGGCGGCCCCGGGGCGCCGCTTCTCCGTCCCTTTGACCGCGGGGCCGCCGCTGCGGAGCTCCGTGCGGGCCGGGAGAGCGCTCCGCGCCGACACTGAGCCCGGCTGCCCCGGCGGAGGTCAGTCTTAGAGCCGCGGAGATACTCGCTGTGGTTTTCAGCCGAGCTTTTATCACCCGGCGTACAAAAACCACGCAACAGACTGGACCGGGGGAGCACCGTCGGCGAACTGACGTGGCTTCAGCGCGGCACAAACTCCGGTGCGCGCGTTCCGGCGGCGGCACGGAGCTGCCCAAGGCACGGGCTGCTTCTCAGCCCGGCCGCGCTCGCTCGGGCGGCTCCGCGGCCCCGGCGGCTCTGCCCCACGACGGGACGGGACGGTCCGGCTCCGGCCGCGGCTCCCAGCCAACCCCGACCCCCAGCCGCGTTTGCCCCGCAGCTTTCCCGAGCAGCAGGGTGGGGGAAACCTACCTGCCGAACCGCCCAGGGCATCCTCGCTCTCCAGAACGCCTCTGTGCTTCGCCCCGCGGAGCTCCCCTTTGGATTTCCAAACGAGCTTTACCATCTTGATCATCTCGGGCAAGTCCCAGGCCAGGGTCCCCTGCTGATAACCGGGCAGGCTGCCCATGGGAAAGGGCATCGGCTCTTCCCCCGTCCTCCTCCGCCTGCCCGGCTCTGCCGCGGGGAAGAAGCGCTCCAGCACCGGCATCCTGGCCCGCGCCCCCCGCCGGGGAGCCGCAGCCACCCCCCGGCCCGAGCAGCCGCGATGGGCATCCAGAGCGGGGCGAGGGCGCCCGGCTGCCCACCGCCGCCGCCCCTCGCCAGGGGCGCGCCGGGCCCCGGCCCCGCGGAAGGAAGGAAGGAGCGCCGGGCTCCGGAGCTCGGCTCCCGTCGCTGCGCGCCCTCAGCCCGCCGCCAGGCGCCTGCAGCCGGGGCGAAGCGGCTGCCGGGCAGGCGCGGGGCCGCCGCTCATGCCGGCGCGGCGCCGGGACCCGGGGGCGGGGGCTCGGGCCTCTGCTGCGGGCGGCACTCGGGGCGGCCGCAGCTCACACACCCCGCTAAGCGCCGCGGCGGAGGCACTTTGACTTTATCCCTGCCGCGATGCCATGGGGGAGCCCCCGCCGCCCCGCCTTCCTCCTCGCCCAGCTGGCTGCGGAGCCGGTGGGGGTTTTGGCCGCTTAGTCAAACCCCGCCGTCACCTCGGCTGCCCTTCGGCGGGAGGAAGGGCGGTGATTCACGGGACGCTGCGAGGGCCAGGAGCGGAGCCCGAGTGCGCTGGCGGCGTGCGGTGTCCCCGCCTGCCCCGCTCTCGCCAGCCCGGCCGGGTCCGCGGAGGAGCAGCGGAGGTGCCGGCGCTTGAGGGGTCGGAGAGGAACGAGTTGCTGAAACGACGGGTCTAGGGGAGGCTGTGGGGTCTGCCCCGCGCTCGCAATCACTCCGCCTGTAAAGCTCCACCTGAAACGGGTTCACGTTAGGACAGTCCCTGGTGGCAGCGGTCGCTCCCAGCCTACGACGAGGAGGCAATTATTCATCGCTAATCTTTAAAAACAAGGCAAAGCCGCCCAGGGGAGTGCTCTGTGTCATGCAGCAGCAGAGGTGGTGTGCCGGGGCTGCACAGCTGTCAGCGAGGGCTTCCCCGGGCTTGTGGGCTGCTTTTGGTCAGATCCTGTAGGAGCACCCGGCCCTTCCTGGGATCCCGAGCCCGGAGGGGCCATGCGATTTTCACAACATTTATACTGCCTTTATAACTCATATCCCATTTCGCCCGGTCGTGGTACTGGTCTGCCCCTTAGTTTGCGGAGCGTACAGCGGGGGGTGGAGGTTCAGCTCTTGCACCAGCCCCTAGTTTTCAGTAAAATTGCAAAAGACTCACTTAATGGGATTTTAGTGGGCATTATAACATTCCCTAGCATGCATAGTTAATACGTTTGTCTTCTCTGGGTTACATTCAAGGTTCTGCCTTCCCTCCAGATGGAAAAGTAAACCGTCAAACAAGCAGGATCTTCCTTCACACAGGAGGAGAAGCCAAGAGAATGGACTGAAACTTAACACCCTTACATGCAGAAAACAGAGTGCACAAGTCTGTCTTCCTTATATTGACATCAATCTGTTTCCCCTGTTACAGGATCTCTGCCTTGTTTATCTCGATGTTCCAACCTCAAACTGACAATTTTAATGGTTTGCTAAAGTTTTGATTGCAGCCTGCAGCTCCATACTACTAGCCCTCTACACTTGGTAGCTTTGCCTTGAAAATTATGAAGCACTTCCAAAGTAGTGTAGTATTCTTGTTGTTGTGCTGATATTTTGCAGTCATTTCTATCAGGATATCCTGACTCATTGAACAAAGGAGTTAAGAACAAAGAAACAGATGATGTGCAGTGCAGTAGCACAAGCATTGACACATTCATACAATCTGTGATTATCATTTTCTAGAAAGGCAGATTTTATTGGGTTTTTTTTTCATATGGCTTATTGTGATATTTTAGGTGTTTCATATTGGTGTGTCTCATGCAATTATTCTTGAAAGCACTGTTCCTATCAAAGAGGGATAATAAACCAGGCAACTGAAATCCAGAAGACTTTGCAGACTCTTTGCCTGCTGGATGGTTTAAACCATACACCCCAACTACTTCATTTTGGTTTTGCGCAACAAGGAGCTGCAGTAACTTTTTTCGGCTATTGTTTTTCCTCTTTGTTTACCTCTGTGCTTTGTGGTCCCCACTGAGGCAAAGAGCAGAAGGGCCAGAGCACTCTGAAAGAAAGGCTGCCATTTCCAGCTTCACTGGATGCAAAAAGTGGTTAAGAAATAAGTGAAAGTGGCACTTAGCGCTGTGGTTTACCTGACAAGGTGATGCACTGCCAAAGGTTGGACTCAATGGTCATGGAGATCTTTCCCAACCATAATGATTCTATGATAAAAGATCCCAGACATTGTGGAAGGTAATGTATTCATAGATATCCAGACTAATTTTTAAATGAATATCTGAATATTTAAGTGTTTAACAGAACTTAGCCACCAGCCCTCTTGATAGCTGCAATAAAAATCCTCTGAGATTTCAAAATCTGCACTACCTTCTTGTGTCCTTAAAACTGTGAAAGGTTTTGTATCATTTGTAGTTGGGTCACTTGGGTCACCTGTCTTATGGATAGGATCAGGATTAATTATTGTATTTGTTTTCACTTACAGTTCTACCGGTGCAAAAGAGGAGGCCAGTCAAAAAACAAACTGAAATACATCTGTTGTTACAGTATCAGTATTTCAAGAAGCTATATAATAAACCTAATGAAATGTGCTTTTTCTCTTGTAAAATTGCTGTCAAATGAAAACAACTGTTTTAGATAGCATGAAGTTTTTTGTTTTGATTTTTTTTTCTTTCTGATTTCTGGCCAGTTTAAGGATCAACAGTTGTGAATGCAAAAAAAAAAAAAAAAGTTAAAATTTTTGCTTGGCATTAATGGGTATGTCTGTAAATTAATTCATCTTATTCTTAATAAAGTTATGCTTCACAGTTGTACTCCAGTTCAGTGATTACTTATCCTTAATTCATCCAAGATTTTGCTGTAACTGAATTTCTTTTTGTCTTTTTCATTATAAGAATGGAGCCACATAAGAGCTGCTCACAGGAAAGTCTGGAAGATCTATATTTGAATAGGAGGAGTTCCAGCACCAAAAATCAGCTGTACCATCACTCTGAGAGATTTATAATTGGCAAAATGCTCAGATTTTGCAAATTCTCTGTTTCTCTGACTTCAGCTGTGCTGTGATGATTTACCCAACTTGAAGATGTGACCTCAACATCATGCTTTTCATTTAAGAAAATCCATCAGAAATAAAACATACTCCTACACAGCAATGTACCCAGCCATTTGTAACTGCATTCTAAACAGTCCTTCAACAAGCTCAGCTCACCCAAAATTTCTTTTGCATTCACACTTCTAGTCATATTTGAAGGAAATAGTTGAGCAGAGATGGATGGCTTTATTTCTACCAATTGCATTTCTCTCTAACTCCAAGTTAAAGAAGCTTAAGGGATTACAAGAGAAATATAAATGTATTAGCTCTGTCCTTCATTCATTCTGAGAAGCAATGCCAAAAAAAAAAGGCAAATGGAGTCATCTGAAAACATGACAAGGCAGTGCATATTTTCACAGGTAGACATGATAACTGGAAGAGGCTGGAGGAAAGGAATACTGTGGTGAGAAAAGAGGGAAGAGGGTAAGCTGACAGATTAATACCTGGTGTTTCATAGTTGGTGTCTCTTAAAAAGTTTTTGCTTGTTTGCTTATTCACTCCAAAGTTATGTATTAAGAGCAGCAGCAGCAGAATTGCATGCCAGATGGTAGAGGAAGTGCCTCGTGTATCTTTCCAGTGTACTGAAGCCTGCAGGGCTCTTGTTAACCCACTGCTCTGGTTTTCATTGCAAATCTTTCTTTCCCTTTTTTCTTTTCCTTCCTTCAAAGAAAAAGGAGGGAGGGGGGAAGGAAAAAAAAAAAAAGAGGAAAGAAAAGCCATAGTTTAAACTGGCAATAGCACTATCCTTTTGGCTTTGAGCTACCCTGTCTTGTGCCAAATATACAGTCTCCAGCAGCTCTCCCACAACAAATCAGTCCAGACACACAAAAGCTGTAAAAAAAGAATGGTGAAGAAAGATCCTTGATTCTCCTCTTCTACCCCCCCTATAGCCTTTTCCTTTTGCTTCTCTCCTCGAGCTTCATTCCCCAGCAATGGTCTCCTCCTTGCCAGTACTGTAAGTGATACTGGGACCTCCAGCCTGCAGCTTTGCTGACAGCTTCCTTAGAGTACAGGCGCCTCTGCCTTGCTGTATTAATAGGCCATTGTAAAGCAGAAGTTATATTCTATTATTCCTTCCACTTCCATCTGATAGCTGATGTTTGAAAAAATGGCTCATAAATTATTAGCGTGGCAGAGTCATTACTTTTGGAAACTTTTCCTATTCTTTCAGCTAACCCACACCACTGCATTGTGTCAGAACTTGCATTTCCAAACAGACATCTATGAAAATTTTATATAGTGTGTTCTTACAGTATATTATTTAGAAAATTTGGAAAAATGCTGCCGATTTTTAGGTGATTCATGAACATTAAGAAGTCCAGATGTAGAGACCAGTTTCAAAGACTATCAGATACTGATTTTTAGAAAGTGTAAAGCATATGTCTTTAGACAGCATTTACTAGTGAAATCATCTTAAATCAGTAGTTGCTTATGAAAAGTATGCCTTTGTCTCTATTTGAGGGATTGTAGAGTCATGCATTGACAATAGGTGAGGCCATTGCCTAGGGTCAGAACCAGGAGATGACACCATCACCAAATCAAGTTTTAGGAGGTTTTTGGGGGGTGAGCTTAATGTAGAAGAGAAGATTGCAAGTACTCGGGCTCATTCCCTACATAGAAAGCAAAGTAAAGTAAAGTAAAATAAAGTAAAATGTGCACATTTCCAGGGCAGCATAAGCAGAGCAACAGAGAAAAAAAGAATGCAAGTGAATAACTTTTAAAAGGGACAAGGGAACAGAGGGCCTAAGAAAGTTGGAGGATATATGACAGAAGAAACATATGCAGGCATAGTTATGCAGATTTTTTTTCTAATAACCTCCTGGAAAGTTTCTTTCATCACTTTAAAAATCATAGTATAATTTTCTTATTGTTTGCTCCCCATTTGTCTCATTCCAGATGTCTATTATTTTTAATGTCACTCTTACTAGTAAGAACAAATACTCTTAGTTATTGCTATCATTGCAATTACTTCATTAAATATGAAAAATATTTATATTTATTTGAGGACAGTTGCTATGTCTTTGCTCTGAAGTGGACATATCAAATTCTCTAAATTCCATCTCAGAACATTTTTCCCAACCCTGAAATTATTTTAGTATTTTTACTTCAAATTCTCAACAATTCACTAACTTTTCTTTGGTGCATACTGAAGGTACACAGTAGAAGATTTTTTGCTTGCTACCAACTCAGTCTCAAGAGCGGTGAGCTGAACTGCTAAGACAATGGCACAGTTAATTAATTGATTAATTAATGCCTGAGCTTTGCACAGCATCACACCTTGAGAGCCTCACCTACTGGGAAATGTAGAAGACAGGCAGTAGTACTCTATGGGTTCACAAACTGTTGGTTGCATTCATCAGTTAATCAGATTCTTTGGAAAAAGTTTCTGGAAATGGAGGAATAAGGATTGCTTGAGTTCTGTAGGGCAAGGAGAAAATTCATTCCTAGTGCAAGTGAGAGAATAAATTTTTAGGATTAACAATTTGTACTACTAACTAAGCAAAAATGCTTGCAGTAAAGGAATAAACAGAAGTCCATAACTAATTGGAAACAGTGAGGTTGTGTAATATTGCCTTTGCTTGCTTGGGAAAATTAAAAGTTCAGCATACTGAATCTGATGATTCAAATCTCCCACTGTAAATAGCAAAATTCTATGTGGCTTTAAAGGAAAGAGAAAATAACAGAGAATATACTCCTCTCACCTTAATAAACCAGAATAAGAAAATAATTATGATAAGCTGAAAGTGAATTGAAAAGGGAATTGTCAACACAATATTTAATTGTGTTGCACAATGTACCTGATGGAGTCTGCTAGTTTATTCCCTCCCTTAATTCTTGCACACAAGCAAAATTTACCTGATCTAAAGCAAAGTCAAGGGATTTTAAAAAACCTCATTGCCTGAGTTCACAGAATGATCATTGTAACAAATGCTTAATGATGGGCTAGGCTAATGGAGTGGGAGGTTAAGAACACTGCATCAGCTTGAAAATGTTGGTAGGAATCAGGTAGGTAGAAAATAATAAGCTGTTATTTGAGACACTGGCCATGCTAGTAATCATCTTTATGAAACAACCTTATGAAAAGAATAACCTCTGCATCCCACAGGATTCCCTTTAGGGAATACATGAAAAAAGGCTGAGTAGAAAAAGGAGCTAACCCTGTGAGAGACATCCCTTAAATACATAACTAATAGTAAGTAACTGTATGGTCTCAGTGAATTCAAAGGGATTGCTGGCATCTTTAAGGCTGAGCATGTGCAGAGCTATTTTCTCAGCTGGGACCTATGTATCTAAAAATTATTGCAGCAGTTTGAGAGATGAGAGTTGTGCCACATTTGAAATGTTTCTTCTGTCACCTCTTACCTTGATGAGATGACATGGGTGGCCTCATGGCCTGTGGTCTACTTGCCTCTTATGGTATACAGAAAAGACTCATGGCTATAATTTTGTCTTTTTCTGTCTTTTGAAATTATAAAAGTGAGTAGCTAAGAAATCTGCATTAAGTGATATCTAGTTTAATTTTTTTGTCAAAGAAAGCTTAATAAGAATAAATGGAGTGTAAATATAAGGACAAATACAGACGAATAATAGTGCTTGCTCCCTCTTTTGTAAATCAGATATCACAAGATTTGATAACTTAGTTTTTCCTTTTTGCTTTTGAAATGGAGATTGATATTTGACTAGGAAAAGAAGAACTGTTTCAAATAAAATTAATACATGTTTCTTAGCTTTGTTAACTCATTAGTTATTTGATGGCCGCACATATTAATATTGCAGAGTATCTCTCTGAGTATCCTCATTATTCTTCAGTCTTTATCTTTCTGACTTTAACAATTAATGGTGAATTTATTTCTTTGTATAATCTCATTTAGACCTTATAAAAAGCATTAGGATTGCATAGGTGCAGACCTCTCCCAAATTTATTCCTATTTGCAATGCAAGAGTAAAATAATACAGCTGAATTGCATTTTGCCTGATGCCATTCTGGTTGCAGACTTATTACTATCTCTGACTAAATAAGCTTGATACTTTGGTCACGTTGAATAGCTAGGCCACTAAGTATTTCAGATTAAATATCTACAATACTTGAGTACCATACCTACACTTCTGCTCAGGTTGTATCCCCACTTTGTGCTTCTTGATGCTGCCTGCACATCAGCATTCCAATGATGTGTATATCCCAGAGCTGACATTATTTGCCCTCTCACAGAAGACCTACGGGTTCATTTCCTTCTTTGCATCTTGCATGACAGCACTGGGTGCAGTTTGCTCTGGGGACAGACAGGAGAGGCAGCTGGGAAGTCGTGGGAAAGGCCTAACAATGATGCACAAATATCCTAGTGATAAACTAAGCTCCCTCTGACCTAGTTTCTCATGACTGCAAAATCAGGCCATATTTACTGTAATCAAGCTCTTTGCATTTCTTACGAATACATTTGTGTAAATGTAGCTCCACTGGGATGAGCAGCTTTGGAAATATGCCGTCACCCCTGTCCTGGCATTTTATTACCATGCACTCAAAATCCACTGATAATCATGCAAACAGGCATCAGTTCTTTTCTTCACTACAGATTCTTCTTGAAATAAGTTCATATTGATGAAGCTGCAGAAGGAAAAAAACTTCAAGAGCAGATAGCCTAGGAGGAAAAGCTCTCTCCACTAGATCTGCAAATGGAGGGAAGGCTTTCTGGAAAACCTATTTCTCTCAGATGTATTTGGGCAGGTTGCTCTCACTAGGTAGTTCCAGCTGTACTGTGCTTTCCAAGATATTCGGAAAATGTGTAAAACCATAAAGGTTTTTGAGTGTTTCCTAAGATATCTGTTACAATTATTTTTTTTCCAATCCAGGCAATTACACATTTTGCCAGGCTCTGCACAGCTTTTATGATAACCATCACAATTTATATACACAGCAATTGTAAGACATTTAAAAACCACAAATGCTTAGTAAAAGAAGAAAGTGTTCAGGTTATTTTGAAAAGGTGGTCATGGAAATACTGTACTATAGGCAGATGTTTGCCCAGACCTTAGCCACATATCAAAACGTGAGTTTCGGTCATGGTATTGACATCCCTAAACATCTCTTTCCATCAGTAGCAGTGCAATTACAGAAGTTTTCAAGCGGGATTCAGGTCAGTCAAAAGTTCTGTCTCCCTTTCACTACTGTTCAGTACTAGGAACTACATTTTCTTGTGCTTTTTTTCCGAGGTTTGCAATATTTTCAATCTATTTTTCTGAGGTTTGCAGTATCATGTGCCAAATCAACTACAAGGCATCACTGGCTACTTAATGTCACAATTTTAAGACTTTTGAGTTACACTCTTCAGCTTGCCTTCTGCTGACAGAGATCCTCTAGAAACAGCAAAACCAATTTCAGTCACCTTGGGGTGGGATGAAAGCTAAATGTAGGAGTGATTGCTCCCACAATCAGTGTCTGCCAGTTGCAACCTGAAGATGTTTAATTTGGAAACCAAGCTCAGATCCTTAGAATGACAGGTGCAGTCTTCTCTGTATAAACATGGGCTTGTCAAACAATCACCCTTTTACTGGAATCTGTAGAGTTCTGATCACACTCAGAGAAGCTGGCTGAAGGAGATTGCTGTGGTTTCCATCAGCCAAGGAAAGACAATTTCCATGCTCAAGGGAGCATTGAACTTACAGGGACAGTTTTGCTCCCCGGTTCTATATTCCCTGTCCATGCAGCTCTTGAGCACTTTGAATAGTGGAGATGTTACAGAGTGTTTGCTACCATGTCCCAGAATCAGACTTTTTTTTAAAAAGTCCAAACAATGGCCTAGTCTATCTTTTCACTTGTTTTTAATGGAATATTGTGAATATACTAAATAAGTAAAATGGTTTATGTTATTTTTATCAGGACCATCTTATGCACTTCAATGAAACCCCTTACATAGTTGTTGCTGGCTTTTTTTAAAGTATAATGTCGACGTTCAACACATGAAACTGATTTCAGCCACCACTAACTGTGGCTTTTCAGAAAGGGAAAGGAATCCTTCAGTATTTCCAACTTCAGTTGGAACATTGGCACAGGAAACTATTTGGCAGGGCTAGTGTGCAAGGAAGTGATGTAACTTCGACCAAATTTTCTGACTGTGTGGAAAAAAACATCCAGCATCCATTGGCCTACTACCCTATTAAACCACTAGTTTCCTGTCCCAATGAATTGGGAAATGAATTGCATCTCCTTTGGTGACATTTGCTATCTACATCAGCTGGTTTCTTAATGGATAAATATCAGATTTCCAACTATGCCGTAACATGTGCTTGAGTAAGTCCAATAGGAAATATTTTTTTAAGTCTCATTTTGGCCTGAACATAAACTTCCCTTTCTAGTCATAGAAACAGAAGTGTGTGTTGATCTAGTACTGCCTGCTAGTTCATTAATATATTATTCTTAAAATCATGGTTCCTTGTTCAGAATACAATTTCTAAAATAATGGTAGTAATGTTAGCAGTAGCACATTGGAAAGCAGAATTTGCTTTACAAAAATGTCAGATTTTTTTTATTAGAAATTAGAAGTTAAAATCAAATGTCCACCAAGAAAGTTTAAATTTTTGCAGGACATTACTTCTGAGAAACTATTTTTTTCCTTTTGATGTAGTGAGTAAGCTGTTGAGATAAACTCAAAAAATTGCAATATAATAAGAGATCCTATAACCTGGTATTTGAATAACATTTAACCTGGTATTTGAATAACATTTGAATAAACATGTTAGAATATTAAAGCCTAAATAAATTAACAAAACAATAGTGAAGGAAAATCCTCAGAAAAGGTCAGAATGTAATGCTGGTTGTTTTCCTAACAAAATGAGAAACAAGGAACAACCTTTCCCTCATAGAAAAAAATGCTATTAATTTCTTTTTTAGAAAAATATTAAAATACTGCCTTTTCTAAGGAAGTATGAATCCACTGAAAAAAACCAAACCCAGCTTTCTATGTTATTGAACATTTTGTCTATGAAAGTGTGTGGAAGCCAGAGCAAGCACTGGATAATGTGAATGCAAGAATGAGGATGAGTTTGAGTGAAGAGCTCTGTGGCTTTGCAGAGGAAGACCTGATAGCATCCCTGTAGCACTCAAATAGCTTTGAACCAGTAGTGCTAAAACCCCCACCTTGGTGGCTCTGCAGCTGATGTCCTTCCCTGTGGCTGGGACCAATGTACTGTGATGGAGGAATTGGCAGAAATTTCCCTTTTGAAGCAAGGTTAAACAACGACGGAGAAAATTCATGGTAAAAGAGAATCATAGAACAATTTGGATTGGAAGGGACCTCTAAAGGTCATCTAGTCCAAAGCTTTTGCAATGAGGAGGGACATCTTCAGCTAGATCAGGTTACGCAGAGGCCTGTCCAGGCCAGCCTTGAACGGTTCCAGAGGTGGGGCATCCACCATCCCTCTGGTCATACACACCTGTAACTATATAGACTTTCAGTGACTGGTAACTGTTTAGCATGGCTAATTACTTGCATTTTATTAAAAAAAAAAACCCAAACAAAACAAACAGCCAAAAAAGCCCAAAAACAAAACCAAAAAACCCGGTAGCAGACATTTATTAAGCAGGTGATGGTTTTCTAGATAAGATGAAAAATATTAAGTTCATAGTTTATATATTTAAATATAAAAGGTAAATAGCAGTTTTATTTAACATATACATCAATCTTAGGTTATTTTTGTCATTTCACTGCAGCATAGAACCAAATATAACTTTTTTTTTCTTTAATACTAAGTACCCATATATTTTATTGTGTATTTGAATTAGATAATGTGATAACAGATGTCTGTGTTATTGGAGCCTTATTTTGCTAGATGTCATACAGACAGGTCATAATTATCATTTAAAGGTCAGTGTAACAAACAGGGAGGGTTTCACAATGCCAACTAGTTTACTTAGCCTTCTACTCTGAATCATTGTATCAGAGAGTCTGTGTCTTCCCTTTGACTCAAAGAGGAACCATGGGAAAACAGCTAGACAATTTAACCAGCCAAGTTTTGTGCTTATATTTGGGTAAGCTAATTGTACTCTAAATTATAGTAATGGACAGTGGAGTAGCATTTGAGACAGACCAACTGTCCTAAATTGTAACATTTGCTGTTTAAACATTGTGTAGTAGAATTTGGCAGACATCCAAACGACCAAACTTTCCTTCTTTTTGTTTTGATATTCAAAATGTTCCATTGCTTTAGAAATAAATATTGGAGTCATCTCCGCACCCCAGTTTTTGCTGAGATCAAAAGTAGGATAAGAATGGTGCAGAAGGCACTTCCAGGGAAGGGAGTCTCATGAGAAAATTCTGCTCTCAGGTTTTTTCCCTAAATTCCAAGATACTAAAATAAATTTAAACATTCAGAATTTTATTTTTTTTATATATGAAACACACTCAGCAAAGCTTTTGAGGTCTGCCTATTATCTACTAAATGTATCAGCAGTATTGCTCAAAAAGCTGAAGCTTGAGAAAACAGTAATGGTAATGGCTGTGTGAATATCTGTAAAGTAGCACAATAACCAGCACAGTGTTGTTTTTAGCAGTTCTCAAAATATCTATTCTTATTTAAAGAGTTCCACTGCATTGGTGGCATTTTGTCACTTCCCCTCTCCTACATACTGTCCTTATGGGAAAATAAAGGAAAATGAGCTGTGCTTTCGTAATGATCTTCCATCTCTACAGATGTCACCTGAAAGAGTATCCAAATGATGTGTCACAAATTACACATATTCTTGAAAAATAATTTACTTCTTTTCAGAACAGATACAAATTCAGCTCTCTGGTCTGTCACAATTCCTGTGTGATACTAAGAAATCTGTTTTAATCACTTTGGCTAAATCTAAGGTGCCTAAAGTCTGGAGTTCCTCCTCCTTCTATAGTTGGCAATGTGAGACAACTGAGAGCTGGGATGAGATCTAGAGCCTATTTCTTGTTTGTTTCTTGCTTCCTGGTTTCTCTGTGAAGAAGTCCAGGGATGTAAGTTGAAAAAAGCACCATGCTGCACTGGATAATGGTGGTTGATAAGGAAACCAGAACTAAGTTCTTTGTAGCATCTGTCACACTCTATATGGGTAATTATTATCTTTGGATAATATGGGAATAGGGTTAACTTTTTTCAAAGGAAGAAAAATAATGTTAGGAATAATGAATTTAGTATACTGTAATAACAGAGGCTTTGCGCCTCTTTCTCAACACATTTATTTTGAAGAATCTGCCTCAAATATAGTTGTATACATATAGTTTAACAGTTGGACTTAATGACCTAAAAGGTCTTTTCTAATCTAAATGATTCTGTGGTTCTGTGAACCTGTACTATCAAGATCTATAGCTATCTAGTCACCCTCAGGGCACGAGTGTGATTGGCAAGACAGTACAAATAACAAATGCATGTTGAAATCTAGCACTGTTAGCCAGGTTCAGATATGGTGGTGTTTTTCCCAGAGAGTTGAGTGGGAGTTTATCACTTTGCAATGTCTATGAGTCATGCCAGGTAGCACTGGCAGCCCTGCATGACCTTGCAGAGTGCTGTGTCCCCAGCTAACCTGAGCATCTCTGTGAGAAGGACACGTGAGAAGCCTCTCCCTGGGCAGGGAGGGAGTACTTGCAAACCCCTCTAAAGCCCTCAGCAGGCACAATGTTCAACTGGTGTTATTGGCTTGTTGTCCAGCCCAGTTCTGGTTGGGCAGTTATGGCTGACAAGAAGTGTCCTATGTCTTCAGTTGCTTTTATTATGAATAATATTTTAGAGGGTTTTTTTGTTGTTGTTGTTGCTCAAAATAATTTGATTATTTGTATTGTCTTGTCAACAACACCTGGGCTATAAGGTGAGGGTACAGTTGCAAACTACAGTAATATCTGTAAACTCTGCTGTTCAGCCATGACCGAAAAGTGTCTCTAGTAATGAAGAGGGTGGGATATAAATGCTATTTGTATCTACGGAACTTGAACCGATTATGAGCAAAAATTAAAAATAATCTTTTGTCCAAACCAATACTTTGGTCAGAGAAGTGGGATAAAGACCAATTCAAAGAATCATCTATCATTGTCACAAGTAACAAAGGCCACAGTTACTTTATCCCCTTTATGGTTTGTGAGGAGTTATTTCCCTTAATTTAACCCAGGGAGGACTGCTTACCTAATTCATCTTTTGTTTCAGTCCTGTCCTGACTGGCGGATCAGCTGAAGGGTTGCAGCTGGCAGGCACAGCCCTCACATGCAGCCCGGCCCAAGCTGGGCAAAGCTGGAGACTGAGAGGCTTCGGAGGTGAGACGTGCTCAGAAATTTCCCTGCCTGGCCCACCACCAGCACTGCGTGCTGCAGCACTGAAATCAGCTGCAACAAATGCTTGCCTTCTCACCTAAATACCAAAAAAGTGCTACTGCTGCTGAGATGAGCCAATTTGCTCTACACAGTAAGTGAAATTCCTGTGTGTGATTTCTCTGTTCCAGATGTGTGTGGCCTTGGGCGGGGAGAAAATCTTCCCATCTCAAAGTAGCAGTGTCTTGTTTATGAGAAGAGCATAGACTCTGCAAAGTTTTTATTCTGAACGTCTGTAAGCAGTTTTTGTGCATTTCTTTCACATGTGCCATTTTCCGCATTACTGAAGACATTTATTTTTTTGTTAAATTTTGCTAAGAATTTACATCAAACTCCTCCAATTGTACTACACTAAAAAGCATTTAAATGTATGAAATTCCTTTTCATTATGAATCCAAAGATTGTAAAACCTAGAAGCTGGTTTCCAAAGAGACTGCTGATTTGGATGTCCTGATTCCAGACAATCCAGTTAGAAGCATCTAATATTAATTGATTTTCAGGAACTAATTAATAAGTATCATTTCACTAAAAGGGTGTTTCTTTAACATACTGCATGTTGGTATCATGAAATCATAGCCTGAGGTTTTGAGTTATGATGGAAAAGATATAATAGCTGAGGAAAAGGTATCATCATTCCTTAAAGAGCCAAATTGCCTTTTTAAATATGTGGTATCATGTTTCTTGGCTGGACTAATTCCTCCCATGTCATGGAGTATCATCTGCATTCTCAGAGCATCTCCAATGTGGTGATTTTTCTCTATTATACCACATGAAATGCCCTTTACATACACGTTATAGTACCTTGCATTTGCTTAGTGCTGCACAATGAGCAGTGTATATTTTCCAGAAAACCTTTGTATTCCCTCTAATGCCCATGCATGTGGAGTAGGCATGCATGCAGACACAGCAAGGCAAGGCAACACTCCCACTCCCACACATCCACTTCTGGGACATTTAGAATTAAAAACATAAATATTGGGCAATGTGAGACTCCCTCTCTACAACTGTGGCTGCATCACTTGTCATCATTCTTAAAAAATTAAGGTTGGACATGAGTTGCAACCAAGTGTTTTAAAATTTCCTTAATTATTCTATAATCAGAACTGGCTGATTTTAAACATGACATGAACTGGATGTCTGATTCGTCATACATGTGAGCCCTCTCAAAATCTCACTGCCTTCTTTTATTTCTATTCCTCCTCACAGAGGAGGACACTCTTGAATTATTCATCCTTGGGTCCTTTCTAGTTAACCAACAGAAACAGCTTATTTGATTCTTAAGTGGTATTTACATTGCCACACTTTATTTTGAGAGATGAGAAGAGCTGTCAAAATGCCTGTGTCTTTCTGTTGACTGCCACAAAGCCTCAGATATAAACATTCTTACTGTGGACATAAAAATGTTAAAAAGATGTAAGGAGAAAGCACACAGGTCCCCTGGCCATTCAGTGTGCTCTCTGTGAAGAGAATTTAAGCACCGTCAGTATTGTGCAATAACAATTCCTTCTTTAGAGCTGAGATCCCCAATCTGTACTCTTCAACCCAGACCGTTCTGTGCCTTATTGTTTCCTGCTTTCTTTCCTTTTCCAAGGTGAAACTCCTTCTTAAGCAGTATTTTAACAGAGTGAGAGAAGATAGTTAAAGATTTCAGAACCAGGAGTTTCTTTATTATAAAGTTTCATAACCTATTTGTAAATTTATTTTTTATGTTTGACCTATGCATAAAACATGACTAAACAAGCCTAGGAAATATATGAGTCTTGATATTTTGGCTCCGTACCAGTCTCTTCCAAACTTTTCCTCACTTCACTCATCCCAAACAATCTAGAACTTCAGCCAGAGTTATCTATTTCTATATTCAGCCTGTGATGGAAAAAGAGCTTGCAAATATTAGCAGCTATTCCATAATTATGAGACAATGAAATGAAATACCTCCAAATAACTCCAGTAGATTTTAATTTTTTTCCCCCTAAATAAACCTGAGGAATTAAAACAAATCCCATTTAGATAGGCCATGTTTTAGGGGACAGTTAATGACAGAAACAGTAATTACAGGAAAGGCTACCTCAAAGAGCCCACGTTCCACATCAGTAACACACTGTTACTGATGAATCAGGAAGATAAGACTACCTTTACAGACAAACGGGAAAGGGTCTAAAAACAGATATTCCTGTTAACAATAGGAAAATATCTGGAGAAAAGCCAAAATCTCATTTATTTGTGCAGCCCTTAGGGAAGAAAGTATAATGTATGGTTGCCATGTTAGGAATATGAGAAAGCAAATTAGTAACTGAGAGGCTTTTCAAACAGAAATCCATCTTAAAAGGTAGCGTATATGATTCCTAGCATTTGTATGTGATGAGGCTTTTGTAATTTTTATGTGGATGGTTTGAGGATGTTTATAAAGAGACACACTAAAGTGGGTTTTAGCATATGAAAGAGAGAGAGAGAGAGCATGGTAGGGAATCTGATTTCCTGTCACATAATTGAGCAAAATATTGAAGGAGAAGAAGTATATCAATTTTCTGGTGGTAAGAGGTGAGATGAGAAGAAGGCTGCTGAGATCTGCAGCTGGCCTGAGCCAGAGGAATTACTTTGTTTGTTATAACCTTGCACGCTTCCATGTGTTTGTTTCCCTGGGGGCAGGAGCTAAAACCTGTTGTGATGTGATAGTCCTTGACTTCCTGGAAGCAGCAGATAGCCCACCAGGTGACCAACAGCCTCAGCACACTGGGGTGGCCACCTCCTCCTACAGTCTCCTGTCGGTCAATGGGCTGTGTGATAAAAACTTCACTACAATCCTAGGGGAATATTGGGACTGCTGGGACGCAGCACTAACACAATTTTTGGAGAGGGATGAATAGTTGAGCAGCTGCAGATTAGAAGCAGGGATGAGAGTTTGGTGAGGACGGAAGTGGTAGACTGCTTAGGTCTTGTGACAGCCCAGGGTGAGCTGAAAGAGGTAAATTGTGGCACAATTAACAATGAACCCCACAAGTACAGAAGTTGGAATTTTTGCTGCCTTGTAGGGTGAAATAGGTCAATGTGTAGAGAGAACTTGATGGTGATGGAAGGTATTCACAACAGCTGCTCTCTGTTGGCTGGAGCTAGAACTAGACACCCACAGGCGCAGGAGGATGTATGTGTCCCTTGCTTTTGTCAACTAGATAACTTCTTGGACTTCTCAATTAGGAGAGTCTTAAGTTTTTACCTCACCATAAAATGAAATGCCAAGAGCATCAGGTCTGTAATTTAACAATAATCATGAAGCCAGTAAGTGTAGCTTTGTTTAAGTAAGACCTGGTTAGGTCACATCTCTTAAAAGTAAATGAAAAGGAAAGATTAAAGTGGGTTCAGCAGCAAACAATTATCTTTGACCACATGTTATCAACGACATGGCCTTATGCCTTTAAGTCTAGGTTAATTATGGTTTTTTCCAACAATATCCAATTACATGACGAATAACCTTGGCATCTAAGGCAGGAACCTCTGATATGCGTCACTTCTTACCTCAAGAAGACTGTTTATCAGAGTTATCAGTGCTGGCTGCTGAAAAATCAGCCTGCTATTGTTACATTCCCATTCAGAGCACGCTGTCTTCCAAAACATCCGAGAAGACCTGACAGGCTGACGGCCAGGAGTGCTTTGACACACTCTACCAGAGGGAACTCCTGGGGGGAATAAGCCAACTGCATTCATTGCACTTCCTCCTTTGTAGTGCGTGGTAACGTAGCTAGGGAATCCAGGGGAAGTCTCTTCTGTGAGAGACAAAGCAGCAAATACATATAAGAAATATTCAGGTCATATTTCTGCTTTGCACTTACTTTACTCCAGGTTCTTGTTAGGGCAGTGGTTGCAAATTACAAGGACGGAAACATCTTGCACTATGGAAAAAAAGGCTTTTATATACAGGATCACTCCACAATCATTCCACAAAGAGAGAAGCATTCAATTTCTGACTAGCCTTAGACCCTTGCTTATGGGAATAAACAACAAAGACTGAAAAACATTATTAGAACAAGTGTTACCAAGAAAATGCTTCCCAAGAATAGATTAGAAGGTGCTGTATTTTGTACAGTAACATCTTGTACTCTCTTAGAATAAGAAGAGTCACTATAAATTGGAAAAAGAAGGCATGAACTTCATTACGGAATTGTTTGGGATATTTATTAATAGAAATGACTATTTGTTCTATATTATTTATTTACCAATTTAGCTATATAGTGGTCTAAGTAACCTGGGATTTGCACTTAATATATATGTCCTGTTTGAATCTTGAGTTAATGCTTTAGAAACATCTGCTGTCCCCAAGAAAAATTATCTTCCCAGCCCTTTGCCAGAAAAAAAGAAGCTTTTGACTCAGTGCTAATAAAAATTTTGTTAATAATTAAAGAATGTTGATGATTAGGAGCAGCCTACAGCTATTATACATGTATATTACAGATGAGATCTAGCAGTCTCTGTTTCTTAGTGAATGTGAAAACATGGCATAGGTCATCAAGATGTTCCGGACTAGATCCAAAAAATGTTCCTGAACTGAGATTTTGGAATGTCAAATAGGATTTTGTGCTTACATCCAAGGATAAGACCCTGAAAACTCCCATTTCACTTTTGTTTGACATTGAAAATGCTTCAACACTCTGCCTGGTTCAAATTTCTTGCTTTGCTTTCTTGCTTTCTAACTTTAAAACCCCATTGATGTCTGAAAGATTTGAGTGAGAGCTTGCTCAAAAGAACCTCGGATTGAGGCAGAGCTCAGTTTCCATCCTGTTTGCATCCAGATTTTTTTTTTCTTCTCTAGAAAAGAAACACTTTTTCTGGAGTTCCATTGGGTTCACTCCAGTTGCTGTTCTCAGTACCTGCCAGGTACAGCTCATCACAAGCTCTAGCAGTGACCACTACAAAATAGGACCAAGAAGAAAAGAGATGCCTTTTCTTTATATAAAAATAAAACTGAACATGGAATTTGTATATCAGCTTAGCATTTCTCAGGGTTATCCATAAACTGGGGGAGCAGGTTAAATTTCACTGTCTGCCAGGGGGAAGGCTTCTTCCACAACCTGTGGCTCCTAGCCAAACACCCTGCCTGCAGCATTAGGTGGACTGAGCAGGAACAGCCTGTCTACACAGTAAAGAATTCAAGGGTAGTTATGTATGTGTGTGCAAGAGTGAAATGGGTTTGTAGTTTGTAATGCTTATGACATGCACCTAGGATGAGGGAGAATGGAAGTCTCATCTGAACTTCACAGTCCTCTTCTTGGATTTTATTACGTGACTTCCTTGGGGGACATCGAGTCTGGAGACCACAGTTTAGGAGTCCTTCTTCAGTAGTGTGTGATTTTAACTGGAGCAGAGTGAGCTGTAATTTTGAAATTAAATTTATTTTTGGCTTTTAAAGTCAGCCTTTTTTATTTAAGAGGTTTTTTAATTTCAGATTTAAAATAGCTTTAGAGTAACTCTCTATGGTTAAAAATTGGCCAGGTGCTTGTGAGCCAAATGAAATGGCTGAGACTCCTCAAGTGAACAGGGGCTGTTTGCAATGAGTTTGTTCATATTATTTTTCTAACTGGCTGATAAGCTATATAGAGATGCTTTCAAAGCCCCACTTGGACTGGAGTGACTATTTCAATACCTAATATCTTAAAAAGGCTGCACCTGCAGTTTTCCTGTTCCAGTGTTGCTGCTTTATTTTGTGGATACATATTTGAGTTCCCCATTTGAATAACATTTGCACTTCCGAGGCAGACTCAGACTCAAATTGCTGTGATGCTTTACCTCGGAAAAATTACGAATAACTTGCCACAAAGTCTTGCATTACACACCAGCCAGCACTTTAGAGTAGCTTTATAATGACAAGGAGAACATAGACAAAGAGCTGTTCTACCAAGAAAGATGCATTCATTCTGGTGGTCTAGCTTCGGAAACTTGATTAAAGACAAACTTCTTTGTTTGTTTGTTTGTTTTTGTGATAGTCAAAGGGTAACTGGCAAGTGTTTGTGCACCAGCACTCTTGGGAGAAAACAGCCTGGAATGTGGGAGCAGGTGTTGCATTGGCCAACTTGAAACAGAGGGAAGATGACTAAAACCCTCCTTCATTCTCATCCCTTGCCAAATTAAATCCAATTTAGAGCAATGTGTTGCTACACATTGCACCAACAATTAAAGAGGATAAGACTCCTGATTTATTTATTTTAAAACTGAAGAAGTCCTGTTTTACAGTACCATAACAACTGCTCTTACAAAACAGATGCCACAGGATCAGTGAGCAAAGGACATTAAGAACAGAATTTTATATATTTTCAAGCAGACAGTTCCTCCATGAGCAGGACACTCACAAGCTGCACAACAGCACCGATCTACAGCTGACACAGGCACTATATCAGCTCCATCCCTCCTGTTACATCATCCATGTCACTGTGTTAATCCAACTCATCTTCCTTTTTGTCAGGTAAGTTTACTACGACAAAGCTGGGTCACTAGAGATCGTACTTGTTAGCTCTAATTATACAAGCTCAAATAAACAAACATGGTAGAAACTGAAATGTTTGCAACAAATTATTTTTATCATAAAATTCCTGAATTCCACAGGGTTTTTTTTCTATTTGTCAGAGTGGTTTAGTGCTCATTTTCTTCCACAAACGAAATTTCAGTTTTCATCTGTAAATACTGGATTCACAGATGCTATAGGAATTCCTCAGGTGAACCTTAACATGTCTGTCTCTTTATCCCATTTTCTTCTGTGAGTAAAGTTACTCAGCCAAGCTGAACCTGCTGTGAGCTGTCACCAGGGACTCCAGTCATATGCTGGAGTAACTCAGTGAGACAGTGATGCACCTCCCACATAAAAGACTGAAGCACAGAGACCTTTAACAACCCAGCATTTTAAACGCCAAATCAACTTTTCAATCTACTTTACAATCTAAAGCTTGTAACCGGCCAAAGGATTTTACTAAGAGCTATTGAATTTGGGTCTCAAGTTTTCATCTGAAATGTAAGTATAAGATCTAATTTCAGGAAGATGATTTTTGTCAAACATTTCTGATTAAATTCTTCTTCCAGCCAGCTTAGATGTACACTTGCTATCAAAAGCCGGCCAGTTTTTTAGTGGAAAAGAAGTGGGTGTAAGTGTCAGCAAAAATAACTGAATGATGGGCCCTGCCTATGTGAACAAGTACTTCTGGTGTAGCTCCCACCAAGGGAGTTAAGTATGTCCATAATATGAGATCCTGCATCACATCTTGTTACTCTCAAGGCAGCTTCAGCAAGAATATAAAAAACAGATGGATAAAGGTGCTAGTACTTCCTGCAGATGATCTTTCCATTTCAAGTAAGATGATTTCTGTCCAGGACAGTGTTAGAGGGATTTATGCTGTTTTGCAGAGGGAGGGCTTGAGGCTGCACAGCTGCCAACCTAAAACCTTTCTAGATCTACTACTGGAAATTCACTTAAAATTAAACACCAGCAACACCCTCCCCCAACAAAGATTAGGAACAAAAAATGTCAAGTAAGAAATGTTCAGGGTAAAGAGAGAATTGTGGTGCTTCTGATTAAAATCAAAATCAAACTCTCCCCCATCCCATTCTAGGATTTCAGAAAGCTTTCCAGCAAACATCTGCCTCCAGTTTCCTCTTTGTTTATTCAGTCATCAATTATCAAGAGACTTTTTGTTTTGTCTCAAAGAGCTGCACAATTTGAAGCAACAGTGGTATCTAAGATGGTTCTGCCTAAACCAAACACAAATTCCTTCATGGCACAGAGAAACTGGTTTGGATTAAAATAAAAATATCCAAAACCAACAGCATTTTCTCTGTAAACTGTTCTGAGGGCTATTATAATGTCATTTTCCCCTGTGAAACAAATAATACATAGACTTCAAAAGGCCAGATGCTTCCATTCATTTTTTTTTAAAGAAAAGTGAAATATGCTAATAATTAAATTAATGCAAATTTGGATTCTTCTGGCTTCTTAAGTATTACGACATGCACTTGCCCTCTAGGACAAATGTACAATGGCAGCAGTTGCACTTGTGCCTTTAATGCGGTAGCTCCCCGGATATATTATTACCTGTGATGAACCAGTCTGTTGTTACACTCCCTGCTGATAATGAGAAATTACAATGAGGCACCTGCCATTCATCCTCCCTTTCCAGCAGAACTCTGTCAGCGACTGCCATTGTTGTTACATTGTGTAGCTGCTAGCTGGGGACTCGAATAATTTACACTACCCCTTAACTTATGTTTGCATCTTCACAACTCCTTCCACAGGAGAAGTTCCATGATGATTTTAATTGAATATTTACAGAATGGCTAAGTGTATTGGCAACTCTATTTGAGGTTTACAAAGCAAAGCCAAATAATACCAGTTTAACAATGATTTTTCTGTATTGCAGATACTGCGACAAGTTTGTAAATATAATACTTTGGATACCAATAGTTAAAGAAATTGAGTTCCATTAGAAAATCTTCACAGGGCCGTTAGAGCTGAGGGAAGTAAAACTTCTGTCTCTTTCTTAGACAATGACCTTTCTCTTGACAAATGCCTGTCTCAACCATCAAAGTTCCAGAGTGTTCTGGCACTTGACAGTCATGTACCTCAACTATAAAATAACTTCCTACTTTTGTAGAAACCTTAAATATAGTTTATGGGGTGGAAATGCACAGGCTTCTTTTTAACAGTATGTTCATACATTATTTATTAACAAAAGCAGTAGTAGGACAAACATACATATATGTGTATATATGTATGTATGTATGGGCCATCTTTACATATTGTTATCTATCTCTCTGAAAAGACACTGAAAGTAACTGTCCCTTCTTCTATCAGCAGTGTAGTATGCTTCTTGATCACGTTATACATTTCTGCTGTCAGTTTATAGCACCGTTTTCAGATGGAGAAGTCAATTCTAGTGCACTAATCCTTGCTTTCTTCTAAGTCTACTAATAAAGTGTATGATCCCAGTATTTCTGAGCCCTTTCGTTAGCACTCTCTGTTATAAAACAAAATACTCAATTATAATTTGTCCTATATAGGCATGAATAAAATGTGAGGATCTCATTATTGTACGTCAATAAACAAAACTCTGCAATATGAATAATTCCTTTGAATTAAGTGTTAAAAATTTTGCTCTGTATTAATCTATAAGCTGATATAGTGTGAAAACCTTATCTATACTTTAAAATCATTTTACATTATGTTTCAAAAAGGACAAAATTTCTCATTGGACTAAATCACATTTGCCATTCCCCATAAACTTGTCCTCATGTGAGTGTGTAAGCCAAATATCTGATAAAGTTGTAGGTTGCATGCACTAATTGATGGCTTGTGTACTCGAAGTAGGCAAATGATAAACACACACTTACAACCCGTCATAAATTATGAATTATATACACCCTAAACATCTTCAGTTGAATCTTAACTGAGCTAAATGGCCCTGAAGGTAATTTGTGGCTACAGAAGTCTGCATGATAGAGCAACAGTTGGGTTGAAATCCCAGTGGGTGTTGACTCTCTGGCAAGGTTCAGAGAAGCAGGAGCACAAGAGGAGCAAATTGGCTGAGTTAAGCAGTCGCAGCAGAGGCTCACAGGTCTGCACTGTGTATGTTTTGGAGGATTTTGTTTGGACTACTTCTAATCTATGTCCATGGATTAGATGTCTAGTCGCAGCTAGAATGCACTAGAAGTGCTCCCAGAACACAGGGCTTGCTCTATTACATGTGAAATTTGACTATTCTGAGACTGCTTCATAAGGCAAACCAGAATGTGCAGTGTGTTGGGATAGGATCTCAAGAACACACTCCTGACATGATCTAAATCACTAATGTGTGCATTTTCTTTACAAAGATGAGCTATAGAGTACCCTCCACAAAAAATTTACTGTGGATTAATATTTAAGATGTTATGAAAATCAAAACCATATTTGACACATTAATGGTAGGATTTAGTCTAAAGGTTTCACGATACAGTCGTATTTTCGTTCCATGGGACAGTGTGCTGGATCCCTTAAGCATTTGAAAAATCCTTTGTCATGTTTTCAATTTACTTTATTCAAGTGAAATTCAGGAGCTATTCAGATGTCAGAAAAGGTCCTGCAGCTATGTCAAAGGGAGAGAGAGAAAGGAAGACTTCACAAAAGCAATGAGGAAAAGAATTCAGTTAATAAAAACAATTTCCCACAAATACTTTTCTACAAATATCCTGAAAACTTGAGTTTTGATTTTATGTTAAAAAAAAATAAATCTTGCAGATGAGGTTGATTAGCCTATTTTTCTACTATTCCCTCAACTTTAAACCGGAGAGCTTTGAATGCCATGAAAAACAATATCTGTACTCCAGGAGTAAGATTATTCTCCTCCAACTGCTCACATCCACACTTCAGTTCCTTGAGGAGTCAATGGGGAGAGTAGGATTCCTCAGACCAGCTTTAGACATCTGTTTTGCAATGATCTAAGTCTGAAGGAAGCACCTCTTTCTTGTTCTTTTCTGCTACAAAAGGGATGATTAGAGGATGGCTGTAGACTTTAAATTTTTTTACAGATGTTTACAGACATTCTGCAAGATTAATTGCATCCCAGCTGTCTTCAGCACTTTTTCCTCTGCAGAGCGAGAAGAATGCTCTGCGAGGGAATTCCAGTAGGAGAACTCTGAACATTTCTGTAAGAAATACATTAATTTCTTTACATAGCCAGCTGTGATTCAGAAATTCCGCTTCTTGTTGCTTAATAGAATTTCCATCATTTACTACCAATATTCCCACTCCATGATTTCATAAGCCCAGAGCCTCAAATGTTTTGATCAGATCAGTGCTTGAGCATGCTCAGTGCTGGACATTGTGACCGACCCTGGCATGCAAACTTATTTCAATCTACTCATTTTTTAGCTCCAGTGAGAATTTGTAAATATATGCTTAAGTAGTTTGATGATCAATGGATGATCTAAGAGAGCAATTTAATGCTTTAAGAAGTATGATATGTACAAGAAGACAACAGATTATAATTAGAAATGATATTTTAATATTAAAAAAAAATTAAAAGGAAAAGGAAGCTAAAGCCATAAAGGAAAACTAGTTACCCAGCTAACCAGGCAAAAGAACAGCAGGGTTTTGATTTGGTAGCTCTATTTTTTGATGCTAGAGGTGAAAAAAATTCCTACAAATATCACATTGCAAATTCTCGGTAAGAATGGTAAAATTATTAACAACATTTCAGGACAGCAAAAATGTTTAGCTCCAGAATACAAGACATTCTTATAATACAGTACAGAGAAGAATATAGGAAAATGCCTTCTTAACCTGAGAAATTTATGAGCATGTACAGCCAGGAACTGAGTGCTTGAAAACACAGGAATTTCATGGCTTTCTCAGACATAAATCAGTCTTACTAAGAGTAGCTACACAATAATCTATGGGACATTCCAGAGACTGTGAAATTCCAAGGTATCACCAAGTAATAATTAAAGAAGCAAAGACTAATTGCTAGAGATGAGCTCAAACCACAAATTATAAATCTGAATCTTTTAAATCTATTTTTGAAAAGTTTAGCTCTGGAGATTTCATTATATGTATACTGTCATGAAGGGATGGCTGATGTAAAACTGTGAATAAGTGTTTTCTTCTTCAATTTGGTCCCCAATTTGGAGTTCCTTTCCCCCCTCCCCATCTTTTGAGAGAAGATTATTATAGCAGTATGGTTAGTCACAGCAATTTTCTGTACAGCAAGTACTTTGGGGGAGCACAACCCACTCATAACACTCCGGACAAAGAAGGTGGGAAACTACGTGAATGCAGTCCATGTTTGGGCACGAGGTTAGGCATGAGGAAAAATCAAACTGCGAGGAAGCAGAGTGAATAGGCACTTGAAATCTATTTTCCAGCAGGGGATCAGCAATAACTCATGTGACAAATACCATGAAACAACATATGAGATCATCTTAAGTAAATCAATCAAGCCACTGTTCCTCTGCTTTTCTAAGAAGTGCTTAGTTAAAAACAAAAGAAAAATGAAATGTCTGTGAAACAAAATACAGGATTCTTCTTGCCTTACATGTGTGTGCTCCCCCATATGCGGGGGGCTAGTTCTTATCCTGCTGGAGACATAGCCAGTGTCTGTCCTTGTGCAGGGTCAATAGATGGAACAGAGTGCACTTAATCCCAACCTGTGTTGCCTTTATTTTAGTAGGTAAGAAAAAAATGAGTGCTGTGAGGTTTAACTATCACAGGATGATGGAAGTTCAGAACTAAAAGTCAACCTCTCACTAGATTATTATTACATAGATGGGCAGAAGAATGCAACCCTTCTGTTTGCAACTTGCTTTGGACAAAAAGGGAGACACTTGGCTTTGCAGTCTGCTAGAATTTGCAAGTATTTGTAGCCATGCTTTGAGTGCAACTTCTGGACAGAACTTGGAAATCAGTAGCTTTTTCCTAAATTCTCAAACAAGTCAAAAAACCTTTCTGATAGAGAAACTGAAGAGTCAGGGATTTGGGGTATTTCTGGTTGGGGTCTGGAGGGTTTTTATCGTCATCTCTTAAGGTTTTGAATCTCAGATGGATCTCCTGGTCCAAATGAATGGCTTTTGCAGACATGGGCAACACAGTAACACTCTCTTCTCCAGAAAGCCATCAAGCTGTGCTTACATTATATAGATGCTGTAATTCCTCATTAATGCATTCTCTACAAGTGCCCTGATACTCCCATCTCTTTATTGTACCAGGTTCAGACATAGGATAAATCTATATATGATTCAAGGTAGTGTTTATGTGATAAAAACCCAAAAAGCCTAAATTAAATTTAGAAAAGTGTTTTGTATGCATGCTCAAAAGGACAAGGCCAGTTTTTGTCTCCTTCAGCACTCTTCTGAAAGGTAGAATACTGCAAGAGAAGTAGTTTCAGTCTGACCTGATTTACAGGACAGGACAGAACTGGATAAACAGGTGGTCACTGTCACTCAACTACCAGCCTATATAATTACCTAAAATAGTAATTAGATAAAAATTACTTGAATAATAAGATGCTATTAGAGAACTGCTCTTTAAAATATTCTTAGGGCATCAAAAATTTGAATTTTTAATTTTTATTTTTTTATAATTTCTTGACCCAAATTAATCAAGTAGTCATGGAAGTAAAATCTGGATTTGATATTTACATTCTTTGCAGTTTTAGGCAAAAATCTTATCCTAGTAGAGACAGAGAGTTCCTCCTTGTTTAGCCTGAAACCGTAACATGCTGATGAAATGGCGTGTGTACACCATAAAACCCTTGACAAAGGAGTTGCTGTTGTGGCCTCGTGCCCACTGGTTTGCCACTTTTTATCTCCAAGCAGCACTCTCATGTAGGCAGCCTGGCATCTCAGCCTTCCACATCAAGCATGGGGTGACAGCCCAAGCCTTTAGCCTGCTCTGTGCCACCATGGCCAACAAGTCATGGGTGCTCTCGGAGAAGCCAGGTGAGAATTAGAAAGTGTTGCATTTCAGGAACATACAGTCAACCCAGGGAGGAGGTCTTAACTGATGTGAAGGAGAAATAAGCCACTATTTCAGTGGTGGTAAGCACACAGGGAATCCACTTTTTAAAATTCATTTACAAGCATAGTTGCAATATCAGGAGTTAAGTCTTATTTTTAAATTTAATTGCTATTCTAGAGGAAAAAAGGAAAAGTGTTAGAAGTCATTTGAAAATCTCTACTCAGTTGGGTAGAAGAACTACAGTTCTATAAGTCCTATCTATACAATCCCGTTCTCATTAAAATAAATTGTTGGTAGAGAGTGGCAGTTGAAATATAAAATATAAGTGAAAAACTTGAAGTATTGACTTTTATGTTAAAATTTGAATTTATCTACATTAACAAGATATCAAAAGGAGACACGGTGTTTTTCTTTCTGTATGCATTCACACCATTCCTTTTTAAATGGAAAAAACCTGCTTCTCTTCATCCTGTGTTGTGAGCTGCTCATGAAATAGAAGCCTATCTTTTTGTAGCAGACAAAGCCTCTCCCTTCCAACAGCTATGAAATTCTGAGTAATCCTGATGGGCAGTGTAGCAATGAGCATGGATTTCTTGCTAGTCACTGTAGATCCTAGGCCTTTTCCCCATAAATATGTTGCTTGATTTTACAAAAATTAATTACTGTGTTTATTTGCATTTCATTCATGCAGATAGCATACTAAGTCTGCATAAGGTCAAGTGGAGGTGTAAGTCTTCGAGTGACTGGGATATAAATAGTCCATATATTTGGCTATTTAGAACACCATTGCTCATGCATGACTATCAGTTGCAGCAGAAGTTTTGCATGTGCAAGAGATATAGGGTCACATTTCAAATGATGTCAGCGAGGGCTCCAGGAAAGGCTCACAGGCTCCTCACCAGTGCAGGACCTTTTGACTAGGTGTCTCATTTCTCTCTTTCCCTTTGCTGCAGGGCAAGTTGACACATTTAATTACTCTTCAGTATTTTTACCCATTAAGTTATTTGGTTATTTACCTGATCAAGTAAGTTATAATAGATTCTTTTTCTGCCAAAAGTGAAGGTGCCTTCACTGGTTATATAAGGCAGGGACCAGCCAGCCAGAGCCTTGCCAGTACCCCTCTCTCCTGGCTTTCAACACAGTTGTTATTCCAGTAATGTCTCTCTCTCTTAAGCTGTGGCTGCCAGCTCTGTTCAAATGTGTGGTGGTTTCCTGCAGTGGGCAAAGAGCCACCAAGACTGAAGCTGGATCCACAAAACTAATTTCATGGCTAAATGCTGATTCCTTTACCCGTAAGCCCTCATAGGCAATAAATGGTGGAAGTATGCCAAAAAGAACTTTTTTGGGGGGGTGAGGGAGGTGGGCACCTCTCTGTTCTAGAATATGAAGAAGTTTGTTTCCTCAAAGCAGCAAAGTTATGTACTAGCAGACTGGAGAATTTTTTTTTTTAAAGTGGCACTACCTCAATTTTTTAAAATAATTGGGGTTTTGTTGTTGTTGTTGTTTTTGATTAATTTTAAATGGCAATTTGTGAGGAAACTACTTTTATTCCAAGCAAGGATTCATCTCTCTTCTTTCGCAAGGATTAAGTCTGCACCTAATGGGAAAGAAAACTCAGCCACGTCATTCCTGTCTGCATGGAATTTACAGTAATGAAAAGAAAGCACCTCAGCTTTTTGCCATGGGGTGTCTGGAAGGCTTGTATTTTCATCTTATGAACCAGGTCCTAAAGGAGGGGAATTCACATTTCCCCTGGAAGAATTTCTGCAGACAGCACAGTTGGCCAACGAAAGATGTGACCTCTTCAAAATCTGCCCAGCATTTCATTAAGGAGTAAAGACTAAATCTGGTGGTGAGAGACAGCTTGCTAGAGTAACAAACTAAATAATTTGCTCTTGTCATCCTTATCCCCCTTACTTCACTATCATCAATCTGGCTGAACAGATTAAAACCAAAGGGATAATTTAATTTTGTATGTGTTGTGATGGGTGCAACTGCCTGTTTTCTATACAGCATATAAGGACAACAATATCTATTCTGTATAAGCAGGTAATTATTTATATAAACAAAATTACATACATATATATACACACACACATATATATATATATATAAATTGAAGTTTCTCTTCTAGTTGCAGACCTTTTTGCTCCTGTGCTAATCCTAGAGCCAGCTATGGGAACTTATTTTTTATAGGACAGATTTTTAAAACTCAGTCGAGGTTACTGAGTTAACTTTGTTAGCTGAGCTAGTTAAGGAAGTGAGAACCGGTTAAGTTGCCTTAACTCTGGACTCTTACAAGCTCATATGCAATCCTTCCCAGCAGAGTTAATTAGCTTAGGCATCCAACCAGCAATTTTCACAGCAAACTAACCCAATTATCTCTGCATGATATGATACTCTGTCATGTCTGAGCCCAGAATATGTCTGTCTGCATATGGGAAAAATTAACCTCAGGTTGTGCCATTGAAAATAGCAGTGGGTGCTCTAGGGAGAGGGATAGTTCCCTTCTGCCTTTCATAATATGAATCTCTAGACTGATAACTACATAGTGAGTACATGTAATCTCAATTTTTGTGGTAACTATAATTTTTTAAGTCAAAATCATTTAAAGTAAAGAGCATGAGGAGCTCAGGGTTCTAACTTCCAGAATGCACCATAAAACATAATTTTTCTGACATCCTGTTCAGCATTATCAGACAATTTTTTCATGGCCAAGTGCCCTCACTAACTTGATAACAGTTTCAATTTAAGCAGAACAGTTCAGATTTTCTTCCTTGCCCTGGAAGTGCTGATGATCTGCCATTATCTCCCAACAGACTTGGAGATTCAAGGGAAAGCTCTGATAACACACTTCTATTTGGCAGTGTGCTATTTTCATTACTTGTATTACTGTAGAACTTCAGCTTCTCATTGTACTTATAAATTTATTCTTTTTGTTCCTAAGAAGTGAGGAAGCACTTATCTTCCCATTTTTCAAAAGACAATATATGTGCAGGGTTCAAACTCTTATCCAATGCCATACTCAAGAAAGCTGTGATATATTTAAATCTGAACACTTCAGGTCTTCAAAAGGCTAAGGTGGACCACTGACCAACTTTCTCCTGTGATAGTTAACAAAGCTGTGTTGCTTTAATTGATATAACATATTGTCCTAGTTTTGACTGTGATGGAGTTAATTTTATTCTTTGTAACTTATACAATACTGTGTTTTTAATTTAGTATGAGAAAGTTGTTGATAACACACTGATGGTTTTGTTCAGCAGAGCTTGCTCTAAGTCAAGGACATTTTGGTTTCCTTTACTCTGACTGTGAGCAGGTGCACTGAACGTGCCAAAGGGATATTCCATACCATACAGCATCATGATCAAGAAATAAACTCGTGTTTCTCTGTGTATGTGTGTGTGCGTTGGCTGGGAGCTGCTGATCGCTTTGGTCAGCAGGTGGTGAGCACTGGTATTGCGCATCACTTGTTTCTCTTGGGTTTTATTCCTCTCTCTCTTTCTCTTTACTGCTATTGTTATTGTTGGTATTATTATAATGATAATATTTTATTTTGTTTCTATTATTCAGCTGTTCCTGTCTCAACCCATAAGTTTTACTTTTTTCTGATTTAGCTCCCACTGCAGGGGGAAAGTGAGTGAGTGGCTGCATGTTGCTTAGTTGCCAGCTGGGATTAAATCATGACAACAGATAACAAGCACAATATAAAAAATAAGAGGGAGAATATAATTTTCTGTTATGACTTTAGTGTAGATAATTACACTAACACTAGACATATTCTAGTCAGAGCACATAGCTATTATCCTTTATATCCTCAGGAAACACTGCTAAGTGACCATTTAATTTTGTTATTTTTTACACCTGAATTATAAATATCCATCACTCTGATGCTGAAGGATGAGGCATTATCTGATTCTAAACTCTTAATCTCAGGTTGAGTGATATCTAGTCAGTGCCTTGAAAAGTTACCTACTTTCACTCTAGGAATTGTAATAATTTTGGCATTTTTTAATGTATTATTTACTGTTTTCTAGCAGGAAAACAGGATTTTTACTGCAAACCCCTCTTCCTCAACCTTTATGGGAATAGAACTTCATACACATAATCCATGTTACCTCAAGGAATGTGAACTCAGTGGCAAGCCTGGCATTACTTCTAAAAAACTTTAAATTTGAAGCTAGCCCAGAACCAGTAGTATAAAGCAGATACAGATATTTTCTGACAGAAACAGCTACAACCATTTTAGAGTACAGCTCAATAATGTGCAGTTTCAAGTATGGACACATTTTGCATCAAAGGTCTCTGAAGAAATACAGTCAGTACTCCAGGCTCCTGTGTTTCTTTTCTTCCTGAAGTCATTATCCTTTTGCAGTTGCTGGGACTTGCCCTCTAGATTTCTGTCTAGAGCACTGGTGTCACTGTTACATTAAATGACAGCATGACAGTTTCAGCACATTTCAAAGACAGAGCAGCCAAGAAAGATGTCCCTCTCTGAAGGCACGTTGTGCTTTGTTCACTGGTTACACCCACAGACATTAATCATGTCAGCTTTGCATTGATCAGTGACAAACTCTGTTACATTCTCTTGGAAATTCAATTCTCTTGTGAAATATGAGATTGGGCACTGCATGACACATTCAACACAAAGTCTTAGGCCTTTTTGGCTGTGCAGTTTCTGGTTTCTGTTCCTCCCTACAAGTTCAGTATGAAATGAGAGGCATCCAGGATGGGCACCCTCTGCCTTTACAGCACTACCGGAACCACACAGATTTCTGCAATAAATTGAAACAATGGAGCTTGTCTTCAGTAATCACTCTCAGAGAAACCATAGTTTCTGCTGTGTTTGTACTTGTTGGTTTCTTCTTCCCATACCTCTTACAGAGCCAGTTCTGGAATATACAAATTTCGCTTAGAATAGTTTCAGTTCCATACACGATTTGGAATACTTTGGAGTGAAAAGAAAAATTCTGTATTATATATGACACTGCAGTCCTTAATTTGTTAGCAACACTGAAAAATAACAATAGAAGGTGAAGTATTTTTTAATACAAGAGACGTAACCTCTGAGAATCAGTTACACCTTTGGCATGTGCTCTTGGAGTCATCTTTACATTCTTAGCAGTTTCCTTACCCAACACAGCATATGTTCTCATTCTTGTACATATATATACTACAAGACATAGATAAGAACATGTGTAATGGAAACAAGATCTTGTTCTTCTCACTTCTCCTAAAGAATTGTTTGCACCAAGAGGGATGTCAAACTCCCAATTTTGGACTGACTTGTTCTAAAAATGCCAAATGAAATGATGAACCAACCCGTGCAGAATGAGCTTTTTTGTTCTACTCTCTCCCATTGCCCATTCTTTCCCCTAATGCAAAATAACATTTGGATGGATATAACTTCCTTAGAACTAGAGTATTAGGAACTCTATTGTATTTACACTGTAGATTATAATTGGCATGATAAAGGATCACAAGTGTATCTTTTTTTATCAGCTTGTTCCATTAAGGACTTCTAACCATGGATCATTGATGTAACAGATCATTATGGCCCATTGTGTCAGTTCATCTGTTGGGATCTGTGCACTACAAGCATGACAGATTTCCTCTGCAGCAATTATAGTCTGTTGTGACAATAGGATTTAATGAATATAAACAACAAACCACATAATCTGTTATTACAGAGCACAGCTATGCACCCAGATGGGAATTAAGTTCCTAGACATTGCCAGTTGCAGTTATAAAATTGTGGCTATTTCAATCTTCACATTATTAGATGCAATGCTCTGATTTATAGCATGTATTTATCTCTTCCCTGACAGGTCAAAGGTCTTCAGAATTTAAGGATTAATCGTGCAAGTGTTCTGTGATTTCATTTTTTTTTTCTGTGTAAACATTATCTCTTAGGTTTTTAGACACTTACTCCCTGCCTTTCACTGTCATCCTAGCCATGCTATTAATGTTTCGGTACTAGCATTGTACATGAAACAAACAGCCGCAATGAAATTAATGAAACATAGCAGAATATTTTTGTATTGTCTCTAAAGAATAGACACTTCTACTTAATATGATTTTTTTACAAAGCTATACCAGTGCAAACATGTAAAATCACATTGACTGAAATTTCCCTCACTGATACAGCTGAAGGTCTGCTCTAGAGACTTTTGGTACATGCTTGTGGAATTAATACTGTCTTTATAAGTACAGATTTTCAGCTTTTGAATATGAGTTCTGGACTTCAGCTCATCAGAGCTTCCAATTACAGTGTTGGTACTGTTATATTTTCATCTATGCACATGGACACTACTGTACTACTGGGACACTGTATGTACTTTGTTTAAATAATTGGAAGTTCATTGTAAAGAATATAGTCATGAGGACGACGTGGATGAGCTATGGAAATGCCGTTGTCTATCATCATGGTCATTATCGTGTACTTTTAACAAACAAATGCAAATTAGACATATTTCCATATCCACACACTTGAATAAAAAAGGGAAGAGATTCTTACCCTTACCTAGCATGCGAACACATTTGGCATTCTGGTCAGGATTATCAAATGAGATTTCTCCGCACCTCTGGGGAAAAAAGAGATATATTTTGTTAAAGACTCTGTGATAGTATCCCTGTCCTCATCCTCTGATACCCCTCTATGTTTTGGAACTAGAGATGTTCAAGATACATTGTAAAAAAGTCAAAATGAAAGTCTCTGCAAGTAGCCAAAGTTTAAGAAAAAAAATGATTGTTTCAAATGTGCCAGAATGGGCCAACACTGTACTCCAGGGTGTTCACCAAGGAAAACTCAAGGTAATGTCTTTCTGCCTTTGGATCTGTCTTAAGCTAAGACTGATGTCTGCCCCTGTCATTGAGGCTGATTGTCTCCCTGTATATTCCCAGTCAAGGAACATCATTAGAGTTATGATCAGAACACAGAAGTGTTAGTTTGTTTTCAAACACAAGATACCATTTTTGAGTTTATGCAGTCAGACCTGTCAGTTTAGCTGCCAGGAGAAACATAATTGGTGTGGCTCATGGATCTGATCCAGCTTCAATTAAAGACAATCAGTGGACAGATCCCACTAACTTCAGTAGTGGTTTCTTCAGGTGCTACATAAAAGATTCAGTTTGGTATCACTACGCTCAAAGCTCATGAGAGGGGCTTAAGGACAGCCTTTCTGATTTTTTTAGGTAAAAGTGGTCTAGGTATTTTTCTAGGTAAAGGTGGTCTACACTTCCTTACCTATGTACTTATGGCTTTGGTATCCATGACCAAATGACAGTAGAAGCAGAGTGAGTAAAGTTTGGAAAAATAACTGAGAGCTGTCCATTTTCCTTCCTCTTTCTTACTTTCTCTTATGTACTTTCTCCTTTTCAGCACCTATGGTGAAGTTGTTGGAACTGGTTTTTTGTTTGTTTTTTTAATTAATGAAGGTGACATTGCAGCAAATATTAAAACCTACGAATCAGGTAAGTAAAAACCTCAGAGCATCAAAGAAGATGAAACACAGCAGCAGCAGTTTCATAAATGAACAACACATTCGGAGCTCAATATTGTTAAAAATTTTTCACCTCCCTCACACTGAAATAAACACAAATAAACAAACAAAAGTCCCACACAGAGTCTTTTCATATATCAGTACATCTAAAAAGAGCAAACAGATGCCTGTATTAACCTTCCTAGGTGGGAGCACATACTACAGAAACACTGAAAAACAACACATTGCATTTCAAAGTTAATTTTTCGAATGCTCTTATACCAGCTTCCGGTCAGAAAAAACAGAAACTTGATATTTATTCTTCTGAGAAGAATGCTAAAATATAGGATCTTTTCACAGCAGTCTCCCAGCTGCTGCTTCTCATGCAAGCATACTTAGACAAACACAGATGGTACAAAGCATGTCAAAATTCACTGCCCGCCCCACCCCTGGAATTATGGAGCTCTGTGAAAACCTTAGCTTATTTTTGGTTCAGTCCCTCAGAGGTACTGTATATTCTAGACATATTTATATAAACATCACATTTCAGGCTGGCAAATGGTGTCTTACAATATCTCACAATACTCACCAGTCCTAGTGTTGTGAAACTGGGAAAACGGCTAACGTTCCCCAGAGCCAACTAACATCCCACGGGATCCACTGTGATGATGGATGAACTTTAAAAACTTGGCAAGTAAGATTCAGATAACTGTACACAAGTTCATAGCCTTATCTGAATTCCCTTTAGGCCTACAGTCCACAGAAGTGGTTGAAAATCATGTTACAACAGTCAGCCTAGGAGATTTTTCACCACTACCACTGCAGCTGGAAATACCAGGAGAAAGAGCTTCTGCAGCAATTTCATTTCTGTTGCTAGTGAAAGTTCATAGGGATGAAAAATAAAATGTTACCAAACTGCTCAGAGCATCTGAAAAAGACCTAGATGGATCCTGGGTGTGTAAAATGGCACAGAAATACAGCAGGAACTCACTTTTGCTCATCCAAAGAATAGAGTTGTTTGTGCATTTTTGCTGTTAGCAGATGTTTTCCATGAACAAGAAGTGAGGAATGATTTCTGGATTTAATCTTTAGGATTAAACTGCGACTTTACCACAAGTGCTATGAATTCCTTCCAGGGCTGGATATCTTCCTCTGCCTTTTTCCTGGACTGGCTTACTTCCTTGTTTAGGTTTGTTCTGCCTGCTTGTACATCGTGATTGGTACTGTGAGATATGGCCAAAAGTCTCTCCAGACCCAATCCATCTCCCAACTAATCTTACAGTAGCTGCTCATTCCCTCCTGAAAACATCTAAGTTGGCTATAGAGTCAGTAAAGAATCTATCAGGGAGAAGAAATAGGAATTTGACATTAGATGCTGGTTATTCCACTTTTTACTTTTCAACCAGTCAGAAAGCAGAGAGAGGAGGAGGAATGACCTTGGACATTCCTGAGTTTGGGATACTTTAAATCTCAATTTAGGCTTCGTGGCTGGGCCTAGTACAGCATTGGCTGGACTGGCTCTGCCATATGCAATCCTGGATGCTGGGCTGGTGAGTTCACAAAGGCAGCACTGCTGAAAATAATACCACCAGTGCTCAGTTTCCCTGAAATGTGAGAGCCCTTTGTTGTTGAAAATCTTAAAAAAACTGTTGTGTTTTGAATTGGTTAGATTTAACAAAGAAATGGGTAAATACGAGTAAAATTCAATCCTCTGAGTCTTCATTGTACTTTAAATAACCGAACTTTGGACTAGACTGATTTTTATTTCTCTTTCTGGAGAAAAGGAAAGCATAGGTGCTCTCAGTTAATAATATTTTCAGTAATAGAGGTGTGTTTCCACATAGAATTGAGGCCTGCAGTTCATTACACATGTGATTTTTTTAATATTTATATAAGAAAATGAATTAATAAATTATCTACTTTCTACTCCCTTTTTTGAGATCAGATGCATGCCATGATATTGATGCTGTTACACAAGCTTCAAAGTAGCAAATTAGAATGGAACTTACACGTTTCCCCATGGGAAAGAGACTGAATCATGGAGTAGCTGAAAGTGGAGCTTAAAATAAAACAAAGTGAAAAATGAGAATAGGGACCAAAGGACATGGAATTCAGAAGAAACGTGGCCCAATGTGGCAGAAGAAATGTGGCAGTAAGGTAAGTAAATTGGAGAGCTTGAAACCAGCCTGGATGACTCTGATTGCCCAGTACCACTTGTCAGAAAAGAGGAACACCAAAAGGCACAGGCACCATCTTCCACAGAGAAAGGCTGTGTTGGTGAAGGGTGCTCTCAGGCAAGATCACCACTTTGCAAGATACTGTGAGGAGTACAAAGGAAATTGGGCAGCCATCTGCAAGAATCCCTTCTGCAAGAAGCCCAGTACCAAAAGAGTGTAAGTAAACTGCAACAAAGCAGGGCATAACTAGCAGGAAAAATTCATGCAGAGAATGGATGGAAAATCTACTCTGTGTACAAATGCAGTAACACATCTCATGTTACTTCTCTGATATTACATGATCATTCATAGGTTGGGTTTGCATTTGCAGCATGCCTGGGCTCACACCAGCTGCATTTGAGGATTTGAGATATGTAGCAATAAACAACATATATGTACCTCAGCCAGAATATGCTCTTAGTTTGTTGGCGCTTTTTGGTTTCTTTTTTAATGTTGTGGAGAAAATTTTACCTATGGAAAAACTGCTCTTGAAGTCATTCTATTCAACTTCTATCTCTGTGAAAAACTAATGCATTACTTATTTTAAGGAGGAAGATGCCAATCAAGTAACTGAAATAAATGGGTCTAAACTCTTTTCTATGACAAAATTCAGCAAGTAAATGTGTGAAAGTGTTTTTCATAAAAAATTCAGTAAGTGGAAGGTTAATTTTCTACTTATTGAAGGCATATAACTACCACTGATCTAGCATTTAACTATTTTAATCTTGTTAGATTGTATAGCATTTTAAAAATATAGTAGGAATTTTTCTTGCATGAAATTTGAACGTGTGTAATTTTGACCTTTTTAAGCTAGAGATAACCAAGATTTGTAAAGCAGTTTAAAAGGTTATTGTAGTAGGAACCATATTTATAGGCTTCTTCACTCTAATCTGTTTTGTTCTGCATGTCCTGAGTATGGTGTTCAACACATGTCTCTTCCAACATTGTAGAATCAGGGAGGTACTTGATGTACACAATCAGCCAAATACGACAATAAATATTGCATCATTTTCTTTCTTCAGGAGGTGACAGAGATTATTTTACCTCCAAGTAGAGGAGATATGTTAACTGCACATTGATTGCATGCCAAACATTTTTTAAGAATTTATTGATTTCTTTTTTAAAGTAACCTTCAGTTAGTATGCTTCGCTCTTATCAATAGTAGATGGAAGTAGATCCCACATAACAATATAGTTTGGTGAAAGAGCTTTTTCTTTCTTTTTTTTTCCTAGACTACTACATATAATTTCTTATTCCTTTAGAAGGTAGAGTTAAGATACACTCATAAACACAACTGATTAAAAGAATTTAAGGCAGAGCAAAAAGCTTCTATGCTTTTATGAATAAATGGATAATCTCAGAGGCAAAAAAAATTCTACTGTTATTCCCATTTCTGTTTCCCTATTACGTTCCTTTCTCCATCACCTTTAAAAAGTACTTAAATAATGTTCTCTAGTATGTAAAAACATCATTCTACTAGCCTAAGGATTATAGATGTAAAATCTGCTAGTGTGAAAAACAGTGCTACATTGTAAGTCTCTGCACATTTCCATAAAAACAACAGGCCACTCATAAATAGCTGAAATCTAAGGGCAGTATTTCAGAAACAGTCAGGCCACATGCCTTTCATCTTCAGGCTGCATGGGAGGCCTTTTAAGGTTGATTCACTTGATAAACTATCAGAGTGTAGGAATTGTAGGATATCCAAGGCATTGTGCTTCCCTTTCTGCCTCTCCTCTCTGACAGGGACAAAAGAAAGGATGAGAAGTACAAAAGCAGACTGACGTGATCCCTCTTACCTGCAGCCTTTCCACTATTACCTCCCCAAAATAAAAGCCTTGCAATAACATCTGCTAGTGATTAAATCAATTATTATGCAAAACAAGGAAGTTTCCTACCGACACTCTGTAATCTTGAGGTGCACTTAAATGTCAGATACTTCTGAGTTTTGCTGAATCTTTATCCATGGTCTTTGTTGGCCTTAGCAAAGGAAATAAAGCCACTGTTTTCAATTGTTTAGAAACAAAAGCTCCTTTTCTCTACATCCCACTGTGTTTTAATTTTAACAAGCCCATATTTGATCAATTTTCTCTGAAGACAGTAATTGCAAAAGTTTACCTTATTCATGTGATCCTGAATTGATGACTCTGCATTCTTCAAGAATTTTACTTATCCTTTCTTACACGAAAACCCGTGTATAATGAATACAACTTGAGAATTACACGTGTAAACATTCCCAATGGTAGCAAATACTACTAAAATCTTTCAGCTAATGAAATTGCCCAAGATCTATAAAAAAATTATGACTAATTTTATGCACTATTTCCCAAGGACTTATTAACAGGTCCCATAATAATTGCAGATAAAATCTTATACTTACCTGAAAATTTAGACCTACATTAGGCAAGTCAAGGGTTTCACTAAATTGGGCTGAAAATACCTACACTTCCCTTGAACTGGCGTGTATTATGTGTATGCCCATCCACTTGCAACCATGGTGTAATCACAGCATACTGATGACTGCCTTTTAAATACTATTAGAGGCCAGAATGTTACATTTTTTGCTATTCCAATTACTGCTATTACATTGCAACTATTATATTGCAGCTGTACTGTATTTCATAGGTAAAGTTTCCAGGTTCCCTATTTAGTATCTGCATTGAGGCATACTTAAACTGAAAATTCAGGTTCTATTAACCCCTGGATGATTTTCTGCAGAGTAGAATAGTAGTATAGTAGTATCTGGGCAGACTTGTTCAGAGAGTTCATCCCTTTCCAAGTTTTCCCAGTGAAAGGGAAGGTTCCTCTTCCCTTCAAGAAATTAAAACACATTGCTCAAGTAACCTTTCAACACTGTCACTGTCAATCTCCAGCAGAACCCTGGCACTGCATTTCACTCTGGAATCTACCACACTGTAGACCCTCAGCTAGTCGGAACAGAAGACACAGCAAACTAAGTAATTGCAACTAAATTGAGCAATAATTGCCAACCACCCATTGTTGCCAGTAGTCAGCATCTTGTTTGTGGGCTAAATAGCCTGAGGTGAACCTTTAGGCAGTTCATTTTATCACAAACCTGTGATTTAATGTGGTTAAGAGTGGTTTGAAATGGATTAATGTTGCTGAAAAATGGATATAGCAGTTTAACTGCTTTGTTTTCTTCTTGAGTCAAGGAAAAAAAAAATTAACAGCGTGTGACTTCATTAGGGAGGCGCCAGTAGCCCTGACCCCCATGAGAATCTGTCAGTGTTTCAATATGGCATCCCTACTTTTAAGTGTTTACAACAGGGACACTGGGAGCCAAATCCAGAATTACTAAGCAATAAAAATGTTGGGTTTTAATAAGCAGTAAGTTACAGTCGAGTGTGCATTAACGGGTGAGGCACAACTTTCAGGCATGTTCTGAAGGGGTGCCATCATCCAAGAAACATTAAAGAGCAGACTAGTTTTTTACCCTCATGGGATGAATCCATATTACAATTAGTTTTCCAGTTTATGTTTAAGAATGTAAAACATCTGTAGATTACCTAATGGATCCTCCCACCACAGAAACAGTTCTAGGTAGGAGGGAAGCTGCGGGAAAATATCAATATTAGGGAAAAGGCAAATATGTTCTCTCTATTTATTATCGCTCTGATGTGAAACATCAAAGTTCTTTGTATTTAAAACATTTCCTCACCACATAATTATCTTTCCCCCTCTGAATTGTAGAACTGGGCTGTTCTCCTAGTTACTTTCCATGGTCACAGCCATTTTAGCTTTCACTTTCTATTGAAATATGTAATGGGAGGAAAATCTGGGATTAATTTGTGAAAACTTAGGTCTCAACTTCAACCACATGTTTTTGTCACATAATTCCCACTGATCAACTGGATCAAAGCCTTGGAAGTACCAGCCGACACACCACTCTCTCCAATAAGCAAACCAAAAGTCTGTGGGAGAATGAATCTCCTGAAAAGTCTCCTCAGGCTGTGCAGAGCAATGTGGGGTGAATTTTGACACCTGCTTGTTTGTGTGTGCCCACTGCATACCATACTGCATGGTTTGCAGACAAAAGCACAGTCTCAGGAGGGACAGGAAGACGGAGTGCCAGGGAGTTGACACAGGCCTAACAAAACTGTCTCCCTGAATGCTTCCTGAGCAGTACCAAGCACCAGTGGCCACCCTGCCTCTCCAGAGGCGTTCCTCCTTCCCTAAAACACTGGAATATACCAAGGCAGTCCTGTTTCATCCTTTATAGGGCTTAATTTTTAAGGAATAGGAGTTGGTGAAAGCAGCCCATGCCAAAAAGCTTGCCAACAATTAAGCAGTGTGTTCACGAGTGCCCTACTTTCACTCACTTTCTGGCATATTTAGGCAACAGAACTGGCACTGGACCGAACAAATCACATAGGAGAGAGTTAGAAGTCATCAAATAAACCTGAGAACACATGTGGAAGGCACAATTGTCTTGTCAAGTTGACAGGTTCAGCAGAAGTGAAAACAGAACACCTAGAGGCAGAAGGCAGGAAACTACTTCCCCCTAGTTCTTTGCTTGTGCATCACACACTGCCTGGGTCTGAAGGTAGTAGGGTCTCAAGGACAGCTGCTAAATGATTTCAGAATTGGCCATCCTGTTAAAAGGGAACTTTTCCCTTTCTCATTTCTCTCTCTCTCTCTCTTCTTGCTCTTTCCTTAAGGTAACTTTGTCTTGCATCCAAAAGGAAGTGGGCAAATAAAACTTTGTATGAACAAAGTTCTTTCTGCAACACTTTGAGGCCCCATTGTGTCCTAAGGAGACCCAGGCCCAATTGTTGTGTAAAGAGGACACCACCAAAGGATGGTCACGGCCCCTCCTTTGATTAGCTGTGTAGATTATTTCAATGTTTCACACCGTGAATAGCTCATGTCTCACAGTATCTCCTGGGTTTATTGCCAACCACTTACAGTTTTAGTCCCAAATTTGCTCCTGGTTATACTTTACAAATATTTTGAGCTCTCCTGCATTGTACTTATTTTTAAACTCTTTCACCACTACAAGCAATATTAATACATAAGTGCTATTTTCAATAGTTCTGCAAAATTGGCCTGATAACAAAATTTTGCAGGCACCTGTCCAGCATGTTACCAAACACATGCTGTAAAAATGGGCATCTATTTAGCTTGTTAACACATGTTTCTACAGTCATAGCTATCCATTAGAAGTACTTATTCTACCTATGTGTAATACTCATTGAGTATCTCCCTCACTGGGAGATTCAAGAACTCTCTGGATTCAATTCTGTGCCATGTGCTCTAGGATACGCTTGAGCAGAGAGGTCAGACCAGATGACTCACTGTAGTCTCTTCCAACCTGACTGATTCTGTGGCTCTGTGATGCTCTTACATCACTGCAGCTTAGAAAAGGAAATCAAACCGAAAAACTGAGTGACCCTAACACTGAAAACATGGCTTTTATAAATTCAAGTACAGCCAGCATACACCATGTTTTTATGTGCAGAACATACAGGGCAAAAAAACAGGAAGTGTTGTTTTGACAGGAAAAACTTGCATTTCAAAAATTGTCATATTAGACATTGTGGAAGAACATCTTCTGTATTAAAAGGAAGTGTCATTGGTACTAATGTCACTTTGTCAACTTTCAAAGTGGGATTAATAACATCTGGAGCTATACATATGCCATTATATTATCAGGAAATGCTTAGATGCTACTGCAGTAATCCCTATGAACATATTTCAAATACAGGGGAAATACACATTATTTTGACACATTAGCTCCTTTTTCCAAGGTTGCAATCTTTTGGAGTAATGCTAAAAAGACTAATTTTCTCCCTGAAAATAATTCCCAGAAGCAGACTGCTTTGTTTTGTTTTGTTTTATGTGTGGAAACATTAGTTCGAAATAGATGTATTTCTGGCAAGAATTGCACAAAGCTGCTCTTTTCTTTCACTTCTGAAAAGATTCTGATTATAATCTCTTAGCCAAGATTATATCTATGCTTACCCTTGAGAAGGTAAAAGAAAAGGACAAAGTACCTGCAAATGTTTCTTTTTCTGTGGTAAACTCATCATAGGAGTTCACACAAGGAATGAAATGCCCAGGAGTTTACACAAGGAATTAATTGCCTAGGTATCTTCCTTCTTCTCTACCAGTCCCAAGGCCTTCCCAAATGATTTGCATGTTGATTCTCCATACAAAACTTGTACAAGCTTTTCATTCTAAAGAGGCTTATTTTAGACTGCAGAAACAAGTAGAATAAAAACCAGCAAAAACACTCAATGGGAACAAAATGTTCCCTGGTCTGCACTCAATGTCTTTTAGAGCTATCAATCTCTAGTCTAGAGAAAATAAACCCATCATAGTTTCATAGCTAGCTGCAACTGCTGTCATAATCCTGTTTTGAGAGCAGGTATTCAAACAAGTCTGAAATTTTATTATAGAGTTCACTTCCATGTGTAATCCAAACAATATCCTGATCATATTGGAGGGTAAGAGACCTCTAAAGTCACTCTACTGCAAGCATTTTACCTGCCACTCTTTGTTTTCCTACTAAGTTTTCATGAATAAGAAACATGAAAGTATTTTAGACTTGATTATGAACAACTGCATTTTGCAGTAGAAAAAAGGTCAAGTACATCACATTTTAACTACAACATACAGTAAAGCACAATATATAAGAAAGGTAATATTTATTGAAAAAGACAGGGTACAAATTAATTTCATAGAATGCCTCTGTACTAAACCAGCTTTCTGTGTAATAGAAAGAGGAAAAAGGATGTAGTTACTATTCTTTTAGGCTTTGCTAAGAGGCGACAACACCTACTATTTATGGGATCTAAATGAAGGTTAGAGAAGGACTCTGTTGAATGTGGTTCCCTCCCTTCATCTGGATTTATTTTCTTGAAGAGATGTTTCCCTGCTGAAAGTAGTAAACCTCAAGAATTTTGCAAAAAAGGCAAAGATATGTCTGCCATTACTCCCTATCCAACTGGATATTGCTTTTCAGAGGGAAAACTGAGAACTGTACTTCATCTCTAGAATTAAGAAATGTTAACCTGTTAACCTACGTCGCCATGGGACTAATTTTGATTGCCTTTTGGCCTGGCTTTTCTCATACCTTCCACTCTTACCTGCCAAAGTCAACATGGTTTACATTTTACTGGTGGAGTCTCTGTCATATATCCCCTACCTGTCTGTACAAAACCAGACAATCGGTTTCATTTTTAGTATCTATCAATTTGATTCTGACTAATACAGATGGCATCATCTCTCTTCAGTGTCTGTTACCAATCTTATCACCACTGCTGAGTTTCTTGCAGTGGGTGTATTGAGCAATGTGACTAATACCTGCCATATATAGTTTATTCTTTAACTGGTCCCCCAAAGGGAAAACTGGGTTCATTTTCTGCAATTTTGTTCGCAAAAGATTTTATTCTTGGATCTGTTTGCTTTTGTCTTGTGTTATTTAAGTGTGACTACTACTACGTATTTATGTTAAAGATGGGATTCAAAACCAATTGGTTTTGAATTTTTTCCTTTAATTCCAATTTTTATATGATAGGCTTCAGGAAAAAAACCTTCTCTCTGTATATTTTCAAACAATTGCTAAAATACCGAGTGCCTTGCCAAGTTATTTCTTTAAATGAAGTCTCCATATTAGTAGAAGTCTGTTTTATAAAATTCTCAAAAATTAACACATGCATCATATTTAAAACTATGGTGGGCTTTTTTGAATCTCACTTGAGGGAAATGAGCTCTAGATTTTTGTGTTCATAAAGGAAGAGAGAGAGAAATTTCTAGAGACTTATTTAGCCCACCTGATTCCAGAGAAAAGCCTGGATGCCTAACTCTTCATCAAATGCAGTTAGAAGGATTTAGCTGACTCTTGGTGTAAACACTGGCTGTACATGTAGACCCTAAAATCAGCATTAATCCTGAATGGATAGAGGTTGTATCTGCACAGCTGGAAAAATGTTTTCCCAGTTGCCACATGAGAGTGAGGTGGCTGCCAGGGAAGCAGAACTAGGGGAGTCGCAATTGGTCTCACTGGGATGTGGGATATCCAGAATGTTTGGTCACAGAGGGAGGACAGCATGGACTGTTTAATAACTCTAAATTCACTGTGTTTTTGTGAAGGAATTAAAAAGATGTTTTAAATACTGCTATGGCCACAATTGTTAGGACTAATTAACCACTTGGGAAGAGTAAAAGGTGAATAGCAGAATACAGCTGTGAAGCTCACTAACAGCTGAGGGAAAATATGCTATTTTCTTCACAGTAAAGAAAAAACCTTTTCTGAAGCTAGGGGTAAATGTTGTTATTTCCTTTCAGCTTTAAAAACGATAAAGCAGTAAGCAAAATAATGATTCCCATCTCCCTATTTTATATTGTTATATACCTTTGTACATAAAATACAATTATTATAATGAAGCATAAAAATACAGTTATGATTTCATGGAGGTGAGAATTACTGAGTAAATTGCACTTTGTGGGAAGCAGTGGTACATTTAGAAGTTGTGCAGTGCAGTGATTGAGAGTAAGGACCAGAAGCACTGAGCTTGCCAGAATCTGAAAGCACTTCTTCTTAAAAATTATCTTTCAAAAACATTTATGCATTATTATGGTATCTTTATTATTTACATATGGCAGGCCTTTGTCATTCTTTACAAATGAGTCATGGTTTCCCATATATTGCAATATACCTGAGCCACATGACACTGAAAAAATTGCACATATTACAAGTGGTACATCCACATAATTTTTACAAGGAAGAGCCGTGACTTTTCTTTACAGATTTTAGAAACTTTGTTTAAACTTACTCTCCTAGCATCTTCAAAAATTCTTTCAAAACAGATTTTACATAATGCATAAAGTTGTATCCAATTATCTTTGCTGACTTTAAAATCTAAAGGTGCTGTTCATTTTATGCTACATGATCTTAATTAATAACGCAGGTGAAAATGCTGTTTAGTGCAAACAAGTTTTTGAGTGGAGATGCACTGGGTACCAATTAAAGGAGGCTCTAAAATACCCCTGTTTATATGGAAACACATGAAATTTGCATTTGGGTGTAAACTGATGTTGCTCAGGCACATCTGTATTATTGGCGCTGAGGCATTACTCCTATTTGAATGCTGGCAATGAAACAATGACCTACTGACTAAAGTGAGGGCAGCAGTTGTCATGCTGAGCCTGACACAAACAATGTAATGAGTTTTTAGCAGGTCTCTGCAAGTGAAAAACATTTGGAGTCTCTTGTGATTTTTATAATTTTTTGTTGTTGTTGTTCTTTCAATTGTTTGCTTGGTTTTTATTTACAATATTATTTAACATTACCCTTGAGGCAGGCAAGATTTTACAGCTAAGTGCTGTACAGATGTGAAAAGGAGGAAAGGACTGCTTGCACAAACTTGCTAAAGGTCACCAGCCCACTGAAAGAGCAGGGAGAAATACCTTTATTCCAGTTGTCTGTGATTCTGTGTGCTATTTCTTACATTAACAGTATGACTACGCTTATCTTTTTGAGTAATAGATGACTAAATACAGGAACTAATAGTGCTGACTGATGAGCACTCTCACCTCATAAAGTCAACTGAGAAACTTAGGCCAGAAAAATCAGATTTGAGGGGAGATATTTTGAAAACAAATGTCACATTAGATCAGAAACTCTGTGAAGATTTTATTCTTGAGAGGCACCTGGGTGACTTAAGAGCATGGTTATCAAAACAGTCCTGTGCTTGTAGAGCATTTTCTCCCTTATGAATCTGCAGCAAGTAAATCCAGCACATACAGCTACCATTTTGGTCAGCACAAGAGGCTCTGTTTGATCTGCAGAGGGCATAAAGACCCTGGCTGGTACAGCAGTGGTTGTTTATCTACAGAGGACCACACACACACCAACCCCCACACTCCTCCCTCCACATCTGAAAGCCACTGGGGGAGTCCCTGAGTCCCTGGACTATCACACAGTGACAGCAAAAGGAACTGTGGGGAGAGGGTGAGCACTGCCAGCACTGCACATCAGATGGTCTGTGCTGTATTTTGTACTGACACATTCATTTTGCATGAAATGACTTTGATTTGTACAAAAATGTGAATGAGGACTTCACTTAAAGGGGAAACAAAGAAAGGTTTATCCTCATGAAATTTCTGTTTCCAGAAAAATCAGATTTGGTAACACGACGTAAAACTGAAACCACAGAGATTCTAATTTTGAAAACAATCACCAAGCAAAAAACTACTAAGGTTGAAAAAAACCTCTAAATCAAACTAATCTTCCCATCTGGCAGTACAGTAATCCAAGAGGAGGGTAAGAAAGTTATTTTGTGGGTTTTTCAATGTTTTTCTTGTGTTTAGTGTGATATTTCACAACTGTCTGGGGCCTCCTTCCTCAGTGCATTGGGTAACATCCATTGCAATATTAGATTCTGTAAATGAAAAAAAAATAGTTTGCCAGAAATGTTAGATTTCTCTAACACAGGAAGTTGGCTACTTGAGTAGCTCAGTTTTCAGCCATTGATAAGTTGATCTACAGATGACAGACAGATATCTTTGGCCATTGGAAATCATGCTCTGGCTGAATTAGTAGGTCTACTGACACCTGGGCTAATGTTACCTAAAAATTCCAATTTCCACAGACTGATGTGGACAATGCTCAGCATCCCCCATTCTGCAGACAGAAGAGACAGCAGTCAAATGAGAAAGCTTCCAAAAAAGACAGCAGCCATCAACTCAGACCTCAAGCAAGATTCAACCCTGCTTTTCTGATGAGCAGGAAGGCAGCTTTCCTCTATAGACCTAACTCCTAAACCATCATTAAACAAAACTACTCTCTTCTATTCTTTTAGCCATATATGAGTTAAATAACCGTTCCTGTTCATCACTGAATGTCCACCAAAAATCAAAATCTACGACATCTGTGGCCTTCTGGACATCACTGTGATAACACAGCCCCTTGCTCAAAGCTGACTGTTCACCACTGTTTAGATAGTCTCTGCTTAGCTGCTACTGAACTCTTTTGCTGGTGCTCACTAACAACATCTCCAAATATGACGTGGGCCAGTGTGGTTGGTATTCTGAAGTATATGGTTTTCCCACTGTCACATTGATTTATGAGAGAAAGCTCTGTCCTAAGTTCACCTCCCTTCTCAACATGGTGATTTGACACTGATCACACATTTATTTTTGTCTGGTGACTGTATAGAAGGGATTAAAAAAGCCTATTGTAATAACACAGAAGCCTGGAATAAGACTAAAAATGTTTCATTCCCATGGAAAGGATGTTAATCCAGTATCAAAAAGTGTTTAGGTTGAGATATCTTTGGAAATTTACGGATGTCACCTTACAATGGTGTGATAGCTATGAATGGTCTGACTGAAACTAAACAAAGATGAAATTCAATGTCATCCTGATCCTGCTTATCGTTTACACATTATATCATACTAAAGCAGGGAATTTCATAACAGTGAATTGCTATAATCCCAATGGAAAATCAAGGATGGAGAATTTCCTGTCCTTTGATATTTAAAATCAGAAATGCTGATGTTTTCTTTCAACTTACTTTTATTGGTTTTGCATAATACTTGAAACAATACATAAAACAAATATTTTATAATTTTGTTCCTGAACATTTTCACAAAATAAACACAAGATAGTGCAACCTTGTCTCCACTGTTGGCCTCCACCACAAGTGTCCAGGACATGAGTATCTCCACCCACCAGCCAGCTACATAAAGGATAAACATGATATTTTAAAAGTGAAAATTGGGAGCGTGCAAGGACTGTTTGAGAAGAGATAATGCGGAAGGTATGCTGTTAGAGGGTTCTCCAACAATCTTTACCAAAACCACAAGGCACAGTGAAAACTCAAGGCTTCTTTTAAAAAGCGCTCAGCCCTCCATAGCTAGACCAAGCATGGCACAGTAGTCACAAAACCATGTTTGAAAATTTTGTCTAACCATTGTTTCAAATCCTGGCAACTCATATCTTACATCTGTGAGACCTGACATCTGTCACTCAGCAAAAAGGAATGAACTATCTTACTTCGCCTCCTGCAGAGATTATTAACAAAGAACACCTACAGCCTTTATACCAAAGCACTGATACTTTCAAAGTCTGCCAGAAACCCTCTTTGTCCAATGCATCATCACAATAGAGAAGCTTTACTCCCAAAGAGAGAAAGATCATCGTCAAGCCTTCGAAGAAACACGTTGTTGGCCAGTCACATCAGTGATCTCTGCTTCCAGAACACTAAATTTATCAGATATCTTGACCTTCTTCTAAACCAGAAGAGGTTGACATATTTTCAAACCTTTTTACACCTTATTCAAAAGGAAAGGAAAACATTTTGCCCATGATACAGTATGTACATGAACAAATGCAGATTTATATGTGAAAACATGAACAAACTATAGCCTGTTCTGCAGTTCACAGTGTTTATCTATCCTTCTGAAGAGTAAAACAAGTAACAAATAGCAACAGCTCTGGATTACAGAAGAGGTGGAGACCAGCAGATCAGACCAGTCTTTGGACAGAATTTAGAATAAGGACCTGAATAAAGAATTTAAATCCATGCTTCTGTGAAAAGTACTTTCAAATATAATCACAAATTAATATTTTGCTATATGGTTTTTTACATCGGGTTTTTGGATCTGATCAGTGCTTCCCTTAAAGACAAAGTATTATCTGAAAAATAATTATCTGTACAGATTTAGTAAAATAAAGTTGCTTTCTGAACTTTACAGTTTGGACATTAAGGTATTGTCTATCTTAGCAAATTATGATACCAGGGGCAGTTCTTTACGGCCTACTGGCACAGAACAGCTGACATCAATCATCTTAAATTTTGTGTAGTCTCCAAAGCAGCCCACAGTGACAAATGGAGAGAGACAAAGTCCACCCTGGGTGGATGAAATTGCTTTGAATCAAATCAAACCCCATAGATAAGCACAGTCCTCACAATTGCTAAAATATAGCACCCTGAAACTGTGTGAATTACTGTGAAACTGTTTATCCCCATAAGCCTGGCAAGAAAGCCAAGCTCAGAGCCTCCCTTTCCCTGTTTGCAGTGTGAGGTTTCTGTGCTTAATTACCTCACAGAGATGTTGTGAGGCCCACCTACATAATGTTTGCAAAGTTATGTTTGCAGATCAGTGCATGGCACATGAAAAGCAGGGAAGCGAGCCAGGCACCGAGGTGGAGATGGAGCAGGCAATTGAGCTCTTGGTTCCTCTGCTTCTGCTCACTCCTCTGGTAGCTTTTGCACTGTGGCTGCAGAGTGTTAGGTAGCACAGCCTTGCAATTAATTAATAATTTCCTTGGTATAAAGCATATCAAAGGCTCCTGTGTAAGAGTACTGTTTACAGATGGCTTACAAGTGGCTGCTCTTTTCTGCTTCATGTTACATCCTGGCATGGCTACTGCCCTTGGACACAGAGTGGCATGGATTTTCCATGTAGTTACCTGACCTTGGACAGTTTTAGCTCCTAAGGAAACTGCATAGGAAATATGTGTGAAAACAACATTTTTAAGGGAAATATTGTTATTGAATTGTAACAGTCCTTACCGGTGACTGCTGCAGTGATATTTATGCACGTGTGTGGAGGAATTCACTGCAGGCTCACAGCAACTGGGGAAAGCCAGACCCATCTAGCATGAATGGTGGCTGTTCAAGCAGGACACAGTATTGCTACTGTTGCAGACAGCTGGGAGGAAGTCTTAGAGAGGCATCATAGTCCACTGGCTGCCCACTTCTGTCTGACAGCTTTCAAAGAGACCAGCAAGAAAAATCTCTGCCTATTAAACAGTGGCAAACCCTGTTCCTCCCTGGGGAACCATGAGAGCCGGGACACAAAAATTCAGTTGCTTTAACCATTCCCTCCAGAAAACAAAAATATCCTACAATTTAAAGTTCCATTTTACCTTGCCTATATTGGCTCGAATGCATTAAAAGGGCTGAAATTGCAGAAAGCTGGCCTGTGGTTTTTGAATCCTGAGAGACTAAGTAGGCAGACACATAGCTGTAATCTCCATGTATCTCCTGTTCAGGCCATTTGGCTCAATTACTCTCAGAATAAGCTCGCCTGTTGCTGGTATCTGTGAACCTCCAAAATGCCCTCAGCACAGGAGCAAAGACTAGTCCAAATCCAATTTGAAAGTATGCAGTGCAGAAGATATGAGCTGTCCCTCCTGGTATCGTGACTACTCACACTAGGCAGCCTTCTCTGTTATTTCTTGTTGTAGATGCTATTAAGTACAACTCCTGTGCTTTAAAACCAGTAAGCACAGCCAGGCTACTCTCCAGGAGATGACCAACTCGTAGCATTTAAATCCACTGTACCATTCCCATTGGGCAGGGACTCATGAAAGCCCAAGTGATTTCAGCTGGTGGGAGAGCCAGCTTTGAACAGAGAGAGATATCTCCTGAGAGATAATAGTGGTGACAAAATACAAAACTTGATGAAAGTGACTTTTTAGAGCTTTGTTCATAAGCTATCTGTGATTCTAACAGCTGGTCTTATTGGACTATATATAGTCATCTCCAGAAAATCCCTGCCCTAAAGGTCTGTGCTTAAGGCATTGATATAATAAACATAATTTAATAATACACATAAATATCTCATCTAAAAGCATCGTGGCTGCCTTTCACGAAAGTCAGGAAAATAGCGAGTGCCCCCTCTTTTACTGCAGCTAATAGCCAGCTCGGGACATCAAACACTGTTAAGCTACTGCAGTGCACTGATTCTGAAGTAACAAGTCAAGGACTGGTTTGCAATAGGGAAAGAAAAAATGTGCAGCATTTGGCACTAAGGGTACTGTCACCTGGAAAGGAAAGGCTGTGATTCAGATTCACAACTCTGCTCTGTATTTTGCATTAAATAGATATTGACCAATAAATATAAGCAAACCAGAAGGCAAAGACTACAGATCCCTTTACCTCCTAACACCACTGTCCAAATCATAAAGAATGAGATCTGTGCTTACTCTCACTCCTGGCCCTGGTCCACTCAGTCTTTAAAGGCACCAGGCAAAGAAGAACACATTCAAGAGGTCATATGGAGCATATACATACCCCAAACTGCATGTGATCTGGTGGCTGGAAGGTAGGACATGTCAGTCTGTCACACACCACATCACGACTCTTAGCAGAGTATCATACAGAACTGGCTTCAATATAGCAGTGATACTTTTATAAAAATACAGTTTTTCTGTATCTCAACAGAGGCAGGGTCAACTAACAAGTAAAAGGAGTTGCACTAAGTGCCTTGGACAGAGGTCTGTACACGACCCTGTGAAAATTATGATGTTCAAGAGACATTTTTACTGTTACTTATTCTTTTTGCTATCTGAAAATGCTGTTGTCTCAGTTGGCTCAATTTATAATTGGCTTAATTTTGTAAGCCTCAACAAAACTATTTTAAGAGAATCAACCCTTTTCACAAGTATATTGTAACTCTTTCAGATATTTTTCTGGTAGAAAATCATGCTTTGGGAAGATTCAGATGCAAAACAATTGTATTGCATGAAGTGAAGGCAAAAGCAGTCATTAGAGCTGTGGGCAACACAGGCATTTGAACAGTTCCTGAGAAACTTTTGAGGACCTGCATTTATGGAAATGGTTTAAGAGTTTGGTCAGGCAGATAGGTACATAATTTAGAAAGAAATAAATTAGGGTCACTAGAATATAAAATCCTTGAATGTTTCTTTACTAATCACAGGAAAGAGAGGTTACACAGTATACAGGCATTCAGGTCCTGTAAGAAACACAATCCCTATGAAAATAAATTCTGTAAAACCCACTGTGGAGTAAAGGTGAAAATATTTTGAAGTATTCAGCAGATGATCCTGATCAAATCAGCACTGTTGTTCTCTGGGAAGATGCTGTAAGAAACTCTCTTCAACAAAACTAAAATGTTACTGCTAAACCATTGTTTTACTTGCATTTCCAACATTGCATACGTGTTACTGTGTAAAGCCTGTGAGAATATGTTTGCATGGCAGATGCTCCACAAAAGAAAGCTGTACTGTACTTTTGTTTGCCACTAACAACATCTTGGAAGTTGGGAGATGTGCCAATAATCATGAGGCAGTTATGTTGTTGAGATACACCAAAAAGACTTTGCAAGCTTCTGCTATGCAATTTTTCTGCAATTCTAGTTAACAATTTAGTTTCCATAGTAGTGGTGTTTGCTCATTCTTATCAAAACTGTTGACCTGATTTATTAATAAAAGAAATGAGTACAAGTAAGTAACAGTCAAGTTAAAGTTGTGGAATTCCAAGAAGGATGTGGGGAAAGAACAAGCTGCATTTGGTCACCACTGAGCTTTCACAAAAAACAAGACCTAGCTAGGACCAGTGCTCCGTAAAATCATGGAAATATTAACGTTGGAAAAGACCTCCAAGAACACAAATTCCAGCCTTCAGACAAATACCACCATGCTCACCAAACCACATCATGCAGTACCACATCTACTCATTTTTTGAACACTTCCAGAGATGGTGATTCCATCACTTCCCTGGGGAGCCTGTTCCAGTGTTTAACTACTCTTCCTGCTCAGCACTTGTTCTTTCCTCTATGAAAACTGTTGGAGCTTTTAAAATCATTTCTCCATTGGATACCAATTTATTCTGTGTTTTTACAGCTATTGTCCTTACATTTTAAGAATACATTTCAAGTCAGTGCTTAAAAGGGAATATATTATAAGGCCCACATGCACTCATTTTTCCAAGATTACCTCTTGTTAAAATAAAAGCACAATAGCTGTAAAAACCTTTGGCAAAATATTTCATACAACTTCTGTGACTATTCTGTATAGACAACAGAAGTTCATCAGTGTTAATCTCAACCCATTACAGGTCCACTCCTGCCATAAGACAACAGAAATTCCAATTTAGGCTGGAAATCTTTTTTCTTCTGTAGAAGCAGAGATAAAAGTGCATAACAAATCTTTGCTAAAAAAATGCACAAAGTATGTAATATTATTAAAGACTGTTAAATACATATCCGTGATGAAGTGGCATTAGGGCAACCTTAAACCTTATTATTTTCTAAGGAAATGTCACAGCTTTTAATCTTGTCAAGATTCTTATTGCTACCAAATTTGAATCTTTGTCTTTATGACAAAAGTGTTGCTTAGCCTCATTTAAAAACATCTAATGACACATAGAAGTTAAAAATATGGTAACAGGAAGAATGTAAGGAAGATAAATGTGAAAGTACGGATGTGTACTTTGCTTCTGGACAGAGTTGATTGCAATGTTAATTGGAGACACAGTGCTGCAACTATTCAGATATAATCAGAAAATGTAAGAGCAAAGGCTCTTTTTAAATTTCTAAATTAAAGTGCAGAACTTTCTGTCAATTATCAATTCTGTCCTCATGTCTATACATTTGGGATGAAACTTACTTCGTCCAGAAGTGTTCTCAGTCTTAATTAATTACTGACATAAAAACACCACAAATCTTAGATGAAGATTTGTAGATTCAAAAATCCTTATTTGCTTCATCACCTAAGTCTTCTAATCACTGATGGTCTACTGCAACAGTATATAGGAAAAAATACACACCATAGTGGATTAGCCAAAAAGGAAGTACGGGTGCTATGATTAGAGAACTGACTAGCCTCTAGATGTGAATTTGCCAGTATTTAATCTTCTGTCTTTTTTTTTTCCAGTACAGACTGCTATGTATTATTGCTAATGCCTGGACTATTTTTCAGTGAGCTCTTTAAGACATGGAATGAAAACTCTATTCACACAATGTGATGTGATCAATCATTTTTCTGCATATGGGATTATGACTGCTAGCATATATCTGTCTTTTACTTATAGATTAAAAAAAAAAAAACAACAGATAGAAGACATCACATCTTCTACCTTTTTTTTCCTGACTAAATAGAATAAAAAATGCCATTGAAGATCCAAAATCAAAATGGAACTTTTTGGGGGGGAAAAAAAGGGTGGCAACTCATTGAAATCACAACTGGAATTCTGAAAACATTTTTGGTTTGTTTTAGTTTGCTCTTGATCAGGAAGAATTTTTTCTTTGAGAGTAGACAGTGTAGATGCCAAGAAGGCATGACTATAGCAAGTCACAAACTATTCACCCCTGTCCTCCAAAATGCATCTCAGTGAGGTACTTGTTATCATCTTCTAAAATTAACTTATCTCCTCAGCTGTGATAGTATCATCATCATTCTCCAAATTGGGTTTTACACTGCAGTATGAGACCCATGACACCACTTCAAAGTATGTCTAGGCTGTATATTTCTCTGCCTTGTTTATAGCTTGTCAGAACAAATTGTACTGTGGTGTAACAGCTTCAGATCATGACCACACTGATTATTAGTCAAAGCTATAAGATAAATAACTAATTTACTTTATCACAGTGAAGGTAAAAAACCCGGTGTTATCTTTAAACAAGCTACACCAGATAAAGTAATATGCCCTGTACATCTGATACTTGTGTTCTATCTCTAGCAGAGCCTCTGGATTCCTTCTTGCTAGAGATCACTCCTCTAGGAGAACCAGAGATCTCCTTATTTGGCTGGCCAAGATGCCAGAGTGATGCTTTGTAAAAGAATCATCAGGATATTGCACAACATGTGGCTGTGGGCTTAATTACCACAGCATGCCTTATCTGGCACACCTTCTCTTTAAAACAGCAGTTCTAATCTTGACTTGTGGTCCTATAATTATACCTTCCCCATTGTCCCTAATAAAACTCTCTTTGCCTGGTGTAGAAGGAGGCATTGAAAACTGTCAATCAAATATAAAGAAAATCCTATTCATTAAATTAAAAAATGTTGATACCTGAGAACCTGAATATTCAGTACATAAAAAAATCATGATTTTGTCCACATGGCATTCACAAACTAATTTGTTTTGGAAAATTGTGACTTAACAGAAACACAAACAACTTGCATATGATTTTAATATGGAGATATATATATAGTACAGTTGTTTTTTTTTTTCTAAATTTAGATCATCTCCAAAGTTTATAGAGCTTAACAGCACAACAAATAGGGCAAACTTGTAAGTGGGGTATTATGCTTTTCAGTACCAGGTTACCCCATTATCTGTCACAGTTTCATTTTTGGTAGAAGGAAAAAAGAATTTTTCTGCTCCTTAAAATGAAGATATGGGAGAGCTAAGGCATGGCAGAGGCTGAAAGGTGATCTAGAGCCCTCCACTCCAATCTTTTGAGAAGACTTTTGCTACAAAGTAGTTTCCAATAACTTTACAAAAAGGACTCTTCCCAGTCTAGCCTTACAAACACTACTCCTATAGATGCCCATCCTTCATGCTTTCTGATTCTAGTTTTGCCCTGCTGTCAGAGGAACACTTCTGGTTTTTCATAAATTGGCTGGTGTTGCCTTTTCAGTTCTAAAAAGTTTCTATAGTAAATATTTGGAGAGCAAAGTATAAAGCATGCCAGAAAAATTATTCAACATTTCAACATATCCACTTCTCACCTGAACATAGTACAGCTTGGACATACTCCATCGAGTATCAGGCAGAAGCAATCATAGCATACGATTTCAAATCTAATCTGTCATTTTTTTATTGACTGTGAACCTTGACTTAGACTTAAAGGTATTTTCCAACCTAAATGACTTTATTCTATGCTGTTCTACTTCTAATAGCAGAAATAGAATGCTAGAGAGCCAGTGTTTCCATGTTAAAGAGAAAACATGGGGAGCACTTGACAAGGGTGTAATATGTACATTTTACACATGGAAATGATGTGTTACCATGAAGCACAGTCTCAATAGAAAAACAGAATATTGATGAAGAATCATTTTAACTTGTACAAAGACAGATTAAATGAAAACTTGTAAAACTTCAAGCAAAAAGAGAATTGTCCCTGCAGAAGGCTACCACTAAGTATTAATCTTTGGTAAAGAGTTATTAAGCATTTCTTTAATGGACCTTAATAAACAAATGTCAACATATAGTAGAAGTCCTCTGGCAGCATAACTGATATGGTAAAAAAAAAAAAGGTTAACTGTGGGGTTCATTTGAAATATCTTAATTGAGAAATAGTGAAAACCTGTTTATTTTTCACTTAACATTACATTGTTTTCTACAAGACATGCTCATTTCCCATTTAAAATGTCTGATGCAATAGAATTCCCTTCTGTGTAAAGAGTGTTCTGACAAAGAAATGGTGGCAACAAAATTATGTGTATTTTAGATATTTCTGATATTAAGATTTTTTAGCCAGGTATGACTGCTGGTTTTTCTCACTATTTCTACACAGATATGTTGGATGGATGTAGATCTGTGGGAAATAGATCTTAGAGGTGTGGTATCCAAAACTGTGTGGCTCCCCTATATGAAAATGACAGTAAAATGTTTTTGGGGGAGTACCAAAATAATGCTCCGGAGTATAGCTATTTATCAGTGGCATAAAGTAGTCCTTATCCTATTTGTCTGACAACATTCACTTGGTATGATGGATAAAGGAGTAAAGGAATGATAATATACAATAAAAGAAACACTTCATAGCACCAGACCTCTTCTGAATCCCTAAAGGTAGGGAAAGCTGGATCCAAGCAGAAACCCACTGTGCCTAGCAGCTGAGAAAGGTTGGGTAAAAGCAGAAGTGCTCTGAGTCAAAGTCCTGTTCTGTCAAACAGAATATCCAGGAAGGGAGTTGTAGGTGCTGTTACCAGACATTCAAGGACAGGTTAAGTAGGAATGCAAGAAAGTAATCCAGATTGTAACAGGCCAAATTACCCAAGAACTTTCATATAACTATTTGTTTATAAGTCTGTGTGAAAATAATTCTGCCACATTTATCTATACATGGAGAACTTTCTCTAATTAAAAACAGTGGGGTTTATAGGCTTCAGGCCAGTGGCAGAAAAATCAATGCAGAATAAAATCTATAAAATACAATAGGGAAAAAAAAACCAAAAAAAGGAAACAACTGGAGCCTTTGTGCAACACAGCAGTATTCTTTGGTGTTGGTATTCCTTTGTTTATCAGGAAAATAGCAAAATGACCCCACTTAACTTCACTCCAGAAAAGGGTGGAAACACCATTGAGCTGACAACTATCTAGTCAGGTCTCTAAACAAAGGAATCTAGTTTTTATGGTCACATTTGCATACCTTATACAGCCATCTATTTGCCCATGTCCATATTACACATGAACACTGACTTTTCTGTAGAGATAGACAACATCTCATTGTGAGTTTGAGTGTAATAACATATGGCACATCCTTACCAAAAAAGTACATATTTAAGTAATACAACTGAATAAAAACACAATCAACATTGCTCTTTAGTTTAATATGTAGATAACTGGGGTTACTTCAATCTCCAGGGGGTTTTTTGATATTACAGAAATTTTATCAGAAGGTGCCACAATGAGTTTTTATAGTTAAACAAGTGTAATAAAATGATGGGTTCTATTTTACATCTTTGAATTTCTGGTCCTGCTTCAGAAGCACCAAGTGTTATGTTTGATTTCATTACTGTACAAATCTGCAGACCTGTTAAAACCCAAAATGATTAAATAAAATATAGTATTTCGAAGTTAATTTATGAACAGAAAAGCAAGATGCCTTAGCAACTTAACGTTCAGTTCTTGTCAAACAAAATATCTCAGGCAAAAGCTTTGAAATTATTTTCTTGAGGAATTTTTTTTATCACCTGGTTTATTTCATGTTTTTTATTAATAATTAATTTTTTTAAGAAGTGATATAGGCATTTCTTTCAAAAACTAAACAACCAGAAAAACTAATTTTTTGCATCTTCTTCGAAACAGAACTGTGCATGTGAGACCATTATTCCAGCAATTCCTCAGTTTGCTTCATATTGCTTTTTTTCTCTCCTATCCTTTCCAGATAACAAACTGATTAAGGGAATAGATTCGGAAAAAATCCCCACAGCACTGAAAAGTTAAAAATGTCTTTGCAAGAAATGTAGGAGTTTTTTTTTCAAAATAAAGATTTTTTTTTTCCAAGAGCAAGAATTGGGTAAAAAAATCATCGGCCAAAACTGTGATTTTGAAAGGAATATTTAACAAAACATCATCCACTCCTACTAAAAATCTCTCTGTTTCTTATTTGGAAATAATTACTCTACACAATTTATTGCAGATGTATTATTTACCTGACCTTTTCTTTGTAAATCTGGTACAAAAGAGTTAACAGATTTTGGGAAGGCGTGGTGGTGAGTTACAGTGGAGGACACTGACCGGTTCAAAACTGCCCCAAGCAGCTGGGGCTTCATGGAGTTCCAAGGAATTGCAACCACTTAGGCCAGTTCTAAATATATCTGCAGCTGAAGAGTTTCTATCAACCAAAATAATCATACTTCAAAGAAAGGTAGGGGTTTGTCATGATTTCTGTATCTGGAGAGTTTAATTACAGAAATCCTTTGAGCTCTCCTTGAGAAGAGCCAAAACTAGTCTGGTCCCCACCTGTGACACAAAATGTTTTATTTTTCAGTTTTCTGATGAAGAAAAAAATATGTTCAAAGAAAACAGACCCTTTCCAGTAAAAGCTTTTATCAAAATACAGCAGTGAGTGGTTGTGCTGTGTGAAAATGGTGTATTTCTGTGATTGATTTCCATGCTATGCAGGGACCACAGATAGGATCCTTTGCCTTTTTCTACTTCTGTCCACCATCTTCATATAAACCACACAAAAAACCAAAAAAAAACCCCCCCAAAAACCCAAAAAACCCACAAAAAACCCCAAAAAAGGTGATTTTCAAAAAGAGTTTGCTTTTGTTAAAAGAAAGTAATGGAAAATTCTTGAAAAAATGCCATGTAGGTAAAATGTCAAGCCAAGCAGATATGTAAATAGTCATAGGATCATATTCTTCTGGGCTGGCTCTAAAAAAACTGAAGCCAGAAAAAGCTTTAGGAAAGGAAATCAAGTTGTTCCTGACACATTCCCTCAGCCAGGGAATGTTTAGCTGAGGGCAGAACATGACCCTACCAAGGGCTGCTCCGGACAGCTGTTCAAGACAAAGCTAACAGGACTGCTGTGGTTGGGGTCTCTGAAGTTTCCAATTGTTCTGATTCTGTTCACAATTAGCAAAAAAACCCAAACAGATGGGGTTACGTTAGAGATCATTCTGCTTTGTAAATGATTTTTTTAAACACAAGGAAGAAAGGTTGAGGTGAAGACCATAGGAAACAGAACTGGTAGATTGGACCTCCCCCGGTAAGTAGCTGTCGTGGTTTGGGAATGGTATTCTCCATTTTAGTACTCCCACTAAAATCATGTGCTGCTCTCTCCCAATTCCCCATTCCTGGCAGCACTCTGGAGAGGGAATTGGAGGCAAAAAGGGCAAATATCACAGGCTGGGATAAGACGAACTTACTGGAAACAGCATTGAGATAAGAAAATGAAAAGTAATAGGAACAATAGTAATGACAGAGCATACAAGAAAGAAACAATTCACAAAATACCCCCTGGGAGCAGCTGGCTCCCTCTGGCACCTTTGCTCAGCCAGACCAGAACTCCTTCACCTCACAGAGGGAGAGAGTCTCTTCTCCAGGTGCCTCTGGGAATGACATGAGTGTTATAGAATAACCTCCAGGTCCCTGAAAAGAATTAACCCTGTCCTGGCATGAACGAGGACAGTAGCTGTCCTCTTTCTGGGATTTGGCAATCCTGCGATTTCCTGAGCAGGTTGCAGCTAGGCCATTTTGTTTAGCTGCATTTAATAAGTCTTTTCAGCATGAATTTGTGTCTCTCATCTTTGAACTTCTTAGTATTTTTGGCCTCTTCAACATCCTGTGGAAAGGAGTTCCATGATTTAATTACGCATTGTGTGAAAAAGTACTTCCTTTTTGCCTAACTCTGCTCTCCAACATTTTCATTTAGTGTTTCTTCATTTCTGCTTATGAAAAAGAATGAAGTTCCATGCCTTTCAAAACTTCTAGACCTCTGTTAAATCCTTCCCTTTCTTGGTGATCACACCTCTTCCACCATCGCTTGTCTTCACCTGGAAGCCAAATCCATTTACACAGTAAGGCTCAACAAACCCTACTGCAGCCAGAACAAGTTGGTTGCATTCTTGCTGAACTGGCTGCCTGACTCTGTCATGGCAATAAGGAATGTGGCTAGGATGGATGAGTTACTTAGTAAGCTTTTCTCTGAGACTCTAAAATGCCATCGTCTGTCACCATTTCTCTCCATGAAGGAGGGTTCACATAGGTGGTATTTCACATTTCAGTAATGGAGTGCACTTTCGTCCATGGAAATGACTTCACCTTTAACTTTATGCTGTAGTCTGGGGGAAAACTGAGCATTACCTTTATGTCATTTCTTTAACATGCTACCAAATTCTATGGTAAAGAAGACAGCCTCTAAAAAACCAGGGAAAAATTCCATCCTCAGTTGTACTTAAATAATATCTTTTTGATGTCTACAAAATTACAAACTCCTAGTCAGTGTCTAATTTGGTGTCTGCGTGAGGGGGACACTCTTCCCTTTTTATTCTGGGCAAATGTTCCTGGTAAGTCACTATTTTAGCTTTGACTGTTTGGAATTAGCATGGTAGTTCATTTATTTAGGCTTGAAATGATTTTCTATAAGAAATATTTGTCTCTGAATTTACATGACATTTCTGGCATCAGCTTCACAATTGCACCATAAAACTGGTTTATTTCCAGAACTTTCACCCTCCCTGTCAACACACAGCTGGAATGGAACAGAAGGCAGACAAATACAGACTGTTTGTAGGCTTTTGAGAGAAATGCATTAATCACTAAGCCCAATATGAAAAGGTACATCTGACTTCTTAACCACTTTCTCTGCTACAGACCATCTTTCACTTATACTACTGACACCTCTGAAATGTGTTCTTGAGAAAAAAGATGAAATTGTCAACAAGTACAAATCTTGAAGTGATTTCTTTTTGGTAGCAAAAAAGACTGGGCTGAGCAATTATCAACTGTGTCTATCATCAAATTTAAAGAAAGCTGCACTAAAGTATGGATGCAGAAACTGTGTTCCTGGAACTAATTGTAGCACTACTCAAAGTTGAGAGACAGGCTGCCATAAATGAAGTTTTAGGAACTTTCTGCTGTGATACTAAAACTAGAGAAACCCAAAACAGCAGCAGCATCAGCTTATTTCACTGCAAAATACCTGGATATGACATCTCACTGATGCAGAATGCAGAAAAAGAAGAGAAAGGAGTAGAAACAGAGATCATGAAACAAAATCTAGCACAAGGAGCAGAGATATGGAAGAAATATGAACAAGTGTGAATGGGAAATGCTGCTGTGCCAGAAGCTTAGGCACAGTGTCTGTGGAAATTGGCTGAATGAATTTGAGAAAACCAATCTAACAAAGAGGAAAAACTCAATGCTGTAGGAAGAACATGTACTGACTATTACAAAGGATGAGGTTGATATTTGACCAGAAAATGGGAAATGAGAATGTGGATATATTTGAGGGTACAGCAGAATCATAACAAATTCCACAAGAAAGGAAGTAAAAGGGGAGTTAGTTCTTAGATAGGAATTGGAAAAGAGAAATCAGAAAAGAGCAACACCCTGGATTTCTCAGAAAATCTGCTTGGCAGTCACCTGTACCTGAAAGTAGAAGATGATGATGAATCAGGGAAGAAGCACAACCAACGTAAGTCAATCTTCAGTGCAGCCATAAAAATACCTACATACTCATGCAGAATGAAAGTATTTCCTTAGTGTAAATTAGAGTTGTTTTTACATTTAAATTCTGTAAAGAGTGGAGGCAATCTTTATATGAAAAAAATACAAAAAAAAAAAGATGTAGGAATTCAATCTGCTGAAATAATTTGAAATTTCATAAAATTCAAAACAAACATATATGGCAAAGCATAAATCTGCACCATTCTAGGCTACTTTCTCTAGTCAAATTTGCCTTGGATAGTAGCCAAAATGTCATTCATGGGAATCAGATCAACACATCAAGAGTGAAGTCAGAAATATATGGTCATACACAGATGGCAGAGAGATTTCTTTCAACCCACATCAAATAATGAGGATTTGAGATCCCTGTTTTGTGAACATAGAAGAACTAAATGCACTGCCTGAGCCAGAAAATGCTTCATCCTATCACCTGCATTTGTCCCCTGTGTAATGCTCCAACATCCCTTCCACCACTCCACTCAGCTGGTTCTCAAGGAGACTGTAAGCACCAGGCTGGGCAGTCGAGGTGTAAATGGGAGTACAGGTCTGGGTATCACTCAAGCTTTACACTACCTTTCAAACAGGCCCCTTAAAGATCCCAGCATGTGCTGAACAGAAAGGGTGACAGGATGGACCTCATCCCTCTGCAGAAGGTATTGTCAGCAGGAGAAAATATTCCGTCTCTAACAGAGAAACTGGATATGATGAAAGACATTTAAAAGCATTATTATTTTTAAAGGCATTATTATCTGCCAGTGTAATCAATGCTGTTACAGTTCCAAACATGAGTGCAAAACCTCTTTATGCCTCAAGAACTTGATGTTTCAGGCTCTTGTTTACTTGCTATCATCTTTTCTGCCTCATTCAATGACAGATTATTTCTAAATGATGGAGATGCAAAATTACATTGAACAAATAGGCTCTTCAAAACTTTCATGCTACTCTGTTTCCCACTATATTATTTAGGTCTTAAAGTAAGTAAGGATTATGCCATATCATAATTCTATTTAGATCTGACTGAGTGGCATATAAGACATTGTTTTCTCTTAGTTATAAATTGTCTGTTCTGAAATAGTGCATTAGGATCTCAGTGGATAAATGGAGAAGAGCAGGGCAATGAAATAATTTGTTGTGTTGTTGTTGTCACTAATCTTTTTTGATGTGATGCTTAGGGGTGTGGTTTATTGGTAGAATTGGCATTTCCAGTGGCAGGTAAATGACTGGACCCAATCCTAAAGGTCCTTACAAACTTAAATGATTCTATGGTTCTTTGAAGTTGTGAACAGCTCCAAGCTTTTGGCTAAAATATGTTGAGTACCTAGGCATAGGCAGCTGAGGACGCCATGAAGAGCAGTACAGATGCTCTGTTGTTCAGCAGACACTCTCCTGCACAGTTAATGGCAGCCAGCTCCAGCATGGCTAAGGATGGGCTGGCAGGAAAGAGTCACCCTCAGCTGCACCAGGTGTTATAACCTGAGATATCCATTAAAAAACCAAATTCTGCAATGCCTCTTCAAATTAAATTTGCGTTTCAATTAAGAATGTGGTGATATATAACAAAGATCCTTTTCAGAGGAATTTGTTTCCAGCTCTCTGCTTGATTTTCAGCAGAAAATGTCTTTGTAAAACAAACATGTTTGTTCCCAGATTATTCCACCTTGTTCTGTGTTATTTCTTTATCTTGTGTAAAAGTGCAGGAACTTTTCTTGTTTCCACAAAGCTCTGTCTATCTCATTACTGAGTCTCTCTGTGTCACTTGGAGATGTGCAGTACCTGACTTTCTGTTCCTGTGTCCGAGTTCCATGACTCTTTACTCTGCCACAAACAATGATGTTGACATTTCCTTTAACTGAGAAGAGCAAAGTACCTTTAATGTATATTTAAGCTTACCAGTCACATTGATTGGCACAGTGGGCTGTCAGAAGCATTAATTACATGTCAAAAGGTGTACATTTATTCTGTTTCTTTAATCTCCAGCGGGGCAAGTACCACAGAACATGAATCCTTTATGCTTGTCAGGACCTTGCAAATCAATAGTAACCTTCTGTGATCTGCTGCTCTGAGCTGGATGAGTTCATAAAACTGTACTCTGTCTAAATCCACAATGGATATTGTTTGGAGATTACCTTAACCAGCCATACAGCATTAATAAAATTAAGGAGGTCTTTTCCTTGGCATCTGAAGAAACATTGCCTGCCACTTTTTCTAAAGGGTTTCTTTACTTCTTCAGAAATATCAAACTGGCAGAACTTTCGGGAACATCCTACTATGACTGGAGATATTTTAATAATGTATTATTATCAGAGCTCTTCAACAACTATTTCAGACCACATGTACTTTGTCCCCTTGCTATAAACAACTTTTTAAAGAAATAAACCTGTCAGATTTGAGGAAAAGAACAATTTCTTTAATTGAAATAAAAGCACAGTAGCCTGAGAGATGTGATTCTGCACTTGACTTGTAAGTACAGTACAGCACTGAGTGTAAATAGCTACAAAGGGTGAAAAGTCCAACCATCCCCTAGAGTCATTAGGTGCTTAGGCTGCAGCAATGGATGAGCTAATTAAATAAAAGTGAATTAGACTGGAGCCCTTCTTGGAAAAATACTTGGCTAATGACTTTGACGAGAAAATGTCAACATACATTTCCAAAGTGTCTCCAGATTATACAATAAGGTACTAATAGAAAATCCTATTCCCTTGAGAAATTTCTAGACCAGTTCTTCACAGGGCAAAGACAGCAACCAAGATCCCATTGTTGTGACTTCCAAGTTCAGAACAAAGCTTGGGTGCAAGTATTTTCTTTTTCTTTTNTTTTTTTTTTTTTTTTGGTACAACTTTAAAAAGAAAGTATACACATATTAGTACTCATTCATAGCACACAATTCTGATTATGCAGTCTTTTTCCTAATTAATGCATACAACTAGGCAACAAAGGAAGAAGATAATCTTATGAAAAGAATCATGAAGATGGAAGATCTCAGTAAAATCTACCTGGATTTGCTGTAATGGTTCTTTTTGCAGGATCCCCTCTTCCATTTGCAGCATGCATGATCAAAGTATGGGAGCTGTATTATCTTTAGCCCTCTAAACTAAACAGCACACACTTTCTCTCAGAAAGACCTTAGATTCTAATTTATTCCCACACATTAAAGAAAAAAAAAAAAGTATTGTGTGCAAACACTGTGTGTGTATGTATGTGTGGGAGGTATTTTGCAATGGAGATGCAGCTGTTGCTTTGTGAGCTGCAGCTAGTAAAACTAAAATTATGAGCTGAAGGTGTCCACTTTCAGGTTCCTCTTGTGGCATTATGAGGCCCCTGTACATTTTTGATCCTGCTATCAACAAATATCTTTGCAGCCTTCTGAAAATTACTTTTGGCCTTGTCTGAAGGTCATTTCCATGCAAGATGAGGAGTTATTCTGTTGGGTACAGTGGAAACCTTGATACTGCTACCTTGCTGTATCATATCCATAATAGAAACACTTTTCTTAACTTTGGGTTTTTTCCTTTAAAAATGCAGGAATCTCTTCTCCTTTTTCTGCTTAAAAAACCTAAGACTGTACAAAGCATTTAAAAGGAAAGGACCCTAAATGTCAATTTACTTCAGTTAAAACAAAAAATCCCCACACTCCGTTCTGAGCCTGTATTTGAGGGGAAAAAAATCTAACTTCACAACCTGCTGACTTTCTCCCACTGAACCTCCACCTGGTTTGTCAGGAAAGTGACAGTGCTGAGGGTTAACCATTATTTGGTTCCTGCTGCTTTCACAGAGTTCCTGGGTTATGCCTCCTAATTAAGGGACAGATTGTTACTTTGTTTCATAAAGATGCAAATATGTGCCAAAAGGGATTTCAAGATGAGAAACATCAGCTTTACAAATGGCTCAAACATATTTTTTAAAGTGGGTTATGAATTTCTATTTGTTACTTTCTCAGGGCCCAAGTAAGGACTCAATGGGAGTTGTGTTTTACCATATAAATATCAAAATAATACAAGTAACTTGAAAATCTAAATTCCAGGCATTAAAAATTGGGAAAATCAGATAAGAGTATGCTCAGATTTGGGGAACAGGATTATTTTTCATCTGTGAAGATTCTAAAGTCTTGAACTTTAGAAGGATTCAGCTTTGATTCATATTTTACAAATTAATTTATACTACTGATAGAACCCTTGAACATAACCTGTCTCAGGAAGCAACAAGGCAGGTTAGACAGGTAAAAATTGACTAGTTACTAAATGGAAGAGGAAGTAGGAGAACAATAAATTTCACAATAAAAAACAGGAAGACAAAGGAATTTTTCCTGCCTAGCAAACAAAATATGAAGGTAAAAAATACTGAACAATAAATTTGAATTTAAATATATAGGAGAATACTTCCATACAGTCCAAAAAGAGGATAAATTATTAAATTTATAACTACTAAAGACACCAAGGAGATGGAGGCACACACAGCTAACATGTACTGATTACTTTGGATAAGTATTTGTTATACAGAAGGAGAATCTACAATACTTTCTGACATTTGAAGTGTCTAGGGGAACAGACATAATATAAGAGTATCAGAGCTGTAGCTCCTAAGTAGCTAGTAAACTATAAACTGTGTATAAAGCATCCACATTCTCAAAGAACTCTTAAGCAGACAGAAACAAAGAGGCTGAAATAATTGATTTTGACACAATGTGAGACCATGACCCTCTATCAAAGTTCTTGTTGCAGTTTAAGGCTGATCACATCTTAGTTGGTCACAGGATATTGAGTTGGAAGGGACCCATGAGCATCATCAAAAGTCCAGCTCCGAGAAGTATAACTGTACAACTACAAGGGGTATAAATGAAAAACTTCAGACACTGTCAAGAACTCAAGGCATTGCAACAGAGATCCTTTCCCTGCCCTTCTGCAAGTCTCGTTTTAAACAAATAGTGGCATTGAAATATGAGCAATGGAAGAACGTACACCAAAGCTGGTAAGATCCTTTGGGCCCAAACAGTAGGTAAAGGGTTCATTTGTTTTTGCATGGGCACTTTTTTTTACATGGAAATATAAAAATGCTACATGGCCACCATCACTGTTAATGTAGCCCCATGTGGCAAATGAAGCAGGTGTGCCTAGCATAAAATGCTGTTACTAGGTTGTGCAAATATGATAAAGAATAATATTTACATGCCATTTACAAATTACAATTCTTAGGAAGAAGCAATATAAACACTTAGCAGGCACTTTTTTCCTACCAGGAATCTATGAGAAATGCTCAGACAAGAGAATTGATTCAAAGTTTACTGCAGTCGAAGAGAGACTCCCCCAGGTATTTTACTGGGCTTTGGATCTGCACTTAAATCACAAATAGCTTTGCAGATGAGAATAACAACATTATACTAAAGAAACAAGATAATAAATAATGAACTAAAAATTATTAACTTGAAAACTACAAAATGCATTTACTTGTTATGGAACGATTTTTTCTATTTGCAGCATTACTGTCTCCTTCTTTTGATTCTGGCAAACAAAGGAGACAATGTTGTACTATATATTTATCACACACAGATTTTTCCATATCAATGCCTAACCAGGAGCCAAATAAGAGTTTATAAATGTATTATAATTAAATTTTTTTAATATTACAAACACAGCTATGCAAGGACCACAAGTACGAAATGTAGGACTTAAAAGCTTTTTACAGCTTTAGTATTAAAAGTCTGGATCATTAAGAACTAGTAAGCCTCTTACTGTTATTGTCAAGTATGACATCAAATATTCACTGAATTCACTTTTCCCAATCTAATATAACTCCAGGCCTGCTACTACTGAGTTATTACAACTAATATTTGCAGTAGAAAAATGAAGGAAGCAGATTCTGTCATATATACATGTGAAGAGCCTTGATCAACAAACACATTTAGAACATTGAGTTTGTCAGACAAAATATTCATAAAACTAGCATCTGACTAATATGTTGACTATTTAAGAAAACCATATTTACATAGAACATTGTACAAACAGCACAGCCTTTTGATTTATTAATTATTCTGCAACTAGAATATGCAGTGACACTTGAAAGGTTCAAGTAGTCTATTGCTAAAAACACATTGTAAAAACTTGGATAGGAAATAAGCAAGCCATGTAACATTTTAATAAAATATCGATTGATGCTGATGATAATTGCATCATCAGGTTTTGATGTATGAGGTTGCAATGTATGCCCATGCAAAATTAAAATTTCAGCAAACTATGCATACAGACACTGTACAAATCTAAACACTTTCACTTCCACTAGACTGGACGCAATTTCGGTTTCTGGGCAGGAAAGAACCATGTTTACACATTCCAACTGGCTGCATCCTCTAACAGTGTTCCAAACAAAAGACACTCCTGAAATTAAACACCAAAATCAAGATAATTGTTGCCAGCAGGCAGCCAAGAATGGGCAAATGCAATTTATCCATAACTTGCAATGAAGTTTAAGAAGTAAGCTAAGCAGTCAGTCTATCCCCTAGGTATGTGATTTCTTTCAGAGGTTTCAGGTAGGTATATTTCTAGTGTATTGCTGCCAAAATGACTAAGCCACCACAGTGGTGGCAAAATGACAAGACCACAGTGTTGAAATGCCACCTTCTGAAAAATTCAACAGGCCCATTTGTCCTGCATTCAGATCCTCGATTTCTTATGTTGATAAGAAGTTTCTTGGCTGACTAGTTGAAGTGAAGTTAAAGAGATTCCTAACAATGAGAATAAGCACAGTGTAGCAATCAGCTTTAGAAAAAGACTCTTAAAAGAAAATAATTTTTACTAGAGAACAGAAGAAGTCCAAGTCAGTTACACTGAGATAATAGATACAGAGCTCCACATTAATGGAGTGAAAAATAATTTTGTTGAAAGATTATTTGCCATTTCTTGATCAAGATGAACCACATGGATGATTGTATTAATCAAACAGGGCAGACTGGGACATGTCAGGAGATTTAATAAGTTCTGCAGAGTTTTGGTTCCTACTGTTCTGCTAGTATCTCACGGTTATTGTGATATTCTGGCTCTACTGTAGTTCACAGGAGATTTATTACAGAGCTCATTACATTCATTTGATACACTTTAATTAAAATATTAATTAAAGATAACTGTAACAAGGGACCTGGGATATATTGTGTGAGATCAGATTCACAGAACGACATGTTGCTTCTCATCTTCAAATGTAGATTCTTAAGCAGGGCTGCCACACACAAGCACAATTTCTACTTTATCTGTTGATGACTGGGACAATGTACTGGGTTCTTCAAGGTTGTTTTTAAACTGAGAACCGTTTCGGATTTATGCCTTACTTATAGTAAATTTCCATTTGTTTTGATTGAAAGTCTTAGAAATTTTCAGGGATGTAAATATCTGAATTATAAATTATGATTCATTAATAGTTATGAAAAACCTTTGCGGTTGTAGGCTTTTAGAGCAGAGAACATGCAGCTGATGCTTTCACATAACCCTGTCCCTCTAATACAAGCCATTAATCAGTGAGTTCAGAAATATTTTCCCTTCTGAATAAATGTAGCAAACACAGGCAGCAGATACGCTCAAAAAAATTAGAAGTTGTAAAGGTAAATTATGTGCAAATTACAATGTGGCTTCCCTATGGATTTAAGAGTCTTTGGAAGAGATACAAGTACCAATGCCTGGGCATGTACACACACATACATACATATAAACAAAATCAAGCCTTCAAATTACCTGTAGTAGCAATTATTTGGAACATCATAAGAAATGGGGCTCTTAGTCATCTTCTGAAAGCATAAATACTGACTGAAAGCATATGTTATATTTGCAACATTTACTATCGTGTTCCTTTTGAACTCTAATAGTACACTAATGGATGTACCAGAAAAATATTAAAGCATAGCTGACCTAGAATGCCCAGTGGCAAAAGGGTACTTTATTTAATGTGAATTAATGGATAAAATGTTCTGAAAGATAATTTGATCTGATTAATAAAAGCAGGAACAGACATAATCCAGAATATCCTCAAAATATTCTTAAAGATAATGGAAACATAAATTACCTACATTGTTTTGATAAAGAAACAAGGGTGCTAATCTCTACACTTACTTGAAACCATTTGTTAGCTTGGACCTCCCTGCTACAGAAAACTTGTTAATAGAGGGATGTTCCTTCTGTCTTCCCCCAAATGATATTACTGGCATTTACACTTCAGCTGGTGCCTGCTGGCAGTGCTAGCACAGCAGTGGGCCCTGGCACTCTGCTGGCCTTACATGTGTCATGCTTGGAGTCACCAAATGGCTGGGCTTAGAAGGGACCTCCGGAGATTGCCTGGTGCACGATTCCTGTCTCTCTCTAACACATTCCATCCTACACAGTGACACAGCTGTCTATACACACTGACAAGACCTTTTCCAAGCCTTCCCTTCTCCAGGCTGAATGGTCTCCTAGTTCTCTCATCCTCTCCATGCATGGCAGGTCCTCCCAGTCCTTATTCATCTTTGTGATGCTTCACTGAGCTCACTCCAGTAACTTCATGTCTCTCTTACACTGGGGAGCCCAGAACTGTGTGCAATGCTCCAGATGTGTGTTCACAGCATGGATTGTTAATAAACTGTGAACCACTAAGGATTTCAGTAGAAGCTGTCATTAAGGACTATGAACTAAGAAGGCCTACAAAGTGTTTTTTTTAGATCAAGTCAAGACTGATTCAAAGGTTGGCTAACCATTTAACTTGGCAAGCATGCATCAAAAACAGTAACTTCCGGTGAAAGTATAGTTTGAATTCCCCAAAAAGAATAAAAGTGCTTTTGCTTTGAAGTAAATATAAAGGATAACATCTACATCACTGAAAAAAAATCACATCTGAAATGGTTCCATACATCATTAGCTCATTTTAACATACAAAAATTTAGATACCAGTTTATGCAACAATTAAGCCATGTAAATATCAAATCTTACTTTTGTATGCTTATATTGCTTCTTCTCTTTCATTTGCCACACTTGACTTTTGTTTCCAATTAAATGACCAAAGCATTGCCTTTCTCTCTTTGTCACCTTGATTACACAGGAGCTAGAGCAATTGAGATGCCAGAGCAAAACAGGATGGCTGCAATGCAAGTAAATACATAGGGAGCAAAACCGTGGGAAAAGTGAAAACAAATATTCCCTTCTTTTCATTCAGGTCTGTCTTTGGCTTTGTATTTTAAAAGGAAGTTAGATTTTGCTATGATACCGTGAAATAATTTAGAAATCTTTGACAAAATTTGGTGTTAAAAAAGAAAAATCTGCTTACAGATCTGTAAAAATCTGTCACAATAGAAAAATTCACTGGTATAAAAAAGCATTGATCTGTTATTTTATTTTACATATTGATATAGTAGTAGAGTCTGTTTAGCTGCCAAGTAGTTCTATATGTCAGAATTAAGCAGTCCAGTGTTTAATCAAATATTAGATTCCTAGCAATGGGCAATATTGATTTATTCACATAAAGATAGAAAACATCTATTTACATCTTGATACCACACATCTTGGTGCTGGTGGTTGATTGTTACAGCTTCCCTGTGACACCTTTCCAGTAGCAAACATACCTTCAGATACAAATTACTTGGAATTTATACTTTCTTCTGCTAGTTCTCAAGTCCATCCTTCATGTAAAATCAGACTATATTTTAAAAAAATCTGAAAGTTTGTTCACAGTAAGAACTAATTCCAGACCTTAAAAATAAGGAATCAAGTGAAGCAAGAAGAAATCACTCTGCAGTACCTGAATAGCACAGGGACGCCCTGTGGCTTTGCAATAGATGGCTCCTGTGGATTGGTCTTTTAACAAACTGTCATGTGGTCATTTGACACTCGTATTCAAATTAAGAGAGTGCTCCCAAATAGCCACAGGAAATGATAATTTGACATGGCTCTGATGCATACAGAAAACCAGAGGTAGCAAGAGGATATGTTGTTATTATTACATCTGATTTTTGTAAGTTGTTCGTACTCCGTTCTTGAAAATCAGCACTTTAGACTTCCAATATGTTGTACTATAAAAGATATTATGGATTGGTAGCTTTTTTCTTGTAGTATTGAACCTACGCCTAATGCTGTTTGTTTTTTAAAAGAGTTATTCTCAGTTCATTCATGAAAAAACTCCCATTTGCATTATAAATTATCCTCCCCTGTAAGTAACAAAAGCATATATAAAGATTTAATAAGGAGATCTCTTAAGTAAGGTCTGGAAGGCTAGCGTAGTTAATCATAATATTGACTTGAATAAATATACATTTCAAATTATGGTATTTTTATATTGCTATGAATCTTCCTGCAGACAGCTTAATACAATTTTTAGAAAACCTTATAGTTTAGGGAAGAAAAATCATTTCAAAGTGCTATCATGAAAAGAAGGGAGCATATAATTCTTTCCTTATTTAAAACAAAGAAAATTAAGTTTGTGGCCTGTGATTTTCTATATGTAAATATTAAGGATAAAGAGCAGTGACATACCCTGGCACATCAGACCTCAGCCACCCTTGTGATGGGCAGAGCAGTTCCCAGGAGCAGCCAGCTAGGGCCAGCAAAGGTCACCAAAGGCACCATTTGGTGATCTTGGTGACTTGCCACCCACACAGCCAGGCAGACCATGCATCAAGAAATGGTCAGGAGGCAGGCAAAACAGGCAGCACACTTGATTCACCAATTAAACTTTAAGGAGCCTGTAAAAGACATAGCTGAACAGGTCTGTAGGCCAAGCTTTCATCAGGCAAAAGTACAACTAGAACATCACTATGAAATGGGATTGTGGAAACTGATCTGCCATTTCTCTTTAGCAACATATATGCTAAATATATATGTATGTGTATATTAAATCTGTGCAATTGTTGCTTCTTGACAGGATATTTCTGATTATGAAGAACAACAAGTTTTACTGTGCGAAGAAAACTGCTGCTTGTCTATCTTTGGAACATACAGAGAGTGTAACTTCCAGGCTGAAATCAGACTCTTAAAGTATTAAAACAGCAAAGGCCAGGAGAAGTTTGAGAGTACAATGATCCAAGTCTTATTAAGCGACTGGTTTATTTCTTAGAAGTTAAACTATTTCCTAGCATTTAAATTATTCTGTCTCAAACTTTGTCTTTTATCAGGACTTCCTGATATCATGGGATGATATTACAAGAAAAATGCACAGGTAATATTCCAACGTGGCTGGTATGAGTGGAGGTACAAGGAAAAGGAAAATAAAGAATTAGATGGACCACAATGCTTAGAGGCCTCATGCATTGTTTGTTGTCAAACACTAATAGTCTAGTTTGATGTTTCTCAGTGATGTAAAACATGTGGTAACCTTTGCCCATTCCTTACTCTGGAATTCCCATGTACCAAATGCCACCGAGGCAGAGCAGCTTCCCTGGGATGGCTGCCAGCACTCTGAGTACAGCTTGCTGAAAATAAACCCAGCACCAAGAAGATGCAAAGGGCAATCACTTAAAGGGAAAGATGCCATCAGAGGATTAAGCACAAAATGACTACAGCAACAGAGAGAGAGAAGAATATACGTCTTTAAAGTGAGAACCAAGTGACAATTTCAAAACAACTACTACAGTTCCTAGGGTTTATTTCATTAGTTACAATAATTTCAGGTGCCTGTAGGCAAGTTTATTTTAAATTTGTACTGATTTCTTCAGAATGATTAGAAATCTGGAATCTAGACAAAGGCATATCCTGATTTGCTGAGGTTTTAGTGACAAGAAGATGTCTGCCAAATTTATAATTCTGCCAGATTCATTTATTTACGCACAAATACTTGTTTGGACATATGGCAAAGGCTTTGTAATCCCAGAAAGTGTTAGATATTTGGCTCTTCAAAGTAAAATGCAGTAGAGATTAGCTGCCAGAGTATTAACACAGAACTTACTTGAAACATATAAAGCAACAAGGCCTAGTTGATAAAATGGGAGAGCAGGATTTTTCTTATTATTAGACTCAGATATAAGGTGAATCCTAAAACTGGAAACAATACTAATTTCTTTATGTAACATAGTTCTCCTCCATACATGGAAGATTACTATGAAGCCAAACAGTCTTCTTTCATGTATAAAAAGAGAATTTATGTCTACCAAGTTTTTTATACCATGCAGTTTTTTGGGATACCTTGACAGCTTAAGTATCCAGCCTCAGACATGATCTTTCACCTTATGAGTTTGTGTTAGATCCTAATTTCTTTTTCATATCTGTATGTAATAACTCACAAACAATTAATAGCTGAAATCTTTCATACCAATATAAAATTTAGAAGGATGTAGAAATACTTCAAATCCATAAATATATTCTGCTAGTTTTCCAAAGCACCCATTGCCTAAATGTCATACAGACTTTCTAAAAATGATTTAGTGATTGAGAAATCAATTGTTGGTACTGTGCAGTGGTATTGTCAAGACCTGCAGAGATACTGGCACTTCCTCAGTATTTAAACACTCCTAGATGCAAAGGTATTCACATAATTAAATACATTGTTAAAGATCTAAAACATTCAAAGTATTTAAAATCACAGTTCTCCATATGAAAAAAAAGAATAAATGATCATATTATTGCTCTTGTGAAACATATTATTTGCAGGTAACATCATTACTTTTATTTCACCTAGCAAATAAAATTGCCATAACAAATTCTCATAGACTGTGTGAACAGTCCAGATAATTGCATGTAATGGGATGTCACAGGGTGAACCACTGAGGTTAAAAAAATGTTCTGGAGTAAATAAACAGTGATCTTCATTGTTTCTTGTTCCTAAAGGGCAAATCTTTACGTTTCCAACAGCCTTCTCAGGTTTTTCTCTGTTTTTTTTGCTCATCCTCAAGGGTGAATACCTTCCAGTACTGTATAAACTAGAACTGTGGTATCTGTTTGATTTATAGTCTCAATTACTCTCTTTTAAACATGTGATGATTTCTTTGAAAAATTGGGAGAAATATTTCTTGCACTTGGAAAGGGAAATGTTGAGGAATATGATAATCCTCAGTTTCTTAGCAGCTCATTTTGAAATTTCACAGAGATGTCTCCCATACAATCTTTATCCTGATGCTGGAGACAGCCTTTATGTCACCATAGACATTCAGCCCATCAGCATAAAGAAATCTGTGTAAAGCTGGACCCAAGCCCCTGAGAACCCTAATTTTTTTTATGAACAGCTTCTATCTGATACTGACTCTAAAATTGCTGAGATCAAGCCTTGATGGAAACAAGGAGAAACAGTGCTGATATAGACTTAATATCAGCAATTTTAGAGTCAGTATCAGATAGAAAAAGGTGCATTATAACAAATGTTTAAGATAGCAAGATACAGTGCAATTTCCCCCCCATCATTCTCTGTCTCCACCCTTTCCCATTTCTTCCTCCTTCACTCTTTCACTCCCTATCTGCCCCCACAATGGGAAGCAGAGCTGGGGCTTTCGGGTCAGAGACGACAAATTCTCTGTGGGAGATTCTGCTGGCAGCCTGAGCTGTGCCCAGTGATGCTGAGGAAAATGGCACTCTTAGCAGAGCTATGGGATCACTCAATTTGGCGTTCTCTGCTGTGGGGGTGCCTACGGGAAACAGAGCTCCAGGGAATGTGAGGTTTCCACCCTGCCTGCTGAAACAAGCCTGTGCTTTGGGCACAGAGGGAGATGGGCACAGTTTGTACTCAGGGTGCGTATGGTAGGTGAGCTGAACATTCCTTTTTAGTTTTTGAAATGGTAAAAATCAAATAGATATGTGAATTGATTCTATCCTCAGGAGTTCAAGAACTCCTAATCCCTACTACACAGAGCAATTTGCCATAACAAATTAGTTATTTTATGAAATGGCAAATTTCCATAGCAGAAAACTCTGTCAACATAAACTGCTTAAACAAAGGTTTGATTGTTCTGCAAATAACTAGATTCACAGACAAAGAATAGAAAGACTCAGTATTGTACTTAAAACTAAATGATCTCTGAGTTAATAAAAAAAAATATTTTCTGAGCTAGAAAATATGGAATGACAAAAGCTTGAATCTCCAATTTTTAAAAGATTTCTCCACAGAGAGGGAGGCCATTTCCAGAAAGTAGCCTTTAATACATCTGCATTTCTACCTGTGGGGAAGACAGGTGTCTCACTTAAATGACTGTTACTGATCTGACTTGCATTTTACATGCAGTATTTTCATACTCTGCTGCTACTGCAACACACTTTGCAACGTAGAGCAAGAGCCTTAAATAATCTCTTAGCTCAATACAATTTTTCCTAGGCTAGCATTTCATTTGGTATGAGTCTGAACATGATATCATGCTCCTATTTGGGATACAGAGTCTCTGAGACCGTATCTGCTTGCCTTTCTCTCTTTCACTCTCTTATCAGTCACAATCAGAAATGCTTCTGACATCTTCTGACAGATGAGGCTGTATCTTCCTCTGAAGCCTGCCTGCAGCACAGTGCATTGACTGCCTGTAACTCTGCCCACAGATTAGAAGGACAGGGTACTTGCAATGGTTCACAATCAGAGGAAAAAAGATTATTTTTCCTTTGATATTGCAATTTTTTAAAATAAGTTAAAGATTCTTTACCCCTAAATGTAGTTAGAAGATAATTTTTTAGAAGTAGCAAGCAGCTGCTGTGAATGTAATGTAAAATATCAACAGAAGGGTCCCACTTTTCAAAACATTTTTAAGAAGTGGGTAAGTTTGAAAATTCTGATTCTAGCCCTTAAAATAATCTTCATTTAAACTACAAGTGTTGGGGTGACTAAGTCAAACTAAAACTCTTTCTATGCCTCTATTTGTAAAACTTACAATGGTAAAGTCTCTCTTAAAAAACCCTAATTCTGGCTTTATTCAGTGTGTTCAGAAACATCCTTTGTCTATAGGAGGGTTTTCACTAACACAGCTTTTTATACTAGACTCTGTGAACAGTGAATACCATTGCATGGATGAAACATGAAAAAAACCTTATAATTTCTTAAACCGTGTACGGTAAAGCCACAACTTAGGCTGACACAATTTCATATCTGCCTGGGCTAAAACTCAGGCCATTTCCTTTACATAACTGACTTTCCAATGTACACCAGAACAGATTGCCCAGAGAGATTGTGGAGTCTCCCACAGCAGAGATATTCAAGAACTGTCTGGATGCAACCCTATGCCATGCACTCTAGGATGACCCTGCCTGAGCCAGGAGGTTGGACCAGATGACCACTGTGGTCCCTTCCAAACCGGCCCATTCCGTGATTCCATGAGCTCCTCTTCCAGCTGCAAGGAACTGCAGGAACTGCCAGAGTTGCAGAGGGACATTAATCAGTAAACAACCTGCCTGCTCAGCAAGTACTCGACTCTGAAAACAGTGAGGGCAATCTAAGGGACCAAAACTATAGCAGCACTGGTGACTTAGTAGAAACATCTTCATAAAAGCTTTTCTGTTCTGTGTGTCACTGAAATCTACTGTATCCCATATCTCAGAAACAGCCTACCATTCTCTACATTGCACTTAATTTGTTCCCAGGTAAGAAAAATATGTAGCAGGTCAAATATGAGGGTAAAATACGTTGAATCTCATGTGCCAAGAAGAACCACAAGAACAACTCTGTTGACAGTGTTATTCATATTTGATGTTTTAATGTAAATTAGCTGAACCAATTTTTTCTCTCTGCTGCACTCAAGTGGCACTTCTCTGCAGAGCTCAGTGCTATCACAATTTGGATGCCAGTTTTCTACAGAGACTGACTTACTATTGTTACTTTATAAATTAATTAATGTCTTGTATACCTGCAACATGAACAAGAACTCGCCGGTTCAAAGGCATTAGACTTGCTTGTGTTGAACTTAATAAAGTGTAAAACAGTTTAGGTAATGAAGAAGTTGTTAACACCAGATTGTGACTAATTTTCTGTCTGCTACTAGGAGAAAGGGCATTATTTCCCATGCCAGAACCTATAAATCAGTGTGGTGAAAATCATTTTAAGACAAGTGTTCTCAGGAGAAAATAAAGGTTACAGATTCACCAAGGAGAAATGCCCTTTTAATATAGTATTTCAGAAAATGTCTCTCAAAACTGAGGAATTAGCTCAGAGGCTGGCTTCTGAAATTCTCCTGAAGTCAGAGCTAAAGTAGTTCAACTGTCGAAGTGTAGTCACCAGATGACAAAGTGTGGATAGAAGGCAGTGAGACCTCTCTGCTAATTATTTTCTACGTCCTAAACATCAGGGCCTTTTGAGACATTTTAGAAATTAGTTTTCTTACCAGCAAACTAATTTTTATCAGCTATAAAAAGATGCAATGCCGAGCACAGATTGACGTTGAAAGATTTCACATTTTTTTGTGAAATGTGAAAGAATTTTCACTAATACTTAGAAAATAGCAGATGTTAGCTTCAGCTTATTCACATTAGTAGTAAACATGATTCATTTTTTTAAAAATTATTATCCAAGTGATGCTCTAAAGCCATGAATACTAATTAAAAAATTCTAAGGTAGTGAGACCAAGCTGCGGTGGCCTACTAGGTGGTCCAGATAACTGTGACATTGCCCCCCGAGAGGCTGACATACTAAAACATTATAATCCCCCCTTTGTCATATTATTGGATTTGAAACAATGTTTGCTGTGGTGTTTAAGCAAAAAAAAAAAAAAAANGCCAAAAGGGTTCAGGAGGTTAATAATCAACAACAACAACAACAATAATAAATCGGTAGTGCATATGAAAACCTCTCTTTAAAGCAAATGTGTTTCACAGTTCAGGAAAAAAAAATAAACTCTACAAGCAAATATTCATGCAGAAATAATCTATTCAGCACTATAGGGATCCTATAAATAAAGTATGGATTGCTGCTTTTGTCTCCCACTTATTTTGAAAATAAGAAGCAGAAGTAGAACTAAGTCTATTGGTAGGAGAATGAGAAGAGGATCCCTGAAACATTTGGAAATTAAAGGTTTCAGTGATCTCTGAGCTTTCAATTCAGGTGCTATAAAAAAAAACTAAGCAGACATTTCAGGATGGTCACCAGAACTTCACAGACTCATCAGAGCTGGAATAGATCTTGTAGGTCATCTAGTCCAAGCATCAATCACTCACCTCTGCCCACGAGCAGGCACCCAAACCAATGTCCCTGCACCCCTCAGTCCTCACAAGTGAGACGGACATTCTGCAGAAGTAGTGAAATTTTTCTCCCTTTGTAAAATATATCTGAGCTTTATTATCAAAAACAACTATTCATTGGTACAGAAGTTGTTCAGAAGGAGGTGCTCATTTGAAGAAACACCCATCAGAAAAGTTTCTTGGGTTCAGGACAGAACTCCTGGAGCTGCAGGTAAATGTCTGTCTGAAACCACCTACATGTGCCCCTCCAGCAGTGTAGGAGCTCGAGTTGCACCCTGGGCTAAAGGTGGGGCAGTGGACTGTGGGTTGCCTCTGCAAGGCCCCATGAAGACACAGCTCAACCCTTAGGGGACACTGCCATCATAATCCAGCTCAGGAAAGCTGACAAAAGCAGAGCAGAAACTCGCATCTTTCCTTCCACACCTTCTTGAGAGCACTAACAACAGGCTCTTGGCTACTTCTGTCTTTCTGAGGTAGAAAGGGAAAACATTTCCCAGGCAACCTCTAATGCACAGCAATTTTCCAGAACCAGCTATTTCATTTAGAGACTAAAGTGAATTTTAGCTTTTTAGAAACCCTGGCCATTTCTATCAGCTTTGATGATGATATATAGGATGAACTTCATTCAGTGTTCTCATGCTGCACTGGTGTTTGTTACCATACTATTACAGAGATTATACTTTGCTAGTGGATAGGATTGCTATAGTTATAGTTTCATGGTTCAAAGAGACAGGATGTCACAATCCTACTGCATGAAAATTTTCTTGTGATACAGCACAGTACATGTTGGTTCCTAAACAAAATTACTATTTTCCTGTTATTCCTCAGCTTTTAAAAATATTTAGCTTAAATAGCTGTGTCCTTAAAACAGATCATAGTCTGTTCTGAAAATGAGCAACATCAGCCCCTTCTGTATTACAAATATATAAAGTTTTGCAGACGCTAGTACATAAGCTAAAAATTAAATGTAGGGATCTGATTTCGAATAAAATCTGGTAAACATTTATTTTCTCTGAGAAAGAGAAGGAGAGAACAGAGGGTTAGAGTGTGATAGAAGGAAAAGAATATATTACAGCTTCTGTGGAACCAGAAAAGCAGCCCTGTTGTTCCACAGTGCTGAGAAAGTTGTGGAAAACTGGTGTGAAACAGGTATGATGCAAGGTTAATTAACCTAAAATTCAATCTAACCAATGAAGAGAAGGAATGAATTTTAGTCCTGAAAGCTCAGTGTGTCTGATCTTTCACAGGTATAAATTGAAGGAGTTCTATTAAACTCAGTGGAATCATGACATTTTACACTCTCATACAACATTCCAATTTGAGTCTTGTTTTTATCTTGTAGCTGTTCTGCTTTTCAAAGCAGTGGTAGTAAAACAAATCAACTGTGCACTGGAGGAATTTGCTTGGTGAAGAAATACATTCCAGTTGTATCTTTCTACCTGATACTTAAAGTTTGCTCAAGAAATTTTTTTTTTATGAGAAAATTTTATTTAGGATTCTAAGAGCATTTTCAAGCATTTTTAATACATGTTCTCAGATCCACTAGAGCAGAAAGCAACTTGCTGTCTTCCCAAGCCCTGAATATGGAAGGCTCCTCTCTTTCCTTCACTGATGTGTGCAAGTTCTTCTTTATTAATCAGGACTAATTATTGTTTTCCTAGCTGTCCTACAGTCTTCTAATGACCATATTGATTAAACTGGAGATACTCTGCCTAATTACATTTATGATGGCCATTCTGATGCTACTTGAACATTGCTATTAATACATACTCAGATGTTACGGCAGTGTGTAAAAAAAAATGACTCTGCATAAGTCAGACAGAGCTACATCATACTCCAACATTTGAAACAGAAAAGGCCCTAGAAAATGGTCTGTTTCAACATGGTTTTCAGCTAAGACAAAGCCAGAAGTGTGCTTTCTCCAGGAAGGTGTCATGCATCTGTTTTCATCTCTTTCTGGGTGCCTACGTGAGGTCTCCTCCTCCACCCCAGCAATCTGGTATGCACCAAGCTGTCATTCTGTCTAACCTTCTCAAAGGTTTAAAGCCAAGTGGTAAGTTAAGGAAAAGGCAAAACCAAATATCAGGTGTTGCTGATATTTAGTGTACTTCAGCATGCAGCTGCATATGTGTGCCTATACAGAAATATGAAGCAGATTATGTCCTCTGGGGCTGTGTAAGCAGAGGTCCCTGCTGTTACTCTAAACCAGATCACTGTACATTAAGGGGGAAATAGCTACACCCTTTGGATGACAGAAGAATTTTTGAGAAAGAACAGAGGCATTTCAGTCAATACGTGTTGGCACAGCAACCACCTGGGGATCCACACCTCCTTTACCAAGGGATGAATCCTTGCACACTTGATGGTAACTCGGCCACCTCGTGTTAGGACAAGCCCCAGATCCTAGCCAGTCTTTACATGCCCTGTAGGAAGTGTACTAAGTTGTGTAGGGGGAAAGAGAAGAAATAAGAACATGAGCATACATATCCTTTCTTTCAGAAGTAATAAAGGGCAGTTGCCAATGGCAGCAGAACTGATCACACAGTGGATCAATACCATCCTCTGGGACTTTTCTAGTTAAGTTGATGCTTCTTAATTTCATTTTTACAGATGTATATTTCTCAAAGCCATTCCTGAGTTGCTGCATATTCAGTCAAAACATGCCTACCTCCTGCTTTATTCTTTGAAAGGTAATGACCATCCTTTTCAAAACACCTTTCCTACATACAGAGGGGTTAGTATCATAGACTCTGCTGTGAACAACCATGCAGAAAACTGCACACAGGTCCTGACAGCAGCTGCCCCACAAGTGTGGTTTTCATACCACCATGACAATTAGCTAAACTTAATTTGACAGGAGATTCTCTGCTCTTCTTTTCAAAATCTTACACTGCCAGCATTAACATACACCATAGTGAGATATTAGTTGGTGAGTTTTCTCATACCAGAAATTTTTGTGGGTAACTAATAAAAACCTACCAGCTACAGGAAAAAAAAAAGCGCCTCTGCAACTGTTTCTTTCCCAATATTTGTTTCTACGTTTTAAAAAATAACCTGCTCAAAGAGAAGTAAATCTTGCTGCTTGTGTCTGAGGGCAATTCTATAGCTAAAATGTAACAAATCTGTTGCTGTGTGTGACTGGAAGAATCCTAACTGTTCATGCCCATCTATTAAGAGGAAGAGGTCATCAGCTATGTTTATCCATCCAGGCAACCCGGATGTCTGATTTGGCTGGACAGCAAGCTAGCAGAAGAATATCATATGCCACCACAAGACTATGTGACTTAAATAAGTAGCTAAACTGAGCTCTTATCCATCCTCACTCACAGCTCCTACTGAAAGAAAGAATAAAAAAGAAAGAACAGAATAAAATAATACAACTCAATAGGACCCTTTCATTAATTTAGTTTCTCTCATTTGACACTGTTTACATACTTAAATGATAGCTCTAGACTTTCCACTTTTCAAAGAACACAAGTGACAAATGTTTATCAAAATTACTGCATCAATGGACTGATGATACCACACCATTCAATGTGTGCAAAATAAATGCTTAATTCACTGGACTGCTGGTTTTTGAGAATCATCTCTGCCACTAAATTTTCACTTACAGTTTTGTCACTGAAGTCTGGTCTCTGGAAACACACTTCATCCTATCTGAACTGTCTCTGATTTGTTAATTTTCTACTTTAAAACTGGAGGCTTTAAAACAGATAGCTATCACTAGCCCAGACCTAAGCACTGTGTACCCTTGCAGTATATCTTCTGAATCCCACAGTCTGATACAGGATAACAGAAACAACAGGGTTCAGAGCTTCAAATACTGTTTTCTAATGCAGTTTTTTTGGAATGACACTGCAGTAAGAATAATAGTAAGAATTAAATGTAACAGTTCTCCACAGTTTCTAGGATGATACAGAAGAATTATTTTTGCAAAGAAAACCTTGCAGAAGTGGACTTCACATTTTCAAATTCTGTGAATTAGTTAAACAAGTTGTCTTCAATGAAAAAAATGCATTCTATCTCTCTAGTGTTTATACAAAGCTAATACTTCAGGTCTGAAAAACTGCTACTACTGTCAGAAGGCACGTTATTTGGTTTCCACTCATTCACTGTGAAACACAAAAGGTTACTAGCCATCCTCATCTGATTGCACATGTGGTACCTGGCACTGTGACCCATCTTCTCAGCATTAGTCATCTTTAGGTGCCAAAATTGAGGCACCTTGTGGTGGCCAGAGAGAGAAAAAGCATCAGAACCTCTGAACTTTTCATACACTTAGGCTGCATCTGTATCCCAGTGTCATCAGGGTATAAACTCTAAATAACATCAATTCTATACCCTGAAGCTTGTGACTGAAAAGCACAAATTTCACACTAAAGGCGAAGCCAATGTTTTACTGGAAGTGTAATAACTGATGTCCCTGCTAGAGTAAGCCAGCTTGTTGGCTGAGGAAGAAGAAAGATGAATTTCATAGTTCCAACATCTTCTACTCAACATGGATGTGAGAGGAGGAATACTGACCCATCACTTCTTTACAAAAGATTTAATTTTGTTCTGGCAGCTAGTAGGACTGCAGCTATCCCTTTCATTTTCACCCTGTGACAAGCACATGGAATGTTGTAATAATTTCAGGCATGGAAATGGAGTAACAACGTGATGATGAACAACACTGAGTAACTATGAATTCTCATTCACATGGGGTATCTTCCTGGCTGCTCCAAACAACTTGCTTTTCTTTTAGACCAGAAATCAGAACAACTCTCATCAAGAGCTTTTGGCCATATATCTGCCTTGATGTGAGGAGAGATTAAGTCTCAAATATTTTCTCTGATTAAATAGAGACATGTCAGGTTTTACTCTATTGACAGTAACGACTTGGTGAGTAGATGGCTTCTTTGCATCATACAGCTCCTATAAAGGAAACTATCATTAAAAGAGCAGGTTTTTGCCTGAGATTAAAAATTTACAGGAAAACCATATATGTGTCATAGAATACCAATTTTCAGATAATTTCTGTTTAAGTATCCTTTACTATTGGTAGAAGAACTGTGTGATGAGCAAAAAGGAATTACATATGCTCAAACATCCCAAATATACATCATACTTGCCATGAAGACACTGGAAAATCAGTCTGCTACCATGACTTACCTAGAGCTCTGGTAAGGGTGAACAGAGGGCTCAGTTTCAGAAGGGAAAAGGACACAAAAAGGGAAAAAGGGGAGCTGTTGTTATAATGATATATTTATATACTATTTTATACAATTAAACATTTTACAATTTTAAAAAGTGATCTGCAGTGTATTGGATTAGGCTCAGCAGAGTGCACCTTGCTCTGATGGAATCACTGGAACTTCACTGGTGACAACTCCTGTCCAACCTATGGAAATAAACTCAGAAGCAGCCATTCATAGCCCATGAAACTTCTGCAATACACAATTTTTTTGAGACAATGTGAGCGCAAATCAGTCAGTAAGTTTTTCATCCACTGCAGAGAGGCCAACATTAAATTATTTTTTTTTTCTAGATGTTGAATTGAGATTGTTCAGAGGAAACATTGCAGATAAACTTTTCTTACTAAACCAGTAAAACTCATTTCTTCAGCTGAAGTTCCCTTACCATATTTTCTATTAGTACCACCACTAGTAATTGCTACAGAACACAGATGCACCAACATGTAGATACAGAGCTTAAATACAAAGCTTCTCTAAAAATTGTTTATCAAAGGAAGTTAATAATTTAATTCTCAGAGATTGTTATAAGCAAATATCTTACAGATTATCTTTTGGAAACTTGAATATATTCATACAGTTACACAGTTTTCCTTACAGAACAGGTTATAGTCTCTATATGCTGAGACACATTCTTAGTTAATTTACAAATCAATCATCTAACCAGCCTATATTAGCCTTTCTGAATCTGAGCCTAGAGAAGTAGTACTTTAGTTTTTGAAAACATCTGGTAGTTCACATAGTAAGAATTTGGGGAGGGCTGAGGAGAAAGGAATGACATGGAGATCACAGAACAACAGTTCATCCTACTAAGCTTGACTTTGGGTTGTTGGATGATACGAGAAAATATCTTCCAGCATCTTCAAAGAGATGGGGCACTAAAGAGCTTATCTGTGACAAACCTCTTTGTTTCTGCAGTCATCAGTGAAGATACAGCAAAGGAAATGGAGGAGCTGCAGTTATGCTTTTGCAATACACAAAGTCCTTGTTTTCCCACTAGGCACTGCAGAATAGCAATTGTCCATTCACAGCACATAGCACATCCTCTGCATTTCAGAGCTAATATTTTTGCAGTCCTTAAGCCAGCATGCTTCAGCCTTGAGTAGTTAATTTTTTCAGCCCTATGGGGTTATGCACTGCAGGAGACAGGTGTGCTCACGTTCAGTTACTAGTTAGAGAAATTGTTTTTTTAGGTATAATTTTAAAGTTAAACTGAAATATTTTCAAATTGCAGAAAATCTCTATCTAAAGCAACATCAAACAGAGCTATAAAAAGTCTCTTTCCACAAATCAGAAAAATATGAAGACTGCTGGTCATTGAGCATACCTGTATATTAATCTAATTAACAACAGAAATCTCCTGTGTTGGTTGGAGTTATTTTTAAGACCACTTGTACACACACACACACAAGCTCTGACAAGTGGCTCATCCTCTCATAATCTGCAATCACGCTCTTGAAAACAACGTTAGTTTGATGGTAGCAGTTGCTTTCATTTACTGCAGCACACACTGCCCACTGTGATGCTGCAATATTCATTCAAGGCAGATCAGTGGCTCCAATATGAATTGAAGCTATGTGCTATCAAACAGATGCCAGGCTACATCACTTCAACTCCAGAGCAAATTTCCACTTTTCTCTTTTAGGCAGCAAAAGCTGTATGAAAACTAGTGTTGATATAAGATGACCAGCTCTCCCCCTCCCAGTGGGGACCTGTTTCATAGTCAGAGCTCAGTCTGCTTCTTAATTTTGAACTTCTGAACCCAAACTAAGTAAAGTAATCTAAGCATGTATTAAAGAAACAACCCAAAAAAACAGTACATGTACTCCTAAAAATGAGGCCGATATTCTTTTCTGCTTGACCTGTTTATTTCCAACTCTTCCTCCCTCCATTCTAACTCTCAGAAAAACTCACAGCCCTCTCAGAACAGGAACAAGTTTCTGTTTTCTTCTCCCTTCATCTAAGCCAGACAAGTCCCAGGTCTCCTCTCCTGCCACAGAGCAATAGGAAAACACATAGAAAAATCAATCACACTTTCCCCAGTGGGGTCAGAAAGGACTACCACAAGAGAGTCTTTTTTGCAATCTCCTGTAACCATCAAATGGTTAAATCAACATAAATTAACATTTTCATCTAGTTTGACTAAAGCGAAAAAGGGAGGAAATTCAAAAAACGGTTGCTGTAGTAACAATCACCAGTAAAAATCTTTTCCACTAAATAATAGTATTATCTCCCTTTCCACCTCACAATTTTAGCACCCCTTCAAAAAATAATCATGCTGCCTCTTTTAGATTTGCTGTACATACCTCAACCATTAAACAAGACATTTAACCATAGTGGCAGTTCTGTGACCTTTGAATGCCGTGAAATCTCTAAGCGGTGCAGCTTGTTCATGAAGACTTGTACTGCAGAATCCAGCAACTGCATCCAGGATTGGGAATAGAAATAAGTAACGACAGCAAACAAAAAATAATAATAATTAAAAAATAAAAAGAAAGGATTTTTTTTTTAAAGAAGGGGGGAAGAAGGGGGAAAAAAAAAAAGAAAGCAAACCTCCCCAAGTCCCCCAATGAAACCACCTTAAGAAGCAAAAAGGCTGTGGCAGAGAGCGCGGTGGTGTGCCAGGGTGCGGGCAGGGGCAGCGCTGGGCTCTGCAGTGTGCCGCCCGTGTCAGGCAGCGCAGGCCGGGCGGGCGGGGAGGCGCTGCCGGAGGAGCCACGGGCGCGCAGCGCAGACCAATCCCGGCCGTGCTGCCAGCGCCGCCGAGAAGCCTTTGCTGTTTATGTTTCCCCAACTCGGGAGTGACGTCAAAGGGTTTAGTTTTTCCTCTGCATGTGCTATTAATTTTAAGCGACTACTATGGGAGGAATGTGGCAGTGATTTAGGCAGGCTACCCTAGGCGAAAGGAACCGGAGTCATGATTTATCTGTCCTGGATCCAGCTCAGAAAAATTTTATACCCAGAGGTACCAGCAAAATCCAAAATATCCTCACAACATGGGGAAAGGGTATAAATTTGCTTACATATATTGAGGTATTCTTAAATATACACAAGATGTTTTCCAGGGAGAGCTGGGTTATCTCTATGGGTTGTGGTGCAAAATCAGACCTGATTCTGCCCTCGCCCTACAGTAAATCAGGAACTGCTTGTCTAAGTTCAGCAGTGTCACACCAGTGTAAACCTGGCTGAGGAGATAAGACTGAGACTACTGTACACATCCTGTTATCAGTCAGCAGGAGCTACACTGCAGATTAGCAAACTGCTTTCCTCACCCCATCCGAGTCACGGATGCAGTCACCCTCGGGGTCTGATCTGGGCACACAGCTGTTCCTTCCACCAGCAGACTGCAGCCCAGCTGTGCTCACCTGTGAGCTCTGCTGTGTACCACCACACTGCCTTTTATTTCGTACCAAGCCCACATCAAAAGGCAAGAGGAAGGTAGAGCCTGGCTTTCAGTATAACCACACCATTAACAGTGGAGAAACCACTTTGCTGAAGGATCAAGAAACAAATAACATTCATCAAGGTCAATTAGCATGGGCAAAAAAAGGCCAAAACAGCACAAGATAATTGATGGGAGGTCAGTTGACAACAGTAACTCTTTCGTTATCTGCATCGTTTTGATTTTATCGATTTGTTCTTCCAGGGAATCCTTTCAAAGTTCTCAGTCTACGAGGCACAATTAATTTCTAAAAAGTCTTAACAATCTGATATTTAATTTTAAAACACAGAGAAATGCTTTTAAAAATGAGTAGGCAGAAAGCTTCTGGGAAAGAAATTTCTCAGTGCTCCACAGAACATATACAAATACAGTTGAAGTCATAGGAACTTCCCCATGACCACCAATTGATTGTACCAAAATGCACCTCCAGAGAGGCCAAAATATTTAATGATTTTGCTTACTGAAAAGTCTGTCTGTGCTATCACTGCTAATGCAATCATCTTTCCAAACAAATGCTAAGAGTTACAGGGATGTAAATGCTAGAACAACATATTAAGAAGTATTAAATAAAGTAGAGATTTAAAAAATCAATTAGAGCACATTAAGTTCACTGACTGTACTTAGAGAACAGTATATGCAATGTCTTGTTACTGGATTTTTTAAAAACTATGGTTAGCCAACTATTATTCATTAATGGTTTTGATACAGATGGTCCTACTGTGGAGTGTAGATGTAAGAGTAGGAGATTTTCAAATGTCTATTTCAGTCTGAGTATTTTCTTGATTTTGAATTTTAGGATCAATCTCATTAACAACATTACATGACATTTCACTAATTAGAGTCCAGGTACATTCCAGTTTTGCACAAAGTCCTAGGTCTTGTCTCTCTCCTAAAAAAATAGAGGTTACTTCAGCCTCCTGCCACCAAGTGGCCCTATGACAGTGAGTGGTCACTGGGGGTTCTGTGAGGTAGAGGTCTCTGATGAAAAGACAGAGAGGCCTGGAAGCACTTCTGATTGCAGTTTCTACTTGGACAAAGAATCTTAATGCCTGCATGAGGAGATGCAAGTAAGGGTAGGAATGAGAAGGAATATCTTGGTTACCTCATCATAGCCATGCATTTCCATGATGGAGTGGGAAGGACTGATGAGAAAAAATGGGCTCCACCTAGCAAAGAAAAAACTTCAGCATAGATTTGCTAATCTGATTTGATATATGCTAAAATATCCTGTCAGGCTGCTGACATACATGTCCAGATAAATGTGACCCGCATTGGCCTAAACAAAAAAGCTGAAAAGGTTAAAACTCTGATTCTTTAAAAAAATGCCATTGAAGGAAGAAAAAAGAAAACAAAACAACTGATGCTCTAGACTGATGTGAACTGTATCTAAACACACATAATGGAGCCAGTACACTTAAAGCAAGATCAAAATTATGGCTCAATTGACATAACAGAAACTTGGTAGGGTAGAGTCATGTGAGTATGTGACTGGAATACTAATGCCAAAGAGCACTGCTTGTTCAGGAGCAAGAGGAGGAAACAAGAGGAGAAAAGGTGAAGGACATTATGCCTCATGTCTCACTGAGATGTTCAGAATGAAGCAGGAAACATGCATTGAAAGTTTGAGCAATAGTAAAAAGGACAAGAACATAGGCATTGTTGGGAAATCTGCTGCAGATCCAGGCAGATAAAGACTAACTTTTTCTAAGCAGATAGCAGGATTGTCCAAAGCATAGAACTTGGCTGTAATAGGAGATTTTAATCATGCAGCTCTTGAAAAAAGAGCTGAGCTTGACTCAGACGCCATGGTTACTTCTCCCTGGAATAAGCATTAGAGTATATATGGGAATCACTCAAATTTATGAGCCTGCCTTTTTAAGCAATCCTTCTTGATGAAGTAATTTATTTGACTTCCTTTTCCAGTTCCGGTTCAGCTCTGGAGATGCTTTAATATTTGTTTTTAGCTATTCTCCTTTCTTGTTATAGGTGGCACACCATGTTCTCTCTTACCTTGGAATCGCACTCCTCTTCACAAATCTGCAATCCTTCTACTGTGGTCTTTGGAAAGGAAGCTGGATATTAGACAGGCTGCTTAACTGGCCTCGCCCAGACCACACTCCTTATACCCAGATATAATCCTTGAAACTTAAAAAGAATAAATTCATCTCAGTGCCAGTAAAATTTGTTTGCACATGATAGAATGGCAGGCACTGTGCATGGAGAGGCAAAAAGATGGCTCCTTCCTAAGATACCTTCCACTTTCTTCCCATTGCTTTATTTCTACCCTGACCGTCTTTAGGACGGGCTGCAGAACTGAACCAAATATTGCTCTTCATATTGCTCTCAATGACATCTGAATGGGAGCTGGGAATAAGGAGTGGAAAATGAGGCATCACATTCAAGCTGCTACCACAGATGAATGAGTTCATGCCTGACTCTTCCTTTTCACTTTCCTTCACTCCCCACAAAATTGTTCCAAATTGCAAAGTTGCAGATGTTACAGTGATTCTCCAAAGTCTACTTGTCCTTAGGGCATAAACATGTAAATCTGAGGATGCTGAAAACTCTGTGATGAAAGTTGTTCTTTGTCAATTCCATTGCAGCTTTCTTTGTCAGGGTATGATAGAGGTGGACAAGTAGTGCAGTGACAGTGGCCAGCATTCATGAAAGCAAAAGAAGGAAAGGGTCAACAACCACAGTCAAGGTATACTTTCAAGGAAGTTTATACTTATCCCACCCCATAAATACAGACACACTACTGTTGAATGTGAATTCACATATTATACTGTAATTTCTGTTGGGAAACTTCTAAAGGCAAATTTCTCCAGGCTGAATTATGTGAAACTGCTCCTAGTGACTAGATGTGAATGTTCTCTGCCTGTTTATTTCTAAATCAATGCCTTCAGATTAGTCATGTTATAGTTGCAATGAATGCCTGGAAGCATCCTTGGTGCACAGTTTGTGGAACAGACTCCCTCGACTCCCTTAGAGTTCTTTTCTTCTCCTGGGACCTGTGTGATGTTCTCAGTGTGTTTACAGAGAGCCTGTGTGAACTCTCAGAAGCTGCTGTCAGCTGATACCAGCTGAGGGTCTGGGCTGTTTGAAATGACCCGGGGCCATGTGACTCAGACAAGAGTGGAGGCTGGTAAATGCACAATGTTGTTCAGAGTGAGCTGGTTCCCACAGAAGGACACGGATTACTGACATGACTTTAGTCCTCATTTATTTGACCTAAAAGCTGGTGTGTTGGTAGATAGTTTGGACTTCTGGGCTTCCAAGTGCTATCATAAGAAGATTACACTGCTCTCAGGAAAGGTGTCTCCAAAAGGGAATGATCTTGAGGTTTCTCAAATTTATCCATGCAATATTTTGTCAGCCTTCCAGAGTTGATGCCACCTACCTCTTGTCAGACATCTTTTCCAATATGAGATCGAAATTCAGCTTTTTCTGGCAAAAATTTCCCTCTAACTGTCCCCTACGCCCTATCAGAGTTCCCAATCTTCTTCCCATGAACTGCTGAGGTTTGGGTTTTTTTAAAAAAAATAGTCTTTCTTTATGTCATTCTGTTCTTTTTAGCTTCCTTTTTACTTTTTACTTCTATACACTTATTCATAGATTTAAGTGATGGGAAATATCCCAAATAAAATAGACCTTTTTTAATCAAAAACTTTAACTTTTAATCAGAAGAGAGTTCAAATAATTTCTCATCTATTTTACATGGACTAGATACTCCATGTAAACAACATTGGATGAGCTCAACGAGCATTATACAGGCTGATGACATCAGGAAGAGAATTTCAAATACCCACTACCTTGAGGCAGTGATCTAGAATGTTGCGTGGACCTTGATTTTCAGCAGATGGGACCCTTGAATTAATTAAAAAATAACTGGATACATGAATGTCATGAACTTATTTTGGGTCCAGTCATAGTCTGGTTTCTGTTTTGCAGCATTTAAATGACTTCCAAAGGGTGTCAGTTGGATTACTAGTGAACAGGATGACAGCATGACTCTGCCCTCAGAGTCGGGTCTCCTGGCCACAGAGCAGTGTAAAACCCCCAAAGTCAGCATAAGCCATCCAGCAAAGGTGCAGTTCATACAGCTACCACAAATGCTGTACACAGGCACAAAGGACTTCATCAAATGGGACAAGGAGCTGGCACACAGTTCCCAGGCATTGAAAAAGACAAGGGAGAAAACATTGCTGTCAATGACTCATATTTGTTTTAGAGATCAGACCACATGCAAAAACATTTTGTTTTGTCAGACTCGGTACAATAATATTTGACATTTGATTTCAAACCCAGGAAAACTGAGAGGAGACAGGTGAAAATTTTAAGTATTTTTCCTTACCTGAGAGAGAACAAGCTTTTATTTTGGCCAATGCTGAGTACTTTTGTCTTCACTCTGTCACTCACAGGTGGGTGGCAAAACTTCCCCCTAAAAACCAAACATGTCCAGAGAAAATTTGAAGTCATAAAGAGCAGCAAGATCAGCAAATCCAAAACTTTATCTTTTTAATACCACTTTATTTCCTTAGCAACTCATACAAAAATACCCCTAATTATCATCACATACATGTCAAATAGTCTGCAGAGTTAAAACGTATGTAGCAGTGTACAATCAGTGACATTTATGCAGAAATATATCTGTGGCTTTCAAAGAACAGTGATGATTTGCAGTGGTTTTCCATGCAGTTTGTGCCTTTAAATGAATCATAACTTGAAACTTTTAAAAAGAAGAAGTTAAAACTGGTATGAATCCACTCAAATGCTAAAGATGTGAACACCGGATAAGGTAGGTAAGTCAGGAAAATAATGAAAATGTATTGAAGGTACATAATGGATAAAGTCTTTTAAGTCAATAGGATTTCACTATTTACTTCAATGGATTGCATCTGCTGTACCTTGTAATTATAAATTTAGGAAGAATATATTCAATGTTAAACAGTGTAGTGATACTTCAAGATGCTAATCTTCAAATTTTCCCATATATTCAGAATCAGGATGAACGGGCTAAATAGTTAAGTAAGACACAAAGCATGTAAATGCTTAGCTCCTGTTGTGAAGGCAGATTCATTAAGGACAAATACAGGTTGCTTTGATGTTGTGCCAAACATCTGTAATTTTGTAAATTACAGAATACAGTAACATTTTGAGACAACTTGCCTTGGCAACGACATTGACAGACGACAAACCATTGATTTTCTGTCAGCTGCTTTCTTCTTCCTTTTTCAGCTCTCTAATTCTAAACATCTCCAATCCACATCTCTACAGACCTTAACCAAGACCATGGCTTTCCACAGGGTTTCTAGGCAATAGATGAACCTCGGTGATGGAAGTTATTATTCCCTGCATTCCTCAGCCTATGTATCACTTGGAGGATGCCTCCTCTGCACTGATGTGCTTTCTGGAGCTGCTTCATGTACAGTTCAGTTTCTCTTGTCATGAGGAGAGTGACTTCCAGGAGAAGCATCTCCCCTGACAATTTGACTTCACCTACTCCATCCATCAATATAATTACGTTGATTTGAAACTCGGGGTATAAGAACTGAAAACGTATCAAACTAGGTTACTTGTTTCAATGTGTCCTTTGAAGGCACAGATTATTTTACCTAAATCTTAGATTTTAATTTCATTTTATGCTATCCAATTCATACATATACTCCAGACTTGCAAACAAATGTAAATGATGATTTGAAAAGATGGCTCCTTTCCTATGAAATGCTACAAATCTTAGGATCCATCTTTTCCAATTATTTCTAATGCAGAATTTTTTTCAGTTGGTAATTCTTGTAGGACACTGGAAAAGTAAAGTGCAGTGACATTACATGTAAGAAATGACAAATATACTTTTTCAAGGACTCATTATGCATTCAGTAAAAACTTTTGAGGACAAAAATGTGGTCCCAGATGGGGAGAATAACAATTACAACAGCAACACATAGATCTGGCAATATGAATATTTGTTTACTTGCATCAGAAGCCTGTATTTACACAGCAATAATTACCAAGTTTTTTTGGCATTTAGTCACTTGACTATTAAATTATCTATTATCCATTAAAGATAGGACATAGCTACCAAGATCCCCTAGATTTTGGAGTCCACGTTTCTCCTTTAGAGCAATTTAAGATGACTTTTTAATGGCATCAAACAGTACTTCAATTAATGCTTCCCATTACTGCATCTGACCCACCCTCTTCCTGCACACACACTTTTGTTTTATGAGTGAGACTTTTTCCCTGTAAGCTCTCTAGATTTAGCTTCTAAACCACGCACTTACTGTCCCTGCTTTGCAGTCTTAAAATATGCAATCCCATTCCTAGATGCTTGCAATGCCAAGGTACATAAAGTGTAGCAGTCTTTTATGGTCCTTCTGTCTGAATGTCACTTTCAGAGTCACAAGGTTTGCTAAACACATGAAAATATGTTTTTACAGTTATTATCCAGCAGCAACTATTAGGAATCAATGTCAAGCCAAACTAGGACATTTAATCCATCTCCCAATAAATATTAAAATAATAACTAGGTAAAGACTACAAAAATTAATTTCTTTTCTATGCAGTTGTCAGGCACGGCTACCTATCGCATGCTTGTACAGTTTAGTTCATTCCTAAAACTCCAGACTATTGTGTAGTAAAGACAAAACACAGAATCAGCATACTAGGAATTGCAGCTGTAATGCTCAAAGAAGCCCAGCCACTCATACTGAAGTGCAATTGCCCTCTAAGATGTTTTACTATGGTAACTAAGATCATTAAGTACCATGAGAAAAACCAATCTCTAATAAGGGCAAACATGACAAAAATGGAAACTATTAAACAACAATGAGCAGATGAGAGAAATTATTATCAACAACAAGGATTGTGAGAAGGAAAATGTATTTTTACCTGGTCCTAAATCTTTTCGATGTGCTTAGTTTTTAATCTTAAAGGCAAAATGTCACACCCGTCACACCCATGAGATACATAAACAGACTAAACATGACCCAGATTAAGGGCAAAAGCAAACATGGACCTGCACTGACACAGGAGAAGATGAGCTCAGTGATGTTCAGAGATTAACTCAGCTACACATTGAGGATCAGGAGAGATTTGACAGCCAATGCCTTTTTAAAACAGCAGCAGCATTGCAGACCACTCTCACAAACTGAGATACCAATTGTCTGATCAGGACTGTGAAACACACATTGCTCTAAGCAGTCTGGTTGATCTCTTAGCACAAACAATGACTTTTATCGCTGAAATCCCAATTTAGACTTCCCTGCCTACACACAAAATCTTCATAGGACTGCAGCTCTGTATTCTCACAGACACACAAACACATACAACCAAGTATTTCTTACTCTTCTACAAAATGTCAATATTTACCATTATAGAGCTCAAATGATCTTTATTGTATTCCAAAGAAAGGTCAATATTTTAAGTGTTGATGAAAGTACCTATTCCTTTTTACATTGGTTAGACATCATGTGGAAACATTGTTTCGTGAAAATCTCCTTTCTCAAAGAGACAGACTTTTGTGAATTTTGTGATTTTCTTTCAGTCAGCTACACCATCCCATTCCTGGAATTTTGAGATCAGAGGACAGCAGGATAATTTTTGCAAAGTTAGTAAAGGTTTAAAGAGAAGCCGTTCAAAATTAAAGTTTTTTTAAAAACGTTGGAAATCAAATGAAGGAGCGATTCTTTAACACAAGATGCTGTTACACTTGTATGAGAGTATCTTTATTTGAACCTTCTGTTTTCACTGCTGTCTGGCTTAGACATCTGTAAATGTCTAAGATAAAGACGGACAGGGGCAACAAGCAATTTCAATTATTATCCGAAGTAGTATTAAGGAGTAGAAATGGTACTGGATGAAACACTGATATTAAAGGCAGATGAAGATTTGGTTGATATAAAAAATTGGAATTTGGACTCAAGGACTTACATTTTACTCACAGCATGAAGCAAAACCAGACAAGTTTTGTTTATTATTTGTTGGGACTGTGAAGTTATGAGAAAGATTTTCCACTGTGACTGGGTGTGGAAGCACTAGAAATCTCCTGAGAAAGCATCTTCTGCCCAAACATGAAAAGCCCAAGAGACTTGCCTGGATGAACTTTGATACAGCACTATAAATAATGAGCATGTGTCTGGGAAACAACGCTGGATTCTGAGGTTTTTTGCACGTCATTCATCCCTACCCCGCTAAAGAGTTATAGGAGCAAAAGGGCTCATCCAAGGTTTGCCACCATCCCTGTACCAGAACTTGTTCTTGTGTATTGTACTTGAACTTTTTAGTTCCACTGTGAACAATGAAACTCTTGTATAGTTGCTGCTGCAGAAGGTTAAAAATTTTTGTAGTAAATGGACAAAGGAGAGGAGAAGTAAGGGGAAGCAGTAAGCAGAGAAAGTAAAATCTGGCTTGGGTTGGGTTCTGCCTAGGACTTGAATTTGTCCATTATATGACTACAGGAAGATCCCACCAGGTTGCTTTCCCCCTACTTCTGCTGCATATATTAAAATCATAACCTGGCTTGGTTCTCTCTTTGGATGCTGTGCCCATGCATTGTAGGACAAATGGTGGGACACTTCCCAAGCCTTAGGAACCTGCTGATTGCACTTATCTGCACCACTTTGCATTTCTACCTTCAGATCCAGAGCTCCACAGGAAATGAGTTTGGGTAAAAAGGAATTGTAGGAGAAAAAGCAAAGTATCACGAGAAAAATGTTGGCAGCCCGGTCTCTTTGATCTCCGTATAGACCTGAAAGTAGAGAGATCCTCCCGTATCTGAAACACAAATAGCTTCTGAAGGTCTCTGAAGAACCAAAGGAAAGGCTTCCAAATCAGAAATTTGCCAAACATGATGTTTGCTGTCTCCCTCTCCAACAGAAACAATGTTTTCTGGTTCTTCCTGACTACAATTCTGGAGGAATTTGTAAGTTTCCAGACAAGTTTGGAAAGGAAATGCTGTGGTCTGTGCCAGGCCATGTCAATCTAGGCAGATCCAGGCTGCCTGTTATGGCTTTACACCTTACTGTGTGCTGCTGCTGAATGAACCAGCTTAGACATGAGCTTTACAGAAATGCATCCAGGTAGACAAGATCTGCATGAAACCCTTGAGGTGGGACTTGCTTACATCTTACTGTGGTAAGTCATAAAGCCACTTAGAACTTTGAACAGCACCACATAGCTACCTACAGAGACCTGGCTGCTTCTTCTGAATAATGGCACAAGCTGCAGCTCTTCAGGAGCTGTTGTGTTCCCCAGAAGCAGCATTCAGCTGGGGAATTGGTGGCTCGTTTGAAGTTCTTGCAGACAGTGCATTCACATTGCTGTGAATCCACATTCACATTGAATTCCAGAAAGAACAGTTGGACCCAGCCCTAACTACACTCAATAGTACTACTAATAGCAAATGGCTGTAATTGAGATAATTTTTTGTTGTCTATAGTGTACTAAAATACTGAAAAATAGTTTAAAATCAAGAAGCATATCCCACAAGCACTACCAACAACAACATGAAACTGTTTTCTGTTTCAAAAAGTAGGTCACATATTTTGCTTGTGTTTGCTTAGCACCTATCACTGTAAAATCCTGGTCCATGACTCACAAAGCACCAGTAACAAGCAGAAATTTCTTCTTGCAGTGCGATTGAGAGGACAGGGATTTCTTTGACCATTATTAGATAGAAAGCATTTGAAAGTGTGATAGGCATCCACATTCAACACTATTAACTTTTTTTTTGCTGTGGAATATTTTACTAACAATACCTATTAAGTAAAGCAGAGGTGCTCGTGAAAGTGCAAGGTACAGAAAAATTCCTTGCACATCAGTTCAATGGAAGTGTGACCTACTTTGATGGCAAGACACACTTAGCTTTGGCTAATATCCTTAGTTCAGCTGAGACACTTCCATAAGGCAAACTGTAAATTTATTCAGGACTGGAGAAAGCTACTATTTATTTGATGTGTACAAGCATTACTGGGAAAGGGAGGTAGCATTTAAGCTTTTGCTAATATAACATATGTTTCATAAATCTGAAACCCATTAAAGTGGGTATTGCTGTGGAAAAATAGAACAGGATGATGATAATTACTAAAAACACTCATTATAGTAATCAAGAGTAGTAAAGGTCATGCAAATGAACAACATTCAGAGAACAGGATATGAGACACTGACTTCTCTGGACAGAGGGCAGGGAAAGAGATGGGAGAAAATGTTAAAGGGGAGTGCAAAGGAAGGAAATGTGAGACAGAGTGAAAAGACAGCAAGTCTGTGTCATTTACGTCACAACTGCCTTAAACAAGAGCAGCCAGGAAGATGCTTCAGAATTTTTCCATTTCGGTAGCACTGAAATTATTTATGTATGAAAATTGTAGAACCATAGTAATTTCGTTTTAGAGTAAAGCACAGATGTTTGAATTCAAACACATAGAACATGAGCAAGATGGCAAAAAGGGAAACTGATGGGAACAAAATAAATTGAAGAGATCTGATTTTGTTACTCTGAATGGATGTGAACATTATATCTCTCAGTCCTTCAGGGGACTTTGCATCAGTCTATAAATGAACGTGCAGAGCAGTTAGAAGGATCTTACTTCACATGCTCCAACAAAATGTTACTTGATCTTTCCCCTAGGCCCAAAAAGAATTCTTTCCCATTTTTTTCCAATCAATCCTGAAGGTGGCCCTCCTCCTGCAGCTCCTCAACATTTTCTGATGAGCAGAGCACAACAGAAATTCAGTACAGTGCTGAACCCAGTGCACTGAGATTCTTCTCAGCCCATGGACTACTGCATCCAACAGGAAATTTCCAGAGATCCCAGAGGAGGCATCTGCCCAGAAACCTCCAACAGGAGTAGATATGTGTTTCGATAAATCCTGAAAACAGTATTCACTACATTCATATGTAGCAATGATTTGCTGCTGGCATATGTTTTAAAGAAACTTCCTTGAAGCTTCGTGGAATTCTTTTTCCTTCCCTGATCTGCAAGAACAAAATCAGAGGTGTGTGGGCAATGTCATGACTTAACAGGCAATTTCTCAAGCAAGAAGTCACAAACATGATTTTTATTTCACTTACTCAACTCAGCTCATCCTCAAGAAAATAAAAAGCATTGAGTTTTCTAGTTAAAATTTTGTCAGGAGATATTTCTTCAGGCTGACTTCTATAATGTAAGTAAGGCTTAAATAACAATTGTTTTCTTTAATATATACTGCAAAGATTTGATTGATTGATCCCGCCTTCCTCTTAGTTAAGTGAAAAGTGAAGGAAATCAGTGTCATCCTTTACAAAGAGCAAAGGCTGTCACACCAACTGGTTTTGTTTGAAGTAAAGCCACAGGCATTGAAATTACATGCAGAAGTTAGGCGAAGACTGTGTGTAGGAGTTATCATGATGTTCTAATAATCCCTCAGTGTAAAAACACATCTTTGGGAACTACTGACTGAAAAATAGAGAGAATATGCACATGCACAAAGCCAGCTGTAACTTTACTGCCTTTGAGAACTAAAAATCTCAGAGAGAAGTAAATTGCTGTTTTTTTCCATGTGGTAATGCCAATTCCTTTAATCTCTGTGCACCCTGAAAATTATTTGTAGATTATTCTGCATACTAATGCCTACCTTACTGCTTATCACATGTTCCTTCAGTCTTCTAACTCAACAGAAGATTTGTGGGGAAAAGCTTATGAAAAAACCCAACAGTAAAAATTTGGCTCTGAATACATCTCAGCTCTTAATCAGTTGAGAAAAGCTATTACTGTGCAGTTGACCAGTTATTTATATTTTAATGATTTAATGTTTCTCCTGAATCCTAGTTTACCTATCCATAAGTGCACATTAAAATAAACTGATGATAAAACCTCTACAGAATTTCATGTCCCAATGCTCTGCTTCAATTGATTCTTGGGATATACTATTCCCCTTAAAACACAGGGAGTTTGCAATTTGTTAGTATTGTTTTCCACCGCAGGAAACATCTGATTTGCTGTAATTAGGCAAGGCAGCAATACATGCCATCACTCAGCAAACTGAGCAGCAATCGACTTTCGTGATTGTTTGCCAATCTTCAAGCATTAATAGGAAGCCAACATCGTTTCTTTTGACGTAATCTCTGTACAGTAAATAGGGCACTTGTGCAAATTTGATGGGCTTCATTAAAGCCTGTGGAGCAAGAAAAAAAGAAAAAAAAGATGGTGCAGTGTAATGGAGTGTAGCCTTGGGACATTCTATTCTGTGATAGTAGAGAGTTGCCAGGGGAAACTGCAAGATGCAGATGCCAAACATATTTTGTAAGGGAAGAAACACTGATAGTGGAATGATGTCCTTTCTTGCTCCCTTTTCTGTGTGGGACTGCAGAGCTCATATCAAATGCTCATATTACACCTTCTGTACTGTTATGTGTTGGAAGACTTTCCAGTTTTAAATTGTGCTAAATGAATGCTTAGCCGAAATTTGTTAGTACCAGACAAGTGTTTGGTTTTCCCAACAGCAATTTTGAACTGCAATGCACTCAACTTCATGGGTACCATGATTCATACTTGGCAGACCATAGACCATGGAAGAAGGTGTACAGACAACCAACCTTCCCTCCTACTAATTTCTTGTTTGGCTTTGTTTGTGTTTGTTTCCCCCCGCCCACTATCTGATTAAATCAGCTGGTTTTGTCCAAGAAACACATTCAAATTTCTGAAATGGACTTGCAAATCAATATATACCCTAAACGCCATCTTTTTACTATGTACTGTGCTAAAGTTAAGATTTTCAATCTAACTAGAAACGGATTTTTTTTCCACTGGGATTTGTACCTGAGTCAGGTACCTTTATTAACAAGGTACTTGTCACACATCAGGAATACAACTTCAACTAGATCAATCAACAAAGCAGATACCCACAAATTTTCTTTCTGTTGCTTCCTTTTGAGGTATCTGATTACATTTAATGACTACACCTGTGCAAAACCAATTCCTCCCTTGAACAGGCAAGCAAAGCAGAGAGCACAGGGTGGTCTTCTCATAAACCTTAGACCACTGACAGCCATCGTGGCAGTTATTGATATATCAGAGACAGAAATCTGCTTTCTGTGAACATCCCAACTAGTCATTTGCAGTGAAGTAGGAAGGCCATAGCTGAGAATTTAAATCAGGGGGTTTTTTTTCTAATGTTGCAGCAAAAAGCTTGCTGCCTTTGCTGTAACACTCTCTCTGAACACAATACCATGCATATCACTCACCAGACAGGGCAGACTGTCATGGCTTAAGTTCTGACCAATAGTTAAAATGCATAACTAAGCCAAACTCTCAGTAAACTCAAAAACTTGGGGTGGAAAAAATGCCACCCACCTCAAGGCAAAGTGAGTCAATCCTTCCATTTATTTTTAATGCACCAGCTGCCCCAACATACAGCAATCATCCCTGGATCACCACTAGAGTTTTTTTATACAAGTGTTTTTAATTTAGAGTTGCATTTGTGAATATCGCCACAGAACCAGAAGAATCCTGCCTCTTAATTAACAACTCTGAATGTAGCTTGCAGAATACAGCTGATAACCTTGTGATTTTATCCTGTCTCCAAGGAAAATCATGAGGAAAAATTTCCTTTCTTTATCTCACAGCCTGAGTCTCCTAGTAAACCTGTAATTCATCAGGTTATGTCTCACAATGATGAGACACTCCTATGTAGAAATTAGATTTATCAGATGCCGAACCAAGCTGATCTTTACAGTGAGAGCTACTTAATCCATTTTGATTAAATCGGCAAAGCTCCTGGTGAAAAACAAGTAGAATATTTGAGAGTGAGCTATACAAGGATGGATCCTGAAGTCAAAAGCACCAGTTGCAATTTTGTTGTAGAAAGAAAGCCATTTCTACTAGGAACTCACGGATATTTACAGATAATACCTAAATCTGAGATGCTCTGCAGTGTTTTGACTACCATAGCCCCGTTTTAGATCCCTGGTTTTATATATGTCTATGCCATTCTCCCCTACATGTATTTTATCTAGCTTTTATGTGCTGCTTTTATTCAGAGCCACTTAGAGGTGTTTGTATATGAACCCTGTCTCTCTTGCCTTTGTGATTTACAGAGTGAGAAAGAGGCACAGCACTCCAGTGATTTATCTGAGGCAGGGGACAAGGTGAGACATGCAGACGTGTGCTCTGCTCAGGAAATCATGTTGACAGTCACATGCAGGCACAAAGTGAAACATTTTACAAAAAATTACTGAAATGAGAAATCCATCTGTCTATGAAATACTGCAACAAAATAAAACCAAGTGAAAATTAGCACCACCACTTCCCAAAAATATCTGAGCACAAGGCTTATTCTGCAATACAGTATAAATGCTGTGTAAGTTGAAATCTGTGGAGAGACTGGGGAAAATCTATCTCAAGTGAAATACAAGAACATTTATCAATTTTCAACGATTTCACCTATAGTACAAGTGGATGAATAGGAATTCAAATTCCTTTTAGTGATTGAAATATCAGATATATTTTAAGCACTCTAATTTACACAAATATCCTGAGATCACATTTAATCTCTTGGACTGAAGAGCAGGTTCTAGACCACCTGATGAAACTGAGTAGGCACAAATCTTTGAGGGGCTTTCAGCAAACTGTGGTCGGAAACAGATGGTCTTTAAAGTCCCTTCTAACCCAAACCACTCCATGATTGTCTTTTTATGTTGCATTACCCACGGGCTTTCGGCCTTTAACTGAAATGAAAGGCTCATCAGTAGAAAATAATTCTAACTAATTCTAAAACAATAATTACAGGTCTCAAAGTCATGGCGCAAAATCCCTGTCTTCCCTATATAAACTATGTGGGTTACAATTCAGTTTGGACAGAAAACTAAATTTAGTGGTTATCAGTAATCATTTTCCAATTTAGATATGGAATAGATAGTTAACTAGACGCATATAAGGTTGTCTGTCTTCTGGAATCCTCAAATAGGTATTTGATGTGTTTTCTCAACAAAATACTATAGGTCAGAGAGAAGTGATGGACAAGTGCTACTTAAACTTATGTTGTCCTGATGTGCAGCTGTTCCTAGTAAGTCATGAACACAGCCCTAAAATGTAACTCTGTGATTGATAAACCACTTCTACATTCTACATGTACAGATTCTGCTTTGAGACTGAGGCTCCAGCAGCATGCTCTAGCAGCACGTTTGTGCTTTGAGCAAGGCCAACACAGTCAACTCCCTGCTGGGAGCAGCCATCACAGCATCTGCTGATAGCAGTGCTTTTCCCTCTTCTTCACCCTTTTTAAAATACATACTACAATTTCAGAAAGAAAATATATATTTTCTTCTTTACAATTAAAAGTTAAGCATCTCTAGTAAGGTGCTGTTCTGAAAAAAGAGGAGGCTCTCTATCTATGGAGAAGACCAAAGAGTAAGAAACTGGGTTTATGCTTTATGCCTGTTTTGAAGTGACATAGCACTGCCCTCCACTATTGCAAGGTTAATATTTCCTAGCCCTGTATTATTTAAATAGCCTTTTAAAATTGGGATAACATTAGTGATGCTCCTTCTTTCAAACTTCAAATGCTCCGGTACTTCAAAAAGTCCTACAGATATGCTGGCTCATTGTCTGAATAGGCACATACTTTCTTTTACAATTACAATTTTGGACAGAGAAAAGTTGATCTTTCTTCTTACACGCAAGAATGATTAAAGTATAAACTTGTTTGGTAATGCTCATGCTTTGATGATCTCAAACATGGATGGCCCATCCTTATTCTTTGGAAAGTACCAATGGAAGCATTCTAGGGGAAAGGAATTAGCTCAGCTTTGTTCTCAAAAACTAAAAGCCTAAATCACAAAACAAAGGAGTGACCAAGAAAAGGAAGAAGTCTTTTCTTCCTGACAGGTTTTTGATAATGAGAGCGGTAAGTGGCCTCATGCTTGTACCCAGCCATGCTGTGACACAAGGTCAGACAAGATGCATCCTGCCTGGCCACTGGTTAGGAGAGTATTTCTGAATAATATTATGTCTGCACAGAATAAATTATCTCTGGGAGTCAGAAATTCTATTGAAACTCAAGTTCCCTACCTTATAAATTAAGGGTGTTTTTTCTGCTAGGCATTATTTTCTGAAGAGACAGAAATATCAAGAGCCATATAGCTGTTCTTTGTACCATCAGAATTAATTTCTAAAATTTTTCCAATGTTTTGTAAATGGGCACATGACCTGAGAAAGTTTTCTCTTATTGATAATGCATGAAACTGTTAGCAGGTATAAAAGTGATGTTTAAATACTGTATGTGAATAAATACCTAAGCAGCTTTGGAAACATAGTACTTGGTGAAGAGACTACATACCTGTATAGTTTTGGGAGCAGCTATGTCACAATCAGCTGAGAGATGATCAAGTGAGAAATCAGTTTGAAAACCAACTTGTAAAAAACAGCCATTAAAAAAATTACTTTTTGTAAAGCTTCCTAAGGTGCTCAAAGAAAAAACAAAAAACTTAAGTAAGTTTTTTGAAACAAACAAAAAACTTAAGTAAGTTTTTGCTTTTTCTCAGTGTAGAGGAGCTTGAGTGACTGCTCATGCTGCATGGTTTTTATATGGCAGGCACATCAGATTATCTGATGCAAACAAAAAACTCATTAAAGGAGATTACAGAACTGACTGTTAACATTTATTTTGTCAAATCACAAGATCCAGGTGGTGATGCGTAACCTCCTGCTTAGAGCTGCTTGGTGCCTGAAGAGTGGAAGGTAACCAGCAAGAAAACTATTTAATGAAGTGATTTCAGGGGTGCTTTGGGGTGAAGGGTTTACAAGTTTGTAAATTTGAGGCTTGGGCAAATTGGTAGATATCAGTTTAAAGTTGTGAGCAACTTGATACTAGAAGGAATATGAAACATGTGCTACCAGGCATTGGGGTTTGTTTTTTTAACAAAATGGTTTTACTGGGCAAAATGTATACTATTGCTCAAGTGATGGAGAATGTTGTGTGTCCTAATTTCAAAATGCTAACTTGGATGCACGGCCCTTTGGCCTAATCTAGAACAGCTGTTTCTGATCAAAAAGTTTTCTTTATACTTGCTCTTTTCATTTTAATTGAGACAAAATATATCATTTTCAATTAAAGCTGATTTTCTTCCTCATGTATTTTAGCATTTTGTAACATATCTGGGAAATCATAATGTAAGTGGGACAGTACCCTTAGTCAACTTTAACTTAGGTGATTTGTATGTTAATTAACTAAATGGAACATATATAGATTACTTAGCACAGAGACTGAGAAAGCTGGGGTCTTGTCAGACTGTAAAACTTTATATAGAAGTGCACATACAAGGAATTGTGGGACTGCTTGATTTGGCTTAATGCATATTTAAATTATATTAATCTGCTAATCTGCCACAAACAATTTTTAAAACAAAATTACCATAGGCTGATTTTTATACTGTGCTTTTGTGTAGCATGAAGTTATTACTTATCTTGCTTAATTCCTAGTTTTGAATCTTTCTATTCAGATATCAATGCTCCAGACATGTGGTCTCATAGGAGAAATAATAAGGCTACTTTCTGACTGCGTAATAGCATTTCTCCCCCTAAACCTTTTCCCTGTACTGCCATTGTATCATAATGTTAGACACTGTTATTTCTCTGAGGAAAACAAAATTCCACCATTATTGCTTCTTTTAATAACTGTGTTAGTTCCAGAAATTTTTAGTCATCAAGTGCTTGATAGCCCCTTATCAATCAAAAAGCCTGCCTTAGTCTTCTTGTACCCTCTTACAGTCAAAATACTTTTTTCCCATTATTTAGTATTGTAAACATTGATATTGACAAAGAATATAATATTTTTGCAATGTATGTTCTGTTAATTGTTGTGCTGAAAGATATTCCTGCTAGCTCTAATATAATGTCCTAAGCCATGTAAAATTTATTTGCTCTATGTTTATATTTAAAAAAAGATTTTCACTGAAGAATTAATTATTTCTTCCAAACTGATGGCCTAATCATCCATACTTTAGACAACAAACTGTCAGTAAATGTACAGTACTACTCTATTTTTGGAGCATTTTTCATCTGCATTGTATTAGTTTCAAATGTATTCTGACAAATATTTCAGAATAACTCTACTTGGTTTAAAACATTACATCTTCAACATGAAGTTTTTACCTTTTTATGGGTCAGTTTAATGAGGTAAGATTTTCCAATATAAACAGCAAGTGTATCCCAGTACTTTTTTACCTTTCTGTTCAGTCTGGCAAGTACATTATAAATGGTGTCAGTAGTGTTAAGTCTTTCTGATGGAGAAACAAACTGATTTCTGAATTTCTGAAAATTACCCTTATTTAAGAACAGAACTAGCAACACTAATATAAGCTTATAACTTGAGTAAATGTGTCTGATTCCATTTGAGCATTCCTCCATTGCCTGCCCACCAGATGAAACCTCGATATAAGTAACTTGACTGGGCATCAGAGGTCTGTGTCACCTCTGCTTTGCTTCCTGCAGGAAAGGCAAGGGTCTAGTTTGTACCTCTTGGGTTTTCAGATCAAATACTTCCAGTGTGGTCCAAGTGTATGCAACATAACTAGTATTTGAATTCACGGAGAGATTAAAAGAGAAACCGTAGTTCGAGGCGTGAACAGCCCCATTCATTGCAAGACTGTTACCTCATGTAAATAGTATTTTAAAATATCAGCACTCTTAACTATTTTGTTACAGAAAGTATGTAAGAGCAAATGGGAAGTACAATAGGAAGATTCATACAATGTGCTCTGAGAATTGTTCTTTTGAGAGAATCATTTAAGAATACACAGTAAAAGAAGATTTCTTTCATTTTTACTCTTTTTTTTCAAGTACTTCTAAAGAAGGCAGACACAACTTTCAAAATGTGCTCTTGTTGGAGAGTGAGTTAAAGCAAGGGTCTGGTTTAGCTAAATGGTAAGGGAGATTTGGACCACTAGAATCCCCCTAAACTGCACATATAGGAAAAAAGAAATACACAATGTGATACATAAAGTTACTGCAACTCCCAAGCATTAATACCAGAACAATACTATTGCTTTACAAACATAGACTTTCCTCAAAGCCAGGCACCGTGCAAAGCCTAGTTTAGAGCTGCCATGATTTGCCTTTGGCTTCATCACCGTCACCACTGACTAAACAACAATATTTTCTGCATTCTGTGCTGTGTGTAATGCATGAATCTTTTTTGGATAGGATGGTATGTAGGCAATCTCATGGTGGAATAATGAATCAGCTGCACTGATGCCCTTGCACATAGACATCTTAAAACTCCTTTTACTTTTGTATTTCCTACTGTCTATTGGGATTTCTGTTTCTTCTAAAAAGCAGTTGCAGAATTTTCCTTCTACTGAAAAAGGATGGCTTGCAAATATTTCAAGACCAAATTTTGTTCTTGTCTCACTTATACTTAGAATTGACTTCTGGAGTAGCTTCTGTTTATGCAGTGTTTTGGGAAAAACATGTCACTTCAGTAGATTGAACTCACTGACAATAAAGGACCATTATGAGAAGATTTTTTACTTCAGTCCCCTTTCTTTAACTTATTTATTCATATCTCCTTAAAAACACACAATGTATTCACTGGCCTGTAATACTATTGCAGTGAAGTTCAAGAGGTTTAAGAGACAAAGCCATTTTCAGATATTTTCATTAGATGTATTTAGCTGCCATCTTAAGCAGTAACTGTAGTGTCTCCTTTCTCTGAAACAGGAAAACCCAGGGATGAGCAACATAAGGATTGGAGCAAACAATTTTGCAGCACATGTTATATGCATTAACTAAAATAGGGTCATTATTTTTTCACTCATTACAAAGAGCTGCATAGTCTGAGATGCATGTTTTAGATATATCTGACATACCTCTGACTGGAAGAGTGCCTGTTGTACTGTTACAGACAAATAATCAAAAGCAGAATCTCCAGGCCACCTATCTCTGGTGATTTTGACATAAGACCCTTTTGCTGTTTAATTCATGTGTGGTCTTTGAATCAGATTTTTTTTTTTTTTTACTTGGTGTATTAAGAGCATGGGTTTTCTGAATCCATTTTAACACACAGCTATTAGTCAGATTTAATGCATTTATCATGTGAAACATTCATTTTGTATAATGTTAAATTGTTAGCAGAAAGTTCCAGAAGTTAGCAGAATTCTTGATGTTTCACAAAAACCTGTGTGTACTGTCTTAGCAGCAGTAACATTGAGTAAAACTTAAAAGCTAATTAAAAGACATAATTTGACATTTCCAGTTGTCCAGATTCTATTTTTATAAATGTTATACAATTTTATATAGATTAGTATCATTTATATAAACCTCTTTATATTGATTTTTTAATCAACATTTTCACTTCTCCCCAGGATTGATGTTAATCCGCCAGACCTATTATTGCCTGGATTAGTTTTTTCACTCTCTTAAATGCTGGTTTTGTTTTTCTTCCCACCCTGCTGAGGTTCTGTAGCATTCCAAGATGAGTTCTAGAGCCCCTTTGCTGGTGTGTGCAAAGGCCTCTTGCAGACTGTGACCAGACTTTTCAATTATTATCTTCTCTGCTGTGACACCAACAGAGACAGCAGAAAACTGCCACCAACAGCAGTAATGAAAAGGCTGAACATTTCCATTCCATCAGCAGTGAGCTGTGATGTGGGAGGTTTAGTCTCCTTTCCTCGCTGGTGAAAATAATTCTATCTCCCTTAAAACTTCTTTGTCTTTTTCCTCTTCTGCCATCAATAGCAGCTCCCATAGCACAGGAATGAATCACTGCTCCTGTCCCTACCTCTTCATTCTAAAACTGGAAACAGAAGATGCTCTGGCTATTCTTGGAACTGGGAATTGGTCCACACATTCTGAACACGTAGTAAACATTTAAGGGAAGGAAAGACAGAAACTGCTCTTCTTGGAAGTCATAAAGTTCTATGAAAGCGATATTTTATCAGTGTAACATTGAAACATTTATCTCTGATGTAAAATTGAACAAAAAGTGCATGTACTGGTTAACTTTGTTATTTATTGTCTCTCTTCAGCCTTCTCTCACAGTGTCATTAATGATAACGGTACTTCAAAGAAAAAGAAGAGATTAATCTAATGATCCATTCCTATGAACTGTTCATTTTAGATTGACCCTTGAGCCACATCTACCAAACTGTCCCTTTTTGAACGGGCTCAGATTCTGGAACATCCTATTAACTCTGAGGACTGACTGCCAGAATATGTGTGAATCATGTACTGTAAAGTGATGCTTAAAAAAACAAACAGTAAAAATAAATTACTTCAAATATTGGAAGAAGATTCTGCAGTTCATTTTTGTTACAGCAGTTCTTTATTGTGACTCAGGAAATTCTTCTATAGAAACTTCTGTAATACTTGAATTCATGCTACTCCCCTCTGTCTTTGACTTTTTTTTTTAATTTATCTTGCTTGACTTTAATGCTCTACCTTGTATTGAATTAGTTATTAAATTAATGCAATTCTAGCCTCAAAACAGTGGCCAAAGAACATGGAACAAGGATTTCATTGCAATTGAAAATTACAAGGACACATTTCCAAGCCTATTAAAAAAGCAGTATGGCAAAAAACTTCAAGTGTCGGTTTGCAGTAAAAATGAAAAAGTGATGGGCTACACAATTACCAAGGGTAATTGATATGCTGCTATGTTTACAACACACACCAAACAAAGTGTAACAGTAATGATCAGGAGTACAGGTGGAACCAGAGGATGCCTGTAAAACGGGTTTATGAACTTTAAATTCTGGGCTTTGTACATAAAGTCACTTTGATGAAGTATCAAGAGGGGACAGGATTGAATTGCCATGAAATTCTGATTAGTTTTAACACAATACTAGATTAAGTGAGCATATAATGGCAAAATCTGTGCTGGCAGGACTACAGAAGTGAAGTTAAAGGTCAGAAGCATACACAATAGTTTTTCCTTTTCCTGATCCACGTGCTGTGAAATTTAGATTCCTTTTACTATTTGAATCCTTTACATGAGTTTAAAGGCTGGATCATTTTTAGGGGAGAAGGAATAAACATATGCCAGTTATTTCAAAAAGTACTGGTTAAACATCTAGTAAGATTGAGGGCTTCACACTGGAGCAGGTCTTGAAACAAAGCAAAGTCATTATTGTTAATAATATATTTTGGCTAGTCATGCTGTTATTATTTAAAATCTCATGCTCACATAATCACTCTTCAGACTCACTATTTTTCTGCTTTTATGAAATCAAACATTTTTGATATCATAGCTTATTTCAGTTGTCAGGATAATTTTCATGTAGAAGGACCAAATATTACTTGTTCCGTTTTGAGATCTTGCTTAAAGTGGAATAGGGACTTTAATCAAACCAGCAAGATTGAGACCAACAGTATATCAGAGACGTATTGTGCTTTCTGCTTTTCTTACAAGATCAAGTAGTAAAAAAGGTTTATTACAAGATGCCACATAATCGGGCTACAGAGGCTTTCAGTAGATATAAGAAAGGATTAGACAAATTCACAGGAAACAGGTCTATAAATACAAAAGTAAAAGGAGTTTTAAGATGTCTATGTGCAAGGGCATCAGTGCAGCTGATTCATTATTCCACCATGAGATTGCCTACATACCATCCTATCCAAAAAAGATTCATGCATTACACACAGCACAGAATGCAGCAAATGTTGTTGTTCAGCCAGTGGTGACGGTGATGAAGCCAAAGGCAAATCATGTCAGCTCTAAACTAGGCTTTGCACGGTGCCTGGCTTTGAGGAAAGTCTATGTTTGTAAAGCAATAGTATTGTTCTGGTATTAATGCTTGGGAGTTGCAGTAACTTTATGTATCACATTATGTATTTCCTTTTTCCGGTGTGGGCCGTATCAGGAAGAGGAAAAGTTCTGATGTCTCTAATACAAAAACTGGAGTAATGGTGGAGTGTGTGACTGAAAGAAAGGGGCTGGGTTTGGGTGTTGTCCCTAAGCTGCACCTCCAGCTGCCATTAGAGCATTAGGATCGAGAGATCATCTGTCTGACTCAATAGGGCAATTTTTTATGTTCAAATAAGGATGACTGAAATGGATGAGTCATTAAAATAAGATTAGTGTAAAAATAAGACAAAAGTAAGTTTGGTAACACAGAAGATAAGGCAAAGCAATTCTTACAGCAGACACTCAACCACAATGGATATTGAAAGGACAGATAGATAATATATAGCGAAAGAATAATTAGAAATACACAGATGCAAAGAAGAAACTACAATAAATTTTAGAGAAGGAAAAAGAAGCATGCCACAAATAGGAGAGAGAGAAATGTGAAATATGCCTGTTAAGAATCATACCAAACAACTAACAATCATAACTAGGTAAATTAATATAGAAATAAATGGGGGCAGTATGACTTCAGATTTATGTGCCATTATTAATCATAAGAGAACAAATTATCTAGAATAATCAGCAGATGAAGTGAAACTGATCTTAATCAAATATCGCCAGTTTGATTTTATGTGCTCGGTACTGGGGTCAAAAATACAGTCTGAATCCAATGCTCCAATAGATAGAAGTGTTGAGGATCTTAGTTTGCAATAAATTTAGTAGTATTAATACTCAAAATTCCTTTAAACACACAAACAACATCAAGAGATCTAATACATCTGGCCTCTTAAACAGTGTTTCATTTGAAGTGTCTGTATAACTCCACACAGTTTAATTAAGCTGTATTTAAAGTTAGTAATACTCTATTAATTTTCCTTTAAGTATTGTTCTGAATACTTCAGTAAGCAGAGTGGTGAGGACTTGCAGAAGAGTGATTACTTATGAGCTTGGAAGTTTGTTACAATAAAATGAGCTAGACACAGATCCAAGTTCTGTTCTCAGTTATACTGCTGTAAATCCAGAACAACTCTACTGATGTCATTGGGCTCTGGGGTGAGACAGAAAGAAAATCATGTGTTTCAGCACAAAAAGCAAAAAGAAGACTTAGGCTAACACAACATATAACAGGACAAAGTCAATGAATGTTTTTGTTCTAAAAACCAAGCAAATACTTATCCCTCCTTCCAAGTTTCTTGTAATGCAAAAACCCTAGTCAAATTACATATCCAGCCAGCAAATTTCCAAACAAGAAAACATGTGTAGATGTGTCTACAGCCCATCTTCAGCCTTTGGAAAGAAATCATACAGTTCTTACCTGCAAAAGATGAATGCAAGTGCCAACTCCCCTGGAAAATTTTACAGCACACTTAACAGCATGAGACAAGAAGCTAAAAGTATCTGATCAGTCTTCCAGACTGTTGTGTGCATCAGGCTAGCCTGTCCTTGGGTGAGAATTTACACTACTCACAGTGTTAGTGAAGTTATCCTGGATTTATATTGCTGAAATCAAAAGCTTTCTAGATGTCGAGAGCACTACGAAGTCTGCTACAAGAACTTAGAAGCTGTAGAGAAAGACAGCAAAGAAACAGGATTTAGGGCAGATAACAAGGCTGAGTGCAAACTCTTTGGAAACATTATTTAATAAAGGCAATAGAAGAACATAGAGCCCATCAACAAGAGGACTTGTTCAGATAAAAGGAGAGGATGAATCTTACATTTAAAGAAAGGAGGTGTCTGCTGAACATCATGATAAACCTCATTTATTTTACACTGGAGCACTCTCTATATCCAGTTCACAGTGTATCATTGTACAGTTAAGAAAAGTGGGCTGGACAAAGCACTAAAATATAAGTATTAAGGAATTCTGCAGTGCAAATGAGAATAAATTGGGCTAACACATAAAATGCCATAAGTTTAAATGATGTGGGTTCACATTTTAGAGCAAGAAGCATTTATCACATTTAGCACATCACAACACTTCTAGTTACTTTCTGTGTCCTCTCCTTAGTCTATTAGCAACCTAGTAAGAGGATTGGATCACATCCCCCAAAAGCAGTAATACTCTTTCCAAAGGCCCCCATTAAAATGATCTCTTGCTAGACATTTTCCCTGATGAAAAGTGTTTATTCCATCACTATTGTTAACGGTTCGGAGTGATGAAACAAATGTTCCAGACTTACAGGTTTCACCTGGACAGTGTGGTCTACAAGGTTTCTTCAGGTGCCTGAAATGTGAGCTATACCATTAACAATCAGTTACCCCTGACTCACAGCTTGTGGAGTCAAAACTGTGCACAGGCAAGATCCTCCACTCTGGATGTCACAGTGGCTCCCAAGGCACTTTTGGCTTCAACTACTAAGGGAAGTCCTCGAGCTGCAAGTGCCATTTCTGCACCACAGACTTGACAAGAGCCAGACTCACTTCAGTGATGTCTACAGAGCTGGAGAAGACTTGCTTTGGTCTAGACTGATCTGATAGATCTACCTCCAACTGACTTAAGAAGGTTTTAATTTCCCGTACTTGTCAGTCTATTTCTCTCAAACTGCATGTTAGTGAGTAAGCCTTGCTGCATTATTTTTGGTCCATTGGGAAGGCTTTGCAAATGGAATATTGTCAGTAGTTTCACTTTTTGTTCCTAATGTGATTTAAAATAATTATTTTAACACTTAATTTGGATTAACTGATTACATTAATAAGCAATGATTAATTAATTTGTAACATCAGAGACTTTCCAAACAGTTTCCAAAGACTCTTAATTAAAGAATATTTCTTTCTTCTTGTAACTTCCTTGCATATCTGTTACTATATTACACTAATAATGAGTCAACTTCTTGCTTATTTGACTTTAATCAAAAAGTCGTGCTGAAACCAAATTGCTTAAGGATGTTTTCAGTTGTCTTCTCTTTTCCCAAGCTTCTTACAGAAGTTTTGTCTTCCTGACCTATAGTCAAGCCAGCATTTTAAGCGTATTGCAATCTCAGTTTGAGAACCTCCTGCTGTGTAATAAATTAGACATTAGGGGCGAATCTGACAGTGAGTTGAGGAGCTAAAATGGCAGTGTAGGCATCTGAAGTCATAGAATGTATCTGGAGTTGGAAGGAACCCATAAGGATCATTGAGAACAATTCCCTGTTTCATGCAGAACTACCTAAAACTAAGCCATATGACTGAGAGCATCATCTGAAAAAAAAATTGGAAAAAACACCATTGAGGTGTTGAGGAGACAATTTTTCATCTTTGACCTTTCAATGATAATAGGAAAACCCTAGGATTTTGATTTAGCCTAAAATCTAGTTAAGGCCTAGTGCTTTACATTGCTAAAAAAAAAGGGTTCTCACTGTGGGCTATGATTTAACAACACAAATGGGATACAAATAGAAGAGAGTTCTTTCTAGCTCTGATAATTGATGTTGAACTTTGTTAATCCCATATTTGCAATAATGTATAACAAAGCAGGTGATCATGTCTCACAGGGCTCTGCTGGAGCTTTGAAACAGTCTCAGGTCAGATCTTTTTTTACATTGGGATTTTGTCATTGTAATAAATAAAAGAAAACTAAGCAAGCAAGCAAACCCACAAAGGCAGAACTCCAGATTGCCTTTTAGAAGATCCAGTCCTATTTATTGTTAACAATTGTAATTTTTAGAAAAATAAGGACTCTTAACATATTTCTAATTTTCATTACAAGTAAAAATATTACAGCTGAAGTGATTGTGCTTGTCCTGGTACAGTACCTTAGGACTGGTATTCTCCAGTTCAGTGCTTCTGTGCTGCTGCTTGCTCCTCCTTCCCTCCAGGGGGTGGCTGGAGAGGAGAATTGGAAGCATAAAAGACAAAGATCACAGGTTGAGATAAGAACAATTTACTGGAAATAGCAATGAGATAAGAAGTGTAGCAGCAACAATACCAATGACAGAGGGTAGAAGCGAAGAAAGGATCCACACAGAAAAACCAACCTGGTAATACAAAATATCGGATGGCTCCCTCTGCCATATTTTCCCAACTATCAGGAATCCCTTTTTGCTGGAAAAGACTCCCTTTTCCCCACCCCTAGCAAAGAAGTGAGGGGTTACAGAATAACCTCTGTGTCTTGGCCATGCCTCCCTGGTTGCTGCAAAAAAAGTTTACCCTGTCCTGGCTGGAACCAGGGTAGTGCTGTAGCATCAAATGTTAAAAATCCAACGAATCATGACGTCAATAAATTGGCAGAATGGTAAAAAAAAAGCCCTAGGGAATATATTATGAATGACCTTAAAAGCCTGAATGCAGTGAAATCAGTGGGAATTTTATCATTCAACATGACAAGGTTCCACTGAAACAGAATATTGTGTTGCTTTTCAGTATTTATCATTTCTTTGTACTGTGGTACTATTCAGAGGCTCGGTGTTTTATTCATAGAAGAGTTGCGAGTCCCAAAACTAATTCGAAAGTTTACACAAATGAGCATTGGTGGTATTTTGTCTTATTATTCCTATTTCTTGTAGCAATGTCATGTATCGACTCAGAGGACAGAAACAAAAACGTGACTCAGTGAGTGACACTGTATTTCATGTAAGGGAGCACAGAAAAAGCTATCTAAAACCTGAAATTTCTTTGCATAAATTATTTGGCGAATAATTATGACTAACAAGAACATTAAAACAAAATCTGGACCATCACAGAAGATGGCAACAAAAAAAGTAGCCAAGAGGAAGACAAATGATCCTATGCAGAGTTCTGCAGTGCCACAGCTGATCTGCTACTGGTCTTCAAGCTGCATCACATCAGGCTGGCTTGAGTACTTCAAGTTGCTACAAGTTGCTGGTGTCTTGTCTAAATAAACCACTTAGAACAAATTATTCAAACAATTCAAAATCTCAGAACACAGTTTATTATTAAACATCAGTTTAATAATACATACTAACTCCAGCAGTTTCCAACAGTCTGTCACTCCTTACTATGCACTTAAAAAAAATTATTAACATGTTTAATCATAGTAAAGCACAGAGACAAACAAATCTTTTACAAATGTTTGAAAACATAGAAAAAGAACAACTAAATTAATATATGTGAGTTATTTTTTCTCTGTGGTACTCTTGCTTGAAACATGCAAAGTAAGACAAGGAATTAATTTGCTGCTAGGAATTTCTCCAGTTTGCTCATGGTGCCTAGGTTTCCCTATGGTTGAATGGCAGTAGAATAAACTAGATTTAGAAGGAACTACCACAGTTTTGTGCTGTGTGATCTCTTGCTGGGTCTCCTACATGAAGTAGCCATTCAACCAAATAAATCAAATACAGTGTAATTAATCCAAATACATTTTAAATGTTCAGCCTGATTTCTATATTTTTGGAGAAAAACACTGCCATTTTCTTCTTCTAACTGAAATTAATTCAAAAGAGAGAGCAAAATATGCAGAAAATGAGGGCTCTAGCTGGGTTCTACATAGAGTACTTCCCCCCACATCCCACACCCCAATTTCTGCCCCAGGTTATCACCAGGTATTAGAGAAAGCAAATGCATAAAATAGAAATATTTATATTAACATCTAGAGCACCATTAAGTAGAGATAGAAATTAAATTCTGTAGACATTGGTTCCTTAAATGGAACACAAAGCTTCTCTTATATTACCTAACTTTTCTCTTCATGGAACATAAGCTTTACAAAGCCTTAGGACAGGATAAGAATATTAAAGCCTACATCTTCTGTTGGGAGTCTGCTTCCACTTGAGAAGACCTCCTTGCCAGGAACAAATGCTGAGAATTTGATCTGCTTTGAGATCCACTCAAGACTCTGCTTGCCCAGCTCTTACTCTGAATTTTAACATTATGGTTGACCAATTTATACCACCAAAACGGTGATTTAGGTTTGAGCTAGTTTCAAATTGTGCTTTTCTCTCTCTCTTTTTAAAAATTTTGTTTTGCTTTGTTCTGCTACAAAATCATTGTAGCTTCTACCTAACAAGGTTTTGAATAAGAAAATTTTCTGGATTCCTGATAAAAGCCAAGGCTTTTTTGTTAAATTATACTCAGTGATGCAATGTTTGACTTACTCCATTTGGGATTTGGTTGATGCTGAGCGAACTTGCTGATCTACTACAAAACTTATTGTGAAAACTCAGCAAGTACTCTGGATCTACAATCCTTCTGTTCCCTTAAAATGAGATTATAAAAGTATTTTTCTCACAGAAGCTTCATAAAAATCAACAGTCCAAAGAATGGGGGTAATGTAAATTACAATAAAGATCAGATGGACAATTGCTTGGACAAAAGCTGTTTCTGGGATAGCACCGACAGGCCTCAGTAAATTTTATTCAGAAGTAGGCTGAACCTAATTTCTTTGTTTGTTTTTAAAGCCTCACTGAGGATTTATGTAGCTTGCAGAGCTTGTTGTCAGTAGCTTCAAGTGGCCATGTCTGCCCAAATTACAAGAAGATTTCAGTCATGGAAACTTTTTTTTTTTTCTTTTCACAGTCTAAAACATAGTCTGTACCTCCATACGTATATTATTGTAAAAGGGAGAAAAGTTCATATGTACTTCAGGATTTTGAAAAAGCAAACTTTTGAAAAACTTAAAATCTTTATAAAATCTTTCCCAGATTTGTGTTTGTTTTTTCAAATGCAGTGAGGGTCTGTATACATTATAGAAATATATTTATATAAAGCAAAACAGGGACAAAAAAAACCCTTAATCCAAATGTGTTGAAAATGACACATTTTTCTATGGCAAGTTTGTTCAGCTGCTGTCAATAAGGTCATTATTTAACTGTTTTCTAGATGGAGACAGTTTATCTTATAAAAATGTTTTATTTTGTTTTTTAAAGGACATAGTTCAATCATTGCTTGGTTTTTGCAGTGGAGTACAGCAAATCCTTTTTCTACAAACAAAGTGTTCTACTTTACTGCCCTTGATAAGATCCCCAGGCTTGCTTAAATTGTTCAAAGTGTTAGAGGTGCAACCTATGCCAAAAACTATACTAGAATAAACATTGCATACATTTTCAATTTGTGGGTGAATGTAATGCAAAATAATTTTGGTTGTTAGGCATATTGCAGGCAGGCTCTGCAGGCTTCCCACACACATTGCTACCCAAGCACTTCAGTCCTGACAGTTAACACCATATGATGTTCCACTCTTGAATTACCTTATGAGCAGCAACTGCCAACTCTGTCTGCGAGTTTTGGAATATTCAAGCCTTGTAGACCTGATGAGTGGTTGGATTTTTTTGGTTTGTTTTCCTAAGCACCCTGCTCTTTACATGCCACGAATGTCTTCTTGCTGTGACGGATTTCTTCTGCATACTTAACTTTGCCCTCTGGAAAGCCAATTTTGCTCAACTTACTTCATTTAAAATCATGGGGCACCTTCCTTCTACCTCCTTCTAGGTGAAGCTACTGGATTTTTTTCTCCACCTTCTATTAATGTAATAAGCTTGTGTTTACTGAGACTATGAATATATAAGTTGGTCTTCAGTCTCTTCCTAAAATTTCTTAACGCTTAAGAAAATGGCTAACCCTCTGTATAAGTTGACTCAATTGACTACTAGAAGACATCAGTACATTGAAATGAGAATGGCCCAAAAAGTGTCCCCAACAACAAAAAAAATATTCTTTCTCCAGCGGTACTGGAAAGAAAAAGCAGTAGGTTGTGGGGAGGGAAAGAATAGTACGCCTGGTTTTATGCATTAACTTAAAATTATATTGGCTTGTTCTTTATTGCACACTAGAAATTTTCCAGTTTTGTTCCACAGTGGTCAGATGAAGAAACTTTAGAGAATGGAGAAAACAGGCGAAGTAAGGATAGGCTGCTTTGGAAAGACACTGAAGAACTCTTTATTTTATTTAATGTTGCCCAGTATCATTTGTCCTATGAGAGCTCAGCATCACCTGTGGCTTTGGAACATTTGTCATAGCAACGAAATAAACTGGCACATGCCTAACAAGGCAAAGTGTTGTCCAGTCATACTCCCTTCAGACTCTTGCTGTCAAAAAAGATTTAATATAAAGACTATAAATAATAAAACTATAGCTGTAGTCCATGTGCAGAGAGAGAACATTCAAAAAAATCACTACTAGCACATACACGTAGAAATAATTTTGGTAATAGTGTTGGAAATGTAATCTGCACACCTATAGGATTGGAGAAAGTCATTAAATTCATGACTACTAATAAATTAAAGAAAGCCTACATACCACCTACACACCAGTAAAATCAAAAATACAGAAAAACATATCCAGCTGAAGCAGTGCAGGGAATCCTAATTTTATTCAACATCCTTAAGTATTTTTTATTATCGTAAGACAATTTACGCTGAAGTCAGAGTCAAATCTAGCTCCCTAAGCATTCAGGGTGTTTTCAGAAACAAGTTCTGCTATGGTGTACCACCAAGAAAATGTTGGCTTTTGGATGGGCATTTAAATAATTTTTAAGTATATGATTCTATTTAAAATGTAACAGCAACAGAACTCATTAATTTAAGTCATCTGACACAGATGCAGCTTTTCCTGCCAACCTTGGCCAGTGTTCCTACAAGAACCTCTCTTCTCTTAGTCTTATGCCTCTACCAGAGCTGGAATTTGTAGTTACTGTACAGTTTAAGGTTAGTCCACAGCACCTATCCATTTCACTTAATCATCAAGTCTCTGGGTTGTGCTCTTCCTCTCTGTTTTGGGAAGTATGAAAGAGGTTAACATGGAAATTTGTCAGTCTTACTGCTCACCTTTGGTTGAACATGGTTAACATCTAAAATTTTTAAAAAAGCATTTACAGGAAGACAATAAACTAATAGAATGATGGTTTTATTCCATCAACAAACACCCTGCTTAAGTTTATTTGTTAGGTGTCTCAGAGCATTTACTCAGTGAGAGAGATCATATTCACCCAGCGAAAGATCCTTGGCTCTGGTTTATTCTTGGGTTTTGCTTGTTTGCCCAAACCTGTTCATCAGGTTCATGAGGACACTGGGCTCAACCTTTTCAGCCCAACAGTTATGTCATTGCCATTAATGGCACTCATATGTTTGATAAGGTGTGACTAGTCTTCAGTACCTTTCTTTCCTTGTTTTTAGGTTTAACTAAAAGTATTTATTTGCAAAATAAGTGCCTCATAAGCCCAGTCTGTTTTGCTGCTTTGCTGAGGCTCAACTCAGAGAGCTACTTGCTTTGTTGTGTTGCCCTCCTTGCTTAATGCCTGTTCCTTCCACCTTTTCATACCCTGTTCAAATAATGCCCATCCTGTCTTCAATTCAATTATATTTGGTCACTGTTTCAAAGGACCTATTCTATTGTAAGAAATTCCTACATGCAGATGCACTTGGATGGACAATTGCCTGCCAGCATCTTTCACCATGCTTCCTCTTTGAGGAGCCAGAGAAATGAGGTGAAATGGCAACACTGTCCTGTAGTCATTACAGGTCTGTTAAATTTCATCTTTACCCTGCCTCGCTCCTTTCCTTTCTTCAATCACAAATACTGATGGGAGGCACAGAAAAACTGGGCCATTCACGCACTTACCACAAGTAGATACAGTAAGATAAGAGTTCAATTATCCAGAGAAAATGATCCTGATGTTGCTTGTTAAAGGCACCAAAGGGAAGCAGCAGATATCTCAGCTGAGCAGACAGTGCTGCCTTAAATGGCCATCAGAAAAGGAAGAGAGGTCTGGGAGAACACTGATTATGTGGCAATTGAGGAGGCAGCAGGACTGATGTACTGTTCATGTTGACATAGTTCAACAATCTTTTCTACCCCATGACAACCATGCTAATGCTCTGTGTGAGCCTGATAGGTTTATTCAGCCCAGCATGGCTTCTCGTGTAAAAAACCTGCATAAAAACCCTGCATGAAATAGTGTTTTGTTACAACATTGCTGTTTTGGGGGTGTATCACACCTAGCCATCCTTTCATAGGAAAATTAGGCCATATTCAAAGACTTTACTTGCCAAAGAAAACAGAACAAAGTATTCCTGTGGCAATTCCCATGTTAGGCTATCAAGATAAAACAGCATGTCTTGTGTATAAGAAAGAAATTAAAAGCGTTTTTAGGTGTAAGAATTTTGTTCATTCACCATTCAGTGAAAAGAGCTTTCACATGGGGAAAAACAAAAAAAGCTTTTCTGTGTTGATCTGCTTATATGTGGCAAGAGAATCCTACCTGTTCTTGGCATGGAGTGAAAAAGCAATGTAATTCAACTGCAGATAATTAATGACCTGGACAAAAAGAGCTGAAAAAGAGTCATGCACTGCAGGAATCCTGTTGTATGTACAGGATCACTCCTTTACTCACTATTAAGCATTCTGATTTGGAGGAGAACAGATGAAATACAAGATAGCTGCAATAACATTCAGTACGTAAATTGCGCAAGGTAGAGACCATGTTGGGATTTTTTTGTTTTTGCACATATCACAACACCACTGGAATTTCTGGAAACTAATATAACACAAACATTACTGCTTCTAGTACTACTTAGGTAGTAAATGCTATTTAGGTAGTAAATGCCATTTATAGGAAACTGAAAACTGATAAAAATCTTCTGTAAAGGAAAAGAAATTAAAAATTACTGTAAATTACATGGAATATATTGAGATTACAGCACTTGGCAGTTTAAGTTTCTTCTCTCCTATGGATAATTGCTGAATTAAGCATAGAATGGCAGGTAAGGGGGCCGACATAAAATGTTGATCTTATTATCATGAGAGTTAAATCATCTATTTTATTACAGAAAGAAGTTAAATTATGATCAGTAGTGATCCATCAGCCCAGGCTAACATGTTGTATCTGGCACAGATGCATAGTTTTCTCACAATTCCCAGTGCAATCCTGATAGCTACCCCTTTAGTCTTGTGCATAGCCTTGGGAGCATGAGTGAAAAAGGTGTCTCAGCTTTGGGATTGCATGGCTCTCTGCTCATCAGCATGGCTTCATTCTGATTCTTGGGTTTTCAGCATCTCCAAGTGGCTCAGCAGTGCAGCCCAGCATTGACTGCTGCATATGATAGAGCAGAGTCACAACCAGTCACAAAACTGGGATAACGTTTTGCCTCTCCAAAGTTGAGTTTTCATTATGCTAAGACTGGGCTCCTCATTCAAACCAGACTGAGCTTGGACACAAATATCCCTTACTGTATTAGTGGATATTTCTGAAGTCTGGAGTCAAACCCTTTAATGTGATAAACTTCCCTACCTGAGGAATGAGATCTCTACCTCCTAAGCTCCAAGCAGCTCTTGCTGCCAAGCACTAGACCCAGGCTCTTATCAGCTCCTCTCTTGAATGTGGTATTGTATCTTATTTCTCCCTGCTCTCTCCCTTCCAGACCAGTTACCCCTCCAAATATCAAGTCTCACTATTCTCTCTATGCATTAGTTTCTCAACTCTGTACTGCATGTGGTGCTTATCCCATTCTCCATGCCATCCTGGAAAGGGGAGGAGGTACTTTCCAACATGCACCGTTCTCCCAAACATTTATATGGATTAAAAACATGCCAAATTTCCCCTCCTCCAGTCTCCTTGTATCTGTTTCCCATTTCTTTTCAAATATGCAGCTACTTGAAGATGCCCTGGCTAGTATGCTGACATGAGTCTTGCATGTCATGCTAGCATACTGTAATCTTGTAGAGGAGAAATGAAACATCTTATTGTTTAGAAATTAAAAAGCATATATTCTTCCCTCCCCCTTCATTTTTACTTGCCAGCTTCTGATTTGATTGCTAGCTTGGTTTTTTGTCCTTCTTGCACACAGCACGCTCCTGAAAGATTCTGTGTACTTTTCTGGATGCAGGAAGCTGTAATGTTCCACCCACTGCATTGCAGTTGTGACTGAGAAATAGTCTGCAAAAAATGTGGGACTCCCAGAAGATCTGATGCACTGTTATAAATCTATTTAATGTCAATATCCTATGATAATGTTTATTTAGGAATCATATATGGTGTTAAATAGTGGCATTATTGCTCACCGCAAGGACTGTACCTTCCTCCTTTATTTGAAGAGGTTCACTATGTTTTTATTTCATTTCAGTTTGATTTCCATGAAAACAGCTAGCTGCTTATTCCTTAGCGACTGCTCTCTTACTGAAAAAACTGTTGTGTAAAAACATGGTTTATGCCCAAAAGGCAAAGCTTGTCTTCACTCTGAGCCCAAGTGAGAGAAATGCCCACTTAGAATGACCCTCTGATTTCTTGGTGAGTCTGGCTTGTGAGCCATCACTACATGTGGTATAGTGGAGCTCACAAAAAATCTTCTCAGAAACAACTACCCTAAAGCAGTTCTCAAGGGGTCTGAAGAGTAAAGCCCATGCCATTACAAAAGGTCAAGAGATGGATATAATACTGTAGAGAATATAAATTCACAAGCTCAGATTTTCTCCAAAACATAGGCTACAATCACAGGAAACAAAGCAACCACATAACTTAATCGTGTTGTCAGCAGATGAAATTTTCACGTTTCATACTTTTCATGTACTCCAAAATGATTTTTCTAACAATATGATATCATCCTAACAACTAATGGACCTAGCCATTATACGTTAATTTAAAGAAGATTTTCTTAACTGTTTTGCAGGAGTTTAAAATTAAGGAGCCACAGTACAAAGAGGAACAGCTTTAGACGTGTCTTGCTGGAAGGGGAGGGAAGGCAGAAGGAGAGGGAAGGAGTTGAAGGAGGCAGTGAGAGGGAGAGAAGGAGGGAGAAAAATAAACTCCCTCTCTTAATCTCTGTCCCTACTCATCCCCATGGAAGCAGAAAGTGATGTAATAGCTTACAAATTTTTTTCTTTTTTCAGAAAACTTGCAATGCATTTTGCTTCCAAAAACTCTTTTACCTGGTATACCGGAGAATGTTATAACAACAGAATTCATGACATATTCTTCTTTCTGTATTGTCTATTTGAAAAACTAGCTCTGTCAACAACTAGTTTATTATGTGAAGAAAGTGCTCACTTTATTTTCTGGCTAGACACAATTCATTGTTTTCCTGTGGGTGATGACAGATCTCCCCCCTGTTACAGCTGAAAGCTGGCAAACAGCTATTTGATGCTGCTAGGAAAAAACCCTATGAGACAAGTAGAGATAATGTAAGCCTGATTTAGAAACTCCTCTAGAATCTGAAAGGCAAAAAGATGTTTGCTTACAGGTTACTGGGGTACTAGAAAACAAAGCTAAGTGAAGAGTATTTCAACATTCACCTCTTTCTTATTTATAGAAATAATTTTGGATGTGCCTTTGAACATCTCTGTTATGGAAACATTTCTAAGGGCAAAGCATAGCTTGGTGTTTGGTCTTTTGAGATTTATAGTCCCTGCATGTAAGTATAATTATATATATTACGAGAGTATTTTATGTTAGTTTGCTACATTGTTTTGATATTTGCATTAATTTGATATTTACATATATGTGTGCACCTTTGCAAAAGTCTCTCAAGAAAAATAAGTATTACATTTCCTGCTGTATGTTATATCTTATAGTTTTGTATTCCTTCTTATTAGGTGATGGACTATTCCTGAAACTTCTTGAAAGGTCAGGAAAGCATTACTGGGGGACTGTGATAACAGTGATTCTGTTGTGATTCAAATTCAGAAGACCTTTTAGTCTCCTTCCTCTCCATGAGGTAAAATGACTATATAGAAAATAAGAAAGATGTGCCTTTGCTCTACAAAAGGGTTATTTGTTTTGAGTTAATATTATTTTTAAAAGCTTCTTAAGCGAAGCGGCAGGGCATTCTGCAATTAACAGATAAAGCAGAATTCAATATTTATTGCCTTTGGTATGAAAGCTGATGTAGGATTCACAGATATATTGGCAATACTTCACAGAAGACACACCAAACATTCTTCACCAGGTAAACTCTACACACTGAATTCGGTATCTTCCTTTTTGAAAGAGAGGTGGTGGTAACAAATCTGCCTTTAACAGTTGTTTTAATTTTGAAAAAATACAGAGTGATTGGAATAAAAGCAGTGAAACTATAAAAGGCTTTCCTTTCTCTCTATTTGGATGTTGCAGCCAACATTCAACACTGATTTAAAACAGATTTCTTAGAATACTTGGAAATCTTGCCAGGTATTTATCATCTTGACCAAACCCAGCACAGTATATTAGAAAAAGAAAAAACATATTTGATATTTTGATTATCCTTCTCTTGAAGAAGGATTCTAGTCTGGGTGGCTTGACAGACTAGAACCACAACAGTTATCTATAGGGTCATATTCTGCAGTTGCTTACTGCTTTAAAACCACAATACATAAAAATGAAGGAAAACAAAAACACCTGGGATCTGGGAAAATCTAAAGAGTAGTGATTAAGATTTTGCAAGCAAACAAATAAAGCAGGTATATTTTTTTTTTAAGAAAATATTTGCTCCTGTAATTTAATGTATATTTTTAAAAAGCCATCAATACATTCCTCAGTTACTTTCTACAAGAAAAATTCTGTGTGGAAACATTATGGAGTAAGGCCTTCGTCTGTTAATCAGTGAATGATTCATGTGTATGAGCAACTTAAAAAGTAAAGTGTGGAGATTTAAGTACATATCATCTTAAAATATCCAAAGTTAATATTATTATTATTTCTCAGCACGGAAAGCCAGGCTACCTATGGAGTCTTTTTTGTGACTGTATTGTCAGCAATGGATGATGATCCCTGCCTAAGTCAAGACATGGAAGGCACTGACAATCGTTTGTCTCACCTTTTTATTTTCCACTGTAACCCTGAGGCTAGACTCTTTGTTTACTGGTGTTTGCTTTTAGCTTTTTCAATTTTTTCTACAAAATGGCAGCATCTATTTATGTTCTCCCTTTATCTTAAGGTATCAGTATAGTGCTACACTATACTATAAGCTTTGATGAACCCTCAAAATACTTGACATTTTCGTGGTGCTTATTATATTAATATGAAATAAATCCAGGGTCCCACATCAAGATAATTAGTAAGCTGATCTTATGGTCCCATCCATAATCACAACTCTGTTCATACATATAATGAATTATTTCTTCAAAACCAAGCTTTTCAATTTCAGCTACAAAGACTTAACATAAAACACTGACACCAAAGAAAAAATTCTGTGTTTTCTAAAACCCCATCTTCCTGCATACATGCACAAAGGGTGCAGATATATTTTTTTAAATCACAAATATGAGCAGCAAAGTTGTTCAGAAATAATTTCAAATAGGTTTTAATGAAGATGAAGTTGTTGAAGAATGGCTTGCCTGTTGCAGTTAGGAATGTCAACTGTAGCACACTTCCAAAAACATGCATTTAAAAAAAAAAATTAGCCCTGAGCTTAAGAAATCTTCAGCAAAATACATTTGCCATTCAGTTTTCAATATCTGGTAACAAAACAGGTGTGAGAATACCTCAGAAAAACACTGAATTGAGTCAGATTTTGGCTTAACTATTTAACCTGATTAATTATAAAATTGTTGGTGTATTCTGTGGGGGATTTTTATGTCCTTGATACACAACAAGGTTTGAAAATTCCTCTTAATACAGAGGAAAAGAGCGTGAAAAGAAAGACCTCGATGCAGAATAAAAGACCATTTCAAGCTGAATTGTGTATTTAATGCTAATAAATATGCAATATTACTGCCTCAAACGAGAAACCTGTATGGAGGTTTTCGCATTCAAAAAGCAGCAGACCAGCTTTCCATGGCTACTGCTCCTTGCCTTTCACACCCGCCTCGTCTGCAAACGGGATCTATCTTGGAGGAGAGACCTTAAATCCCTGCAAGCAGACTGCAAGGCACATGCAGTAGCAGCAGTGTACTGACATTTGCTAAGCACCAGCGTCCCTCAAGTGACTGGGAGCGAAGCCATTGACGTCACTGAACAATAGGCAAAATATTTCCTCCTCCTCCATAGTCCTGAACTGTAAACACCCAGCTTGCACACAGCAGGCTGAACATTTGGGGAGAGGCGGAGAAGGAGAATGTGAAAAACTCTCAACTGATGCTGCTGAAAACAAGCAGCTGTTCCTGCATAACCAGTCTTTCCTTATTCCTTCCATTTTGCTGTGGGGATTGCTGCTTCCCCCTTAGTGTAGGTCACACAGTAAAGAAGATAAAGGTAAAATAAACTGTAAATAAAACTGTGTCTATTAAACTCACAGGAATTTTTTTGAAGTAAAATGCCTATTAATTACGAGTTTAAAAAAAGCACACTCTTTTTCTCCCTCCTTCTGTCCTTGTTACGGATAACTGCAGTATTGTAACAGTCATCCATGTATTTTGGACAAAGTGTGGTGGACTGAATGTAAGTGAATTTCAATCTCAGTCACTGTCTCTCCATGCAGCTACATTATTGCAAGGCAGAGAGAAAACCCCCATAGATCATAATTACAATTACAAAGTCACATAGATCTATATATGCTCTAGATTCAATGTAAAGACTGGTTTAACTCCTTGAGTTGTAGAGTTGTGGTCATGGCATAGGCAGAAAACAAATGGGCAGAGTTAATCTTGAAAATGGAAATCAAACTACAGCTTTTTGTGACTATATGAAAAAAAAATACTGAGATGCATGAAATCCTTAGGATTTACCAGTTATTTGACAGAATATTGTACAGTGGTATGAACAGTGAAACAGTTTTGGAATGTAGTAAATCCAGGGAACCTAATTCAGCTCTTTTCTTTGCAGCATCTTAGAAGCAGCTGGAATCCTACAATCCTCCCTGTTTCCAGAGCATCCCTTGGAAGATCCCTGGAGTGCAGGTAAAGGAGACCACCAGAAAGAGGGAGTAGTGTGGTGCTAAAAAGAGGTCAGAGATGCTGTACCTCCAAAAAAGCTCAATAAAACCACTGAACCAGGGAGGCCTGGAAGCTTCTGTAAGCCATTTCATGGAATGCAGCAGCTTATTTGGTCCATCAACGTGAACTAGATAAATGAATCTCACCAGGAGTCCTCTGCCTTGGATCCAAAAGCCAGCACTGGAAGAAACCCTCAGAAATTGCTCCATTTTCTTGTTAGAGCCTTGTTTGAAAAAATCAGCTTGATGTGCCTGGAAAGGCTTTATGAGTGCCAAAAAAAATATTCTTGTGCCCCTTGATTGCTAACTGAAGAGTTATGTCTATGGAAGTCAAAGTGATCCAGGCAACCATAATGTCTATCTTCCTCTTGCCTCATTTAGGCTTTGCTCACTTTGGCCAAGGTGGAGAATAAGCCCCCTTGGACATATTTGTTCTCGAACTGAGATGAAGGGATCATGCCCATCATCATTTTCTGCAGAAGGCAGTACGTAAGAGCCAGGGAGGAGCACCTTTTTCCCTCTCCAGCGTGGCTTTCTGTTGAATGAGGCTGTTAGGTGGCACATCACATTTGCAGCATATATTGAGTTATGATTTCAAAGTGCTGAACAGACAGTCATTTTTTTCCAAACGGACCATAAACAATTGCTCATTATCCCCTATTTAATATACAGGAAAAGGTGGGCAATTAACCTAGTTTGCTGTTCAATTACCTCAGTGGGCCATGATGCTGCATTAATGTGGCTTCGTGTCCAGCTGCTGTGCTTGTGATGAATTATCTGTGCTGTTGAAAATGCCCAGATGAAAAAGAATGAACCTCATCACCTCTCCAGAGCGTGCAGCAACAGAACACGATTGATTGTACTTCTGGGGCTTGACACCTACTGTTCCATGTGTTTTGCTCCATTTGTCAATGTGCTGGCACTGGACCTCTACACCCTGTCTGTGCTTTAACACAGAAAACAGTGGCTGAAATGCAACTTCTCATCTTACCAGAGAAAAAGCATGTGGAAAAGTAACATTTTGCTGACCTGCTTTCTTTTTTTTCCCTCTTTGTCATTTTTGTCTTTGCATAGGCTACTCCATGGTCAAATACTGTACTTCTGCTGAGCAAGGTGGCAATATCAAAACATGTAGTGAAAAAAAGTAGCTAGATTAAATAATTAAACTGCTGCCTGACATGACCATTTCACACCAATACATGTAATACTAGCATAAAATGCTCTATCTTTGATCTGATCAAATGTCGCTCTTTTTTTACTTACATCTGAACAACCACCTCCAATGCAAAGCAATGCAAGCCTTGTTGGGGACTGGGAAGTCCTTCACAGCTTTGGGAAGCCAGGTATGTTGAGATATATTTAGAAGCCTGAGTTTAGTGAGTGTAGCCTGGACTGCACAGCTGAGAAGGTCTCAGCTATTTGTGTATGCCTCAGTTGTATCCTAGTGCCAGAGAGGTGTTCAAGCAAGTGTCTTTATGAATATTGTTTCTTACAGGAGGAAAACTCAGGCATCTGGATTTGAGTGAGGGTAAGGCCCTAGGACAACCTGTAAAAATATTTGCCACTCAGTCTTATGTCTATCTTGGCACCTTCCTTGAGAAGTACTGTTGCTGGGAGCCAAGTGCAGAGTAAGAGAGGGTTACATACTCTTTGGGGAACAGCCTAAAAGAACAGCCTGGAATGTTAAGTACATTTACTTCATTCATAGTAATGCATTTCTTAAGCACACCTTCAGGCGAACATTTGTGCATTTAGGTTTTACTAGTACAAATACCGAAAGCAAATACATCTTATTTTGATTGCTTGCCCACACTGATGTGAACATCATTTGATACATTCTTACACTTGGCAAATTCCAAGGTTTTCCACCTTTTCCCTTTCCCACACCTGAAAACATATTTCTCAGTAAATATTTTATATAGGACACGCAAACATTTCAAACTACTCCCTGAACATGTGTGTTGGAGAAATAAGGGATGGGGGAAGGCGTGACAGAAAGAAAACCAAAGGAAAATTTCCCTCACTGAAGGAAATATGCCTTTTGCATTTTGGTAACTCCATGTATAGCTGAATGGATTTTACACAAACTCGCCTTCAGGCAGAGCCTGAGAAGAGAAATGCTGTGAAAGTAAGGGAAAACTGTGCACTGTAATTAAGTCTCCTACAATTTAAACTTCAGTGTATTTGCACAAAATCAAAAGTTAACAGAAAATAATATTTTATCTTGTTCCCATCTGAGCTAAAATCAAAGAGTAATATACTGAAAAGAATATAAGCAACATTTTCCCTTCCATTAATTGGACCTATGACAATCAGAAAAATCAAAGGTAAAGCTAAGCCACATGTGTATAATTCAAAACATGAGCAGTTTCTTTAACTTATGCACAAAGTGTCAAGGAATACTTTGGTAAATAACATCCCTGCACTCCTGGGAAGCAACAGCAGAGTCATTGCATGGATAAATTTTCAAAGGCTAATGTATCTTTAAACAACAGTCTATAGAAATTTGTTTTATAGATTCTGCTTTAGGATCTATCATATTATAGGCATGTCTGTCATGTTTAATTATGGCTTTTATTTCTTTAATGAGTCCTTCAGCAGTCCTTCAGAGGGAAGTTTATTAAAAAACAGGTTTCAATGTGTCCATAAATTCTTGGCATGCATAGATTAATTATTTAAATGTCCTTATTAGGATTTGGAAATCTCACCTTGTGACTCAGTTTGTGAATTTTGGCAAGTATGCTACTAGCTGAGGCTTAGACTGATTGTATGTGAAGTAGGTATTGATATCTAAAGTCAAATGGCAATGTAAATTGCTGCATATCTAGTAAGAGGTGTTCAGAAAACCTTGATGAACTGTAAAAGAAAAGTTGAACTCAGTCTTTCATTGAGCACACAAGTTAGCTTTTATCCAGTAACTACTGAACTGTAGAGACTTGATTATACATCTGTTGAAGTCAGTACAGCTTTGACACATTAAGGAAATTAACACAGGTAGTTCTATTGTTCTCACTCTGACTAATTGCAAGTTTAAAATTAGACATTAATTAAAGAACACTTTAATGTCCTTCAGCAGTGGGAAAAGAATTTGTTCCTACAAAACTTGCACTATTCACAGCTCTCTATATAAGCAATGCTTCTTTTCTGGCCCTGTGTCCTGTGTGGTAGGTGGCAGAAGATAAAATTTTATAGTAAGGACAGTGGAGTGGCTTTAGCTCACAGAATCTTACATCCACAGTGATTACCTTATACTGGGGCAAACTGGTGACGTTTTCTTCATTATGGATGACAAAGAGTAAGAGACTTACCAAGAAAACCTCCTAGGAAATCTTACGACGCCTGTAAATATTTGCTATTTTTAAAATTCTCTTAATATGTAGCAAACAAGAAATAAAATTAAATTAATGTAAAACTCCAGAAATTCCATGTTGTGCACAAATCAAACACTAATAAAGGCTAAGATGCTGACATGCAAGGTCATAGCAGCTGTTCCAAGACTTGGCTAACCACCAAGGTTGCCTTGACATTCCTCATGTTATTTATAATTCTGGAAGTTAGGAGTAGGTTTATTTATTTAATAGGAGGCTCAATCTATTGCTCCAGAGCTACTTTAGTAGAAAGTACTGATATACATCAAAGGGCAATGTTTATGGATGGCTGAAACTGTAAGGCAAGCAAAACAAAGCAGACTGGAAGCTCCCCAGGAGTTTCGAGATATATCGGTAAAGAATAACATACTTCTTTTGGCTGTAGATTCACTGTGGGTTTAGATGAAGGACATAATTTCATCCAATATTTTCGTGGTGTAATTTGCAACCAGGGTGTTTATATAAAGTAAATAGCTGGAATTGCAAACATGATTCTTTGCTTACAGGTCATATCTCAAACCTGAAGCAAATTTCAGGAGTTTAGCTCGGAACCTAATTTAGACACAGCCAGCATTTTACATTCATATCTAGAACTCACTATCTTTCTCCTAACCCTGATTATTTATTGCCATCAATCTCTTTCATACAAATACAAATAAAATAGAAAAAGGTTAGAAAATATGAAAATGTAAAATGCGTTCACATACGTTTTAAAAAGTGCAAAAGGCAACCATGTAAACCCAAAAAAACCAGTATAATGGGGTTAATTCTAGAAGAAATTATAGTGTGAGATCACATCATAACATGTTTAGAAAGCAGTCTTTGGAATACTCAGTAATTAGTCTTTGGAGTTATTTGACTTTAGGGATAGACCAACACTGTAACACCCTGACCTAGCAACCGGTTCAGATCATGAGGATGTGGAGTGCAGCTATTCTTCAAGATACTGACCTAAAGAAAAACAGGCAGTTCAATATCATGCCAGCATTTCTTTTCACTTCAGATTGAAGGCTCTTATTTTTCGCTACCCCTCTTCCTTCCTCAGTTTCTTTTGTTTCAGGATGACTGTATTATCTACAGAATTTTACTGCACAAACTGCCAGGATTGAATTTAGTCAGTATAAAGTATTTAAGAAAAGTAGACTCTGGATTTACAGGGAAAAAAATGGACATTAAATCAGATGCCTGCAAAAAGAGACCAGAAAATGAAGATTCAGACAACTATATTTATTTTCTTTTCATGCATTCTTGTCAAAAACTGCTGTTAGTTGTGGCACTGCTTTACTTGAATGCTGCTTTCAACTGAAGTGAAAATTATGCTGTTTTTTTGCTTTAGATGAAGGTAGCTATAAGAAAGAGCAATTTCATTAACCAGATTTCTAGAGGAAGCTCTAAGAGAAAAGTTCAGCCTACATAGTAAGAAGCATGTTCACTTAGCACTTGCCATATGCCACCAAGGCTGTTAAGGTTCAGATGTTGAGTATCGAACTCTTGGAGTAGACATGTACATAAAAATGCAGGGAAAAAAGTAAATCATAGTTATCAATAAAGGCTTTGAGTCTTAGTTTTTCTTAACTGTGCAATTGAGTCTCAAGTCATGAGATTTCCAACTTGCCAGTGTCTTAACAATTTGGGAGCAACACTCTGAAACAACACCCTATCTCACAATAAATAGTTGAAGACATGGACCCTCTATGTATCTGCATATTTTTTGATTAAAACCATTAGTGTCGTGGATATCTCAATGGATTTTATTCTTTTGACAGAAACACTCACCTAATCTTTTCCTCAGAGAAAAAATGTTTGTGAAAAATGTACTTAAAATGAGACTTTTTGTAATTAGGGCATTCAAAATATATATTTTTTCTAGTTCAAAAATTCACATTTTATTAATTCTTAAGCACTAGAATGTTTCTCATAATGGCATACCATTGTTAATCAAAAGGTCTCCTCTGTATTTCTTGGAATAAAGCCACAGCAAAATCATGTTATGCCTGAAGGGGAATGCAAACGATCACTCTTACTTATTGCCTATCTCATTTCAATTTTTTTTAATGAATATTTGAAATTTCTCCCCTAAATTAAATTAAAATGCTGTTTTACATACGTACACCTACCATTCCACTGCCCTCTGCTGGAGGGAGTATATCCTATAGCCAATTTATGGAAAAGTAATCTGTGGTTGACTAGGGGCTGGCGTTTCTGGACCTAAAAGCAGGGCGTTCCCCTCTTGGTGAAGCCTGCAAGGTACATCCACGGGCAGATGTTTGATCAATATCTTTCTTCAGCACAAATAAACATTACATTCAAAAAAGTAAAAGCACCAAGTTAAGAATATATTAGGACATTAAGCACATTAAGCACAATTAAATACTTTAGGGGGAAAGTTTCATGTGGAAATGTGTCTCTAATTCCATGTGCACATGCATTTACAGTGCAGATTTTATTTTTATGGAGGAAAACCTAATTATTTTTCTACCTGGTTTAGGGGTGCTCTCAAATTCAGGTAGTTTTTCCCCTGTGGTTAGGCGCAATTAAGGATTTGTCTAAACCTCTTGTCTATATTAACCTCCCCAAAATAATATCAGGTGCTTTTCTGCTTTTTTTTTTTTTTAAATCAGCCTATCTATAAACATAAGGTGCAAACCAAATTAATTCATAAATAGACGGAACACACAAAGTCAATCTGGATTGAATAATATTTAATTAATAAATTATTTTGCAGAATAATACATTAAGGTGCCACTTACTAATGATTCAAATAACTATTCATAACTAGTATTTTGCACAAGCAAAGGACAATTAAATGAGGACTTGCCTCACTTCAGGCAGCTAGGTGGTTACAAAGTGGTCACTCATTCAAACACAAAACACTAAATGAAAATGAGCAGACCTCTTTAATGCACTGTCACTGGCAAAAAATAATCAATATGATGATTTGACATTTATCATTTATCTTGCTGCATTACAGAATTTCTCCATGGTTTTCACCAGTACAGCTTCTCACTGGAAACTACTTCAGCTCAAAAGCTGGTAAAAGAGACTAGAAAACAAACAGCATACAGAAAGTCTTCCTATATTCTTTCTTCTGTTCTTTATTTAGTCTGCATTGACAGATCTGCAAACCACTTTTCCTATTCTGAATTCCTTCTGATGAAGTGGGGGAAAATGAGAATCAAAGATCTTACTTATTTCAATTTGAGATATTCTCACTAACTTAGATTTACTTACAGATTAAGAATGAAAAATTATATGTGCACTTCTAGGTTTAAGGTCTACATATCCTGTAAGTGACATGACTATAAAATCCATTTGTAAAATTCTTTGCTTTTATTTCAGCTGCACTTCTGCTATAAGACAACTGAATTTAATCACAAGCTACACACAAGAAATATTTTTGCTTAATATAATACTCAGCATACAATCCAGACATTCAGATTTTCATCAGAAACCATCATTGTTGTTCTCTTACAGCTGCTCTTTGTCAGACTAAATTTTATTCTACAGAGCCTTACAGTAACACGAGTAAGCCCCTCCTGGCAAGAGAGGGAGAGACTGGAGAAGTCCTTCTCTTGTATTATCTGCAGGCAGCACAACACTCAGCAAGTCCCTTGGATCCAAATGGATGTGGCGGGAAAATCTAATTAGATGGATTTTTATTTTTTTTTCCAGAGATGATGCAGAAATGCTAAAAAAGCCATGTTAGACCCAGGCATGTTTTGCTGCTGAGGAGTCAGGGTACAAAGAGTACAAACACAACAAGTTCCCAGACCGCGGGCGGGGGGACGTGTAACCTGGCATCACCAGCACACTTGGGCAGTGTACCTCCTCCACTTGAAGGCTTCATTCACAGACCTTTAAGTCTTTTCCCTATAATTGAAACCCCTGAAGGAAAACAAAACCAATCCCGACTTGTGTTGCTGAGGGAAATACGTGATTCATGTATGCCTGTCTGACAGATGCTTACCCGTTTTTCCAGGTCCCAAGGCTTTCCAGCAAATGAGCCACAAATCTGTTCCCCACTGGTTCAGGCAGGAAAATCTGGTACAAGAATATGTTTTTCTTTCCATTCAGCTGAACCTTTGCCCATCTTCATGTAGCTGGTCTCATTTCAATGGAGAGATTATTCCCTGTGTATTTAAATGCATAGGAAAAAGGAGTTTCTGTAGAAGTACAGAATGACCTCACGCCTGTATCATTTTTCCCACCAGTCTATTTTGGAGGGAAAGACAGGATCCTGGTGTGTGCAGCTCAAAGCCACTTAGCCTATAAGTCTGGTGGGCTCTTGGGGTTCCTCTCTTGATTCTCAACATAGGGTAAAAATAATCAAGAAGACCATGAATGTTTTGCGTAATATAATATTTGAAAGTAAGTGCACGTGATGTTGCCTTCATCAGTGACTTCCTCATCAATTTGTTGACATCATGGATTGCAGTGGAGTCATGTGACAACTGCTAAAATGAAACAAACTCGACCTTAGCTCCAAACAAAGTTAATTACCTTGTGTGTGTACAGAACTATCATGAAAATGAAGCTTAAAAACAAGACAAAAACACCTAACAAAACCACAGGCTAACTAGAAGGCACTGAAGGAGGAATGATTTAAAAGGAGATTTTCATTTCCAGAACCAAGTCAAATCTTTGCTGGCTAAAGCCAGGCACAATAATATGCTGTTAGTTTTAACAGCACCTCACAACAGTGACATAGACAGGTGTGTCTGTAGTAAGATTTCCCACATTTCTGCCTTACAATAGAAAAAGAAATCATTAGTTTCTAGAAGCTTTGGGAAAGACATAGTATTGATCTTGTATACATTTTTGCGTCCTTAAAAGTTATTGCGAGGAGCTATATTAAAAAATTTAGTTTCAGTATTAAAATATTTTGTTCTATGGTCATGGTGGGGGGAAACAGAAAAAAACTGTTCAGTCTTCTGCCATGAAAATTTTCTTTTCCCAGAAACTCCTCTTGGTTCACTGCTTATACAATGAAAAGCATTGAAATTGTAGCTTCCATGAGACCATATGCAAAAGAAGAATCTCTCTCACCTGTAGCTTGAACTGGTCAAAGGAAGGTTCTGAATCCTAAACCAAAACTTTTCCAGTTGACTTGGAAGCTCATACATGCAGCAACACACCAGGCTGGTGAGCTCAGTGCAGCCTGTGTTGCTAAGGAGACAAGGAACTGGTTTCGGAAAGCAGCGTTTAGTACATTTATATAACAAGGAGTTGCAGGTTTCAGTGCTGCAAGTATAATGATTTCTGCAGTAATATGTATTGGACATGTTTGAGAGGGCTGTTTTTTTCCCACAAAAATAAAAAGAATTCCAAAAACAACAACAACAACAACAAAAAACCTAAAACCAAACCAAAAGAAAGCAAAAAAATACAACAACAAAAAAATATATACAGGAGAATAAGTGAAGAAATATTTGGGACACAATTATTAAGAGATTTTTTTAAAAAAATTTATATTCATTTATTTTTGTTCTCACACTACTTGGGTAATCAGTAGCATTTGAAAAGATTCTGAAGACAAGAACTGACTTAATCTCAGCCAGGCCCACACTGCCTGAAGGTTGAACCCTGCTCCAGACCCATTCACGTGGCCAGCCAAAAGCTGAGAGGCAGCAGCCATATCTGTCCAGTGAGGATTCTGAGCTGTGCAGATGCCTCCTTCCTCACCCAGCAAGTGAACTGAGGTAGGGCTGACTGGGACAGAATAGTTGCAACCCAATCTGAACTGTTTTCTTGCCTATCCTCAATGTGCAGGTGCATTTGATGACCAGGGGTTTTCAAGGAAACAATTTTTCTTCTAAAGCATTTGCTCTCACTGTAGTTCAGTTTTATCTTGCTTTTTTCATTTCAGCTGCCCATTTTGACAGTGTATTTAGAAGGCTATGTTTCTCTCTTTTGGTTGAAAGGAGTTGTAGAACTTTTTAGGTTATATTCGCTGATTTCCTAATAAATAAATTTTAAAATCCCTAGCATAGTGATATGCTATTTCCTTTAATAATTTCAACACAAAGTAATGACGATGACATTGAAACATATTTTTCTAATTTTTTGACACTTCCAACAGAAACATATATTTGAAAGTTCTCACTTTTACCACCAATCAGTTTTGTAGTTAAACTGAGACCTTTGATAAAATACTCACTGAGGAGAAAATTCAGAGAAACTAGTTTTGCATTTAGTTCCAAAAATTACTGGTATTGTGGGACTACAAAATTGCTGATCTAAAACCTTTTGTGAGTACTTATTTCATATTAGAATATACTAACTGTCATATTAATAAAATCACTATAGAAATAAATGGGATCAGTTCAATTTATTCACTTCTTTATAGAGGTACACAAGATTCTGTCTAACAATGGGAAACACAGATTTTCTTAAAATTGGCTACTAAAGTTAAAATTAGAAACATCATATATCCTCCTTCATATGTTTGGGAAAAATAGACATTACTTTCTGCTCCCCAAAATCCAGATTTGCAAATAAAATAAATCAGAGCCCTTCTATCAAATTTTGCATTTTCAGAATAAGGCACTTCAGCTATATTAATTCTTGGTATTTAAATACCCTAATGAATGCAGGACACAGATACTGTGGAAGAACATTCAAAACAACAAAATCTGAATCAAAGAATTTACAGACTAGCAGAGGGAATCACAGGCAAACCCCAGAAGAACAATTTCCCTAGTATGTTATTTGTCCAATGGCAGGAATAGGAAATCCTTGCGCTTTATAATCCTCAGATGACTTAAAATAATTGGAAATTGTTCAGATTCTTATTGCTGGTTCTGTGTTAAAGGAGTTGACCACAACAGAAAACAATGTTGACCACAGCCTATGTAAAATAAGCTCATACAACTAATAACACCTTGTTGAGGGCCACTGGTGTTGTAAGAAAGCTAAAACGAATGGCTTTTATTTAATAAAAAGCTCTTTCCATTGTGAAAGCAAAGAAAAATATATTTAGATATGAGAATATGTGTCCTATATGCTGAAAGGCACAAACCAGTATTTCCCAGAAGTGGTGAAATAATAGTGCACAAAGCTCAACTTCTATCTTCTATAACCGTCTGAAAGGTCGCCTTAAATCCAAGTTGTTACTAGGAAGCGTCTAACTTTGGAAACCTTTGCTTCCCTAGTTCTGTGGCTACAAATGATAGATTGTTTCCAGATTACTGCATGAATCTAGATCACATTTTCTGTTACCTTAAAGAGGTTGCATTGGTTGCCTTGGTTGCTTTGGTGGCTCTGTGTTTACCTCACTCTGGCTGCTCTGTGCTCTAAGTAAAGTTGAAACTTCTGGAAAGGATTTTGCTTGTTTTCTCAAGAGCAAGCTCAGCTCTGCAGAACTTTTAAAATGCAGATGGAAAAGACAACAAGAGAAACGGTGAGCAGCATGAGAACAGACTGGGATATTCCTGAGAGGACCAAACTACTTGCCTACAGCATTCCCTACAAATTCAAAGCTGAGCTCTGGAGGAAGCAGACTGAAAAACAATTCCTAGGAATGGAGAGAAGGCTTCAGTGTTTATTTCAACACACAAAATCACTGGCAGATGCTGATTTTGGTAGAATTCAGAGAAAGGACTCTCATCCGGCAAGAAATATTGGTTGGGGTTGATTTTTTTCATGCTTCCTTTATCCGGTATCCTGATGTTCCCTACTTCCTGACCCATCTTCTCCAACTGTGCTTGCTTTTGCGCTAATGGCACAAGTAATATTAGAATTTGGATATTTTGTAGCTTACATAAGGTAAGTATGACAGGAAGACAGCAGAGTGGTTCTGTTCCCAGATTTTAGCAAATTCATTGTTAAGACAGGAAAGAGGCATAAGTACCAAGTAATCTCAGGCTGGAATATCAGGACACAGATATCCACAGTGTTCTGCTAACACATTTGTTATTAAGCTGCTTTTAGCATTATGTTTAGAGGAATAGGAAATGGTGATGCTAAGCAGTTCAAAGGGCAGCTGCATCAAACAGCAGGTATCAGAGACTCTGAGCAACTGGCTACCATCAAAAGGCTTGAAATCAGAAATTATTACAAACAGCTCATCTGTACAGCACTCAAAACCATATTCAGTGTCACAAATAGCAGTGTTGTTGTGGCTGAATGGATCTTGGAGACAATTCTTGGAAATCAAATATTTTCCACCAGAATTTCTCAGCTGTCCAATATTTAGCATCTGTGCATGATCAAGAAATTAAGTTTACAAGCATCCTATTCTGCCTAAATTTAAAAAATGCCAAACATTTGTTTCCTAGGAGAAAAAGGTGAAATTATAAAAGGTTGATTGTTTTTTTATTAGCTCTTTTTAGCTTTCACCAACTACTTAATTTTTTTTGTTTCAATCAGACCATAGACAAAACTACTAAATTAAGGATTATCATTAAGATTTGCTGAATTTAAATTAATCTGTTTAGGTCAGGCAAGAGAACAAAGTGGGACATTTGATCTGCATTATCAAGCACATTAAAAACCCCTGTGCAACAGATGTTAATAAACATGCACAACACTTTGACAGATTTGTGAAGTAGAGCATAAGGAAAGAAATTTGATTCCTGCTCTTCAAGCTGACCTTTAATTTGGTGGTCATTGGAATCAGATCACTTGTGGCCTCAGTCTAGCATAGTCTTTCATCCGAAAAAGAGTATAGTAGCAAATCCTAATCAGAGCAGTAATGCACTCCCAGCTATATACTAAGTTCTGTTTTGAAGGACCGTAGGACCGAAGAAAAATTAGGATTCACCTATTTTGCATTCCTGATGGCAGTTGATTTTAGGAATAGTGGTAACGAGATAATACTGAACCTGTGAAAGAAAAAAAATTACTCAACAATTGAAAAACAAGACCAGAGCTTGTTATACCAAATACCAGGGCGTTTTCCAGAAGATTGACTACATAATTTTTCTGGTAATTCATTAACATTTCCTAATTCTAAAGTTTGCTTCTGTTTTCCAAACCCATGAGATTTAATATGTAGTTTTCAAAAAATCATGAAGATTCGGGGGGAAATTTTCAACAACATGTTACTTTAATTTAAAAACTGGCACAATGATGATCTGAGATGCACCTGCAGCTATAAATCGTCTTTCTGCCACTAAACCTGAATACTCGCTCATTGCACTTTCAAACTTGTCCTTATATCCTGCTGAAAGTCATATTTCGATTATCACAGGAGGAAGGCTGTTGCCTGCACAAACGATTTTACTGGATTAGTTACTCTCTAGAGGATTGATTTTCTTTGAATTTTTGTCCAGAGTCAGACTTTTCACCACAAAGATTAGAAACAAAAACTAAAGTTTAATCAAGGAAAGCTAAAGTTCTTGATTTCAACACTGGAAATTTACAGAAGTGAAGGAAACAAAAAAACCCACCCAATTACAGGTTGTACCAAGCAGTATTACACTATGAGCCTTGAGGGATTATGTAAAATGTTCTTACTCAAGGAACAGCTTCAACTCATACTACTTCATGCCCATCCTTGCTGCTGCTCTTAGTATGGATCAGAACTATTTTGAAGACCTGAGCAGTTCCCACACTACTAGAGTTCATCAAATTCTTTTGTGAGTTATTTTCTCTCTTTGCTCAGAACAAAACCCGATCCCCCTTTCTCATCTCTTCTCTGGCGTTGTTACCATGTAGGAACACAGTTTCTGGATCTCCACAATAATGAGTGTTTTGACTCCTGTCCCCCCACCCTGTCTTTCAGGAGAAGCTATAATGGGAGTTTTACCTTTAGATAATTAGCAAGTATCTGAAGTGCATGGGATCACCCACAGTGTTAATGCATATGGATGAGTACTGAAGGAGAAAGAAAACTTAACTTTCAGTGACTGTGGTTCTGCGTTCTTCTTCAGAGCTCTGTCCAAGCTTCTCCTGCAAGTGCTCCTGTGGTCAAAGGGAACTGCCCTCTTATCTACCTGGAAAATCGAAGGAGAATGAAGGTGCAGGAGTATTTTTCCAAGTCAGTTTAGAAGACCTGATATCCTCAGAGCTGAGGTCATCAGTCCTCTCCAGAACTGACAACAAAGATGGATTAGTAGTCAGCTTGACTACCAAAGCCTCTTGACAGTTTGAAAGTCTATTGAATATCCAGATTCAAAAGCAAATTGTCCAGCCAAGAAATTCTTATGCATGTACAGATCACGGTGTTTGTACCCAGGAATTAAAAGAACAGTGACTTCTGTTCAAATTCTAAACTGTCTATGGCTAAATACACTGGATAAAAGATGGCAATGATTAAAGATGAAACAAGCTGCAGAAACTGGCAAGGTCATGATTGAAATCCAAAGGTAAAATATTAATTAACATGAATTTTAGGTTACCATAAGCAAAAAAGGACACTAAAGGTACTGTGGGGTCAGAGCTGAGTGCAACCTTCATATCGCTTTACAGAGCTGGAAAAATTAGTAAGAAAGAAAACAAAACAAAAGAACTCCACCCCAAAACCCATGAATGAAATAATATGAAAAGCATTTTGTTTTGGCAAAAAGACATAATATAGAAAGAGTTTTGTTTTGTCAAAAATATTTCTCTCCACTCTCTAAGTGTGGGGTTCAGCTGAGCAGTTTATATGATGCAAGGGACACAGGCATGTGCACAAAGAACAGCACCTTCCAGGCATATCTAAGGCAAAACAGGGTCTGACTTAAGCACCTGCAAAATAAAAACACATCATAACATGACTATACATGTAGAAAACATTTAACAGATAATTGCCTTCCTCTGCATGTTTCAGCTGAGGAGGCTTATGGAACATTTCCAATTCAATTTCCAAGATGTGTCCATCTGAGCCTAATTTTTAGCACAAGTTAGACTTTTAAGCTCTAGTCTGTACTAAAAATGATACTTGTATTTCAATAAGTTATCTCTGTATGTAAATGTTGTTGGCTATATTCCTGCTCTAATAGGATTTAAAGCTTTGCTAGGTCAGATTTCCATCAGTAAATACTTCTCACTCAGCAGGCATTACAACACAACTTAATCCATTCTCCTTTTAAATATTCAAAGCAAGGAGAAGGTTTAGGGGAGCCCAGGGCACAGATCAAAACCCACAAATTAAGTAACTGAAGGAAAAGAATAGGAGGCATTTGTCAACAATTTTATTTCACAACAAACCACACAGAAACTTGATTTCATTTTTGAAGCAAATATTCAGAGGCTTCAAAATCTAGGTTTTTGAATCTAACAAGAGGTCTTGAAACAAGTTTGTTCAATCATTTGGGGCCAATACTTAATACGACAAATGCTGAAAGACAAAGCTGGAAGACCTCCAAGTTAGACATAAGAGTTAAAAGAGTAAAACTTTTGTTTAGTTTTCCATTGCAATTGTCATTCACTGTATATATGTATTTTTTTGTCTAAGAAAATCTTCACAATATTTTTTTAATTTATAAAGAAATCCCTGAAAATCACCATTCCTACAAACTGCTCTTTTCACTGTAGTCTTATCTCCCTTTGCAAAGAATGTAACAGTCATGAAATAACTCACACACAATGAACTCAGGCCTGAGAAATATGAACAGCAGATGAGGGGGTTGTGATTGACTATATAGTTAAAATACAGTGACTGTTGTGGAGAAGAGGTAAAAATGCTTGTAGTGTACAATGTATGGGTGTTGAAAAGTAAACAAAGGTAATATACATTACTGCTTTGTTTGATTTCCTCTTTTTCTCCATATACACCCCATCCAAACACAGGCACATTCTGTCCCGAAGAACTTGAAAATGTTTTAAGTATTATGATTGGTACTGCCCAGTTGAACTGTACACTCAACTCATTAGCTTTTATTTACCAAAATCACAACTATCTATATCTATTCTACCAAATTCCTTCAAAAATCAGGTTCTGCAGACCCAGCTGACTAAGTACAGCTACAGAAAACTATTTCCGTATTATGGTTTTGTTTAACCAAAATGTAATCTGTAACTCCGAAAAACATGTTATAAGACTGTGCAATTTGGCAACAAAATAATGAATTACTAAAACTTGAATTTGTGGGCTAACTAACAGAAATAAGTAAGCCCAGCAAGACAGCCTGCAAGAGGACTCAGAGTTGATTTGGATAGGAGTCTAGCCAAAAGAAAGGGATTAGCACTTCTTCCTTGAATAATTGCACCACCTGGCATTCCATTCAGTCTTTTTGTACTACGTGCATGCAAAACTTGTCATAATGAGGTTTGAGCCCAGACCAGAATTTCATAGATATTGCAAAGAATAAGTATTTAATTTTACGGAATCATTTTGCAGCAATGTACAACAGAAAGTAACTGAATTGCTCTCTTTGATGTCTTCAAATTATATCCGAGTGTCTCTTTAAGAACATATGCTTTGCCATAAAACCATCTGGTTACAGGAGTTAGAGTATGAAATAGTATGTCTTACGCAGGAAGTCAAACAAGACACCTTAGTGGCACTGTCTGGCTTTAAAAATTTGCCAAATGCAGGTCAGAAGTGAGAGAGTATCTATGGACTGCATTTTATCAGAAGGTAGTAATTGCTGTGCCGGCTGCTATAAAGTGATCACATGAAAACCAGCTTTGTGTTTTGCTCTCATGTCTTGTGAGATAAGCCAGTGATTAAGGGCAAAACCTAAATACTCACTACTTCTAAAAATAGATATAATTCTCCACCATCCTAACAAAATTAATAACTCTTTTTTTTTTTTTGCAATGGTATACACTCTGTCCTTGACTTAATACTGCTATTTAGGTGTGATTATCCATTCACTTGGAATCAAAAAGAACTAGTCAAAAGCAGTGAAAAAGTAAATAAGGGCTTCAGAAACATGAGTTATTATCAAATACCAGAAGATCCTGCAAGTCTACAGCAATATCCTCTTGAGAATGTTGGTGACCTTGACTCCATCCCTCCTTTAGTCAAAACAGCTGCTGAGCTGATACCAAAGCATATATTGAGTGGCAAAGGAAAAGCAAGGAAAAGTATGACCAACAGCTTGCTTCCAGCTCTAGTGAGCTGTGGTAGGAATGAACATTTGCATCCTAGTACAGCTGGTCTGCTGCAGCCTCCGAATGGAGTGACTGTACAAAGCACAGTCACACAGCATCAGTTTTGTACTCTGCACTTTCCAGTAGGTTTAATAAAGTCCTGAAGGAAATTAAACCAAAATAAGGAGAAGCTTTCATGCTTTAGGGAGACTCAAAGTAAGGAACAATATAGCACGCTTTGCTAGGACCACACAAGCAGGGAGAACCAAAGGAGATGGGGACCTTCTGCCTAAGGTGGTAAGTGTGCATAATTTTTTGGGGAAACAAGATTTCACAGAATCAGCTATCAAACTCATTCAATTCAAATACATAATTTCTGACCTTGCATTTGCTGATTTATTGCCACTGATAACCAGAAACAGAGTCCTCATCTGCAACCCTCTTCAGGGTTTTCCCCTAAGAATTCTTGGCCAGAAAGCAATGAGACTTTTCAAAAAAATGTAGGCCCAAGATTCTGAGTGCCCCACTGCAGTAGATCATTCAAGAGAAATAACCTGATTTAAGGATACTTTCAGGGTAAATCACACAGCTCCAAAATAACCATAGGCTGAGATGAGAATCATTGATTAACAGCATCCCAGTGTCATTTGGCACTCACTCCCTTGTCATATCCCCATTGCAGCTTCAGTGATTTACAGGATGTGTGTCTCTATGATTATATGGTAAACTATAAAACACTTTCTTACATATCACAGAATGCCACAAGCATCAAGGCTGCAAGGCACCTTCAAATCTAGTCCAACAACCAACCCAGAACCACCATAATCACCCCTAAACCATATCCCCAAAGGCCACATCCAAGCACCTCTTGAATACTTACAGAGACGATGAGACAATAACTCCCTGGACAACTAGTTGCAATGCCTACCCACCCTGTCGGTGATTTCTTTTTCAAATATCTAATCAGGACCCCTCCTGAAAAATGTGGGTTTTTTTATTTGTGTTTCAATAATTCATCAAATATTGTTGAAGGTTCAAATAGGTTTACTTGAATTGTGTTTTTTCTGCCTTGTTGTTATTTCTGCCAAAACTGATGTCAGGTGACTTCAGATGGTGATGAAGGATGGTTAAAAATTCATAACAATAAAAGCCAGAAGAATGTGTTTGTGAGGTAGGAGTGGCTACCCAGCAGCACAGGCAATTCATACAAAGCTGTCAGGTGTTGTTCCAGTGAGACAGAAACTCTCATTACTGATACTTTCTTTTCTGCTGAGAGAAATTTGCCTTAGCTGGATTACATTAAAAAAAACCCAAGAGGAAAGCGAAGCAGGTTGGGTAGCTTGGCAAACACTTGAGAAGAACATGTGCATGCACATACTTTTGTGCACGTGTGTGATGGGCACGTGTGTGCAAGCCCCTGGCTGGATGTATTTTTTTCCACTGCATTGTTAAAGTGGAGTGAAAGGGCATTGCCCACGCTCCCCTCCCAGGACTTGACCCGGTGGCAAGGGCCTTGCATTCCTCAGCTGAGAAGTGTGTCTGTTTGCCTGAGCTGAAGCAGATGAAAGCAGCACTACCAGGCTCTAGCTTTGCCTCAGGCCCTTGCCTTTGAAAGAGCCAACCCTGCTGTTTCTCTTCGGGGCTTATTTCTGGTTTGAGAAGAATTGGCTGAAAGGAAAACCTTCCATTTTTCATTTGCCTTTGTAGCTTAGTAAGGAGGCAACATATATTTTTCATTTGAAAGTTCATGTATTTTAAATATGGCAAGAGTTTGAATTTTATGCTTGAAATTCACAATCAAATCCCCCAAGACAAATTGATGCTTTCATAAACTGGAACATGTTTAGAGTAAGACAGCTTCTTACAATTTCATCTTCAAGCAAGAACAGGTTTTAAAAAACTCCTGGTTCCATAATTCAGTTGCATTGGAGAGTAGCATTAGGCAGTGGTGTTCCTAGTGGTATCCCTGACCAGCTACTTGGGCAAGTACTCTTACTTCATTGTGTAACCAGCTTCCAAGAATGATGCCTTTCAGTTGGAAGCTATATTGTGGATTGGGCAGTGTGGGCACTTTCTCATACATATTTTGTACTAGGTTCAGCATGGTTATTTTAAACATATGAATCGCTTTGTACTAAACATTAACACAGTTTCTCTGAAGAGACTATCACTGAATTATTGAACACACTAATACCTTTTTGATGTTATCAAGCTCTCATGAGGGTGATCTTACCTTTCACATCTCACCCAAAAGCCAGATGTCAGGTCTCATGCATGGACTATGAGGCTCTCTCACTGTCTCCCAGGATTACTCCCCCACCAGACATGTTACTTGTTACCATTATGCTGTGCAGTTCTGAAGCATCTCTGGCATATTCTGATGGCCATCGGCTAGACACTGTTGGCAACCTGTTAACTAGATACATTTAGTATTTGAGGTCATGACAGGGGGAAGCCAAGGGACATTAATGCAGCAAGGAGATGTGCAGCCCTTCCCCTATCAGTTGTTTTGTTACTTCCATTACATGATCTAATGATGCTCTGATGCAATTTGTAAGTTTTGCTATGCAGAGCTGCCAACACAAAACATACGATGATACAGTTGTGGAAGAGATTGGCAGAGGTCTCCACATACAGAAAGTGTACAATATCGGGTTTTTCTCTATATATTTTTTCCAATAAAAGCTGATTATAAACACTTTTAAAAACACCAAAATTACTCAACATTTGATTAGAATCAGAGTTCCATAGAACAGCTTGTGTTGGAAGAGACCTTAAAGATCACCTAGCTCTAACTCCCCACCCACAGGTTGGGATACCTTTCACCAGACCAGGCTGCTCAAAGCCCCATTCAACTTGGCCTTGAACACTTCCAGGGACTGGGCATCTACAGCTTCTCTGGGCAATTTCTCCAGTGCCTCATCCCCCTCAAAGTAAGAAATTTCTGCCTAATATCTACCCTCTTTCAGTCTGGAGGCATTCCCCCTTGTCCTGTCACCACATGACAGAGGGACAGTAAGAAGTCCCTCTCCAGCTCTCTTGTAGGCCCCCTTTGGGTATTGGAGGGTCACAATTAGATGTCTATATTTTTCACCCATATGAACACAATCAAAGCTTTTTCATTTAACCTGTATTTTATTCATCACAATCTCAGTTCATTCTAAAGTTAATCCTCTGTTTCTGAGACCAGATGGATTTTTTTTTTAAAACATTGGAAGAAACCAAGGCTGAGTCAAATGTTTCAGTGGCTTTTTGTTCTTTTCGAGTGTTGTCTGGAAGCAATTTTCTCAAGCTTTGTAATTTATTTGTCATCTTCCTCAAAATCCCCACGCAAGAAAGAATGAGAGCCTTTCTTTGGAATTAAAAACAAACAGAAGAAACCTTGACATTAGATTTTTATACATATTGTTCATATCCTGAGTGTAATAAATGGGTGTTTTTAGTACTGGTGGCGGGGATCTTAAGGAAAATAAGTTATGACTGAAATCTTGTATTCTGGAGAACAGAACTGATAGCTTGAGTCTCCAGGGATCCAGTCACACATTACCTGCTAAAATCAAGCAGCCACATATTTTTCTGTAGTAAAAATATGACATATAAAAGCAGAGTATGTACACCAATCTTTCACCTGGTATTTAAATTTTGCTTCTATACTCTCAAACCAACAAAGCAACTCTGCAATAAAAATAAAATCCAACATTTTCATTTTTCACAAATGTCATTTTCTTATGTTTTGTTTTTTTCACAGTCTGGGTAAAGAGGTTAATGTTCTCATAAACACACAAGAAAATTATATTGTGGTACTATAGGACCAAAAAAAACTAAATTCAAAGCTGAAAGTTCCTGAAGGAAAAAAAACCCTTATCTTTACTTGCTCTTACTTTTCTTTATTCACTTACTCTTTTTTTTCTATTTTCTTGATCCATCTCAAATGCTTCCACTGGGCAGAGCTGTGGCAGCATGATAGAGGGCATAAAACCGATATGTGTAGGTTCCAATTCATTCTTGCAAAATAATCCATATCTTCAACTGCATCTGGAAACTCACATGGACATTTCTGAGAATTCATTTTGGCCTGCATGCTGCCAAAATGCAGTGGTTAAGTGTCAGGTGGGACATTCTGGACCAGCTATGGGTTCTGGATTGATTTAAATTCAAAGGCTCATAATACGTGCAAACAATCTATCTCAAAATGGAAAAGGCCCTGTCTGTGTTCAAAGCAGACCAAAGCCAGAGATGGGAATAGCTTTCCCAAACAATATTGGAATGTGATCATTTTACAGCAGCGTGGCATCAACACCAGAGTATTTGGTAAACATAAGTTATGAAAAACAGAAACATTGAATTAGAAGAACAGTTAGAGTCACTACATATATACAATTACTTCCTACCAGCTCACCAGGATTAGCTCAGGCTGACTGGACTCAATGCCAGTCAATTAGCTCATATCCATGCATAAAGATGGATACAATCGCTCTCAAACATTTGAAACATATATTGGCATTGAACTAATTTATTGTTATTTTATATTAAATTCCAGAAAGATTCTAAATAAAACAATTCTGAGTTATATGAATAGAGCCAATAATTTGGAGTTCTGAAATATTCTCCATGTATTATAATAATCACAATCTTCAGACAGTTCATTGCATCAAAATGTCTTTCTCATGGAAAGCGTAAAAAAGCAAAAAGCTGCATCAGGTAATAAAAAAAGCTATGAAAGAAGAAAGCCTAGGTTACCTTATTGGAAGTTATTTGTTTGTGCTATTTGTGACGGTGAAGAAAGGACAAGAAAGCTGGACACACTTGAGAAGTGGGCATGAGAACATTTAATTTCATGCATGAGAACTTCGAAGTGTTCTGCAAATGCATGGTGATGCACCTGAGCTGGGGCAAATCCAGGCATCAGCACAGACTGGGAGAAGAACTCATTGAGAGCAGTCCTGCAGAGAAAGGCTGAGGGCTTCTGGAGGATGGTAAGCTGAGCTTGAATAGGCAATGAGATCTTGCAAGCCAGGACAACCACATCCTGGGCTGCATCCGAAACAGTGTGGCCAGCAGGGTGAGGCAAGGGATTCTGCCCCTCTGCTCCACTCTGGTGAGACCCCACCCAGAGTGCTGTGTCCAGCTCTGGGTCCCTTGCACAAGGAAAATGAGATTCTGTTGGAACATGTCCAGAGGCAGCCACAGAGATAATCAGAGGGCTGGAACACCTCTCCTATGGGGACAGACAGAGAGTTCAGGATGTTCACTTTGGAGAAGGGAAGGGGCTGGGGATGTCTTACAGCACCCTTTCAGTACCTCAGGGGGACCTACAAGATGCCCGGAGAGGGACTTTTTACAAAGGGGATAGCACCAAGGGCTAACGGTTTTAAATTAAAAGAGGAGAGATTTAGGTTAAGTATTATGAAGAAGTTCTTCATTGTAGTGGTGGTGAGGCATTGCAACAGATTGCCAAGAGACCTTGGGAATGTCCCATCCCTTGGAGTGTTCAAGGCCAAGCTGGATGAGGTCTTGATCAATCTGAACTGGTGGAAGGTAACCCTGCCCATGGCAGGGGGTTTGAAATTAAATGATCTTTAAGGGCTTTTAAACCCAAACCATTACTTTCTACAAAACTAATGAAAATTCTATTGAATACACAATGATGTATTCAGATGTTCCCAAAATGTATCCAGAGACATATTTTCTAAAAAATATCAAGTAGTCCATGAAAGCATTCACCTAAAAAGTTGTATGCAGTTCTCACTTTTTTAAAATCATGGGCATTCTCGAACTTTCCTCCATTACTCAAACAAGTATATTCTTATCTCTCACTAAAAAGTAATTTTTATAACTGAAATTTAGGTGGAATTATAATGTTAGTTTTTCATATCTGACAGCATAAAAGCATATCAATCTCTTGCTGTTGCATGTCATGTAGTCCTTTTCATGAAGGAATCAAAAAGTGGTTACAATGCCTACCTACACTACTCCTACTGGGATCCTCTTTTAGAGTCTTGTACCTCTGGTGGTTAGAAATTCTATTCTAATCTCCCGCCTAAGTTTTTTATGACAAGCTTAATAGGTATTCTCTTTCTGGCAAAATGCACCACCCCAATGCATTTATAGAGAAAACCTGTTATTTCTTCTCAGTCTTCACTCTTCTAGGGTATACAAGCCTTTTTTTCTCACTTTGTCAAACAGTCTCTCCATGTCCCTAATTGCCGCTGCAGGCCTCATAAATGCACCAAAAAAAAGGGGAATAGAACTGCACCAAATTTACTAGACGAAGGCTTCCATGGGCTATTTTTCCAGATAACATCTCTCTGGATATGTCTTGGGATGATGCTTGTCTTTTCTTCATAGCCACAACAAGTACAGGACTTGCAGTCCAATTAAGTAACTTATGCTGATTGTTTTTCTTCACTTTTTTATAACGAGAGACTGCATATCCATATGGCAGTGGTTATCCTCATTATTAGTAGTAAGATGAAATATTATATCCATAGAACATTTTTCACTTGTACATAAATGTGCATTTTGTACTTTGGAGACACATTCCTGATTCTTGAAGATAAATTGTAAAATACCTATCTATCTGTATAAAAATTCCTCTTTTTTCTCCTCTTACATGGAGGAAATATTTTACAAATTTTTTTATTAAAAAAACTTAATTTTTGTCCATATAAAGTTGAGAATTTCCACCCCTTTCTCCTACACAACCAGCATTTTCCAGGGACATGAATTTGAGTCAGTAAAATTTTCATGTAAATAAGGCATTTTAACCTGACAAAGTCTATAATTTGTCCTTGATCTACTGAATCTACTGTTGTTTGCTATTCATCTGTGTATTTAGTTAAAATAATTCCGTAATGGAGAACTGCTGTATCTGTGGGCCCTCTGTTTTAACTGTTTAACTTCTAGAACTTGGTGTTTTCATTTCCTTGATAAACCATTGTTTCATATATGATGTTGGCTCATATCCCAGTGCCAAGTCTAAAATTAAGGATTCTGGGTTGCTTAGGCTGATAACACATTCATCTTCTGCATCAGTGTTGGTCATTGAACATTTCAAAATATGTGAATCCAATGAGGAGAGAAAGCAAGCAGCAATGAATGAGGAAGCAATAAAACTTGCAATAATAGCATGAATGTTTTGGAAAAGAAACACACTAATTTTGCATTCAGAGCAGAAATCACTTATGATCAATTATAAGTAATTTTGTCATGTAATTTGTTTATTCAAAAAATGTCTTCTTGTACACAAGCTGTCAGGAACTACACAGAGGCTTCAGCCAAAGGGCTACCACTCTTTAAACAAGAGGCAATTGTTCTTGGTTTCATTCTTTGACACTCTTCCTAATCTACTCCAGATCTGACCTGCTCCAGACCCTAGGTTTTAAACTTGACAAACACTTCAGTCTCCTCATGGGAGAATTTTGTTTTTTAAGTAAATTTTCTTTTGTTCAATTTCTCTGTCATATGAAATTATATCCTGGATTTAACAATGGGAGAAAAGAAAAATCTTTTACCAAGAAAGAGTTCTTTCTGTTATGAACATTCATATATTTATTCAAATATGTGTCCTAGCAAAGATGAATACTGTGTAAGGTTTAAATACTATAGTACAAATATTATGTGCAATCACAGTAGACAAAAATCAAGAGGCAATGGTTTAAGTATATAACTGTCTTTTCATCTGTAAAACATTGGTTTTATCTGAAAATACTTAAATCTGAGTGATTTTTCTGTGTTACAAAGTTCTTGTAAGGAGCAAATTCAATACACTGCCTCTATTTTATCACATTCCACAATGAAAAATAATGAAGTGTTAAACTAACACAGCTGTCTGAAATCAGGTCATGGTAGGAGGTCTTAAAGCTTATAGCAGCTTTCTAGCCTGTAAGACACGGTGCCAGAAATTCTAGATCTGGTTCTGTTGTAATCTGAAATTTAATTGTGTGACTGTGGCAAAAGTACTTCTCACTCATTCAGCCACCCCTCTCACTCTAAGCTTCTTCTACAGTAAACAGCTAACAGTCATATAACAGTGATACCAAAGTGTTCTAGTTTTGACAGCAGCCCTTCCCATAATGATTGAAGGACTACAACAATTATGAGCCATTTCCAAGAGTCTCCATTGAAGTGTATTGCCCCTGGGGTTTTGTTTTTTTTTAAGTTTCAGAAATAATTTATGACCGAATCTTGCAAAAATGCACGCCAAGGTATAAAGCAAAGAGTTAATTCAGCAAAGTCTTTCCTCCAGATTATTTCCCACAATGATTATATATCAGAACACTATCGATTATACCATGCATACTGACAATGAAGTTGTCTTCACACCAAATACAATGAACTGTGTGAGCATAGAATGAAAGCACAGAAATGATCAACGAGGAGAGAAAAAATAAAATTAGTTTGGATAGTTACACAAGTCACACAGCCTCCCTCTGGAAAACTACTCAGATTCTTTATATTTTAAAAAGCCAATCTCCCCAACACACTGGAATTGTACAGTTTTATTAGAATTGAACATGTGTCTAGCCAGAATTTTTGATGCATGTATTTCAAATGTTAAGAAAGCAGTTGATAGTTTGATTTTTCCATGTTAAAGGTGGGAGAACAGAGACACAGAACAACTAAACTTTCTCCCCATGTTTACAAAATTCAGTGCCATAGGTGGAGATAAAAGTTCTGTGCTCCAGGACTCTGCCTTGCTACCAAAAGCTGGATGGTCACAAGATCTTTTCAACACTCTTTAGAAGATCTGGATAGACAAAGTTAGTATTGTAACAGTAGATATAAAATGAATGGGGGAAAAATTGTTTGTCTAACACAAGCACACCTTTTGACCTGCATCAAAGGAATGAAAACCATGAATACCAACACTGACCAGGAACTTTTCGTTCAGATATTTTTATTAAACTGTTGAAATGAAAAACAGCCTACAAGGAGTAAAAGTATAAATAAAGTGAGGACAAAACCAGAAATCTTTGTCAGGACAAAAAAAAGTAATTACTGCATGATTAACAGCATAACAAGATGGAAAGAAAAATGGTCACTGAATTATGCCTCAGTTCCATGAACACTGCATCCATACCCCTTCAGACCCTTCTCAAGCAAAACTATATGGGGCATAAACCCTCCTCACCATCTGAGATTGTAAGAACCCTCTTTTAAACAGTATAAAAAGACATCTTTTATTGCCACAACAGAGTGACATGAATAAAGAAAATGTAATAGGTACTAGATATATTGAACAGGGTAAGTCTTCATGAAACTGATACACAGTTCAAAACCAACACACCTATAGAATTTGCAAAGCAAAATCTTTTACTCCACAGTTCCTCAGTTCCTGTGGTCTTCAATTCAGTATCTTTCACATGCTTGATACAAGTGTTATTTAATTGCTTTGTTTATTGACTCATTAGTTTGGATTGGTGCAGTGAATTCTATATCAGTTTCATGAAGACTTTTACCCTGTTCAGTATGGTTGGCTCCCATTATATTACATTTTCTTTATTCTACTGAATATGACAAATTTGGTAAATTTATTCAGTGTACTATGTCAACTCAATTATATGTTTCATCTCTTTCTTTGTGAGCTAAATTTTTCTTGGAACATGTCATATAAAAGCTCAGTATTTTCATACTTACTGCTTGTATAACTTGCAATGTGTTATGCATCCCTAGCAATCTGTAGCTTTCCACTTTCTTTCTCTGCTGTGTATGCATTTTATCATCTTTCCATCTAAAAAGGAAGTAAATGGGTTTTTGATTAACAAGTCATTGTGCGTTTTTAAAACAGCTGTGAAGTCTGAATTAAAAGTTTCTACTTTTTTAAAAGAAACAATCAATTAATGTCATTCTAGAGACAAGACCACTTTCTTTTAATGTTGTAATAATGAAACAAAAGCAGAGGACTGAGATAGTGAGACAAGTGTACATGTAAATGTGAAAAATTCAGGAGCCCAAAGGGCTACTCTCATTTTAGGTTAGGAACTGTTGCAACTTGCAAGTCTGAAACACCTCTTAACTTTGTCTATCACAAAGAATAAATTCCTTGCAATAATCTGAATGTTTGTTCAATATTTACCATCTTTGTCTGGAAATGTCTGTGCTTCCTGAATTTGTCTAGAAGATGTCTTCAAGGACAAAGATTAGCAGATTAACCAATAATCTTGATTTTCCTAAAGCTGCTCAGATTACAGGAGGTGTTCTAAAACAGGGAAGGTGTTCTATCCATACAGCAGCATCTGATAGCAATTAGGTAAACCAAGATCTTGTACGTGAAATTACACAGAGGCTACTACAGCTGATAAATTAATCTGTGGTAGTTGCCTAGAGAGATTTACCTTGTTGTCTTAAGCACACTGTCCCTATTAAGTGCACTGAGCATTTTCTATTTTTTAATATATGGACTAACACTAACAAAGAACCAAGTAATTGTCAAAATGGAGGAGATCCAGTTGCTTATAAATTTAACCAGAATTTATGACCTTAATGATTTTATTCAAATTCATTTTCTTTTCTTTGTTGCGTCATAATTGACCTTTTTACCCATTTGAAAAAAAAAAAAAGAAAAAAATTTAGCTGTTTCTTTCAGTATGGTTGAAGAAAGGCAAACTTCCTTCTTTTACTGGACCCTTGAAAATGTTTCACTGATGAATTCTATTGCCTCCAAACTTCAGAGCACAAGTATAAAACTTGGCAGAAAGAAAATAAATCAGCCTGTTAGGGCAGCTTATGTCATCATCACAGCTACACTGCTTTGGGTATTGATGCTAGGTCAGAGCCACTGCTGATACCCACACCACCCTGTGACCCTGGGGGACAACTCGCATTTCATAAGGGTCCCCATAATGCATTTAAAAAAATCAGAAAAGGCTTTATATGTACTATTTTTAATCAGAGATACTGCAGCACTTGCTGAATAAATGGTTGTGCAGTCTGAAAGCATGTGCAGCCCTGGCTCGTGCTGCTCACGAGGTTTTGATATTGTTGGCTTGTGTAAAAGAGTGCCCTTGAGGAAGTACAGCATGTCCCACACAGCTGTAGTCCAATCTGATGGGATAAACTAGGGAATGCATACTGCCAAAGCACTTTATGAAAGTCAGTGCCTCTTGTATCTGGGTTTCTAAGAAAAGTAAAGTGCAAATGTATTTTCAGCTTTATTAAGGTTAGCAATTAATGATGACACCCACAAACTGATGGTGATGGCCAGAGTCCAGTGCAAGCCCTCCCACTGGCAGAGCATCTAGGGGGGGAATTCAGGGTCACATCCTTTGCGCTTGTAGAGGTTCAGTCATGCTTTGAGCAGGACTAACAAAGGCAAAGCTTCCCTTGCTGTGCAGCTCACAACAAATGGAAGTTGCATCCCCCAGAAAAGCCCTTGGACTGTCATTAAAACCCCTAAATCTTAGTTCATTATTTTTCTGAATTCACAGTGGATAGGACAACAGGACATATCCATACCAGCCCCTGTCATCAGCACTGGTGAGGCCACACCTTAAGTCCTGTGTCCAGTTCTGGGCCCTTCAGAACAGACATTGAGGTGCTGGAGCAGATCTAAGAGAAGGGTGATAGAGCTGGTGAAGGGTCTGGAGCACAAGTCCTGTGAGGACCTAAGGGAGCTGGGGGCTGTTTAGCCTGGAGAAAAGGAGAGTCAAGGGTTATAACTGTCTACAACTGCCTGAAAAGAGGGTGTAGCCAGGTGGGGGTCAGCCTCTTCTCCTCGGTAACAAGTGACAGGCCTCAAGGTGTGTCAGGGGAGGTTGAGGTTAGATGTTCAGAAAAGTTTCTTCACTGAAAGGGTGGTCAGACATTAGAACAGGCTGCTCATGGAAAAGGTGAAATCACAAGCTCTGGAAGCATTCAAAAAATGTGTGGATGTTGCACCTTAGGCCATGGTTTAGTGGTGAACATGGCAACAATGAGTTACAGATGGGACTTGATGAACTAAGAGGTCTTCGCCAACCTTAGTGGTTCTGTGGTTCTCTATGAAAGCTGCCTGCCCATACCATGCTCTTCTTGTAATGTCCCTGGAAAGCCTATTTGGGATTAAGTTCCTCTAGAGGAAAGCTGCCACCTGTCCTGGCTCCTGTAGGGACTAAAAAGCTGCATCTGCTAGACTGGACAAGCAGAACTCCATCAGCACTTTTTTGAAAGGTTTTGTGATTTTCTAAAAAGATCTCTAACACTATAAAGAGGATTTATAAATTTTGTCTTATGAATACTCAAACTCTACTACCATCTCTAGCTTCCAAATATTAAGTTTTTACAGAAATTTAGAAATTTCAATTTGGGGCCAGGGTTGTGGTAAGGCAATGCTGACTCTAAGGCCATCTTACCTTTTCAGGGAGCAGGAATAAATCAGCATGGTGTATTCAATAGCTGCATTTATACTTTTCTTAGAAAGGTTGCTTTCTGATATCACCCAGAGCCCTAAACCCCCTGTTCTCTCAACCAGCTGTCCCACAACTTCTCCCTTTTCTGCTTTATTTTTTTAACCTCTGCACATCTCAGCTCAGCCACTTTAGGGCCAGCTGTAAAACACAGAGAGCTCATTTAAACTCCACAGTAGATGGCCCTGCCTAAAACTAGATTTGTAACTAGACAGAAATAATAGATTTTTTAAAAATGTCAGTATCATTCCCCAAGAGTTCACAGATTTTTTAAAAAAATTAGGAGACTGTAGACCCCATTTGCATTTCTGAATTGACAGCAGTGTGACCTACAGTAGGTCCCAAGGCCCCTGCCTGTACCAAGCTTGGGAGTTCAGAAAACAATCATACACCTATAACCAGAAAAAGAAGAGAGCCTACTGGGGCTGTTACATAAATCTGTTACTGCAGTAGATTTATAAAATCAATTTACAGAATATAGTTATAAAATGAGTGTATTTTTCAGGCCCTGGTTTCTGAAAAGCACTTTCCAAAAGGGAATTTCAATGGGTACTGAACAGAGACAGTAAGTTAGAGATGTCATTATTTCACCTTATTCCACCTCAGTCTATGGACCGTACAGCTTATGTACTGCTGTTCCACGGTGAGCTGCAATGTTATCATTTAGTATGTTGTGGCAAAGCTGACCCATCCAATCTTATGAGAAATCTGAAAGCTTCACTTCTTATCTACCCTCTGTGTGTCACTTGCTCACTGTTTAAAACTTAATGGCCAGCCCTCTCCTGCAGTTGATCCCATTTCAGGGAAACCTGTAAGAATTAAAACATGCACGCAATTTTGCTCCCAGTGGAGTGTATGGGCCAGTGAAGATCTTGCTCTGCAAGTGGGACACTGCAGAACTCAATGTTGCAATTTGTAGTGAACGGGGTTTGCAATCACTGCTCTGACATAGCCTTTGGTAAATGGCAAAGTAAATGTGGCAGATTCTGACAGTTTGTGTACACAATACACTCATTAAGCACTGGAAAAATAAAATTCTTCACTTGATCCACAGACAGGGGGAATTTTACAGACTTGCAAATTCATGAGATCTGAGAAAGAATACTCTGAAGGACTCCAAAGAAATAACTGTGGAATAATGGATTACAACCTGAAAGTACATAGGAGACATTGACTTGGTAAATCTGCTCCCTTCAGGTTAGGACCTGTTTTCCCAATTTGTCACCATTGTTGTAGCGTCTGGAAGAAGAGAAGCTAAGGCTGAAAGAGTACAAAATCTAAATTCAAATTATCAAGGATATTTTCACACAGAACGCACAGTATAGTGGCTTTTTTTTTTTTTTTAAGGATGGACAACATATTGAACCAAACAATCCAGCAGGGAAGATTGAATACTACAAAAAAAGTCAGTAATAATTCATTGGCACTGGTTCTGCAATAATTCCCATTGCAAGCTAGATTTATATTTGTGTCCCTTGTTTTTGATGCGATCCATGAATATCAAAGTGAGCATGAAGTGTTTTAAACTTTCATCGAGAACAAAATGGTGCATTAAACATGCTAGTGGTGACAGCTGTTGGGTTTGCAATCACAGAGCACAATACTCTTGGCAATAAATCATTTTTATACTTAACCTGTTGGAAAGTGATAATGAATCCATATGACATCTGACATTAACAGTGAAATAACATACTGAAATAAATGCCAAATGCTCAAATAAAATTTAGAGTACAGTTGTATCACAGAATGTTGAATACTTCCAAGAAGCAATTGAGGAAGGTGGGATATGTTTTGGTTATTCTGTGAGGAGAAGAAGAAGCAACATTCAAATTATTCAAAATGTATTATTCACTTAGGTTTAGATTCAAGACTAACAGCCTGGCCAGTTTATTTGACCTGAAACTTGCAAGGAGATACTTTTAGAATACTTTATAGCTCTATTCAAACTAATGTCATTTTTGATGAAACATTTTTGCCCAGATCATACTGCACTCACACTGCCCACACAAACTTCTCACAAGATTTATCCAAGTAATCACTGCTCAGAAAGAATATCAACTTTGACTGAGAACATTTCAAATGATGTCATATACTGTCTAGCAGCTGCTGTACGACTAATGCCATAAAATAAATACCAACATCTTTTATAGTGATCTTCTTTCATGGATTTGAATGCATTCTGGAATGAAAGACAAGCACTGGCTGCCACATTTTCCCTCTGCTCATGTGCACATGTACTTCAGTGGTGGCTTATCTTGTCATTGCAGGAGACAAAGCAAACAGCAGGTGGAGGGAGCCAGTGCTGCAAGCAACCAGGCTCTAGAATCCTGCTTAGCAATTTCAGGCATCAATATGAACTGAATGCTTGAACCACCCTCACCCAGCTAGACTGCTGGAGCACTGACTGGGAAAGGCATGTGAACTGTAAAGCTTGTCTGTTTTTCTCAGCTATCCAAGGAAACTACGTGTCTCTGTATTAACTTGGCCTCTCACATATCACTGCACCTTCATGGCCTCTGCAGTGCTGGTAACATGACATCTTTGAGTCTAATTATAAAGAACTTTAACTTTGCCTCTTGAGTCCTGCTCACATAAAAATCTGGTGGGATGGGTGTCAGTAATTTCAAAGTAAATTGGTCAGAGGTGAAGGTAGCAAAAGCAGCAAGTATTAAAGCTTAGTTTGATTATCAGCGCTTCTTCTGAGACAGTTTTAAGGCAACTGTGTTATTGTTATTAAATCTTAGTCTTCATCCAATTTCAATATTAATTTTTATAATAAGTTGGGATTTTTTTTTTAAACACTCATCACTTTGTTACTCTTTTATTCACCTGAATTTCTTCCTCTTTCTTGAAAAGTTATTCACATCTACTTCCTGTACAGCAGGCAACCATCACATAGTTCCTCCTATTCAACCATAATGTCTCGTGTGCAGTGTGTTCCTGGATTTGTTTCCTTAAACAGACCAGGGCTGGTCTCTGGTGTATTCTGCCCCTTTACTGAAGAAGGCCTTGTCATCTTCCCTTTCATCTTTCACTGCAGGCAGCTCTCCATTTTCCATTCCCTTTCCTATCCCTGTGGTTTATCTTTCCTGAAGGTTATAGCATTCTCTAGAGATTTAGTCAGGCAGTGGTAATGAAGACCAGCCTGATGAAATTAGGTCAGATATCTGTAACTTTTAGAATTAGCATAACAGATGCCATCAAGTGAGTTCATGCATAGGTACATGGCAGCTGATGATCTGCAAACCAGTATTGGGTTTCTTGATATTAATATTCTTTTCTTGTTCCCTAGTGCCCAAGGAATGCTAGTCCATGTATAGTCCTTCTCTGAACCCTTGTGTCCTTGACCAACTTGATAACCAGGGAGATAGATAAGCAGCACGTCCCCAGCAACTTCCTCAAGTTTCTGGAGGGTGAGGGCTGGCATCAGACTCGTTCTGGAACTGCCCTGAATTCAGAGAATTGATCACAGAATATGATCACCAGCATGACACACTCAAAGTAGAACTTGCCCAAAGATTATGTGGTGAGTCCCTTTATGAAAAAATATTGCTCAGAAAGACCTTAAAAATGTAATGTGTAAAGCCAGCTCATGGGTAGAACACATTCAGCTCCTGAACTTGTCAGATTTTTCCTGTATGTACCTTTCCAAAGAACAGGATATGAAGACATGGCAAACCCAATTTACAGAACAATGCACTGTCTGAATGCCTGCTACAGTCTTCCTGCTCATCCAACCCCTTTCACACCCTTTTAAAAGTCTTTTATAACTTCTCCCAAATACCCCTATCAATGCAGCAATGTTCCCATAGCACTGTCATTAAACCTGCTGTTGTCCCAGGTCAACATCTCCTAACAGCTAATCTAATTTCAGTTGCTCTGAGTAAATAATTTTGCTCCTCTCATTCCCTACCTCACTAAGAAAGTTAAGAGCTGAATAAATTGAAACCCTCTGGCTTTTAAATTGATGGATGAGCCTCTGTTCTCATTCCTAAATAAATCTCACTTCCAATTCATGACCGTGACTGAACTGGAACTGCAAGCTATAAAGAATGGCTCCTCAGATGCCCAGGCTGTAGATTATGAATTTGCCAGGTAAGAATAACTGAAACCGGGATAGACTCAGGAAAGTGCACTTGAGGTGTATGCAGCACATACACAAGAGAGGCAACTTAAGCAGTTGTGTCATAAGCATTTTTCTGTGTTGAAGTCCTGATATATACAGAATTTAGTTGTTTGCAGGCAGAGGAGGTAAAATAAGGAGTAAGATAAAGGAAGATGAACCTTTGACATTTAGACTTGGGTTCCAGGTACACTGTTTTTCATATAATAAAACTTTTTAAGCTTAAGAGGTTATGTGCTGCTATTATCCCAGATTGCTTGTGCCTTCACAGTCCTTGGTGGTGGTTAAACGGGGTCAGGATGTGGCACTGGGTGATGTGGCTTTGGTGGTTTGGGCATTACAGAAGCAGTGCTGGATTGGCAGTTGAACATGACCATCTTACAGCTCTCTTCCAAACTCAATGATTCTATGATTTGTTAATGTAGCAATCTGTAACTACTGATATATAATTTTTTTTGCACCCACAAATTTTTTTTGTTTTGATGTCAATTCATAAACTTCATCATGGAAATGGTCAAAAAACCTTCACTCACTTGTTGCCTCTGCCACTCTTACCATGTGGATCTTCCCTTGCCATTTACCTTAGGTGTTAACTTGTTGGCAAAGTTTTGCAGTTCCTGTCAGCCAGCTCAATTCCACTATCTGGAGCTAAATTGAAAAGACAGAATCTGGTTGTTGACCAGATTCTACCCTTTTTCTGCTTCTACTAAACTATTTTGGCACTATTCCCATTAGTGCTCATTTTGTTAATAACAAAGGAAGAAAAAAATTTCCTGCTATATGTACAGGCTCAGCAACAATCCAGTGCTGCACATATGATTCAGATGAAGCTGGCAAAATCAAAATGAAAAACACTGTATTAGTAATGCACATCCGGCCACTGGCGTGGTATGCCAGCAACATAAATGAAAAGTACAAAGGAAAGAGGTTTGTTAAATTAAGTAATCCTTAAACTACATGAACTATGAATTCAGTTTGGCTAACCACAGGGAGACAAGAGCCTGTTCTCAGAAAAGGCAGGAAAAATGCTCAGCGTGTACTTAACAAATAAATGTTTTCCTAGAATATATAAACTGAGAGATTTGCTTATCCTTCTGTATATAAAAAGAATTCCTACTGATACCACGTATGTTTACATCAAGCACAGACTAATTTTGTGCACTGGCCATATCAAGCCTTCCTTGCTTCTAATGACACACACTATAAAAGAATTCTGCAAGTAACATAAATCTCTAATTATTTTTTTAGCTCTTTAGCTAATATGCTTGCTATTATTTCTGGAAAAAAAAATAAAAAACCTTCAGCCAAAGAAAATCAGTCTGCCCTTTCTTCCTTCCTCTCCTTCCTCCAGATGAAAAATCAAATACTGAATTACGCAGGTGAAGGCTTTAGCCAACAGTTTCAACATCATGAAAACAAGAGTCACCACAGTTAGCATGGCTGTGAGGTATTCTATCCAAAATATCAAGGGTGGAACAAATAATCAGCATTTTCCCCTTAGGAGGAACTCTTATGTTGTCAGATTTTGAATCCCTGAAACAATGGATAGCCCCATGACTTCAAAAGGATTACATGAAAAACAGAGTATTTGTCAAAAAAAGGACAACAGATCCTAAGTAGACCATAAGTATGTCATTATGAAACATTTTGATCTCTCGCTGTCATTGACGCATTTGTGCTGGGAGTAAACCCCTTTAGTGCTGTGGAGATCAAACAGACATATTTCCTGAATGCTATACTAATACAAACATTTTTTGAGGAAAAATAAATAATTGAAACAAAACAAATTCTATGAAATCTTGGTATTATTGATATAACTGGAAAAAATATCCAGTGGTTTGCATCATTCTTCCATTCTCTTACTATATATTTAGCCTAGCATTTTCCTCACCCTAAATTCACTCTCCTCCTTCTATCGTCCAAACCTGTACACTATTATCCTAGTTTGGAGGGAGCTGCCCACTATTAACATAGTTCCGAGTTGCTTTGAAGGTGAGTTATCTGAGATTGTTTGAGATGCAGCATCCCTTTATTCCAAGCTTGGTTCTTTCCAAGAGCATTTATTGAATCCCTTTTGATGTAATTGCCTACATTTCAGCAGTGAGTAATGCAAAACTGAAGAAGGGCAGAATATTAGGCAGCATTAATACTTTCTTTGGGGAGTTTTACAGTATCCATTACTTTAAAGATCACATCCAATACTTTACCTATTGCAACCCCCAACATAGACAATAAGAATCACACCCAGGAACAATCTTTCCTTTTTTCTTGCTAGGACAATATTCCCTTTAAACTTTGTCGTCACATTACCACCCCCCTCCCACATGGACCTCAGGTTCCTGTCCCAATATAGTGAGGAAGAGCTTCCTTCTGTCTCTTACACTGAAATGCTGATGCCAGCTCCTTTTTCTCAATCCACATGGAGCTGTGGCTTTCCAGACACACTGGCAGCACTGCTGTCAGTCCTCAGTCTTGCAGGGGGTGCATCTGCAACCTTAGCTGTCTAGTCATGCCTGCCCCTGGCATGAAAGGTGACACACAAACTTAGTGAAGAAAAGATCCCACAAACTAAGACCTTGTAATAGAAAAGGAAGCAGCCAAGAAATTCAAGTTGAGCAGCCTTGGGAGAGGAAAAACACTTCCAGGTTAGAGCGTTCCACACCCAAAGCCCAGCGAATACGACTCCAGGTCAGCTCTAGAGCTGGCTATGGGCAACATTCACAATGATTCATGGCCTGGTGTGGGCCCCTGTTTTGTGAAAGGATGGACTGGCTTTGTACTGGTGAGAGCACAGTGGTCCCATCTCTGTCAGGACATTCGTTCTTCCCTTTTGCTTTGAAGGTGTCCTCTCTGTTTGAGGACCATTTACCTGGGATGTACTGGGTCAATGTTATGTGGCCAGCATTGTCTCCTGGTCCTTTCCTTGTCTCTCTGAAATATCTCAGGTGTACAAGGGGAGAATTCATACTTGCAGAGTGCAGCCCCTTGGTTGTACAGCCAGTACAGGGTACTCTGCACTGCCATGGACAGATGTCATGTTATAACATAGGGCCAACTAAATAGGAGAGTATTCCAAACACTGAAGCTCTACTCAGGCTAAGACTAATCAGCAACGCTGTGATGGCATTTTTATATACAGTTTTGAATGGAATCACTATTCAGATGAATAATTAACAAAAAAATCCTGCTTTCCTAGATTTTTGAATCAAGTATTATCTTGTGTTTCAATAGCCACAGACAATGGTGGTGAATTTGTAGCGTCTGAAAAAATCTTGCTTCTTAATTTCGACAAAAATATGGAATCTAACATGTTGTACTAGGTAATTTGCAAACATTAAGATAATACAGTCGTTATCCTGAAACCCTTTTGAAAAATGAAAACCACTAAAAAGGAACAGAACCAAGTATAAGAGACAATGACAGATTCCTTGAAAAATTCCTACCCAGCCATTTCTGGCTTTACAAAATGTTTAAATGGGCTTATTTAAGAGGGGGATAAGTTTGAAAAATGGGTGATCATGGGAAGGTGGGATCTGGAAGAAGCAGTCAGAAACTGGGGAAGACAGACTCTGTCAGATGAGTAATCCAAAAATGAGTATTTTCTGCAGCTGCTTGGCCACACTGAATTGCTGGTAGGTTCCAGCCGCATTTTTTCCCCATGAAAATCTACCTGTTTGTGCATCACTGAGGAAATACCACGCAGATCTTTGTGTCTCTGGTGCAAATGTCCCCATGATGCCCACTAGATCAGCAGTGACCTTATAAGCAGTTTACATTCTGTGGGTATAGAGGCGGCGTCAGTCTCCAAATCAAATAGGAAATAAATATGGGGATACAGGTCACTACAGCAATAACAGTTCTCCTGTGCTCTGCATCATATTTGTATTACATTAAAGAATGCAGATGTAGTGCAAATTACTCTCATACCAATTCAGTGTTACTCAACCCTTACTAAGCAGAAAGATTCATAACTGACATTTGTAAAAATCTTCAGGCCAAAGGCACAAAAAAATCCTGTATTTACATTTATTAACTATGATGTAGATATTTAGAACTACTTATTTAATTTGTAGCTTTAGAGCATTACTTCAGTTCCTAAGATTTAAGAGTTTCAGAGTGGGTGCAAAACTTTGGACTCATGCCAGAAGATTTCAAAGCTACAAAAATAGAGGGGATTTCTGCAGTGATGATAAATAAAAAACTTTTCTTTTAAATCAACTGACATAAACCAAATATCGAGTATTAGATACTTGCAATGCTAGTGCAAAACAAGCAACAATCTTTTGCATTAAAAAAAAAAACAACAGTGGAGCTCTGGCATACATAGCTAACTGCTTAACTTAAAATTTGCTTCCCAGTTGTGGTGTGGGGAATGGAATATGAATGAAACAATTAGCAAGAAGTCTGGGATTCATGGCCTGAAGTATGATTTTGGTCAAGAGTCCAGAAGAACTCAAAAAAATCTTGAACATGTGTGGGTAGGAAGAACATCCAAAATAAGCATTTCTGAAAGCCCAAAGGAGTTTGTGGAGGGAGTTAGGCTTCAAGGCAGATCAACATCTAACAAACATGGGTTAAGAAGAATTGCTGTGGCCAGTTGATTCTGTAACATTTTCTGAGGCAGCTGATAAAGGTCCCTGTCAGAAACAGCATGCTGAACTACCAGATATTGGCACAACTCTATATACCACTCTCAGATTTCTTGCTGCAAAGGGGAGACCTGTTCTCAAATGTCCCAAAATCCAAAGTAAACATTTCTGATGGCATTTAAGCTAGGAACAGTGTTTCAAAAGGGCTACTTGGTGCCTGTTTGTACTTCTCTTTGAAAATTGACTGTTATCGTTGTTTTCCTCTGTTATATCACATGAGAAGTAATCCTAAAATACATGAGATCTTTCCCATGTAAACAAATCATTCCTTCCAGAGGAATGTTTTATGATGACAGGGTATGTGAAATGGTCGTGATCATGTGGTAAGATCATGAGACACTGTCTGCATGGAGTTGACTGCAGTCTACTCAAATGCTTTTGGGATCCCCATGACGGAACATTGGTGGAAAGCAAAACCACAAGCATTGGGCAAACCAGACTTTCTCCACCTCCTGACATCTTCAGGGCCTACAACTTTGGCATAAAAAGTATACAAAATTGTTGTTACTAAAACGAATTTAGCAGATAATTAAACAGGGTTTAAATGGTCGAAGAATGGCATAATTTGGTAGTATGGTCATTTTTTCTGCAGTTCTGACAAATTATCCTGGGATGCAAATAAATTCCCTGCAGCTGTCAGAAATCTTAGCTTCTATTTACACACTTCAGGGATTGTTTCTGCCCAGCAGTTCATGGAGGGAGGTGACACAGGAAATGTCAATACTGAGCTACAGATGCTGATTTTTTTCAACCATTTTTCACAGAGATAGAAAGTCTTCCTACAGAGCTTAGAAAATCTTTTACTTGGGCTGTTTGTTTTGTTAGCAAAGGGACAGAGTGGTGTTTAAAATTTGGTATCTTTGTTTCATTTCTCAAAAAAGTAATGTAATCACCATATCTACAGATTACCATTTTACAAGAAAAAATCCCAAAATGACAAAAAGAAACAAAAATTAATCCTGTTCAGTACTTTTGAGATATCAACTGTGCTAAGGCAAAACAAAGAAGGTATGGGTCTTGCCTTAAAGAAATGGAGCCAATGTGAATATACTGTGAACTCTGTGAACTCTGAAGGAGCAATTAATTTACACTTGGATGCTCTGATTTAATTGCATTAGCACATGCTGTGAGCAAATGATAATTTCCCATATCAATGAGTTTCTCACATAAAACAAATTTTAAAAGTAACTTAGACCAGAACCTGATTTTCTTTTTATGGAAATAGTGGGGGAGGGGGGGAGGAGTGAAGCAGGTATGGGTTAATATTATTCTTTTAAAACTTTAGAACGAAAATTATTCTTTCGGAGTTTATTGGAAAGAACCATTCAAAAGGTGTTCAAAGCCTGAGAAATCAAAAGTTAGGCAGCAGTAGCTGCAGAATTGTGATCAGTAGCGCACAGGATCTCTTCCTATTAGTGACCTTCAGTGACAACAACAGCAGATAATTTTGATTGCTCTGCTTATGCCCTCTACTCCATCATCTGGCCATCTTATCATGCTACCTGAGCATTTCAACAGTAGAAGTTCAGTTCACCATGTACATTCAAGACTTACATGGATCCCATGAGTCATCAAAGCATAGGATTAGTGCTGGGCTTGTTACAGAGAATGAGAAGACCAAAGCACAGGCACTATTTTAGCACCTATATTTAGTTACCATTACCTGTGATAGAGCTGCTGCCTTGTTTACTGTGTCTGCAGTCAATTGTAAAGGAAAATGAATGCATTTGATTAACACCTTGGGATCTGTAAAGTAATGGTTTTAATACATATTTCAATGCCAAAGATAATAGTCAAACCTATTTAGATTCCCTGACACCTCCCACTTAATGGCTCTTCTTTCCAGGTACTTGTATCATTACCAAGCTTCAATCGTTTTAGATAAAATTTTCCATCTTAGCCATGTTCATTGGATGAGTTTTAAAATTTTTGTTTGTTTATTTTGGGTATATTACAGCAAAAATACCTTGACTGCTTTCAAGGACAAGGTTATGGAAAAAGAAGTTTTGTCCATGTGAACTGATTCCAATGACCTTAAACTGAGTGTTTCATATTTCAGATTAAAACCTGGGACAGAGGGAGGAATAAGCACACTTCGTATCAAGGATGTGCCTTTTGGCATCCCTCTGAAATCTGACCCTAGTTGATTAAGTTTCATACTGTTGGGGGGCGGGGTGTGTGTATGTGTGTGTGTGGAGAAGGAAGTTCACACCTGTTCAACAGATTAAGATTTTAACAGTTTAATTCCCCAGAGGTGCCATCCATAAGGGACTGCACATGATGTTATCACGACTTGTGCTCCAGGTACAAAGTCTGAGCACCTAAACTGAGGTCAGCAAACACTTATTTAGGTTTCCCAGTAATACCCCTTGATTTAGGGAGTTAAAAGTAGAGGGGGGAAAAAGTTAGTGAAGAAAGAGGAGTAAATTGTGATAGGAGTAAGTCATGGGGCATTACTGGATAGAGTGGATGTGATAGGCTATGAAAACAGGGTTCAGAGAGGAGAGGGATTGTCAATATAATTATATTTACTGATGCAGTAAAGACAGTCTTGGACAAGAGGGTTAAGAAATTTAAGATAATAGCTACCATCTTAAATTTTAACTTTTCATAGCCTCATGTCATAGTTTTAATTTTTTAAATATATCTTTGTATGCAATTGCTTGTAGAGACGAGACAGTATTTCACATAGCTGTTTCACTCCCCTTCAACCAAAATCTCAATTCATTTATCTGCTGAAGCAAGTTTTGATAAGAAGACATGAACAATTTTCAGTTAGTATCTAAGAGAGACTTCTGTCTCCCAGCAATGACAAGAAATGTTATTTTACAAACAGATGGTCAAACACTCTGAATCATTATAAATTACTTTATTTCAGTCATTGAAAATGGGCAAGTACTGAGAATTACACATATAACTTTTAAACCTGAGCACTTCAGGTTTAAAGAACAGAAACACTCCAATGCTTTGCAAGCAATTTCAGAACAAGAAGTGTAGGGCAGCGCAATTCAAATGGATTCAAGTTCAGACTTCACCAAGAAACAGCCCATACTTCAAAAAAAGAGAAACTGCATGGCCCTGATTTAAAATCTCCATTGATGTCTGGTCCTCGGTTATTCACCACAGAGAAGTCTGTGCCAAAACTGGTTCAAGTGTTCAAACTGGCACAAGCATGAAGATGAAGTTACCTATAAGCCAGCCCAGTGTCAAGCACTGTTCTGCTCCCAGAGATATCTTTAAATACTGTTTCTAATAGTTTCTCTCTTTTGATCTTGGTCCCAGGAAGATCAGTTTTTGGACTCAGAAGGAGACCTGACAGACAATTTGGCCATCATTATACATTCTCACACTCAACTTCTGTTGGACATGTTTGGTGTCTGCTTCATCATATGATGGGCAGTATCATTTCAATCGTTCACAAAACTGATTCCAGCAAAGCACGTTACCACTGATATTATTAGATGTTGTTAATAAAGTGGCTGCTGGAATTCCAGAAGAACATAAATGTCATTCTTCTTTTATTAACATTCCTGATCTCTGAATACATCATGGAGAACCTGTCCTTGAAGAACATCATACTATGATGCAAACTGAAGAGTTAAGTAGTGCTGGATCATGTCTTCCACTTCAAGATCTCCTTAAGTTGTAGCAATTATCTGGTGTCTTATGCCTTTAGTATACTGCTCATCATCACCTATGCCCTACTGGTAGATGTTTCTAGGTTTTCTTTTCTCCTAAGTCACCCTACTACCCGTATTTGCAGCAAATAGAGAACACTGCAACTAGAATCCATATTTCTTCCCCACTGCTTAAGTCTTATATTGTTAAATACTGCAGAGCAAAACGTCTGTGCCAGATAAAATGTAACCAAATAAAATAGATGCAACACTCAGATAGGGTGCTTATAATGGAAAATTAATGGCCACGAAAGTGTTTGTTTGATCTAGATTTTAAAAGGCTAACTGCCATGGTTTTGTATGTGACCTGTTTTTTATGAGAAAGAGAGCAAAAACATTAAACACAAAAATTTCTAGTTTAGAAACTTTTCAGAGTACCAACTTATCTGCTTCCTTTTTTTCTTTGGAAAAAGCTAAAAAGACCTCCCTAATATAAGCATAAGGTAACTTGACACTGGTTGCATTTTCTGTACAAGCTTTGTTGACTGTCCTGATGAGAAGAATAACAGTGAAGTCAAAGATAATGGCAAAAATTACCTTCAAATACAAACCACAAAAATTTTACTGAAAGAAGAAAGAAAAACAAACCAAAAAAGAAACAAACAAAAAACCCCAACAAAAATAAAAAACAAACCAAACCAAGCAAAAAACCCCAAACCATACAAAAAACCCCAAACTCAAATCCCTAGCTTTTAAAAAGAATCAAGTTAACAAGAAATGCAGAGCAATATGGTAAATTATCTACTTTAAGACTGACAAAAATCAATCTACCTCTACTGCTCTTTAAAAGTAAGTCATGATGTATTGTTATGATGACTTACACCAACCAATATAGGGTCCAAGGCTGGTCAGAAAATAAAGAAAAAGAGACATTTAAAATGCAGGAAACATGTTTCAAGCAGTTTCTGAAGATACTGCATATAATTCAGAGGATAATCATTCCAGAAGAGGAAGGCTTTGAGGCTACCGACTTGTCTGGCACTTTTCATAAGCATTAAATTACCTTAAACAATCAGTAAAATCTTTTCTTTTTTTCCTGAGGTGATATGTGAGTGGTAAAACCCTGACTGATCCAAGTCCAGTAAGATACATTTACGGAAGAGAACAGAAACAGGAATATCTAAACATTTAAACCCTCTAATCCTCTTTGGTTTGGGACAGTGGGTATGGTTTTAGTCATGTAATTAATTATACACAGGGACAACAATTGCCTTCCAGCAGGAGACACAAAGCTCCATTCTGAGAGGTCACCAAATCCTGTCTCACTTTGTACATTTGCTTTTATTGGCTCTCCACGCCACCTCCAGCACCAGGAAGCAGATGGGACTTCCTTTCCATCCGGCTGCCAAGCAGGAAATGTTTGACTCTTCGACAGCCATGAGCAGAGAGCCAAGAGCTGTGGTGGAAAAGCACGACAGGAGCCGCCAGGCGCTCAGACGCTGCAGTCACTTCTGCCTGGCGGCCTGTCAGGATCGCATACGCGCCCTGCGGCCTGCCCAAACCTGAGCGCTCTGGGAGATTAGAAATGTCAACCTCAGGTACAAATGGTGGAAACAGGACTAATTAGTCTGGGAATCTATCTTGAGAAAAATCACTTGCTCATAATATCCAGATACCCACACTGCCAAGATCGTACTTGCTCTAGACTACATCCTTCCTGTCTCCCTTGTTCTACAGCATTTTTTGATGCAAGTCTATACCATATTTTCATTGTGTAGCCCTCCCTGGCTACATTTGAAATTTGATTTTGCCTTCTTGCTACATCAATACAGGGGAGATGTTTCTCATCTGGGTACAAAAAACCACCAAAACAGCAAAGCCAAACTTGGCTTTGTAAGTTAATAATTCTGCGAAGCGGTCAAATTCAGAATGACTTCTCATGAGTACTGCAAAAAAGGGTATTTCTGGAATCTAACATGAAATAGCATTTTCATTGTTTTCCACCTTTCTTGACATTAATTCTACACAGATCTATAAATGCAATTCTCCCATAATATTAATATTAGGATCAACTAAACATCAAAGGCATCTCTAGAGATCATAAAGTACAAGCTCCCTACTCAAGGCAAGGACAACTAAACCAGATTGCTCAGGGGCATTTCTAGATGTGGTTTGAACAGTCTCTCTGGGTAACTTTTTTCACTGTTTGATTACACTCATTGTAAAAAGGTTTTTTGTTTTATGAGTAAATGGAATTTCTTGTGCTTCAATTTGTGCCCACTGCCTTTTGTGTATTCACTGGATACCACTGAAATAACAATAATAAATATAATAAATATACATAATGCTAATAAAAATACAGTAAATATTAACATTTAAAGGCATAAAGAAATAAACCATGAGTCAAAAAACCCAGGATTTATTATACCTAAAGATGTGATGTTATGCTTTTAGATTTAGGACAGAAGAAATTATTAGACCAGTTCATATGCCCCTAGAAATCACAGACTGTTTCATCTGGGGATTTCTTTATTACGGCTTAATTTTATGTTGTTGGAAAGGACATCTGATCTTGATAGCACAGAAGGCAAAAATAGTTGTATATTGAATTAATTAGGAATTGGAAAACATTTTGCACTCTAAATTTCCTCCTCTTTTCCCTATATTGATGGACACAAGTCCAGCTGGTTTAGGTACGTAATGTTTTTATTCATGCACTTATTTTCTGTTATATGTTCTTAGTTTTGGGTCTTTTTAAAATTCCCAGGCTCTGCACTGCATATTACAAATGAGAGAAAAGTCCTGCATGAGCATCCACCTTGTCCAGTTCTCCGTTAGGGTGGTTGAAAGTCTGAGTACTGTATACAGATCCTGATAAAATTCTGTTTTAAAACTTGTCTGATTTTTCTCCTTCTGGTTCTGTAAAAGTTTTACGTTCATATTGTTTCCTTTACGTTTCTTTGTGATGGATTCTGCCTTAGTTTCAGCCTTCATGACTTTTGGTGAGGTCATATATAATCTGTTTTTCCTCTTAAGTAAGCTGCTCTCTTAGCCTAGGGTAGACTGAGAAACAAATGGCTGTCCATTCTCCCCCAGTGTGGATAGATATATTTTGGGCGTATATTGAAGCAGTCTTTGTAAATGAAGCATTTCATTTTCTCTACAGTCAGGAAAGAAGGTGTTTTTTAGCATCACTGGAAGCAATTCTGTTAGCCAAAGCCTGTATGTGGTTTAAGCTAACTGGATCTCACCATGTGTCTTTTAGGAAGACTATGATTACTTTGTGCCTCTGCATGATTTCTGCTCTATTTCCAGACCACTGATTTACACTTCTGTATTGTGTAGCTTAGTGACAACATTGATTTTATGATAAATTTTTTGGTCTGAAAGGTGCTCTGAGAACATTAAAATCAGCTGATTTTAATGCTGTACCACGATCCTATCTCTTTGCATAAACCTTTTAATTACTGAAGACTAAGCAGCAGAAACTCATCAATATAATACAAACCATAGCAGAATACAAAAATGAGCTTTAGAGCATTTTTTTCCCCTTAATTTAAGAAAAAACACCTTGAATCAACTTACTGACCATGTAAGAGTTGAAATTAAAGTACTGGGAAATACATTTAGCCTCTATTTGACCATATCACAGTTATTTTTGCCTGTTCATGTTGTTAAAATAGTCCCAACAGAACTGACAGCCCTTAATAAAAACAGATCAGCGATTAGTGTCAATTAATTCCTTGGAATCTGGTAAAAATTAAATCATATCATAACTGCTAACGAGTCAAGTAGTTATACCTGACATTCAGGTCTGTCATTGAATGAAACACCCAGAAACTATGGTTTACACTTGTTCCAAGGTGACATATTAACAAGGTTAATATATTAACAATGATACGCCCTGAGGTGCTGACAAGTAGTAGTTATTGATTTTCTGTGAATTATAGTTTATCTCCTTATAAATCTCAGATAAATATCTGAAATATTTCAAGCTATCCACTACTAGAGAAGTGAATAATGAGGCATTAATTACCTATTCATATTTCAATTTACCTTTTCACTACATAAATACAGCCTAGTTGCCAAAGAAATGTCTTAACAGTGTGTGACACTAACTCTGTGACTATTTGCAAAGAATGGGTAAAAGATTGTAATACTGCTGAGGAATACAACAATTCAGAGATCCTATGATTTCAGTTTTGCCATGTTTTTCTTGCTTTATCTATGATGGGTTTTTGTGATGTGGACTCACACCTAGCAATAATTCACTTGAAGAAAAGTGTTAGATCTGATTGCATACCATTATTAGGTCTCCTGCAGTATTACTTAGAAGAAATCTTAGGGAGGTAATTATGGAAGCAAGCAGGTAGAGTTAAGAGTTTACGTATGTAAAATCTATGATACTCACTGGATCAGATTCTGGGAAGTCAAGATAAAAGAATTCTCCTGATGTGATCATAGAGAAAAACAATTCAAGTATGGTCCATCATATTCCATCAAATTCCATTCCAACAAATGATAATGACTATAACATATCTACACCTAATATGATAGTAGAACATTAAGAGCACTTTGAATATCTCTGCTGCAAGTACCTAAATTAAAAGGTATACTAGCCAATTCTTAGAAACTCTACATTGAACTAAGCTCTTAATTACTAGTACTGCAAGATTCAGTCACATCTGAAGGAAAAGAGGTTTTCCCATGTAACCTAGATTGAAACTTCACCAGTCACTTACTGTCAGCATTTTAATGTGTGAAGCAGATGTGCTTTACACAGACAGAACATTAAGAAGCTCTTCAGGTTTTCAGTGAAAATGCTTTAGAAAGCTGCTGTGGGTTAGTTCTGTCTCAAACGTGAAGACAAGTACCCAAATGTACAGCCTACCCATACTTAATAAAAAGTGAAAGTTTTCCAGATCATTTGCTCATTGATGAGCCAAGGAAGATCAATTTTAAGCCTTGCAGGGACTAATACTGGTAAGGAAGGGATATACAACACTTTGAATGCCCTATGGTTTCAGAGCCCAGTCTTCCTAAGGAAGATGTAAAGTATACAAAAAATCGTTGGGGTATGGTTACATTTTCTCTACAGAGGAGATAGAATAGGACTTGCAATTTTCTTGTTTATGTGAGAACTCCTTCTGTTTCCATTGGCAAGACAATCTGATGGCTGATTATGAACAATTTATATTCCATTATATTCTAATGGAAGCACATGTAACATTAAGAGATTGAAAAATAGGCTTCAGGTCACCTAACTGTCATTTAGTATTCACTATAATGAAGATTTAATTTTCCATGAGTTAGTTCAAAATGCTGAACAGTTACAGTGGATCTCTATTTCTTTGCTTTGCTGAAGACATTTAATAATATGATTTTGGGATTTAAGTGACACTGTCTAAAAAGTTTCCCATTTAATTACTTTTTCTAAATTGACAATAACTCACAGCAAAATTAATTTTTCTGGAATTGCATCTTGTTTGTCTGTTATAGAAACACTGTTCAATCAAGTATATATATACCTTAATAAAAAGCCAAAGCCTCTTGAGTGATATAATTAGCTATTGTCTCCTCACTCTCAGTTCAGTATCTTTCTTGGTAAAAGCATTTTTAAATTGTCTACAAATTAACTCAATTTCCACTTAAAAATTAATTTACTCTGTGTATGTGGATAAAAATAATCCTCACTGTTCTGTCTTCCCTTTTCCCTGATGCAGTTACTGTTTCTCCTGATCGTTTATTCATCAGTAAGAAGGCATCATGAAGAATGAATAACAGAGTCAATATTTGTGTAACAAAATATTATGTTATGTTATTACTTTACATTGATGAATTTTATTCTAATTTTAAAAGAGACCATTTAACATATTATAGAAATTCACCCAATACTTAGGGCATAATGGAGGCAGTGGGCAGTGTGTGGTTGAGGGTGCTGAAGAAATACATTGAGCTGAACCACTGAACATAGCTCAAGCTGATCTACTACTGACAGATATAACTAAGACAGATAAAGTGTTTTCATTTAAAATCCATTCTCTCAATCATTCTCTGAGGATGACTGAAAATTTCAGTTCTTTAGCTGAGATTATGGAAACATGATTTCTTTTTGTAGGACAAATAGAAATACTTGCAAGTTTGAGAACAAATGATTCATCTTTTTCTTTCCTTGTAGACAAGCATCTAGTTACATATAAAGTAATTCTTTTGATTTTAAGAATAAAATCCCTGTGGTAGCAGACTGAAAAATTATATTTTGCATACAGGTGTATCTTTGAATACTCAAGAGAACGCTTTTTCCATTTCATCAACTGCAAATTTTCGAAAATTGATGTGAGACTTCACAACAGATATTGCAGCAATAATTATACTCCTAACAAATTTGGGGCACCATTTTGATGAAGAAAAGATTGTTCACTGCGCATATTCCGGTATGTATATTAATAATATTTACTAAATGATTTAGATTTATTCACAAGTTTCAGCTGAGACACAAATTACTCCCTCTTGCTCAGAAATCAACACTTTTTACAATGAGGTATCATCTCATTAGAGAGCCCTTCTCTGGGTCTCTGCAAGTCATAGAATCATAGAATATTCTGAGTTGGAGGGGATCCACCAGGATAATCGAATTCCAGCTCTTGAGTTTCATTTCAGGCAGTCTTTGGGTGTTAGAGAAAGAAATCCCTACTCTGTGTTTTTGAATATTTACTGATAAGAAAAAATAATAAAGCATATAATAGTGGATATGCTACATTACTTCTGCTTTTAGGCATAGGTTTATATTGCATAATCTTCTCTTTTGTGATCATGTATATGATTCTACACAATACTCATCAGCTAAGATCAGCAAAGCTTCCTTCCAGGGGTTCCTGAGTGCGGACTGTAAAACCCTGAACAACAGTCACAGATAAAGCCCTTCATGATTCAGGCAAATAAAGCCTTACCCAAGGAGAAGGTTTGCAGTGGTACCTCAGGTGGCATAAGGTACAGCACACTAAACAAATCAGTGCTTAAAAGCTTTCTGCAAACTCCTATTTCTAAGCCGGTATATCTGATTTTGCATAAAATTTTGTAAATATTACATGATAGTGTACTAGTTGCTGTGTTCATCTTAATTTCAGCATTTTGTGCCTGGTATATTAACCATATCTTCATAAAGTTCTTTCTGGGCATTTTTTTTTCTGTTCTTTGTTGTGCACACAAAAAAGTATAAGATGCTGAAAACTTTAGGTTGCAAAACATCTTGCCTTCTGCTTCTAACATATTTACAGAAACATGAAACAATAACAATGAAAAATAAGACTTTCATCAAGTGTACTAGCAATTTGTTCCAAATAATAAGTACGTATCTGGATGTAAAAACTTGGATTGTCTTTATAGCTGGTTTGCACATAGAAAAGAAGAAAACAGACTAGAAGGTTTCAAAACTACTGATTTAGTGTCCAAATACTCTTTTGGGCAGTACACAAAAACCAAGCCAAACAACTGGAAATAACAAAAGTGGGACATGGCTTGTCTTTTTTTATTCACTGCACCCATACTCAATCTCAACTTGAAAATCTTGAGACTGAATGGGTTAAAGCTTGAATGGGTTACTGTGAGCTTCTCTATCCTGCATAAGGCCACTATATTAAAAGCATGTCCAACTTTCATGTGTTTTGGCACTCTTCACTGTGAAGTTAAAGCCTCAGCCTCAGACAGATTCCAAAGCAGATAAAAGCCTCAATACTACTGATCTCATGATCAGCTGTGAATTCTACCACTAAAGCATATGATCTGTGGGCATCTTATTTAGCCACTGGCAGGATGTGGATGTCTGTAGTTATGGGACACAGAATATATTTAATTTTTTGGCATTTAGACCCAAGTGAATATCTTCAAAATTTTCATGACATGAAAGGTCATCTACAGGTATTGCCAGGCACAGAAGTTCAAAGAAAATCACGTAATATTTCCATAGATAGCAATAGATCCATTCCTCTCATAAATATCCCCTTTTTGTATGATGCGATGAATATGCAGGTGGGTATGAAAGTATAAAATAATGATTTTCATCAATTGATTTTTAATAAACACGGTAGTATCTTTGAGCTCATCTTTGACATTTCCAAGAATGAATTTTTGGTGAGCATTGGCCAAATTATCTATAATAAATGGTTATAAAAATAAAATACTAATTTCTTTAATTGCTGCAAATGCGGCATTGCATATATAACTACTGCAAATTAGTCATTGTCCCAGCCTTATCTTGCTTCTATGAACAATACTAATGACATCAATGGAAAGCCAGTTAACAGAGATAAAAAATCTATTTAATGGAAGCCTTGTTTAAGAATTTAAGAAAGTTTAACTATTCCCTGTGATTCATATCAGGTATGCCTGTCAAAATGAAGCAGTCCTTTCAGCAGCCTTTGTTTCAAACTGACTCTATGAGAGGCGAATAACTTTCTTCACTATTTTGGAAGGTGTCCTTTTCATTCTAGTACCATTATGTTAAGTAGGAAATAGGAACATAGCTCAGTGTGTGAGGCTTTCTGGACTGTCATCCTGAATGCCTTGGAGCAAACTCCTTGGGGAAGTCAAGGTGACCTTTCAAGGTAGTGCACTTGGGTACAAGGCGTAATCCTTGAGCAGGCCAAATTAAGACTATTTATGTAAAAACACAGCTGTCTTGATAAAGGAAGCCATAGAGTTTTGTCAGACTACAATATTTAGCAACATGTTTGATATCTCTCATCCTGTTGCTTCAACCCTATCACCCTAGGAAAGAATAATAAAAAAAAATACAAAAGAATGGACCTCAACATCAGCAAAGTAAACAAATGCCTTTTGCATAGTAATGCTGCTAAGAGAGTTGCCCAGCGACATAGATGTAAACCTGTAAACCCTTCCATTCTTTCATTGGAAACAGGTAAAAATACTCCCCTTGCTGTCTTTGCAAAAGTTAAAAGCTTTTGAGCCTGGGAAAGAATTTTGTAGTTCCTTTTTTGTTTGTTTTCTCTAACCAGTTTAACCACTTCTTGTCTGTGAGAACAAGCAAGGCTTTTGAAGACTGATTCTCCCCAAAACTATTCTGAAAAAAATAAACCACTAAACCACCCGTTGAAATGTTTTCCTCTTCAAGGCAGCATAGTCGTAGGTGTTATCCAGGGGAAGGTTTGCTAAACTCAGACCCAAAATAGGTATTGTTTGGTCCTACAGAAAGTCTATATATGCATATGAACTCCACTGACATTCCAAACAGACAAATATTAAATGCTGCTATATAGAAATTCTCAGTTACTAGAGGAGTGCTTTCGTATTCATGGTAGTGTTTTTTCCTCTTGCAATACACTACGGCCAATAATGAAATACCAAAATTACTACTGAATAGGTATTTTGTGATTTTCGATACCAAAATGTTTCCGAACATTGTCCCTTGGTTATTATATCTCGACCACTTGAAACAAGCTTAATTAATGATGTACCAGTATGTACTCCACGAGTTCACGTCTTAACTATCAACTAAAAGGCTAGCTAGAATCAGAAGCTGCAGTAAATTGTTGGTAACCCAATAGCTACACATCTGGAATACTCTGATAGTACTAACCTATCTTTTGATAACAAACAAAACTTACCTCTATCAATAATGGTTTTGAATTGCTCTGGTATGACATGGCATAGAAATGCAGATTATCAGTTTTACATAAAGCATTTGATACTTAAATATGTATATATTTATGCTGGTTTCATCAACAATAATTAAAAGCAAATATGGTTCAAAATCAACCTGGGTAGGGTTCTAAAAAGCAACTTGCCTTCAATTTCCTGAAGCCATAATAAGCCTCATATGATCTGTATTGCAGTTACAGCATTGTGGCAGAAATCTCCACAAAAAAGGACATTCTAACATGATGTATCTATGTACAGTAATGGCAAATCAAATTTTAGAAGACCATAGGAGCAACATTAATCACAAGTATGAAGAATACAAAAAATGTGCAAAAACTACACTAGTCAATATCTCCACAAAAAAAAGAAAGAAAATGTAGAAATCTATGATTAAATCTGAGAGAAATGATTACTCTAATTGATATGCAAACAAACCAAAAATTATCCAGGAGAACAATTCAGCCTGACATGGTTGCAGCAAAATAGCTAAAATTTGCCAAGATGTTTTTGAAGAACTCAATCCTCAGATATCCTTTATCTCAAACAGAATATCATCTGCCTTCAATACTATTTTCTCAGTTAAAGAATTCTGGAATATATATGTAATAGGAGTAGTAGTTAATGAATACAATGAATGCAATAGGAGTAAATGAATGTAATTTTAGTAGATAAGCCCATGAAAATAAAGCCACCTGTCTAGAGCAGCAAACCTCCAAAATTACTTGTCATCTTGTGAAACAAGGCAAAGCCCAAATAGTGCAAGAAAAAATACTGAAGAGATATGTCTATTACATGCCTACAAGCGACGAATATTACAGATATGTTAAACATAATATTCTCCAATATCATGGAAAATAGAAGCGGGTGAGAAAATCACTCCTCATTTCAGGAGACAGAAGCAGATTCTAGAAACCTGCAGCAGAAGAATAGCAGCATTGCTGTTTATATACATGGCTGCTAATTTAATGATGTTATAGTCAAATAGTGTGGCTACTTGTTTCTGACAGTAAGACACATTCTAAAGGCATTTTCAGGTATACCTTTCAATTTCTGGTATATGAGCAGAAAGATCTCATTCGTGCCATTAAGAGGCAAGGAAATGAATCTCAACTTTCAAAAACAAAGTAATCTGTATTTTGAAACTTGCAACCCTCTCAGAGAAAGCAGCAAGCAAAAGACAAAAGAATTCCAGTGCAAGTACAGATCTACAGGTATTAATGAAGATACTATCAGAATTTTTAAGCTCCCAAAGCCTTTCAGATATAAAAAACTAATATGCAATGGTGTCTGCATATGTTAAATGCTTAAACATTATGCTCAAGGAAAAAGAGATCATTAGTGATTCATGACCACTGAGATTACTGAGAGGCGCACACAAACTTTGAGGTACTCTGATCTTAATACCAAAACTACACAAATACAGTTTAAGCAAATCACCAGTGTGCACAGCTGCACATTTTAGGCAAAGCCAGTCTTTAAGCATGAAAATATGGCAGATTAACAGGATTCTCAACTCTTTTTGAAGCATCAACCAAGTTACTTATGAATCCAAATTAAAAAAGAACTGGGAATAACTGCAAAGCAATTATATACTGAAAGACTCCATAGTCCCTGTTGAGGTGGTCAGAAAATAGTGAAGGTACTGCACAGGTCTCACAAGAATGATGGAATTATACAGATGAGATAAAAAACCCAGAAGCAAAAACATTGAACACCCAGAGCATTGTAAATAAGATTTATCTCTGACATAGGAGCCTGTAGTCAGAATATAAGGAGTGATAAAATGCCTCCAAATTATAACTGAGATGTCCAAGTAGAAGAACAACTATTATATATGCAGACGTACATCTAGCTACAAGGAGAGTGAAAATTTCCTACAATATATTACAAATCTGTCAGCAAACTAGGAGTGGACTTCTCAACCAATCTATGATTCAGTTACAATTTCACTTCAGACCACTGTGCATACTTGTGGATGCCAAAGTATAAAATACTGCTACAGTCCACATTATAGCAAAAACAATCAAATATTTCAATAAACACAAACATTATCTAATTTCAGCTGACAAAATCTGAGACAAGAAAGACCATTTTCTATTACCTGTCTTGCCACAAAGCAAGTCACTATTGAACACAAATAAATTGGTTATTCAGATGCGAAGTAATTTCATCTGGTTTTGACTCAATTCTTCTTAATCAAAATGGAGTCGTAATTGAGCCATTCCTGCAAAGAGATGCAATCATAACTATTAGTGTTTATGATGAAATATCACCTAGTCAAAGTATTTTGAAATGGTTCTGAAAGATGGCTGTTGTGTATACCTTCTGCCTTATAAGTACACCTTATTCTACTGGCAATGGTAATAACTCAGAGAAGACAGACAAAAGTCAAAGCCTATTCTGGCAAGCAAGCTAATGACTGCCCAGACACTGGTTGTTTCAAGCCAGACACAACCAGACATTTCTGGACATTTTTGGACACTTATGAGCATAAACCAAACACCTGTCTTAGGCTTTATAACTCCTAGTGATAAGTACTGAATCTGTGCTTGTTCTCAAAAAGTGGAGCTTGCCTTTTTTCACAAATTTTGATGGCATTGACTGATTTGGGCCCTCACAGTACCTTACAATGATGTCTGATGTAATGGTGTGTTGTAGCTATCCAAGTGGGGATACATGGCCCTGGAATGCGATGCATGTCTTGGATATTGAATAAGGGTAAGCATGAAATAAAGGGGAGGAGAGCTGGCTATTCAGATGGACTTGGCTATACTGAACTACTAAGCCACCGAGCTATGGCTGGTAATCAGCAGCATAAGCATATTGGGAGCGTGATACGTGGTTTTGGCAAAAACTGTGATACCTGATCAGAACAATCATGTTTCAGTGAAACTGAGCCCACTTCTAAAACCCTCCAAAATCTCCAGCTATTCCCTGAGTCTCAGAGGTCCATGCAGTTATGGGATTGTATCTCCTGTAAATGATCAGATGGTGTCCATCTGGCCTTGCAAAGAACACGAGAGTTTTCTGCTGCATAGGGGCAGGTTAGTCTTTTCATGTTTCTTGTGCTACCTCTAGCTCTTCCTGGCACTCACTAATGTGTTACAACACACTGCTTTGCAATACTGGCACACACAGGATTTCCTTTCAGATGGTGATAGAGCTGAAAGAAGCAGATTTGTTTATTCTCTCAAAGAGAAATGCCCAGAAATAGGTCTGAAATCGATTTGGAAACAGGCAATAAGGTGTGTGGGAGTCTCTAAAGCGAGGAGTAGCATCAAGCAGTATTGTTTAAATTAATTTACCTGCTTTGCCTCCTAGAAAACAAATGCTCCAAGGAAACAATCATGAAATGCTGTACTTAAGAATATCCTAAGAAAAAAGGGAGAAGGGTATTTCAGCAGCAAACATGCAAGGAAGTAGGCTTAATGGAAGACTAAATACAGGAAAACTTACAGTTTTAAGAACTATCACATTAATGGGTTGAGAACTATAGGGAATCATGAAAGGCTAGGGGACTCCTAAGACATGGAAATTTTCCATTTTGAAGGCTGTGATATAGAGAAGTTATTTAGAAATCCTGGCCCTTCACTCCTTCACACACCCTTCAAGGTCAAGTATTCCCTATGAGCCCCTCAAAACACAAACACAAGTTAGAGAGCTGTGTTTTGATTGAAACAGCTGCTTTAGAAGGATGAGCTAAAAATTTAAAGAGTCAGAAAGCTTTCTGCAATTTGCAAAGGAGGGGATGGGCCTCTAAAGGTGGAGGAAAGATGGATTAAGTATCTCATGACAGTGATAAAACATGGTTTCACCTTTCTTTCACCAGGGGCTTTGTGGTCCTTATAACTAAGATGTGGATATAATATAGATAAACACATCTCACAAAATCAAGATTATGCAAGACAGCAAGCTTGGTTTTTTCCTTCAGACTCTTGCTTAACTGACAAATGTAGCCTTCTTGAAGTCAGTATGAACTGACCTTTTGAAATGGAAGTGGTAGGAATGACTGATACTAGAGCCACAAAGAAATCTCAGACTAGTAATTCACTCATTACTTACAACTTTATACAAGGCTTTAACAAAAATCACTGCCTCAATATATTAAAGGCATTCAGCACTCCTAGTAATGTGCAGTAGAGTGGATGGACAGTTTTCACTGCACCCTCTCATACCGAATTGCTTAAATTTGAAATGTCCAGTGAGATTAATGAGTTATTTAGAAAAGTGAGAAAGGCTAAGGGAGATGCTGAAAAAAAAAACCATGACACAAAAACCTAGTGTTATGCACTTCCTATTATCATCAAGTATCAGAACAGAGAGTCTAAAAAATTCACATTACAAAAAATGTGTACCTTTTTAAAAACAAGTCACACATTTACATGCTTTTATTCTTATTTTGCTTGCTCTAATAATTTATTCCTCAGTAGAAAGCTATAAATATGGTACCTTACAAAGAGAGTATTATAATTATTAAGGTTGGAAAACACCTCTAAGATCATCAAGTCCACAAAGTAATAAGTGTCCTGCACTATCCCAAAAGAAAGTTCAAATACAGCAGCAGTTGTAGCAGTTTTTGCATAACTAGCAGTGAGTATCCTCATTCAAAAGTTCTGGTGTTCGTTTTCAGAGGTGTGACCTAGAATTGGTACCCCTGTGTCAGTCTGCCCATGGAAGAAATGAGGATGTGATTTTGGCCTCCTGTCTCAATAGTGGCAGTTATTTGATACGATACTTACAGTGCCCCTACAGACACTCTGATTTAGTACTTGAAAAAGAATAACAGTCATTATCAATCCCTCCAGCGTTTTCCAGACTGTGGGGCAAAGTATATACCAGAGATTTACAAGAAAAGATCATGCTGAACATAATATTGCCTGAGGATATATCATTTAAGCTGAAAGAATTGTCATTTCGTAGGCCAAAGAGGAAAATATTTTAGTCACTTTGTTTCAATGAATGACGTTATGGGTTGCTTCTTTTTTGGCTACAAACTGAACTATCAAATAAATATCTCAAAAATCACCCTAAAAATTATCTAGGGTGGTCTAGCAGCTATCGGTTTGTTGGAAAAACAGATATAGACATAAAGCATACATCAAAACAGTACTTATAGCTCTGGATGACTGTGAAAATCAATTACTGTATGCTAAGAATCTACTGGTATTTTTTATTTCTTCTGCAATCATGTGCAATATCAAAAATCACTTTAATTATTCTATAGATTAAAATATTTTCTCAACTTCACCTTATCTGCAGATCAAAAGAGTAAGCTGACCCAGAGAGGCAATGGGTAAGGCAAGAGGCTTCACTGGGTGTTAGGCTTCTATATTTTCTTTCTAAGAAAAACAAGCAAATCCTAGCATACAAGGAAAAGCAAATTCCAAAGGAGAAATTTTCACATCAGCATAATTATGTCTTATACAAATATATATTTTTTCCTTTCGAGAATAGAAGAATGAAAACATTCACAAACCAAAAATGCAAACAGTTGTTGAAAAGATCTCAGGACCTTCTCTGAGACACTGAAATGTGGTCTGACCAACCATATTGCCCTTAATCACCTGTAAATTATAATCCCCTTCAGGCCCTTAGCCTATAAAACTTTTCAATCAACTTCCCTGAGAATCACCATACCAAGGGGGCTTGGCTGAAAAGCCCATAGCACTGAGTGACCTTAAAATAGGAGGACATCAGCTGCTGGCCAGATTATTCCACTGGTAACAGCCCAGCACCTGTTAGGGTTTGTAATGATCCACTGGCCACGTGCATGTTTCTATTAACCCTACCTTTATTCCTGCTGCCTCACGGGGATGATATCACACAATACTCAGCAATTTTTCCTGCAGCAGGGAGGGCATTTGGTGGTCAATACACTGTGATATAAAACAAAAGAAGATTTATTGATACTACCAGATTAATTGTTTTGCTGATCTTCAGGATTTCTTTCGGGTGATGCGTATTTCTCTATCAAAGGCATAAAAAATATCAGTAGCATAAACTCTAGAAGTGACAACCACATGGAATAGAAAGGGAATCCATATTTTAAAAGGAAACATTGTGTAACCTAAAAACTATTGCTGTAGTGCATCAGGTATCTAATTATGAGGACTGATAATCACTGTTAATGCCTAAAGTTTCTCACGTAAGATCAGGCATTCTCACCACAATTTTTTAAATTTTAACTATTTTTTAAAGTAGTGTTTGCTATCATCCTATCAGCCAGTAACCACAACAGCACAGTTCAGTGTTTAAATACAATTGTTCAGTACAAGGGAGCTTTGGTCAACATCCCAGGCAACCACCAGAGACATGTCAGATGCCTTCCAGGTTAAAAAGGGCAAGACATTAGAATCTGTATGTTACATAAGGTTTGCTCAGTGACACAGCAATTGCAAAAGGATTAAAAGTGTATCTCTACCATGTGATAGAGACCTTTCAATGCCAGTGTAAACCCGATCTAAGTCATTCACATAACCTAGAGTCAGGCAGAGCTAAGGTCCTGAAACAACCTGGTAGTGGTAAACTGTTCCAGACTCTGGGCATTCGTGAGAAAGTAGAAGTACCTCTGTGCTATGCTCCACTGTGCTGTAGAGATACAGTCCTAAATCTGACAAGCCCTCAGAACTGAATTGTCTTACTGCCATTCTAAATATTCAGCGTGGATGAAATTCAACTGCTAACAAAAGTCAGTCACATTCATCTTTAGAATGATCTATTTGAGGCCTAATGTCTCCAAGGTTATTTGCCCTTAATTTGCAAAGCAAAATGCTCTTTATTAGCAAAAGAATCTCTGAATCCCACACTACAAATTCAGAAATAAGTTTTGCAGCTATTCCAACAATTGAATAGATTAAACCTCAGTTAGATAAACCTGAAGATGACAGTGATAAGTAAATTGCTTATATAAAGACAGTGAATTTAGAAAGCCCTTCTGTTAAATGAGAGTACATGTAAGTACATCCATTTATCATAATTACTAACTTCTACTCGGGGAAAGGATGTTCTCTGAAGTTGAGAGAAGCTGTACTGTTTAAACTTTTTTGGCAGAAGTATTTGAAATACAGATGTATCAAAAATGCTAGAAGTTAATGCTAACAGGAGTGAGAAAACTGCCTTCAAACTGAAAACAAAATTGTTAAGTGAACCTCTCCTTAAATTATGGTAAAACACTTTATACTGTGGAGGGGATGAAGTCATATGCTGCTGTCTTTGTTTGCAGCTGCCACTAATAAAACGAAATACATTTTCTGCAAGCCAACCATGACACATCATACATCAATACATTTTCTGCTTCATCTTCAAATTAAATATTAATTTTGTTCCAATAAAAGAGAGGATGGGGAAAAGTCTATGCCTGAAACAATGGATGGCAACTTCTTCCTTATGAAGTGCCTAAAAAAACAACAATAAAAGCTGTGAATTACATTATTGATTACTACATGCAGCTGGGTTACTTGAAAAGCGGAGAAAGTCCAAGATGACTTAGGTGCAAACCACATTGGGGGTGTAGGTAAAAAAGTCCATTTCATCTCTGAGTACCAATGGACATGATGCTCATGTGACACTGACTTTTAGCATATTTATGGACATTGATACAACATAGGAAAGAGTGAGATATGGCTCCTATAGTTAGTACCTGTTGAATCTTCCTTTCTTCACACTCTCATAGTGTTGAGAGATGCTACTGTGAACTCTAGCTAATGTAAATATTTAAATAGCAAGGCACTTTCTTTTTCATTCCTGATGTAAAAAGCCCAGTTGTCTTTATATAGGACAATGTATCACAGATGTGATCTCTTTTGTTAGAGATCCTAAAAATGAAAATCTGGGTTAAAAGTCAGTCTGTATTAACTAATTAACACGTTAAACTCTGACATGGTATTACTCCTAACAAAGACTATTAATTACAAAAAACTGAGCTTACTAAATACAATAAAAACATTTATTTGTAAAACCATTTAAAGAAAATAACAAGCTATAAAAGCAAGGCCAAACTTATTTACACATTTCCGGAGAGACTACTCATTAAAATACTGTTTTGCTGCTTAAATGTTGCTCTGACGAGCGTTTAGGAGAAATCCCACATCTAAACCCCCTGCAGTCCTTAATTCTTTCCACATAAAAAGTTATTTTATAGTGTATAACTTTAAGTACTTTGAGGAAAGAGATTATTTTCAGCTTGGTTTTACATTAGCATGGGTATAGATGTTAAAAGTAATTAGCAAGCAGGCACTGAGACTTCCTGGGTAACACAAAGGTTTATTGTTTCAGAGATTAAGATTCTGTTCTTTTCTCTTTCCCTGACTTCTTTTGAAATGCTGAAACTCAGTTATTAACCTTTCAAACTTTCCACAAAGCTTAATTTCATGAACAATTACATGCTCGTTATGTGTAAAGAAAATATGTAACAATTAAACAGAGCTTTTCTCCTCAGGACTCCTCCACCTTTAAATTCAAATTCTGATTCTGTTAATTTAAAGTGGTTTTCTTTTTGAAATAACTTTAGTGGCACACAACTGGTGGCTTTTTTCATGTGATTGACTTCAGCCTTCAGAATACATGAGAGTCCTTTTGAAACCAACATTTTACTGAGGTGTGACATTTACCTGGGTGGTTAGAAACCCATGTTTTGTAGATGTAAGATCAAGGACTAGTCCCAGAATTTGTATGACCTATCATTACAGAGACATTACTTTGCTCTACACCCAATTCTACTCCATGTTAATTAGAGTTTAAATACTATTATAAAGAGAGTAAGATAAATCCTGTTGTAAAGATGAGTTTAATCTTGCCTTAAGACATCCATTTGACTATTCAGTACTCAGAAGTTTGTGAAATTTTCATAAAAGCTTAAGAAAAAGATGATTTTCAAGGACAAGAACAGTATGACTTTAAAGAATTTAAAACCCTGTGAGAAGAGTTCAAGATCCAACTTTCTCATCAGTTAGGGAATGAGAAGGGGGAAAAAATGGACCTGGTACATGTTCATTGTTAACTTTCTTTGCCTTCTTCCCCTACTAATACATCCTTTGAATAATTTTGTACTATTTTCCAGGTGTGGATTATTTAACCTGAGACCTATAGGTGCTGAAAAAGTTTCAACCTGTTGCTCAAAACCAGAAATATTTTTCAAGAATACTGTTTTTGTCCTTGCAGGAAATCCTGTGATTCAAAGGTAAATAAGCCCTGAGTATAATTACAGGATCAGTACTTTCAGATTTAAAATTACTTTAAAAATCAGATTTAATTGAAAGCAAAAAAAGAGTCTAACTCAGAAAAATATGCATATTGTTTTTATTAACTGGTCCATACTGTAAAAAGATAACACACTGTGTCCCAAACTACAACTTTAGATTTGATATCTCTTTTATTTCAAGGCAAGTATACTTTATACAATGGAAGACAGATGTTTCCATGTTTTTGTATAATTTAGTTTACTAATTTAGAGCTCAGTTTATTATTCAGATGTTTGATGTTTTAACTGTGCTATATTTAAGTATTGATCATTAGAAGAAAGGAAACAATGTAGTGTATTTTAACAACTACATTGTTAACAACTTGGTTTAACAAATAGTTTTTAACAAACAGGTTTGAAGATGTTAATGTACCTATGACTTTTTATATGACTACACTGAGACAGCTAAAGTAATTAGAAATACATTCTGTTATGCACAGTATAAACCATGGATTTAAAAATTGAAAGTAAAATGGGACAATATAAGGTAGAAAAAGAAAAATCCCACAAAACTTTTACAGTGAAACAGATGGGGGTTCTGTTTCATGCTATCGCCAAAATTTTGTTAGTTGATCTTTTCATTCTATTTTTACTAGGAATCTGTCAAACAATCAAAGTAATCTATTTTCTAATAATGAAGCCTACAACCAAAACTCCAAGACTTCAGTTGATGGAACACAAAGGAACTATAGCTTGCGATCAATCTTGGTGGTCATAGGAAATACTTTTTAAAGGAGGGAAGAACTGATACTCTTCAAGATTCTTTTTCCACATTCAGTAATTAATCTTCCAAAGATATCCTGCTCTCATCTTCCAACACTTTTCCTGAGGTTTTTTTCTGCAAGAGGATTGGGGAACATATTCAGGATCCCTGCTCAAATTCCCCAATGGGTCCAGCCTTGGATTCTCCATAATAAATAAGCCAACCTCTTGGAATTGCTTCTAAAAAGGTTTTCAGGAGTTCATTACGTAAGTTACCATCTATCTCACATTACTCTAACCTCATGCTACAAATGTCAGCATGCTAATGAATAGGTCATGTCCAACCTTTTCCTTCATCATACGGCTGGGCAAGAAGGGGCTTACACAATCATTCACTGTAAAAGTTTCTGCTACAGCTGAGGCAACCAGAAGACTAACATGTCTATTTATAGTATTTCTAATTATGTGTGTATTAAATAGCAGTGGCACTTAATATGTGTTTTAGAATAACTTCCTTTTCCACTGACAGTTTTTTTTCCAAGCTGACTCCAATTATCTCAAGCAGCCAGGCTCGACATACTAACATACCACTCACACATGTGCTTAGGACAGTCTCGGAATAGTAATGTCACTCTGCCTGGAGACTAGCAACTTTAGAAGGGATGTTCAGATACCACTTCAGGTAACCTAGAGAAGTCACAAACACATGCAATGTAAATCCAGCATGACTGTATTTCTGTTCCTCTTTTTTCCTAGTTATCCCACTGTAGGAAACCTACAGTGCTTTGATCACTATTACTACTTCTGTTAGCAGTCCTTCAATCTTGCGAAATACAATTTTGACATTCAGTTTTTTGTTCCACTCAGACTGTCAAAAAATTCTGTGGTATTCTGTGGATCAGTTTTTGATAATTTAAACATCATCTTACAGACTAATATGAAAGCTTTTTGACATAAGCATTAAAATCTAGACTGAGTTTTGGTAAGAGAGCAAGGAAATACGGGAACAAAAACTGTTTCAAAATGATGGTAGGAGGAGATTAAAAAAAAATCTCCTTTGCAGAGGCAATATTTAAAAGGCCCAACATACCACTTTTAACTTCAATTTATTATCAGAAACTACATAGCCAGAATAAACTAGTAAATGCACAAAGTGTGTCAATTTTTTTCATATTATATAACTATTATATCCATTGATTTAAATGGGGTTATAAAATACCACTGATTGACAACTGAAGATTTAATCTTCTAAATGCTACATTCCTTTTTACATATTTTGAAAATCTTTCAGTACCAACACTGGTACTGTTGTTTGACCTCTTCCAGAAAGAAGTTACAGAAAGATAATTCTGCTCTGAAAAACTGAGAATGTAATGGGAAGAAAGCAGAGAAGGAAGGTGTAACCTCCCACTCATAGTCAGCACTAGCAAAAATAATTTAGTTCATATTTAACTACTTGGTAGCTGTACCTTTAAACATTACCATCACCTTGTTTGAACAGAGGATTCCTTTCATAGCACTGAGCTGGAAAAATGTGCATTTACATTTTGAACCCTAAGGAAGAGTCTCAGTGTTTTCCTAAGGAAACACTTTTTGATGGCATCATTCTTCATGCTGTTTCACTCTTTCAGATAGATTTGCTCCCACTGTGCAAAAGACTCCTTAGCATCTGGTAAAGTTATTTTCCTATTTTTGTGGAAACAGGCCAAGGTGTGCAGTAACAGCTAGTAGCTCCGTAATAATGAAGTAACTCTTTCCTGGAAAGTTAGAAGTTTAAAATTATTTTAAAATAAATACTGAAAAAGCAATATTACAATGTAGAAAACAGAATTCATTGCATTATTCCCTTAAAAGATTGGAAATGTGTCTACAGAAGGAAATATTATTTATTATGCAGCATATTATTATTTAGTAGATAGAAAGTCATACTACGTACTTATCCTTGTTCTCCTAGTCCATATGGCTACATCTATGCTGCACCACAAGTAAAGGTTTGGGTCCAGGATCATTTACAGGCCTGCCGTGCACATTTCTATAGCACAAACAGCTGAGAAAATGTGGTGTTATTTCAGGGATTGCCTCCAAAGTACGGAAATCGGGTTTATGCCATCCCTTCATGAGGACCCTGGCCCACAATTTTAGGTGTGGGTGGGACTGTGCCATGCCGTGCCCCACTGCCTCTCTGGATTTCACAGGGACGCCACACTGTTGTATGGTGTCTCCCACAAGGCTCCTGTTGTGGGAGGCAAACAGAACCCCCGGTCAGCCTGAAGCCAGGCTGCTTGTGGGGTTGCACCCATCCCTGCAGCTGAGCAGGGTCAGTGCAGCACACGCTTGCTGGCCACTGTTACAGTGGATGTGGTTTATATCAGTATGAAATGTAGAGAAGATGCCAAGTAGATGTGACAAGAACATAAGCAGGGAAAGTGGGGATGTGGGAAAACCTTTTTACTTCTCCATCATTACTGTCCACCAAAAGCTAACAGGAGAGAGAAGAACAAAAATCAGATCTCCCATATCTCTGTTCCACGCTAGGCGTCCCCTATTTCTCGCTCTTGTTTTTTCATCTCATTGAGGGCAGATTTGTTGATTTAGAAATATCTTTAGGACTACTGCAGATAAGATGAGGGTAACAGACTACACTCAAGTATTTTGCTTGAACTCTAGACCTTTTTCTGGCACATCTTCCTTTTATTGTATTACTGTCTCCTCTTGTACCATAAAAAGAATGAAAATGTACACTAACCATTTTAATTGATTTACAGGGTACATGATGACTTTGACAACTGATGTATATTTGATAACTACATGGCACTCATTTGTTAATGTTTTGGTCAACATTTCTCCACATTTCATTCCAGGAAATCCTTCTATTCAATCCCAGTCTCCAGAGGTGGATGAGCTGGGTGTGGGTACAGCTTGCTGATACTACCAAGATTTTGCTTATGCTGCAAACTGATGATCTGGGAGAAAACTCTTCTAAGAATACTAAAAATATCACTTACCTCGTGCTTTTTACCATCTTGATATTCTTGTTTCTCTCTCTGCTTTGGTCTTTTTCCCTTACCCCCTCTCTACATATACACATAAATGAGCAAACACCACTACCTCCACTTGGATCATTATCTCATCTCATCTCATCTCATCTCATCTCATCTCTCCTTCATTCTGCCTCCAACAATCCAGTATTTTACTCCTGGAATCTTTTGTTTTGTTTGGGGTTTTTTATTCATCTATTTGAACTCACAGTTCTAGCCAGGAACAGAAAATATGATCAGAAACAATAAAACAAACTAGCAAGTTTTAATTTTCCCATAGGTTATGGCATACTATTTCACAACAAAGGATTCTTATTTCTCTCCCACTTCAGGAAATCACTGATTTACAAATGCTCACCATGGGACTGGTGGGAACACAGAGAACGGTATTTCCATTTAAAAAGCAGACTCTTTTTTGGACTCTACTGAGTAAGCAGTGTTCTGCTGGCACAGCAAAACAAACAACCTAACCTTCTGCCATACTTTGCACTGACTAAAAGTGTCCTCCAAGGCACATGTCTGTAAAACTCTTAGAGCTGGTTTAAAAATGGNNNGAGACAGCGGCAGAGGGGGAAGATTGTTGTGGAGGTGGGGAGGGGGAGAATGATAAAAATTTTTGTACTTCATAAATGTTAAAAGTCCTTTGTTTTGCTGGAAAGTTGCCAGATACGAAATCTTTAATCCTGCTGAAAATTTCATGTAGTGATGTCTTGAGAGTAATTAAGAGCAATGAGAATCATGCTTAACTGAGGTCAAATAGAAGTTTCTGTGAAGGTTGATATTTTCAAGTTCCTTTTTTATTGACAAACTTTGAATAAAGGAATGGCAATCTAAGAGTTTAGTAAAAAGAAATCATGCATCATATGGTGATTAATACAGATTGTCCTTGCATATGGCCTACCTGTTGCATCTTACTTCTGCACCACAATTGAGACACTTTGCTAGAAGGTGTTATATTGTGCCCTTTAAAGAAGACACCAAAGGCAGCAGTGCTGAGTTTAGAGCCTACAAAGGACTGCCAGGTAAGCAGCAACATATTATCTGGAGACAGATGAGAAAACTTACAGAGAATTTGAAACATTAATTTGATTAGATATCTGGTTATGACTTCATATGGCTCCAACCTGCCAGGAATTCCCCTCCTAAAAGCCTCACATTCCTGTAGTATTGCAACAAATGAAGCCATCTTAAAATGACTAAGAGTAAAAGTACTGTCCAGCAACATGATACGTTGATAAAGCAGTTTAAGCTACAGCACATGTATTCTATCTAATAAATTTGAACTGATGAAGTAAAATCCATAGAATCCAGCGTAAAGAAGTTCTGCAGGAACACACAATGACTTAACATGTGTGCACATTTGTGCAGATCTGAGGATTTTCCTAAGTCCTTGCAGTAATCCATCATAAATGGAAGAAACAGACGTAAAGCAGAACATACTGAAGAAAAAAGAAAGCAAAGCAGCAAGTAAAAATGGCTTTGTGGGTCAGATGCAACAGACAACTTAGGCCCCTAGCATGGACCTGGGATTTAGATGGTGATTATGTATTTAAATCTGATTCTCAAACCCAGGCAGACTCCACTCTTCATGCTTTCCCTTAGAATCCTCTGCATTCTTCTAAGGATGATGAGAATTTTGCAAGTCACAATGAACTGGATAATTTGATGCCTAGATCAATTTCAGGATCAGACATATATGGTAGCAAAGTTGCATTCTGCTCAGAGAGGGGGCCTGAAGAGGAGCTCCTGCCTGTACTCCCTCTCCGCATTATACCCTAAAGGTCAATAGACTTACATGTTGCTTTGTATTCAGGACCATGCTAACTACCATTTGAGACCACCATTGTATTTTGCTAAGTAATTCTTCCATGTGAAACACATGAAACAGATCTTAAAGACCATGAGTTTTTGCTCTTAGAGAAACACAAGTTGTAAACTACAAAAGATTACTGATTCCTCATAGGTTTTCTTCCTGACTCAATGATTCTTGAATTTTTTTCCTGCACACTTTCAATAAATGCAATGAAAAATATTCTGCTTTACATTTCTTTAGTCTCTGAATCAAATTTTATTACAGGTAGTGAAAGTAATTAGTATAAAAGCCTTTAAGCTGAACATATCACTGAGCAAAGCCTTGTTCTTCCCATACAAATGCTGTAAGCAGTAACCTGTAGTACAGAAGATGGGCATCACCAGCTGTGCTTCTGGCCATATCTTTAAAAATACCCAAGTATTCAAAAAGCTGTCTATTCTCATCAGTTCTTTTACTAGCATTCTGACCACTTTGCTAGTTTAAAGCAACTGCCTCTTGATTTCAGGCAATCACATTTTTAAAGTGATGCAGGTTTTGAATTTTGTTTTGGTGCACTCCATTGCCAGAAACAGCACAGAGGGAGACATGACGCCGATTCGGTGTTCTGAATTCACCAAGAGAAATGGACTGAAAAACAATAAAGTAACAGACAGATCTAACTTTGGCAAGTGCAGATTCTGAATTCCCACAAGAAGCAGCTTAAAGCATGGGAGGGCCCATCTCCAGATGGTGAAGAACCTTCACCTTCTCTAGATTCACTAGTCATTTCCTGTAATTACTGAATTGAATTACTTTCTTCAAGCCAAAGAAGTTTTATCATTGAGACAAACAAAAGTAACTGTACAGTATAGCAAACTTTTGCTATCTGAATTTTGATTAAGAGCAATATGTTTCCCCAAATTTAAAAGTCTTTCCAGTATTAACTGTAAGAGGAATTTTTTTTCCAAACTTGTAAAACTAGTGAAAAAGAAAATTAAGAATCTGACAATGTTTTTACGATTTATGGATTTTTTTAAGAGAAGATCTTGAGTAGAGTTCCTAAAACGTCTCAACTTAGCAGTAGCAGTACAAATTTGCTTCTGCTACTGATTTATTCACAGGAAATGGCTTTAAAGCATAGCAACACACCATAGATAGGATAATTAGGTACCATATTTTGGGCTTTAACAGTAGGCTTTCCTCTAATATACCAAAAGAAGAATATTTTTTTTTAAAATTTCAGAAACCTTCTACATCTCTTAACATCCGGAATAATAAACTGTCTTGCTACCTTTGCACAATCTGTAGCTCCCCAGTATCTGCAGGAAACCCACAAGAAAAACCTCACTTACGCACATATTCACCACAGCAAAACCACGTGGCCGGCAAGGTGAAAATAACAACTGAAGCCTGATGCAGCTGGAATACATTTGAAATATAAAAAGACAAAACAACCTACTCCTCAGCATTATTTTTTCTAGAAAAAGGTTTGTTTTATTGCATTTTATTATAAGTATAAAATCTAAACACACAAGCATACCATTAAAAGAAACAACTATAAAAAGGCCCAGAATTTTACAATTATTTTAATGTGAATTTTAAAAATCATTGCAATGTAAAATGTGCATGTTCTGGAAGAACTCAGATGTAATTTAGTCATTCTGTGATATTATAATCCTTTATGTCAACAGAAACCTTCTGTGCTTGTTCAAACTTGTCTACTCTTGAACTGCCTGAAATTGATGTTTGACCTTCTGGGTTTAAAATCTACACATATATCATTTTATATCCGTAACTGCACATTTTATAAAAACATGGCTAGACAGCTATCATGAAAATCAATTACACCCTATTTTAATTTAATGCATAACTTATTAGGTGATAACTTTAGACAAATATTTTTAGTCATACAAGGAAGTTTTAGACTATGTTTAGTTTGTTGAGTGCCACTGTACAATAGCTCTGTCTTTACAACATAAAATACTTCTGTCAGAGCTTTATAGCCAACATATGTACAAAAAGCACATAGTTAACTTCAGAAACATGAACTTCAGGCACATTACTTCTTAATTCTGAACAAAAGAGCAGGGAGGGGTGAACCACTGCTGTCCAAACAAAAGCCAAATAGGAATGTTTTCTGGGGTTTGAAAAGGTTACAGTAAATTTGCTTGTTTGTTTTCTTTCGGTTTTATGCACTATGGCACTTCCTAGATTCAGGCAGAAGCTCAAATACAGTGCTAAGAGAAGAGCTCTTCCTCTGCTACTGTATTTCTGCTCTGATGAGAAACAGGAAATACCAGCACTCTCATGAGAGTTCCTGTTCTCTGCAGATCCCCAGCTCAAATGGGGATAATTATACAAACCCAGCTGAGCCTGAAAACTTTTTGAAATTGTGGGACACAAAAAATACTAGTGGAATTCAGTAGCTTTATCATTTGAAGACACTCATTAATACATAGTGAAGCAATACTATTTATCTGACATGGCTACAACAAGCCTTAAGTATTAACACTGAATGGAAATATTTCCAGGTCTATATACAAAATATTTTAAGTATGCTTTAAGAAATAAATAAAAATAAACATTTTATAACAGGGGTTCATGTCTTTACTTTGCAATAGCTTCAAGGGACTAGATTTTTCACAGGTGTCTTTTCGTATCTTTTCCTTCAAATTTTACCATTAAGTGTACGAAACCTTGGCCTCTGTGAACACCAGTTTTCAAATCCTTGATTAAAAGTTTCAAAACTCAAAAGGTATTCAACTTCAATTAACAACAAGAGAATTCATGAGCAGAGTGGCTACACTGGTGCCAAAAGTAATGCTGGCAACAGCCAACAGCAGTTGCTTAGAGTATAAAAAAGACAAACAGACTGATCCTTTCTCTAGAAAGGATTTTGGCAATCTAGTAAGGGACCTTCTGAGACAGAAGGCGTATTTGGGTCATTATGTTTACTGGCAACATGAATCTGAAATTTCATTTTGAAAACAATCATATTTTTGGCGTCAGGATCTCAAGGTGATGAATCCAACAACTTAACTATGCATTGTGTGAAAGAGTGCTTCCTTTGTTTTGCTTTCAAAGTTCCTGTGTTACAAAGTGCATAACGATTCCTTATGCGCCTTCTCCGTGATTTTATTATGCTTTTTCCTCTCAACTCACCTCTGGTCTTTTTCCACACCAGAGGGATCTCTCCTAACCTATTAACTCCCTCTGTTCCATACTCCTTACCATGCTTCATACCCCATACTTTTGTACTTTATATCCTAATAGCTACTTTCTGAAATGTGGTAACTGTGACTGCAAGTAATGTTCAAGATGCGAGCATATCCTGGATTTATTTAGTGGTGTAATGACTGTTTATTTTATTCTCCACTGCTTTCCTCATTCTTTTCTTGGCTTTGTCTAGTAATATGTGAGCTGATGTTTTCAGAGGTCTGCCCAAGGAGTCCAAGATGTCTTTCCTTCAAAATATGCTTCCTTACAATTGATTGCTTTGCAAACATAATTGAGGTTTCCCTCCGCCCTCGTACATTACAGATATTAAGACTCAAAAGTAATGTTTTTACCCACTGCTAAGGATCACAAAGTCCTCTGGCAACCAGCCCTTGTTCTGGCCATCCTGAACGATATTTGATTATTGGAAAATTTCTTCATTTCCTTGTTCCTCCACTTTTTTGAGTCTCATGAACAGCTGTACAGTTTTCCAGCACATACTCTTGTGAGACTCCAATGGAAATCTCCCAAGATCTCCCATGAAAACTTACTCATATTTTGACCATTATCCTTGAAAGTACCTACTTTGGAGAAGTTTTGCCTTTTCACAAATGATTGTGAAAGACTTTGTGAACACTTACTTTCAAATACAAGTACACTTGAATCGTTAGACCACCACCATCCACACGCTGTTGACTCTAAGAGGCTCAATACATGAGCAGGAGTGGCTTCCCTCTACAAAAGGGTTTTGGTGTTGGGAATTAGTTCTATTCATTACTATGATTTATAAAGATTTGGCTGATAATGCTGGTAATGAAGACAGGGTCTGTAAGTTGCCAGAGCACTCAAGGACTTCTAAAGTGTGCTGTCACGTTTTCTTCCTTAACCTCCTCAGAGAGGGTAACTGCTACAAATGGTGTGTTACACGCAGTTCTTTGTCCACTGTTTTAATATCTGAGCTCTTTCAAAACTCCAGGGTGGCTCTGGTAAGCTGATTACTCTTACCCATAACTTAAAAAAAAAAATATTTTAAATACAGTGATAGACTGGCATTAAAAAACCACTACAAAACAACAACAACACAAAACCAAAAAAAAACAAAACGAGACAAAACAAAAAAACCCTAACCAACAAAATAACCCTACAGGTTTCCTACCTATGTAATCCAATAGATATCTTTGCTATTCTCCTACAGAGCTGCATCTTCCCATTGCTTCTTGATGGCATCGGTACTAGAGACTGGATTTGGTAAGGATAACTTACTAAAACCATTTTCTATGACTGTAAAATACGAAGATGAAAAGTCTCACAAAAGCAGCTAGACTAGGTCTTGAAAGAATTATGTATCTTTGAGAAAAAGACTAAGCTGGGCTTGGTCACTGACAAAAGAAGCTAACACAGTCTCTGGCGAGCTTCAGTGAAGCAGCAAGTACAGGCAAAACCTCTCCTGTCCTCTGAAAGAAGCACTCAATATAGACAACACTACCAGATCAATACATTTTTAAAGGAATCTCCTAAAATTCTTAAGAGCTTTGTAATCGTGACTTATGTCCAAATGATTTGTTACAAAGATTTTCAGTCATAAAGAGGTTTAGGAGGAAGAACACAGAACACAAGCTCTTACTTATTAAATCAGAAGAGGTGGTCAGAATAGAGCCATGATTACTATTCTGTTTGCAGTAGCACTCAGCTGATCCACCACAGATTCAGAATAAAAGATTATAGAAAAATGTAAAACTTGAATCTCTTCTTAACTTTCTAAATCTCATTTAGAAAGTTTTCTGTATTCATAGTTTATACTGTCTTGAATCCTCATTAATTTCAGACTATTCTGCCTTGTGGAAATCCATTTTACATAGTAAATTTCAAATCTGTTATTATTTTTAAATTTATTTTAAATGTACTACTTTAAAATGCCATTGGTATACCCTGGGGTTTGCATTCTGAGAGAAAATAAACAAATATATAACTATCTCATCACCTTTATCCAAAATGTCTTAAATCTAATGAGTTTACATGCTAAATTTCAATCAACCATTATTTAATGATTTTAATTTCCCTGGCTTTAGTTTTTAGCTTGCTTTTTAGAACAAGACATATTAATACAACATGTTCTGTGACAACTTGTATTCCCCAGAAATACTGATGAATATGAGTTAGCATAGATTACAAAAAAGTCTCTGAACACTTCTGCCTCAAGGTTTAAAAGGTCCACTGCTTCAGATAATTTTGACCAGATTTAGAAAAACATAAAATCTGGATGATTGCTTCCAAATTAGACTTTGGAAGTGTTCCGCTTTCTCTAAGCTTCTATGCAGTACCTTTTCCTATTTTGTACTCTCCTAGTCATCTATTTCCTTCATTTTTCTCCTGTTCACATTCACATTTGACATTGTTTCCATTCCACAAGCATGCAGAATTTTACAATGTACTTTTTTTCTGTCACTTTATACAGGTCCTGCACAAAAACACAACTCTAAAGACCTTTTTACAACACTGTTACAGATTGTCATTTTAACAGCATCATTTTTCATCTGAATAATGTCCCTGGTGCAAGACGGTGTTAGCACATATCCCAGCGTGTAACAAATCCTTTCAGGCAGTGCTGATAAGGTCCTTTAAGCTGCAGACTGTTCAGACTGTATTAGACACAGTCACATTAGGCCAGCATGCTGTCAATATTCCCCTGATCCCTGCAGGCTGTGGAACTGCAGTCTGGCTTCTCCCTTCCTGCTCTAGAATATTTCCTGTACTTAGTTTTTCTGCACATCCCCCAGGCCAGACTCCCAGACAAGGGCTGACAGTACACATGTCCTCCTGCCAGTCTCTGGGGACTCTGCTCTTAGGTTTCATCCTTCAAGAACATGTGAGCCTGAGCCATTATGTGCATGTGCTTCCTTGTTGTAGATGGTTTATAGATTAATACTGGGCATTTTTTCAGGTGAGATCATAGGACTCTTGGGAGACAAGAAATCCAGTCCAAACCCACCCTTAATACTGCCAAGAGTTTCTCCTCCATATCATGGGATCTGCCTTCCATGCAAGCATACTTTCCTCTTTCCTGGCTGACTCCACAGAGTCCCTATTATAATAAAAATATTATCCCTGTTTTTCTGCCTTCCCTAAGCTTCCTGCCTGAGAGCTTCCCTGGGTAGGCCAACACAGGGCGTGACAGGTTTCTGCGATCACGGCCCTGAGCACAGCACCCTCTGCAGCCCATCGCCTACTTACACAGCTGCTGGCAGGCGGCCTCTGGGCTCGGCCAGCTCGCACAGGGAGTGGCGACATCCTGCTGTACCTCCGCTGACTCGAGTGTTGCATTTGGAGGTGTGCTGTCCTTAATGACCAAACGTGCTGGGCTGAGGGCAACTGTCAAAAGATGGCCTAGATAAAAGGTTTTAGCTGCCTCTCCGCCCATCCACTGGTGCTTGCCAGCAGTTTGGTTTTTAAGATTCTGAGTTAGACCGTCATTTCTTTGTCTTCCTTACTGGGGGATTTCCACATTCAAACCACTGTCCCCAGCAGAGCTTCTGGAGAAGACTGACTTCATGAAGGATGTGGCTACCTCATTGTTGTAAGTCAGGACAATTCAAGCTTTTTTCATCACTATAGGCAAAACTAAGCATAGAGGAGGAGAGTAACTGCCCTGAGCTCCATTCCCCATCCTGTCACCACTCTGTTAGTCCACTGCAACACAACCTCTCCTTTGGCTGCAAGAGATGGAGATGAGGACCATGCAGAATGGGACTGAGCGCCTGCATTGCGGGGCTACCAGCACCCATTAATGTAGATTTTGCTTGGGCTGCTGGGTGAGAACCTTGTCTGGGAGAACTGCTCTGCTGCTGTAATTGCCACATTGAAGTAACATGGTTACAGCGTTCAACTGCAGCAGCTGCAGCTCAAGATGAGACCCCCTCTCAGCCCTTGCTTTAAGGACATGATTTGGCCACTCCTCTTAGTCTGTCTCTGCAGACACCAGCTCTGACCATGCTTATAACCAGCCACAGCTTCAGTGTCCTCCCATCTGCATCTGGGGGACTGAAGCTCGATGATCCTGCACTGTCTCCATCTGACAAAGGAGCCTGACAGCATCCAGCTGGGTCCACACACATGAAAACATTCTCGATTCACAAGAAGCAGTTCCCTCCAAATTGCAAGAGCACTTCTTACAACAGATAAAAAGTAAAATCCAGAGCTAAGAGCAACAACACAGTGAGGATAATGTTATTATTGCTCAATAAATACTATACAGTACATTACAAATACCACAGTGAACTGTGCAGTAGGAAAAATAGGTGCTTAGGTAGAAAAGAGTAGATTTTGGAATTTAAATACATAATCTGTAAACCTGAATTTTAGTCCCTGGAACCCTTTCCCAAAGCTGAACAGAGCTAATGACAGTGGCTTCAAGTTTTAATTTCTTGTCTTGTCTTTTCTTTTCTTTCTTTTTTTTTTTTTTTTTTTNTTTTTGGGAATCCTTTTTAAATTGATAATAAAACCAAAAAATTGGGATACCTATTTATCATCATCTTTTGTATTACATTGTGATCAAGGGACAATAATGATGGAAGAGAAAAAAATGCAGCTACTATTATTTTTAGTTTATTTAGTGAATACAAGGTATAAGAAAAGAGACATTCGAACTGCTGTTTCCTTATCTTTTGTATATTTCTGTCAGAAGCCTAAATTTTATGGGAAAGTATTAAAAGCAATTTTGCAAAAGGTCATAATTGCAACAAGAACCAGCATTTCCTAACTAAGCTTGGGAACTCTTCAGTAAATTGTATTATCCAGTAGATGACTTCTCTCTATTAATAGATACAAAAAATGTCCTGCTTTTCCTAACATGTGTGTGCCACACATGGAAGCAATTTCCTGTTACAGTATTATCTGGGCTGTGAAAAAGAAGACATTCACTTCCAGGAAGCCTGACTGACAACTTTTCTTGTACTTTCCAGCAGGCCTGGATACATGACACAGAAGCTCTTAGTAACAGACCTTTTACATCCTATTTATTATGCCTTTAATAGGAACAGATCTATATCATGATGACACACATTAACAAGGTCATATATGCATTTCCCTAGCAAGAGACAAACATTAATTCTCACTGCAATTTATAGGTTAACAGACATCATTTTCATTTGTGAAAAGAATTTTTGGTAATGAATGCTACCTGTTTAACAAATGCACAGTCTTTAAGCTTTGTAAATACAATTATTCTAGTTTGCAAACAAAGGCTAATCAATTAAACTGATGTCATTTGAAACAAGAGTGTCAGGCAGAAATAAATTGGGGAATTCTGATACATCTCATTCTGCCATGACTTTAAATACGGTCAGGCTTTAGGATAAAGTTGTGTTTGGCCCATGCTCTTTAAGAGAAACCAAAACTTGAAGATGAATAAAACAAGTTCAGAGTATTTCACCTTCAGAAAAAAATGTGTAGAATAAAACCGCAGCTTTCCAGGAGGGAATTTACTTAGCCCAAGTTACAAAATGGTGGGAAGTAGTGTTATAATCACATTTAATATTTATTTATTTATTTGTAGAGAATAGGATGCCTGGATGACTTTATAAAAACACAGCAGAATAAACAGTAATTATTCTGGGAAAAGAGAGGAGGTGGATAGTTCTGACCACGTTCCCCTGTGCTCCTGCCAGCTTGGCTGTGTCTGCCAGGCGAGGGGCTTGCAACACTGCGGATGCAGAGCCTGCCTGCAGATGCAGTTACACAGAGAAACCTGTACCTGGGCTGGAAGACCCTACTTGTCCGGATAGAGGAGGAAAGCAGGACAAGGAGTCTCATGGAACAAAGCACTTCTGCTACTCAAAGCTGTACTCACACCTAATGCTACTAATGCAACACATAGGTGCAGTAAATACAGTGGCAAAGCATTCCTGGTGTAAATCCAGATGAGATGATGCTTGTGCTTAGGAGTGAGAAGTAAATAGTAACAATAAAGTGCTAAATATAACCCTAAAAGAAGGATACAGTTTGGAAAGAAAGAAACTGAGAGAAATTTCTAACTATAAAGAATGGGATTTTATGCACTTACTAACTTACAGTAAAGAGGTGAAGAAAAACTTACAGGACTTAAATAAAACACAATGGTCTCTTCTTTGAACGTTCTTATGAATTACTAGATGGCATATAAATTGGAAAAGATGTCATTGGAGTGCTTTTAAAAATCACCAAACATACTAGGTCTAGGACACACAGTCTGTCTATGAGCTAATTACAAGCAGGCTGCAACACGTTCTTTCTCATAAACTTGCACATTACAGAGCCAAATTTACGTTAATTGTGAAGCTGGAGACAGATGCAAAAGGATTTCAGTTGCTGAGAAATGTTTCGCTTTACTAAAAAAAAAATCTCAGAAAAAACCAGAAGAAAAAAAAAGAAGAGAAGTGAAAAAAGAAGCATCTCCGGAGGTTTGCTGCTAGCTTAGTTTCTGGTTTGTGTCAACTTGTTTATATCAGCTGCTGATTTGCGTCACTGGCTTGGCTTTGTGGTTGTATCTGGGGCCTGATGGACACCCTGGTGCATTAAGAAATTCACCACAACAGTACAGCATGTTAAGATCAGATAGCACAGCCTAATGTTGTTTTCTTAAGCACACACACCACACACAACCCTACTAAGAAGTTACTGCAGGCAGCTAAGAGAGGTAAGCTCTAGGTTTGATGCAAACCAGCTTCAAATTCAGATAATAGGAAAATGGTCATGTAGCACTAAAAAAGGGCATACTACATATTTTTAGGGCTACCAAAAGTTGTACATGTACTTTTAAAAGGATTTATATTTCTAGGAATCAAAATACCTTATTTGCCTTCATTTCATCTAAGTTTTTAGTGGAGGCACCTTGTGCCACTGCATACTTAACTGTGTTGTGCAGGGAAATTTTTTACTTTGAGATATAAAATATTATTTTAGCTGTGGCTTTAATTAGCTCATCAGAAATTTCAAAAAGTAAATCCTGAATATTTAAGCTTAAACTTCTGACCATTTGCAATATTACCCCCAATAAAATTTAGATGCTCTGCCTACAACACACAGGGTGCCCATACAGAAGTCAAAGTTACACTTTAAGCTTTGTGCCCATGATTAGATGGCACATGTTCACACATACAGGACTGCCTAATTAAAATGCCTATCTAACTGAATGCTGCAGGAATGATGCCTTCCTGTTATTCCAGATGCACAAAATTTAAACCACTTATCAGAGACTACTGTAATTCTGAGGGCAGAAGTCAATAAAGCTTTTACTTCAGCTGAGGTTCTGCTTCACATTTTCTGTTCAAGCTTCCAGAAAAAAGCCTTACAATTCTTCCTATTTTTATGATATTTCATACAAAGTCTAGTGAACAAACAAAGAGAACACACTTTAACAGACATATTTCATAAGACAAAACAAAATGTCTTCAAACCCATGTTTGCTTTATGCGAACTTCCTACAAGAAAGAGCAGATTTGAGAATCTCAAAATATTCCACAAGGATGTTCCTGAAATAAGGCATGGGTTTTCTGTTTAAAAATGACAAATTTGATCAAATTTTTGTTAAGCTATTAAAATTACTTCCAGTACAAATACTACAGTTAAAATCTTTTGACCAATATGTTTTCCTTCTCTTTTTCTTTCTGAAAATTTCAAAATACTTGGCTTTTTCCCAATTTGAGATGAAGTCAGATTTTGAAATCTTGAATTCTTGAGTGAAGCAGAATGATTATCCTCTAGGCTGTACTGATAATATACCATATCTTAGATTGAGGAGCAGCAATTCTAGAGACTACCGAGTGAATCCAGGAAGACCCACCAAAGCGAAAAAACTTGCAAAGAACAATAATCCAATTTTTAAACAAAAGGTCCTGGAACAATCCAGGGAAAAGCACATCCTAGTCTGTATAGTCTAGAGCTATTTTTCAGAAGTGTATGGTTCACTACAGCAGAATGGGTACAGAAACAGTGCTGCTGCCTGCATGGAAAATGGAAGTGACTATCACAAGAGATGCTGCAGCAGCTCTACACTTCCCAAAATATTCTACAGTGCAGGAGTCACTCATTTAGTAGTGAGTATAATTTCCTGGAGGGATGTACAGTATTTCCCCTATGAAGTAAAAAAGCTGACCTCCCTATCTGTCCAATGGACAGACAATGCCCATTCTCATCCTCAGGAACTTCCCCCTTCTCCCCCTCTCTTGTGTGTTGACACAAAGTACCATATTGCATCCTGACTGACAAGGTGTTCACCTACAGTCATCACTTTTGATAGATACTTTTTTCAAGAGGAGCTGGAACATATGGTGTCAAAGAGAAATTTATCACTTGGCAGCTTGATTTGCTGAGTTTGACCTGCATTTTGAAGTAAATAGCAGATTCTGTACAGAATTGTTATGATTTACTCTTTCAGATGTATAATACAACAGCAAATACTAAAGATAGTTTTCACTGAGTCTTTATTAGTAATCCCTGTTAAAATTTAGTTGAGAGGAGCAGAGAAGTTTTGATTTCATTGAACAGCTTTTATAAATATTTCCTCATCTTCCTCTATATCAGCACTCCTCTGTTCTGGAACTGGGAGCTTCCAGAAACATTGTGAAGTGTTAACAGAGCTGCTGAAATCTGCCACACCAGCTGGAAGAGCCACCCCAAGGATCTGGTGAGTAGGAATGAGCCAGAAATTCAGTCAGAATAGATCTGTGGTTTCAGGGCTGTGCCACAGACTTTGAGCTTTAAGGAATTCTGGTCCTGCTGGCTCCAGCATAGGAAGGAAGAACAATGAGGAACAGTAAGGAGCTATTTGGCCATGGTTTGGTGGATGAAGACTGTGCTGAAGATAACAGAAGTCCCTGGATGCCTAACTCCAGCACAGGGAGGATGGGAAGAAAAACACAAAAGGGATGAGCAGTGGTCTCTGGTGGGTTTGTATACCAAAGAGCACTGTCACCTCATCCACATGGGAGCTACTTCCTTTTGGGGGCCCTTCTGCTCTTCACCACTACAATAAGTCAGGAGTTTTGCTTTCCCTATGTTTTCAAGTCTCTCTTGATTCAGCCATCCCAGAGAGTTTTCATGGTTCCCAAATTCCATCCTTTCAGGCCTCCTTAAAAATAGCAGAAGGGCCCCAAAGTATGCCACTAAGACAGTCAGAGAAATTTGGAAAGGAGGTTTTGGAAAAATATTTACTATGTGAACACCCTTCTGCTGGTCTTCATAGGAACTGAACTAAGTGACCAAGGGGGAAATCTGAAACCAAAGCTTCTAACTGAACCCACAATTAAATAGAAAATCAACATGCCCTGCCTATAATGGCAACTGAAAAGCTATGTCAAAGCACAAGTCTTTAGTGTCTTTATAGCTTCACAATATTTTTTTCCAATTTGTTTAAGTGTATACTAGTTGAATAAGATACACAGAAAGATGTGTCCTCTTTGGTGCTCTGCTGACAACTGAAATTCTTTTTAGTTCAGAGGTTTGACTAACTGCTTATTGTCAATTCTGGCTATTAGTCACTTACTTTGATGTAGCAAAGTTGGAAAATAAGAAGTTAAGTCAGTCCTTTAGTCCAACAACCTCTCTAGCTGAGAGCATGAGAAAATTAAAATTTGGCTGTAATACTTACAATTTTATTTCTTCAGACATTTCAGCATTAGGAAATAATTATTGTAGGGAAAAGGTGTACATGTTTTCCTTTTTTGGTTTTTTTTTTTAATAGACAAGGAACTGCTTTTGAAATAAAAACTGTAAATTGCACTGTACATAATGTTGTTTGAGTTGTATCAGTTTTTCACACTCCTTATTTTATGTAACTGAGATGGTAAGAACCGATGAGGCAGAGTTAGTACAGTTATATAATGTGATAGAGAAGCAACTGTGGAGCTTTACTATACCATGACAGAGATAGTTACAGCGATGTAGGGGAAAGTCATTCTTGGCCCAAGAAAATCACTGCTTGTCATCAGTGAAAGCTGCTCTGATGGTAGGTGAAAAAGCACTTTGGTGGTTGCAGGTACATGCACTGTCCATAAAAATCAATATTTGATTATTGTGCAGAAGAGAATCCTGAGAATAACACTACGAAGAGAATTTGAGAACTTCAAAGGGAACTAAGAAAATTTTCACCCGAAAAAATGAATGTTACAGACATTATGTCAAGATTAAAAAAGGTGGAGGACAGTAAAAAAGATGGAGTAACCCCTGCTTCATTCCGAAGATTTGAAAATGGGGGAGGGCTTGTGGACACGCCATATCAAACAAAATATTCTTCCATGGGAAATGTCTAGCCATATGTACAGGGGCAGTATGACTGTAGATGAGAGTGAGAATATGAAGGAAAATACTGTTTTGCTAAACAGTAGACTTGGCATCCTTTGGGATATTTGTCCAAAATTTCATGGTTTTAAGCTGTTTCAAATCAGAGAGAATAGTTTTGTGAGAAATATGTAAACAGGTCAGTATGACACTCATCAGATGAATGGATAACTCATTTTAAGACAGAGTCAAATGCTGTAATGCAGTCATTGCTCAACTTCCATATTTAACTGGTGCCAGTATCACTGAATAAAAACACAGTTTAATATATTACGATATCCAACTACTGGCTTGGTGACCACTTCAGGTCAAAGTTTCAATCTGCTTTCTCCGTACATTTTAACAGAACACAGGTTTGAGACTCAGAAAATCCTGTGCCAAGACACCTTCAACAAATCACTTCAATGTGCCACAATTTCCCTACAAATTAAACAAAGCACAATATTTTTAACTCTTAGCAAAACGCTTTCCAATCAACTGGTCAAACTTTAGAAACTGTAAAAGTGCCATTATTTGTGTATGTTTATTTGAATGCACCACTTGGCATAATATTAATAAGGCATAAAAATATTAATATTTCTGTGTAAACACATACATGTTTTTATCCAAGTTCTTAATTTAATGAATACATTCATGTAAGTTATCACAGTTGTCTTTCTGGCACCTTTATAAAATTCATGAATGATGCAGAGTATGCTGCTCTCCTTCACTATTTTTCAAGCTGTCTGTATTTCTCAATTTAATGTTCATTTAAACTAGTTTCCTGTACACAAAGGAAGGGTTTCTAGCAGAGAAATACTGATGTAGCCACAATAGGCTATTTAAAATGCTAGTCCTTTTACCTATCCCTCTCTCATCCTTGATGGAAACCTAGCAGACTTGCTAAATTGGAAAACACATGCACTTTGCAAATATTGCTTTGCATAATCCATCAATTCAGAGCGAATTCCCCTTCCCTGCTGTTAAAGCCAAGCCTCCAGGCCGAATCTGAACAGCCAATACCTTCTTTTACTGTGAGCAGCACGTTAAGGGAAGGGTAAGGTACAATGTATAAATAGTGTTCATCAGTGAGTTTCCTGGCTCATTATGTTTAATTTTCATTGGCTCATAGCATATTCATGTTATGCCAAGATAACCCAGGCTGGAATGACCTCAGTAGATTTCTACTCCAATCTTCTGCTCAAAGCAGAATCAGTTGTAAGATCAGACAAGGCTTCTCAGGGCTTTATCTATCCAGGCCATGGAGAAGACACAGCTCAACTGGGAAAATTATTCCAGTGTTTGATTGTCCTCATGGTAAAAAAGTTTTCTTCTTATATCCATTCTGAACGTCTCCTGCTTCAGCTTATACCTTCTGTCACCATCCAGCACTGTGAAAAGGATCTGTCTGTTTTTCCATAATAATCTGATCATGGCAAGGACAAGGCTATTTGGGCTCCCCAAAGCTTTCTCTCTTGCAGACTGAAAAAGCCCAGCTGCTTCAGCCTCTCTGCAAAGGAAGTGCTTTAGCCTCCTGACCACCTGGGTTGCCTTCTGCTGAACTTGCTCAAGTTTATTAATGTTTTTCCTGAAATGGAGGGGCCTAAAACTGGACATAGCCTTTCAGATTTCATTTCATGACTAGACATCTCATGAGTACTGGGTAATGAAGGCTAGTTACTTCTTTTGATCCTGTTAGCATAGCTCAGGAAGCTGTTGTTTTTTTTTTTTCTGCCAGGGCATGCTGCTGGCTCATATGCAGCTTGCTTCTGACAATACTCTCATGGCCTTTTTTGCTTTTATTTTCTCTGTCTAGTAGTCCCTGCTGTCCAAAGCAGGTCCTACACTCATAAAATCCAAATTCCTGTCAATGACATCAGCTGCGCAACCAGACATTGATCTGTGGAATCCATCAACCCCTCCAAGCCTTTCCTCTGCACTGGCAAGGCTCAACATAACATCATCTAGGTTTCAATAACTTTGGCCCTCATTCCCATAGCTGTCCGATCACTCCTGATATGTTCAAGGCTCCTGCGGCAGATGTATTAGTGCTGTCAATGTACTTAGGCAGCAAGAGAAATAGCACATGGCACAGACAAGCCTCAGCAGTTTGCAGCATGCTGGATCTGAGTTCCCAGCAGCACTGGACTTAGCAAGCTGGATGAACATACTGAGTCTTCTGTACCTCTAGAGGTGAGTTCTACGCTACTGTCAGTCGTGGCTTCTCCTTGGTGCTACTGCATGGCTCACCAGGAGGCTGTGTTTCTTCCTCAGGGATGGCTGTCTCTAACCTTGCCTGCTCCCAGCACACTGAACCAGTCCTGCAACTGCAGGTAGGCCATCCTGCCCTCACTAGGAGTCACCAGACTCCTATCTTCCCCAGGCTGGGGCTTTCCACTTGACTCTCACAACTGACTGTGGTCTCTGGCTGCTGTCCCTCTGTGAAGTTACAGGTTCAGGCTTTTGTATCTGCAGGATGTCTATGAAGATGCCATTTATTCTCCCTGCTGCTGTGTAGTTTGTCCCCTTGCTCCCAGAGCTCCCTGTCTTGGCAAAATACCTCCACATTTAGTGCACACCTTAGGCAGGCAAGGACGCTTTTCTCCTGCTCCAGCCTTGGGGAGACACACCAGCTGTGCTCTGCAGTCTGAAAACTTTTATCCTCCCAGTAGAGCTGTGACTCAAATAGAGGCTTCTGCTATGCCAGGGGTGGTTACCCTGTTTGGTACTGGGACCTGTGCCCTGTGGTGCAACACTGCTGCTGATGAGTCCCACATGGCCTTCTGCAGATTTCTTCCATGTGCCTTTCTGAGCAAACTGCTGCTTCTGAGAGCTGTGCCCTGGGACCTGTGCTCTGGGACTGCTAACAGGAGCTGAATGGATACTTGAATGCTTAACCAGATCAATCCTAACCAGCAGTAGAGTCTGGAACTGAGGACACCAGAAAAAAACACCCCAGAAAATCTGGAATTGAAATCTAACGCAGCTCACCAAGCTGCAAGCACTGGAAGAGCCCAAGAAGTACCCCAGCTCCACGGCTCCACGGCATGTTCCCAATCCCATGAATTGCCACTCTGAATGCCAAGTCCCTCTTTGCAGCTCCTAGTTACTCTGTTTCCAAAAGAACCCTGCTGTTACAGAATTAGCCTGGCTCCAGTGTGGGGTACCTCCTCATGAGGCTAGATGTCCCTTTGAATGTGTCCTGAAAGCAGTGTGCTCATGAATGCAATCCCCCCTCTCTGCACTGCCCTCACAGCAGCTGGAAGCCAAGCACAGGCAGCTGTCTCTCCACGATGAAACTGTTCCATCACCCTCATTGGTTGTGTCCCTTCTTGCAAAGCAAGCGTGGCAAAGCACCCCTGAAGCACTGATCAGTTGTGGAGGCCATCACCACACACCCACATCACACCCACAGTAACTGGAAACCCAGCACAGGCATAAAATCATAGAATCCTTGGTTTGGAAAGGACATCTAAAACCATTGAGTCCAACCATTAACCCAACACTGCCAATTCCACCATTAATCATGTCCCTAAGCACCTCATCTACAGGTCTCTGGGGATGGAAATCAGCCAACCACTTCCCTGGGCAGCCTCCTCCAATGCTGGATAGTCTTTCTGGTGAAGAAATCTTCTGCACCTCACCAAGGTCCTACACCAAGAGCCTCTGCTAATGAGACAATGAAACCTCTGAGCAGGTCTCATTTAGCTCATGGCTGCAGCTGCCCTTGTAACATCCAAAAACCGATAGGATTTCTGTATAAGTCATCACTTGGTGTTGATGATAGATTCATATTTTCTACTTTCCATCAGCAGTTGGTTTTAAAGAGCCTATATAGTATTGTTAGCACCAGGTGTGTCACCCTTAAATTCCTAAGATGACTTTGATGAACAGTGTAAGGATCCAGATATTGCTAATCTTTAATTATTATCATATTACCCAAAAGAACAGTTTCTTAAAGACAATAAGTTACTTAAAATATCACTTTTCCTTTCCTTGGACTTAAAAATTACCTCAGCCACCCAAAAAAGAAACTATGTTACAAAAGAAGATAAGTTATATATATAAGGTTATGCCATGTCCTTTCAATATGCATATACTTCTCCCACTGCAATAAAAAGGTTGCCTGCACACTGGTGGGTAGACTTTGGCTTAAAATACTGACACCCTGTTTAGCCTAAGACAGATATCGTCAGAAGTGATAGGGTAGAAATGTGACCAAATATTTTTCTTGTATCTTTTTACAGTGCTCACGTAATTCTCCAGGCAAAAGGGTCAAAACAAAATAAAACTCAACATTTCAAAGCTCTGCTCATAAAATAAAATAAATGTCAAAACTCCCAGATAGTAACAAACTACTATGAGATGGAGAAAATATTGTAAGAAAAATATTTCTAATCCAAAATGCCAAATAGACTCTCACATATGATAAGGAGGAAAAAATACTTTAAATACAAGAAGAGTCTGGTTTAAAATGAAGTAGAATAATAAACTGAACATTTAATAACAAAGAAAGGCTTAAAATTAACTAAACTATGTCATGTGAAAAGTTATGAAAAGACAGTGAAATAGAAAGAGTGTTTGACAGGGGAATGTGTAGTTCTCATTGCTATTGATAGAATTTGTACATATATCAGAGACAATGTGTGTATATAGCAGAATTCATAAATAATGAGACAAGATCCAGAAAAATGAGCAATGATTCACCTACCATACTTTCACCTCTCTGACTTTACAGGTAGGTATTTGTCTTGTCTAGTTTACATGGGACTAAAAATCTGTGTGATGACACTGAACAGATATTCTTTGCATACCATCAGGAGGCACATCTGGAGCACATCTGGCACATCTGTCATGAATTGCCCATGACAGATAAAACCATTGCCACAGCATCCTCTCAAATTTAATTTCAGAATTCAGAATAAACTGGAACTTTAATTCACAAAGAAACTACTTTCTTAAAACAGGGGGACTGTCCCAGACAACAGAAGCAGTGAGGATCTGCTATCTATGTCTGGCCACTAAAGATTTAAAAACTTGAATTTAAGCATCCAACAGTTTTGAATATACTATTCTGACATACTGTCTCCAAAGCAAAATATTTGGCAGTATAGTGGGGTTTTAGTTCTTTACACATGAGTACCATCTAGACATTTTGTCCCAATGTGGGATGAAAAATATTTCCAAATCTTGAAATTTTTCATGGAACTGAAATTAGGTTTGCCAGCTTGCACTAGTTAGCACAAAAGCCATTTCAAAAGAAAATACAACTATTTGATGTAAGTAGGGACAAGAGCACATATTTTAGAACACAAAGGGCTTAAGTAAACTTCAGCTCTTGTTTTCAACAATAAACAAATATTTCCGTAGTCACAGGGAGTGAGCCCAGAAGGCCTGGACACTGTTTGCACGTACTGAGCTCAGAAGTGCATTGGGATGCAGTGCTTGGAATCACTCTGGTTTGGGTTCATTGCAAAGCAGAATGTAGGAAGGAAGAGAGACTGTGAAGGCCCATTCTACGTCTCCAATGTCACCACCATATAAAGTGAAAACCTTTGAGGTTTCTCAAACTCTGAGTGTGTGAAAAATATTTATCTGTGGAAGCTGAGCTGCTTGTTGAGTTTAAGGAGATTCTTGGGGCAATACTGCCCACAACAGAACTTTTTGCAAGTGCATTGGCTGTTAGCCTGCGAGCACCACAGCAGTTATGCACTTTCTGCCTTCTGCAGCACACCTGGCCCCAGCTCATGTGCTGACACACAGCTTTGGCTCGGAGAAGGAGATGATGCCTTTGCCAGCACCCTAGGTGCTCTGAGAGGGCCTAATAGCCGTGACTGGCCTCACCTGAGGGCTTCTCACACATCCCCTCTCCATAGCCTTGGGAGCACCATCTAAGCTCAGGCTCTGCCAGGTGATCTGGACTGGTTCTGGCTGATCCTCCTCCCTGCCTGGAGCTATCAGAGGGCAAGTGTTTTTAACCAAACAGCCCCCTTGTATTTTTTATACACCTGAAAGAGTTCACTGTAAGACTTGAAAATGGAAATCTTGTAATGCATCACACCATGAGCCTTTTAGGGTGATTTTGTCAAGAAGCAACTTATGTGTGTAATGACATATTTGTGCTGATTAATGTCTGTATGCTAAAAGCAACATTAAGTGAATAACACAGCACCATGAGACTTCAGTAAAACCTGCCATGATTTCTTAGTTTGTGGGCTGTAAAGTTTCTCAGTAAGTCAGAATATTAGCATCAGTTCTGTAAAATGTCATTTGATATTGCTACTGTATGTGGTTATTAAAGCACATTACAAAATACTAATGATCAGCTTTTCCTTTCACCTAGTGAAAATGTAACTGCACATATCACTACTTAGAAGATGACAAAACCTTTTTTTAACAAAAGCAACCTTAGTAAATAGTTTTAAAGTTACTCTTCCTATACTGAGAACAGAACAAAATAGCCTATCTGCAGAAGAAAAAATATGCAGTAAAATACTTGATACTTTCAATTTCCTCCCCAAAATCATCGAAAATAAGAGGCACTAATAATTAAAAATCACAATTCAAGTACTATTGTACCTGGTTATTTTTCAGTTCCTAGGTGCAATTGTATAACCACTACAGATAGAAAGACATGACTAATCTTGCGGTTCTGAAACTATTTGCAAATACCAGTGGGCATAAAGGATGACCTTCAATTTTTCTTCTGCACCAGTTATTCTTCCATGAATTGTATAGCTTCAAGTATAAAATCTAGTTCTAGGTGTACATAGCTAAAATTTAGCACCTGCTTGTCAAATTTGAAAATGAAATTTTGCAGAGAAGCAACTTGTTAACTCGAGACAATAAAATATGGGGTAAGTATAAACAACATGTGTCCTCTGCTGTTTCTGTTTACTTTAAATTGGCAACACTGGAGTTCAGTTAGTACAAATATACTGCAGCTAACCTATGGTGGTAGGAAATAATTCTGCTTTACTGGCACTATTCAAAATGAGAGTTCTATTGCATTATGAAAATGTGGAAAGTTAGTCTAACTTTGCTCACCAAAATCAGTATACAGTTCCTCAAGGACACAGAACCCCAAACACTACATGAGATTTTCTCTGAAAGTCAGATTTAGGATGTAGCTGGAGGCAATGTTCCCAGTGAAGCTCTGCTAGAGCCTGGAAGGCTGGGGGGGAGACTGCAGCTGGCAAATGGGCTTTGGCTCACAGTTCATCTGCCACAGTGTATGGGTGGTGGGCCTGCAGTTAAGGCCAAGATTCAGGTCTGATTGTGTCAGGTTTTGAATTAATGACAGTAAGGACTGAAGAACTCTGTTTATCCTGGGAATTGCAAGGAACCTGGTGCTGATGTAAGCAGTAGCAATGAAAGATTCATGGTATATTATTTGGTATCTGGTGGTCACCAGGCTATAGATAGCTAAAATGAGTGTTATGCTTAGGATGTAGGGCAGAAGAGCTATAAGAGTTTGCTTTGCTTCACTGTGCAAGGTTTAAGTCTCTGTAGCAGTTTTCCCATTTCCTTTTAATAAATACTTGGGAGTTATAATTTTATTTCACCCAGTAGGACTGCAAAATTGTCCAAATATGAAGATAATGGCAGCAAATACATCACTCCTGCACCTTAGGAAACAGATAAGAAGAAAGCTTCATAAACTTGTTTTACGAAGCTTTTGCAAAATCAAAGAATGGATGAATTTACACCTGTAACCCATTTCAAAAAAATTTCAAGGTGACAAAACTGATATGAAAAATTTAGCAACTGCAAAAGCAGTGAGTATTGGATTGATTCACCACTGCTCATTCGTCTTCAGTATCAACAAAGACCTAGTCCCACTTCATACTAAATATTAGCAGAAAAAAGTCATTATGACTATTTTTAAGCTGAAAATACTTCATCTCTGCATTAAATCTGCAACATTTTCCCCAAGGTGCTAGTATTCCTTTTTAGCTTGCCCCAGAACAAGTAAGGAGTGGTAAAAAAAAAAACAACTCAAACCTAAACCCGGAGAAAAAAAACAGGAAAATCAGACCGCTTTTATTACCTTATAGCATATCTGCTAATTTTTCTCTACAGTACAGTATAGATGTCTGTCATAAGACATTATAAAGGAACAAAGTTTCACTTAAACTTTTATTTGACTTTTCCATTTAGTGCACTTTCAAAGTAATAAGTGGAAATTAATATGATAATCACAAGGAAACAGGACACAATTTTATTCAAGAACTTGATCAACATACTTTTGTTCAGAAAATAATAATGCAGCACTTGAGGAGAAGGGTTGGCATTTAAACAAAGGCTGGATGCATATGAAACAATGTTTCAAATTTGCAAAAAGGTGACAATCCTTTTTGCTTGACTGCCACACAGAAGTTCGAAATAAATAGCTTTTTTAAACAAAAAGACATTGTCTCCTTTAATTATTGCTCATACTGAACTTCAGGTACACAAGAGCAACAATATTGTTTTCTTAACTTAGACCATTTCCTACTTCTTTTGAAAAGGACCATTACTTTTATGGTTTTAGCTTCCCTTCGGAATATAACAGATAAAATTTATTTGCTTTAAAAGAAGTATTAGCTTGCTTTTGGGTTTGGTCTTTTTGGGGAGGGGAGTGAGTTTTTTGTTGTTTGTTTGGGAGGGTTGTGGGTTTTTTTGTTTGTTGTTTTTGGTTGGTTGGTTGGTNTTTTGGTTGGTTGGTTGGTTGGTTAGTTGTTGTTTTTCATCATCCATTTTAGTACTGGATAGAGCTGTACAAAATTGTCATAAAGTAAAAAAAATCCCAATCTCATTCCCTTGAGAAAAGGAACATGTAGAGAATCCAAGATGACAACAACGCTCTACAAACAGTAAATTTAAGCATATGGTATTCAGTTTCTTTTTAAAAAACTGGCAATTTTGAACAGAAACCACATAAGAAATGCTGGCTTAGCATTCTCCTTGCTCAAAAGGAAACTTGGTTCTTTATGGATTTTTGTGAGAGTATTACCAATACAACCAATCTGACACAAGGGCTCATGACATCCATGCTTCTATAATTCAAGTTGCCCTATATCACAGCTGAATAAAACAGGGCAGAAAAACATAAGAAAACCAGATATTCTTTGAAGTCTTTTAACTGAAAAGAGATAACATGTTAAGATACAACTAAAGCAAAGTTAAAAAGAGCAAGGTTTTTCAGTGAACAATGCCCTCCTCCCCTTATTTCTAATATAATTTTACATCTCTGTGTTACTAAAAAGAAAATAAGCAGTGTATTTATTGAAAAAGTCTGTTTTTATTTGAAAATAAGTCTGAAGCAAGCAAATGCTATCAGCTGCAAACCACTTAAAACATTATGGAGTTCCACAGTATGTGCGGGTCACTGGAACAATGGTGCATACTAGGGGACAATTTAGTACTCCTGTGGCTAAGAAACATGGTTATATTTTGAGTATACAGTGATTTATTTTTTTTAATAGCAGAGGATTGTGATATTGGAGTATATTATCTTTTGCCATCCTGGGTCAGCAGCTAAGTCACTAAAACATACAAAATTCGATACATTTTTCCATTTTTATGTACGCAATATGACAAATTTTCCTTTTCAAGGTGCCTCTAAGAGATGAAGCCAACTCTCATACTCCATAAAAAGGACTTTGTGGAACTGCAGTGCAGTGGTTACAAGAAGGCAAAGTATGCCTTTGGAGTTCTTACCAGCATTTTTTAGACTGTCTATGAATTACTAAAAATGAGAATAGTATTCAGCCACCTTGAAAATATCACAGCATTCAGACTTTTTTTTCCATAGAAGAAATATTAGCACTTAATATTACAATTAACTTAAGACTCTGGGATTCAGCTTTATGCAAAAAGCCATGCTTTTTAAGAAGTTAATATGTAAAAGACTAATTCCGTAAAGCAAGCAAGAAAGTCTCTCAGTTTACTTGAACCAGCAGAATTTGACCCAAATTATTATTTGCCTCTAACATGGATCTTGTGTTGCTGAAGTGTATGAAAAGAATTTCCAAATCAGCAACCCACAACTATAATTTGCCAGTATGTGGCTTCATATCAGGGGTTGCAAAGAAATGTTTGTTTTTATTCTGTGAAATATGGACGTCTCCCACAAAACTCAGAACTGCTCATTAATATAAACTTGGAGTAAAAGAATCAAAAGGAGCATTACTTGGTAGTGCCAGGAAATGAAAGAAAACTGAATATTTGAAGAAATTTTATTCGATATATTACTCTTAAAGTTCATAATATTTAATAGCTGGAAGCCATTAAAATAGTATTAAAACATCTAATTTGATCTTATGATTAGATTTTATCCAGGTACTTGTACATAAATCTGCTCATAAAAATGTTTCTATTCTCAGATAACTAAGCTGTATGGCCCAAGCATAGAAAAGGGTTTGGCTCTCAGTAGTGGCAGATGCTAGCTAAGCCAAGACGAATCTATCAGCAGGCAAACCATACTGATAACTGGAGAAGGAAGCAAAAGTTCTTGTCCACCGAGAGAAGAAAACTCTCTCCCAGTTCTGAAAGTATTAGTATGGGCGTAGTAAGCATCTCAGCCTTGAAAGTACCTCAGCACAAGTACCTCAGCACAGCTTTCCATCTAAAAAGAGAATTAGTCCTACCTTGTAACTCTTCTGCAGTTATGCTTTTGTGATCCTCCTTTGATCCATCTCAAGGAACTTCAAGGCTGAGCAAGCACAAATACAGAAGCATAGGGGAAAGACTAAAAGTGTTGTTTGGAAATTACCTAACCACCGGTTTAGCAGCAACTCCTATTAAAAAAGAAAAACAAATCATGGAATGAATAATCAAACCACTGCATGACCAAAGCAGCACTCATCATAGTTGAAAATTAATTGGGTCAGATCATAGTGTCCTTCTGTGAAAAGAGTAACATGCTTTGAGAGGGTAACACTTTGTGCATAAGGAAGAGGCAGCAGATGCCATATATCCATCTTCTGTACAGTTTTTGACTTTTTTTACATATCCCTAGTTTGCTTATGCAAATGTTACCTAGTCTAGAAGAAATATGCACATTGAAGGTACAAAACTGGTAGAAAACCTATTTAGAAGTGTCTATCATTAGTTCACAACCAATGTGACATCTGCAGGAGCCTGCCCTGGGACTGATACCATCTGATGCATTAGTTCTTGAAGTGGGTTGTAAAGCAAAGAGGAAGCTTTTTAAACTGGCAGTTACACCAGCCTGTGAGGAACTGTAAGCATTTTGGGCAGGAGGGCTATAATTCAAAGTGATCTTGACAAACAGGAAATAAATCTGAAAAAGGAGACTGCAATTCAGTAAGGACATGTGTAAGATGTAGATACAGAGCAACAAGCATACATACAATTTGGGGAATGTTTAGCTGACAGCTGTGTTGAAAAGGATCTGAAACTCCAGGACTGACATGCTGTATGTGAGTCAACAGTATCGATGCCATTGGTAAAAAGCACACGACTATCATGTAGGAAATTGATAACGTTGTTATTCTACCTTTTCCAGCTCTAAGGGCTTACCTGCAGTACTGTGTTTAATTCAGGTGCATTTTAAGAGGGATTTAGACAAATTCTGGAGCTTAACAAAAAGCAACAGACACTGGCCGAAATCTCTAACACATCTTCTCTGAGGACAGACTGAAAGCACTGAGATTGTTTAGGCTGAAGAAGAGACCAAGGGGGGAAATCGTTTTAGTGTTTAAATTCTGAAAAATGCTCCTCCTGACTGATGCATAGAGGAAGGCAATAATCTACTCTATTTGCAGGTAATAGGAGTAATATGCATATGCATGGGAGCAAAAAAGGCATTATTAGCTGATGCAATTGTACCACTCTACCCAGCACTTGACAGGCCACACCTGCAGGACACTTCTGATCCCAACAAAGAAAGATGCAGACAGCCTAGAGAGGGTCCAAAGAAGGGACAGAAAGTTGATGAAAGACTGAAGGAGTTAGGTTTTTGCTCCCTGGAGAAAAGAGGGCTCAGAGGAACCTCATCACAGTATTACAGTACTTAAAGGGTGTCTACAAGGAGACCAGAGGATCCCTCTTCACAAAGAACCACATGGAAAAGACAAAGGGCAATCGGTACAGGTTGCACTGGGAGAGGTTTTATCTCTACATAAACCAGAAATTGTTAAAGCAGTCAATCCCTGCAACAGCCTCCCCAGGGACATAGTAGAGGCCCCACTATTGAAGGTTTTCAAGATATGACTGGACAGGGGGCTAGATAAGCCCATCTGAGTAGACTCCCTTTCACGTGAAAAGCTGGAGCAGATCATCTTTTGAGGTCTTTCCAACACATGCTGTTCTATGAACTTTTTCAGACCACAAGTGAAAATGCAGCAGCAAACAGTTGGTGAAGAGGATGTGTAAACTCCAACTCTGGAAGATTTTTAAGAACAGTCTGTGATGATATGTACATGATTTGCCTTGCCTTAGAGGGGCCAAAGAGAATGCAGGTCACTTTAGAGTCCTGTGTTCTATGATTCTGGGGCAAGCATATCAAACAGACTTTTCTCTCCACAACTCATTTGATTAGAACCAATTGCTGCAGCTACTAAAAGTGGTAAGTAGAATTAATACAATGAGGCTGAGAAAGGCAGGCTCTACCAGCTTAATAAAAAAGAAATAAATTTGGGTAGTGCAAACAGAAAATGAGAGCTACGAAACATCAAAATTACATAATAATTTCAAGTACAGTAAAAAGCATACTGAAAACTATAAGTGATTTCATAACCATTCACTAGTGACTGGACTTATATATGTATATAAGAATGAAGATTCAAGTCTATTCCAGCTTCATCTAATAATATAGAGAAGTGAGCTGCAGTGGGGAAATAGAAAATCAAAACCATTTTGAGGAGGTGATTCAATAAGCTATATATGGAAGCCTGAGAGTGTGAGGTAATACAAAATTAATCTTTAGTTCTTTGAGGATCTGCAGGCCCAAGTAAAAGAAATGATCAAAAGACCAAAGATCTACCATGTAAAAGTAGAATAATTGAATCAAAAGCTGAAATGGAGAATGGTAGAAAATTACTATATTTGATAGGTAGAACCAGGCTACCTATGATGTTAGGAAAAGACTGCTAGTAATATGACCTTAGTCATGAAACTGTTTGCAAAATCATAAAAACACCTAGCAAGAAAACTTGCTTATCAAAATACCGAAGAGATAAGTAAAAGTATCTAGTAAGTATTTCAGGAGTAAATCAATTTACTTCAATCCCGCTATTTTCCAATGCATTGGTATTATGTAATAGGTTTTCCATTTGAGTGATTTATGTACCTGCATCTGAGATCTTTGTCCCTGATGTGGTCAGGTTGCTATGCCCTTGCTTTAAAAAGCCTTTTTGCAGTGACAAGAAATCAGTAGCAAAACACATGGGTATTAAATTCTGTATCCTGAAGTGAAAAACTTAAGCAACAAGAAGGAGTATCTGCCTTTAGATTACCTGGCTAAACAGCAAGAAGATATTGAAAGGCTATAAGAAGTTGTATCGGGAATGAAAAAATGTTACAAACACAGAAAAAAGAGGCAATACTATGTTAAGCATAAATTCTGTCTGTGTTCAAAGAATAGACAAAGAACCTAACAAAAACATCATACAAAAGAAAAAGAAGAAGGATCAAGGACAATTACTAGATTTCTGCTTTCAGAAACAAAATTAATTAATAAATGTGCAATGAAATGAGAAATAGAGAGAAGAAAAACTTTTTGCTGATAATGTTTCTATAAATGAAGTTATACCTGTACTCAAAAGGTAACAGAATCAAGACAGACATGCAAGTAGGAGTTAGAAAATGTACAATTGATAAAATGTACATAGAAACAATAGCTAAAATAGGTACTCATTATGAATCGTGACAAGGTAAAGATATATTAAAACTCCCTGACAAATAAGATACTTAAAGATCTCTAGGGATGGCGATAGAAGGCTGTAAGGTTAGTCAACACTGAAAACTGAATAGTAGAAAACTATCTTCAGTCAATTCCTCATCTCTTGCTCAACAGAGGCAGAACAGAGTCTTAGATGTTGTCTATGTTGAGTATCTGAAATGCAGGATTTTTTTAAAACTACAAGCATCTTTACAAGTAATTTGTGTTCTTGCTATGCACAGTAGTTAAGGACAAACGTTTTATGAAAAATAGTGTTCTGTTCATTTTGCTTTCAATCATCAAGTAATTTAGATGTTTAATTAGTAATTCACTAAGTTTCATTTTGAGTTCATATTACTCAGAAATTACTCTGAATGTCAACTTACACTGACTTCTAAAGCATCTTGATAAACCTCATATGTAACTTTGACAGAGCAGTACATTTAAGCAAGACAAATTAAAGCTGAAGGTTTTACTTTTGCTTGGCAGATACCAAAACCGACTATAGCTCAGTACCAGCACATCACCCTAGCAGGGGCAGAATCACCACATAACTCAGTGCCCAACACTGCAGAAATAAACTGCATGTTAGGTTGAATGCAGAATTTTAGTACAAAACTAAGATGAGATTTTTCAGGTTATTTGGTCCCAGTCAAAACATCTTCCATCTTTCTTGGAGACTGAATAAATTTTAGAAGTTGCTGCAAGCTTTCTTTCCTTTGACTACTATTTAGACATGCTCAAGCACAAAGTGCTCTCTACAAACACCAGCTCCATCTTATGCATTGGCCAAGTGCAACACATTCAAGTGGATCACCTAGAGTCCACCTAGAAAGGACTTGGATTTCGGTACAAGTCCAAAATTATGTTACCCCTTGGCTAATCACAAAAGGATGAAAAATTTCAATGCTTTGATATGAAAACATAAATTGCACAAACCAGTAATGTTTTTGATAAATATGGCTTCCAAATTTGCCACGAAGGCAAAAAAAATTACATTATTTCATTTACTTCTCAGATATCTTTAGTGAAGGTGTAGCAAGACTCCACAACAGATTGATTAGAAACAGGTAACGGCAAAGGATTAACAATACCACACTGGCAATAGAACTATTAAAGTAGTCCCCAAGTTAAAAAAGGGCCACTCTTTTGCTGACAATAGCGATTCTTACTCAAGTAAGAGTAAGAATCCAAAGCAGTGAAAGCAAGGAAAGAACTGAACATTAATAAAATGCTGAAGAGAGATAAACAATAACATTTAAAAAGATAGGCTTGAAGACTGAACAAAGCATTATGAGAACCTACCAAGGACTACAAACTAAAGTCTCCAAACTGATTTCATTAAAAACCTCAACCCTTTAAAAAAAAAAAAAAAGAAAAGAAAAGATACCAGATGAAGGACATCAACAATTACATTTTGAAACAAAACAAGAACATTTTAAACAATAAATTTGTTTTCTGAAAAAAAGATGGTGGGAAGTAGTCTACAAATAAAACACTATTAATCATAGGATACAATAGGGATATTCAGGAGATTCATTACTCTTTATTAAAGCTCATTGTATAGCTAATAAACAGCACAAAAGACAACAATTTAATTAAAACATATGCAAAGATGCACTAACCATATAAGGGGAACAATGGTATTTTGAAAAGTTAAAAAGCAACACTGCTGCACTTTGTTACAGACAAATTCTATCTTCAATATCCAATTTTTCGGGAACACTTCAGAAAAATTGAACTTAACATCATGTGCTGTTAAACTGCCATCCTGTGGCAAAGTACCCAAAGCTTTCCGTGAACATATGAGTTTTCCAAATGATAATCTCCTTTCAAAAAGACTTAACATTCTACTCCTGAATGTTCTACTCCAGGAGAGTAGAACATCAGTAGAGATTTAGCTATACAGGAAATGCTGCTCAAGAAAAAATTACTTTAGTGAAAACACAATAAAATTTTTCTTCCGAGGGTTCATGACCTCATCGTCTGGACACAAAATTTGAACCTATGGCTTTTGAAACCTAGTTTTCTGGCAGTGAAATAAAATGAGTTTACCTTCTTCTCTTTATGTGGCAAAATAAATATCTATTCTAGTATGTTGAAAATATTGGTACACAATCTGAGATACAAAAGAGTGTTCATGTGACTCTCCTAATAACTTCAGCCTATTTAAAATTAAAAGAGTCTTACATTTCCTGTTAATATCAGATCCTAGGATTGTGCCACTTTGTAGTTACAGCCTTGCTTCAAGTCTCTGCATAAATGACTGAGACTTGATTTCCTTAAAACATTTGAAAATCCTAAACTGGAAATATGTTCAAATGGGGGAGGGAAAATAGTGGGTTTCTTTAAATGTTTTGCTGGATTTTAATATAAGAATTTTTTTCATTTGGCCTATAAGTAAAAATAGCAGTAGAATGCTAAATAAGTCTTAGGTGTTACAGAACTTGTTTTGCAGGAACAATCATTCACAAAAAGGTGAAAAAACACAAGAAAAAGAAGAACCATGGTCATAATTGGTCTTGTACCTACTCCAAAAAACACTTTGAGATGGTAAAATGGCTCAACAAAGTCAATGAGGATAAAGGACATTCTTAAACACATGCAAAACTGTCTTCTGAGGAAGGACTGTTTACATGTTCCTCTGAACTGAGGACACACATCAGGAGTAGGAAACCAGTCAAGGACTGAACTAACATGGACATTTTCTCACTTCAAAGACTTTCAGATCTCCAAGAAGCTGCCAAAGACATTCAGATTTTCAAAAAAACACATACAGACATTTCTACTGCCAATATCCACATATTTGCTTTCTAGCATAGTTAGTCCTTATGACTTGCTTTCAAAGCACTAGAAATGCAGAACAGAAGATGTAATAATCTCAGGATGCAGAACATCTTGTCTTGTGCACAACTTGTCTATAATTGTTAAAGAAATTGGTGATCGACTTTAACTTTTTGACACTTCTTTTTCTTATCAATATCATATATTTAAAATTCTTCTTTCAGTAGCCCCATAAATTACTCAAGCTTCAAGTTATGTTAAATAATCAGATCATTTGGTAAGAATACCAAATACCAGGAACTTGATTATATTTTGCTATCGTGACAAAATAAGCCACTACTCAGTTAAAAAATTAACTTCGGTTAATTTTTTTTTAAAAGAGCACTGTATCTTGAAAGCTCGTAGGTTATCCCATCCCAAACCTTGTTCCTACTTTGTATACTCGAGTGACACCTAAAGGCTATCCCTGCATATGACAGATTTTACCTTCTGTTAAAAGTTAAGCGACGACAAAAACCTTGATCTATTGTTCATCCTTCTAAGACCTCATAAGAAATAACATGGGGCAAAAAAGTCTTCTTTAGATCAGCATATCAAACCTTGGCTTACAGTAGCTTTCTATATGGAACATTCTTAACTCCAGAATAGTGATTTTTAACTGTCCCTTTATCTGAGCAATTTCCGTATCACACCTAAAGTACCACACAATCCAAGGTCGGTATCTTTTGTAAACTATCTCTTAGCGACAGATATCAGGTACGGCTGCTACTAAGAAGGTAGCAAATGCATCATATTAAAATCCCCAAAAGTTCTCATCAGTAAAAGCAGGTAAAAGAGAAAGCATGATAGAGCTCATTGGCAAGGTTTGCTCTACTGGTTACTAGATGGTAAAAGCACACAGAGAAAAAGCAAACTGAAATCTGAAATGTGAAATCAATCACCACAAAAGTGAATCCAACCCAAAAATTATCTATGTAGAGACAGGGGTAAGGGTAAGGATAAGAAAGGGCGAGGATTAAAGGGAGGGAATAAAGGAGACAGTCCTGTTGAGTCACAGAGTTCAAAGTGGACTCCCTTGCCAAACATTGCCCCAGACTCAACCAAAGATGTAAAAGGTGGATGCAATGCAAAGTGAAGCAAATTTCTTGTTCCAGTCCAGGCTCCTGGGGGCTTGGCCTAACCAGGCACAGGGGACCTTGGAATGGGATGTGTGGGGACAGCACAGGTGTGCCCAGGACAGAGCCGAAACCTTGCTATTCACCTGAGCAAAGAAGGCAGGAGCAGGATGAGCCTCTCTCCTGACCTTTACCGAGTGCTGCTTCCCTTGCATGGCCAGGCAGTGCTCAGGACTAAAGGCACAAACACACCCACTGGCCTGCTGTCCCTCAGAATTAGAAAAGCAAAAGGTTAGGTGCTTGACTGTAGTGAAATAACACAACTCTAACAATCCCCAACATGACTGAGGACTGTCTTAATGCAAGTATTACATAAATTATTATTTCTTCAGTCCTAGGTCTTCAGTCCTAGGTCTTCGTCATGCCTTTATTCTGAGGGAGAGCATAGAAAATGGATGCACAAAATTTCTGGCCAAACTAGGAACAATATTTTCCTGAGGCAAAGGAGGAGATGAATGTGCCCAGGATGGGAGCTTGTGCTCTGTCTAAATTCCTATATTTTAAAGGTTCAAGTAAAACAAACAAGTAAAGAGGATCAGTTCCAGAAATCCACTGAGATAATTTATATATACAACAACCAGCCTAGAGTTTATTCATTGCTCAGCTATGTTTCGCTGCAAAGCCGTCTTGACAGCTGAAGTAAAAGTTGGATGTCATCTTTGCTATCCTAAGAAGGAAGCTCAGAAACCCTGAATGCTTTTCTTCCATGTATATCCTTTGTCCTGCCTTGAAAATACCTAAGTGTTAGGGTATTTCCAGAACTAAACTTGAGAGTGTGCTATTTTCAAATTTCAGAGTAAAATTCTCTCCAACTGACTGAACACACTCATATTTCATCCTCCTCAAGCAGCTGAAGCAGCTCTTCTATCTGGAATGTATGCATTTCCTATAAGGGCCAAAAAACCATCTCTGACCATCATGTGATTTTGAGTTGGAGTTAACACATTAAAAAGAAGAAAGCTGTTCACAAGATATAATAGGTTTCCCTTGGCAGTAGATCTTTTAATTTAACCTTTTTGTTTTTATACAGTGCTTCTGTTCACACAGATGCAGGGAGACCCACAGATGGTCACGGTGCTGTTGGAATACACCCTGCTGTCTTGGCTGCCATCCACTGTGCTTTGGGACTCCGTCACAGGGCTCTGGTAAATTCTCTGCAGCTCATTGCTCTCCTGTTTGTCGAGGCACTTCTACCCTTCTGCAGGAGAGACTTTTCCTGAGTTACTGCAACTGATTCCTTTAATGGCTCATGCCAAAGACATGGAAGTTACAGCCAGGGAGCTCAGGGTTTGAAGTTGCAGCGCACTATATACCTACTTTGGGGAAAATGCCTGAGAAAGTTTCTTCTCCCCTGTTTTTTTCTTTATAGCGCCTCAGTGATGCAAGGAAAGTTCCTCCAAGAAAAAGGCAGAAGATCCCATACTTGAGCCTAAAGAAAGAATGTGCAATGGCCACTAGCTACGGAGCAGCAGGTATGTCCTCACTGCTAGTTTACCACAAGTAACTTGTTCTTGAGCCCTTGTCTTCAGTTTAAGTTATCTTTATCGCACAAAAAGATCATCCCCACAGAACAACAGCCGGGAACAGGCATTTTACTTTGCATTCACACTCTCCCTTGTTTTCTTTTTGCAGAAAAGGCCTGAAGCTCCCTGCTCAGCTTTGCCAAGAAAAATGCTTTGTTTCTGGTTCATGACATTATCTTTTCTGGTAATGTCCTTGGCGAAGTGGAGGGGGTAGATAAACTTTCAGAAAAACACTAACAGGTAACTGCCATAAGGGCAGCATGAGGGATAAAATCTCTTCCTCTAAGAATTATTAAGCACTGTGATCCCTCAACGCTGCTGCCTCATTTCCTAGAAAACATACGTCATGTCCAACAGACAATACAATTCTTGTACATTGCTTTCTGCCAGTGCTGGCAGTCTCGCCAGTGCATGTGTTAGGAACGTTGCTTCAATTCATTTTCAGTGTTTTAAGTTTGGCTTTTCACTGTCTCATCTGCACCATGCTCCCTATTCTGAGAGCCAAGCAGCAACTCAGAGTGATACCCTTGGAAGGATGAGGCCCATGCTCTGCAGCTCACAGCCACAAAATTTTGGTATGAAGTTTATGCAGCTAGAAAGAGATTTCCCTGTACATTATTCCATCAGCTTTCCTAGGGATCCTCTTTTCCACTGGGCTTCACATACACATTGCTTCCTGTGACAGGTTTGATGAGCATATGGATAGTCTCTTTCCTTTAAAGCCTCATCATAAACAAGCAATCAAAATACTTGGAATAAAATCACAAAGTGGAGCATTGGGGGAACTGTTTGCCAAAGCCTTCACTCACTTCAACGTCCCAGGCTCATCCCAGGCCAGCTGCAGTGCTCACAGATTTGTTCGCAAATAGCAGATTTAGGATCAGTGTCTTAGAAGGAAAACATTTTAACAAGCAATGAAAAGTAGGCTATAGCTCTTTAAATAAGACTTGTATGAAGGCCTAGCGCAGCTCCTTAGCAAAGTCCCAAAGCTCTGGTGTGGGCACAGGCCACCTGTGGATGGCTCTGCCACACTCTCAGGATAGCTCAAGAAGACCCTGTTCAACCACATCTGACCCAGTGATGCCTTGCACAGTCCAGTCCCATGAGTGGAAAGGTGCCCCAAATGGCACTGTGGAGCAGTGGCAGATGAAGCAGTGAGCTTAGCTGGCCCAGTTATTGTTACCTCTTAAACCATCACTGACAGTGGTGTGACAATGCCAAAGGCACTCCTAGGCTTTTAAAATATGAAGTATTGAATCTGCATGCATGTCACTCAAGATGTCCAAGTGGGAAGTGACTTATTGTCAAGAACCAATTACTAAGGTTCTTAGAAATGCCTCTGCCCGAATGAAGGTGCAAATGAGACCATATGCCAGTGACAATAGTATGAATTTTATCTGGCAGTAAATATGGCAGAGAGAGAGATTGAGAGAGAGAGAAAGAGAAATAGAAAATAGGTGGAGGGGACGAAAAGAAAGTAACAGGGACAGAATAAGGAAAGTATCACCACTCCATGGATCCCAACGATGCTCTGTTGATCCTCTCCAGCTGATCTTCTTGATGGTGATGGTCCACCAGAAAGCATAGAATCCATTGGGTTAATATATGCTCAGGCCAGGTAGGAAACCCCAGGTACCTCCCTGGTGGGGGGAGTTTGCCATTGTCTCTTACAAGACTCCGGGATTGTTGCATCCCGTGCAGTCCCGTGGTGCAGGGCCTCAGGAATGACTCTGGGGGGCACTTCAGGGGGCCATTGATGGATTAAGGCACCCCCTCAGCTGCCTCTCACCTGAATGTCCCATGGATGTGGCCTTCCCAGGGCTGGGGGTTCCATAGCCAGTTTGTGTAAGGAAGGATGGGTTCACTTCCCCTGAGGAGAGGTTACAACACAACCAAACTTCCTCCCCACTCCTCAGCTGGGGGGAAATCTGTGCAAACCTGCTCCCAGCACATGGGTCTGTGGGCTACAGCCTCCCCCACCCCAAAGTAAGCCAGTGATGATTCTTAGTATGGCTGCTGGGTTTGGCTCACATTCTTTTCCTTGTTTACTTGTTTGTTTCAGGTGACTGAAAAATGGGTTTTCCCTTTATCTAATCTCAGCAGTTTGACTTTCAGTCCAAAGTCCCAGTCAGGTATCTTCAGGGAGGCTTCTTCAGTTGTGGCTTCTTTATACAGTTTTTGTTATAATGAGCAAAACTTCATATCAGTGTTTGAGGCATGAACTATTTCAGTCCCTGACACATGCTAATCAGCATTTATACTGTCATCAGTAAACAAAAAACACAAGCATTTATTATTCTCCATTCATCAGCATCATATATTTGGGGTTTTTTCAGATATTTATATAACAAAACATATATAAAATAAATATTTCATATTTATTTATGTCCAATAGGTCATAAAATACAAATGCTGCAAAGTTCAGAAAACTCCTGCACCAGTCTCATCTCAGCCTCATCTGCAATCACCAGTGTGACATGAAATCACGGTACCATGCTAAGATAGCAGAAAATAGCTTATTTTGGTTTTCATCAGACTTGTTTTACAGATATACCAGAAAGATGAAAGGAATTCTAAAGAAACATGTTTCCTTCTATTTCTCATTGGATTTGCTACTCCACAGATTGAATAAGAGCTTTCAGAGTCTTATGATGTGAAGATGGTTTCCGCAAAAATGGTAAGGAGGGGCAGGTGCCACATACTCTTCCATACTCAGTCTTTTTTAACTTGTTTCATTAGTGTCACGCTATGGTTGTTTTGTGAAATGGACATCAGAGAAGTAAAAGCTAAAGGCCTGAATGTTTTAGATGCAATGTTGCCTTGACAGTGATCTAACAGAAAAACATTTTAAAAAAAGCCGTATCCTTCAGCACAATGACATGAAAGCCTGCGGGTTTTACATTTTTTGAAAAATAACATTGTCACATGCCCTGCACTGGAAAGACAGGAGAGAGACACTGAGAGCACTTCTACAACCTTAGAGACAGCTTTGATCCTTTCTAGAGCAAAACAATACTCTTTGTTTTGCTCAGCTTGAAAGGTACCAACTACGACACTTTGATAGATGAGATTTTTCCCATTCACATTACAATCATAGAATCAGAAAATGGTTTGAGTTGGAAAGGACCTTTAAAGGTCATCTAGTCCAACCCTCCTGCAGTGAGCAGGGACATCTTCACCTACACTAGGTTGCTCAGAGCCCCATCCAGCTGGCCTTGAACTCTTCCAGGGACAGACAATCTATAACCTCTCCGATCAACCTGCTCCAGTGTTCTTGCTATTCTCATAGTAAAAAAATTCTTCCTTAAACATAGTCTCAATCTACCCTCTTTCAGTTTAAAACCATTACCACTTGTTCTGTCACAACAGACCCTGATTTTCATTCTGTCCCTATCTTTCTTATAAGCCTCCTTTAGCTTCTCTTCCCCCACAAACATGGACTGGCACAGGATGAAAGGGGCTGCTTTATTTTCTTCCATGACTTCTCATTCAAATGTTGTTAGGACAGTAACTGTTCAAGTCACCAGTTTCCTAATGTTTCCTCTTCCTCCAGGAAATCTCATCAGAACAATAAAGATGAATACTTAAACACTGGAGCCATGCTATCACTGGAAAACATAGTATGTGAAGAAATATCCTTCAAATTTAACTAATTTTATCTTCATCCTGAACATGACATTGGAAGCTCACTGCTTGGTTTTGGAAAACTACATGTAACAAAAACATTCTACCTCCTCTATATATCCTTGGCTTCTCCATTAATTCTATAGTAATAAACAGTATATAGACAATAATACAAATAAGAAATTTTTGGCCTGTGATGCATATTAAAAAACCTGAGGATCAAGTGTAGCTGATGGTAAATGATGGGAAAATTGCTAGGCTAATAACTGTTAAGATTTTCCTTTAAAAAAAACTAGAAAGCAGATTCAATTTCTTCTAATGCTATATGAAAAGAACATTACTTACATGCTACTTAAACATGAGGAAATGCAAAATTTGTTTGCCTCTGCCATCTGATGTCTGCTCTGTTGCATGCTGTGACTGTGTTGAATTCTGATTCTCTGGGCTTTACACATGTGCTCAGCTGTGTGTGTACCAAATCATGCAGCAGCCTGCAGCTTATCACCCCATAGTTTCTGCACAGATTGTAATGACTTCTGGCTCAGAATATAAAATATGTAGGTTTCTTAGCAAAGGCAATTTAAGACATTTTCACATCCAGTTGTATATTCCCAGTCTGTCCACAGCAGCTCTCTGCTCAGTTATGCCAGTGCCACATGTGGTCAAGCTATAAACCTGATGAGTGAAAAGAAACATTAAATGTAACCTCAGGGCTTTGTAGGATGTTTACAAACCTTAACTGTGCAAGTTTAATCTTCTCTCAATTTCAGCAATGTGATTTACATTGCAGCCCCACAAGCACTACCTGCAAGGCATCAGATTCTGAGAGCCTCTAAGCCAGCTGTCCAGCAGAAAAAATAATGTGGCAACCATGCCTCTCTTGAACCTTAGTAAATTCTGCTGTAATTTAACTGCTTAAAAATTCTAATTTCACATCACCTCAAAATGTTTTGCGGGGGTTTTTTTTGCAACTTACAAGAAGTTTGAACTGTTTGTCATCCACAATCAGAATATCAATTATTTGGACTAAATTTCTTTTTCACAAAAATCAAAGAGTCTGAGTAGACATATCTGAGGTGAGATGAGATTCCAGCCATTTGATTTTCAAAGTAAATTCCAGCTGTGAACTATTTGTGGCAGAGACTATTCTGGTATGTGTTACAAGGGGAAGGCCAATATATTTTTGATTTTTGCAATAAAAAGTAATTACTCATAAAAATGAGAAAGAAAAATTATGAAGTTCTGAACCCAAGAAAGTATGTTATTCTAGTTCTATTTTTAGAGCAGTCAGAAGCATTCAGGTATGCCAACCTCCTTATACACTTTTTCATGATAACACAGAATGATGGCTCAGTTTCAAACGCCAACAAACAATACAATGAACTGTATTACACTCCCAGGGTTTTTTTCCAAATCAAATGATTGAAATTTAAAAAGAGATGAATATAGAAGGAAAATGACAAACAGACAAGGAATAAAGGAACATTAATATGATTTTCAAGCAAGATTGTCTAACTTGCAGCAATGTGACACAGTTGAATCCATTTTAAAAGTAACAAGTTCTTTGGGACAATTAAGCTAACACCGGGGCAGTAGAAAGTGCATAGAGAATACATTTATGGATGTATTATAACAGTTCTAAAATGAAATATTGCATGATTAAATTGTAACAACCAAGAAAGAAACAATCCCTTTGTGTACCATGAAACCAAATAGATCTTGTAGGGTGAAGGGGAAGGATGATGTTGGGGGGGGGNGGGGGGGGGGGGGCTTTTCATTTTACTACAAAAAATCTATGGAGTTAGTGGTGCAACATCACAGAACCAATGGAGCTCTGATGAGGATTCAGAAACCAGTTGCGCTGGTTTTGCATTAATTGATTCATGGTGAAGAGAGAAAGTCAGTGTTGCTTAAAATAGGCCAGGTTTAAAAAGGAATTACCTTGTGCTGAAGTAAAATCTTGATGCTAAAACAGACTACAAATGTTATCATCTATATAAGTTTAATATATGCAAATGATCTTAAAAAGCAACTAAGTTTTATGCTGAACATGACTAAAATGAAAAAATTGGTGCAAGTTTTACAGTTTGCAGTAAACAGCTCACTAGTGCAATTGCTGCACTCTGCAAATGTTAACTAATGTACTGCTAGCATTCTGATAAATCAGGAAATTAAAAACAAAAATCAAGGTATTCCAAGCAATAGAGTGATGGTATTCTGCCAGGACTCCCACACTGTTCTATTCAACCAGTGTGAAAAAAGGTGTAATACACACTTAGAACTTTAGAACTACCTCACTGAAAAAGCTAATGACATTTTCCTATTGGAAAGCTTTATCAGTTTTTTTTTAAGTATCCATCTGTTTTTTTCAACAAAAGCCATATTGCTTGGATGTAAAAAGAACATAATGCAAATATCAAGCCAATTTATAAACAGTATCTGTCATCTTTGAATCTGGTAAAAGTCAAATGTATCCCAGTAGGACAGGTAATTAACTCTCTTCTCTGAAGGCTTTACACTCTCAGTGATAAAATGTAAAAGAATTCACTGCCTTTGTTGGTTTTCAAAATGCTTTGGGATTTAGGAAAAATGCCATAGTCCAGAAACAAACTCTTCATTGTCTCCCAATTCACTTCAAGTTTATTTAGAATTCTTAGGAATTATAGCCTCCCTTTGGTTTTCTCAATCTCTTAAGGAAGGGTTTTGTTTCATAATCATTACTTAGTACAGACACTCTAAAAACATCTTCCAACCATGCTAAAACAGGGATATGTGCCTAACTGGGATCCAAATAAGTACATCCAGAAGAACCAGCAAGTTCATTCACCATGTGAATTTTGTCCCTGAGGGCTCTTTGGCCTTTATAGTGAAGAGTTGGCCTGCAAAGCAGCATTAATCTTTACTTATGTGTCACATTTGTTGCTCACATTTTAAAATGTACTGAGGATATCCACATATAGAGCTAATTGTTAGTTTATCCTAAGATAAACTCCTTTGAAATAGCTTTAATGCAGGAGTGAATAAATTGCATGGTTTCTGTTTATCCTTATTGTAGGAGATTCAAGACTTCACAAAAGGTTGCAAGTTCAGCTTGCAAACCCCTACAAAAGCACCTGTTATCCTCAGTCCAGCTTTTCCAGCTGCCAAGGCCCAGCACTAAGGCTCAAGCCCCTCTGCCACCCTCTGTTGCACAGACCAACTGCCTGCTGGCTGCCGGCAGAGGAGACACCTTATGCAAGGCAAGTTTCTAAGACTTGGGACTAGAGCAGACTTTTAGAAGCAACTGTTAAACTGAAAAGGAAACTTGTTTTGTTTAGATGCAAATTTTGCCCAATTCAAGACAAGACTGCCTTGCATACCTATGCCTAAGTGCTTGAACTCAATTTACCGAAAATTTTCAGCCATGTTCTCCATTATGTGAGGAACAGACGCTCTTCCAATTACCTGCACCAGCTTGCAGGCAAATTGAAAACTAGTTTTCTACATATTCCCCTTATTTATTGCAAACTGAAGTCATTCCCCACAAAATTTGCAGGTAAAATATCTTTCTGACCACTTCATCCGTGCCCTCATCTTACCATGCACAACAAAGTCTGAAAAATGCCATCTGAATTCTTCAGAAGATGGATGTACTGACTTGAGATCACCGATTTCAGAAAACAATCACTGATAAGCTTGCATAGTGTCCTAATAGGACCACAAAATTTCCCCTCCAACGTTAATACAAACATTTTATTTATGGAGAGTATTTTATTTCTCCAAGCAACGTATCTCACAGTTTTGATCTGAGGCCTTTCCATCTTTTAGAACTCAAAATTTATTGTTACTGTAAGTAAACAGAAAGTCTATTTTAAGTGGCAAGTCAGAATCAATAGTATGCAATCTGACCTAAGACTGTCACCTCGAAGCATTTACCTCTAAGTCATAGTGAAGAACCCTTATATTCTTATCCCATATTAACACAGCCCAACCCAATATTAATGTCTTTGTTTGATGTAAGGTAGCAAAATCTTGAATGCTAGAAAAAAGCATAAGAGAAAAAAAAGAGTAGCTAATTTTTATCAGAAAGAATAGAGGTTTGAAAAACTCAATGGTACAGGAAAGAGGAAAATGAAGCAAGAAAATAGTGTTTAAAGAAAAGCCATTCTGGAATTTTTAAGTACTACAGGGACTGATTTATGCTATACTAACAACCACCCCAGCAATAATATTGCTACCAAGAAATAAAACCCTTTGACTACCATCAAACTTCCCCTCTCTCCCCCAACACTGAGTTTTGTAAGCAAGCATCAATCCGCTCGGTCGGGAAAATGCTCTCTGGGATATCTGAGACTTTCACCTCGGATGGATGCACCGAAACGCTCAATACCGAGTACCAGCACTCCTCTGGGAACAAAAACCTCGTACAAGGAAAGTAGCACGAAACTAGGAAACCAAACATTAGGAATGCCCAGGAAGCTTTATTATATTCCACTTGAAAAAAGGCGAACGACTGCACAGTCCGAGCCCAGAGGCAGGCATTTTTGCGAGGCTTCTCCCGATCAGTCCTTCGCGGGAACCACACAGGAGAGAGGGCCGGGCCCAGGAGGACGGAGGGTCAGGACTCGTCGGGCTTGTCGGCAGGCGGCCCGCAGGGCTGCAGCATCTTCTCCATCAGGTTGAAGCGGACGCGCGCCTTGCTCTCGTTCTCGGCGATGGCGAAGTAGTTGAGCAGGTCGAAGTGGCCCATGTAGGAGCAGTACGAGTCGCGGTGCTGGTTCACCAGCCACTCCCACTTGGTGGTGTCGGCGTGCCCCGTGCCGATGTACTTGGACTGCAGGTGTTCCAGCTGACTGTGGATGGTGTAGCGGTCCGTCATGGCGCGGCGGGCGGGCGGGCGGAGCGCGGGGTGGCGGGCAGTGCGGGATGGCGGGCAGTGCGGGATGGCGGGCGGAGCGCGGACGGGCCTGGGCGGCGCAGACGGGTCTCGGCGCCGGGATCTTTTCCGGCGGGCGCAGCAGCGCTTCCCGCCGCTTTTCCTGCCGCAGGGCCCGACGGGAGCGCGCCGGGAAGGGCCTGCCGGGAGTTGTAGTCTTCTTTCCACCCCGCCCGCGGGGGCGGGCTCTGGCATAACTAAAAAATATTCATATCGCAATGAAACAGTTTACTCCCGGTCCAATCACGTCACTTGGCTAATCCATAGTAAGGCAAATGGTAGTTACAAGGCCGGGGCGGGATCTGTAACACAGGGCCATTTTAAAGCACCTACGTGAGGGCTGAGGACTGAGTCCAGATGAAACTCCGTGTTCTGAGCACGGGTACGGGGCTGCGCCTCAGCCTGAGGCAGATGCTCAACTGAGCCTCGATGTAAAGCCTCCAGCCTCCCGTCAATTTGTAAAGCAAAGATACGGCTTTGATACTGATCAATTCACCTGGAATCCAAGGGGCGTGCACTGTCAAATCTGGCTATGAAATACCCACGTAGTGGATCATGGGGAACAACATCAAAAAGTCTCTCCTGCCAGGAGGTGTCAGAAAGCAGGAAAGCAATGCCCCGAGACTCACGCTTCAGGACACAGCTCAATCCCAGCTCCTGACACTGGCTCTTTATAAACCGCAACTCAGTGTTGCGTCCCAAATGAGCGACGTGGGAAGTCTGGCTCTGGAGAAGGAAAAATCTACCACAAAAACATCCAGGCGGTGCCAAGAGTAGCACGACACCTCGTTAGCCCTTTGCTTGGTGAGGGAGCAATACACCACCTTCTGTGGTCACTCTCACACAAGTCCACATAGAGAAGGGTTGAAGAGGGCACAGCATTTGCAGGTCCTCCCAAAATAAAGAGCTGGGTGAGGACATACAGCCGAGGAAGGTCCTGTACGTCCCATTCCTATTCCTTTGTAAATTGAAGAGCTCTGAGTTACACTTCCCTAGGCAGGCTGTGCAGCTAAGCAGGGTCAGGGGATTTAAGTCAAAATTAAATATAAATGTTGAAAAAAAAATTTTTACAGTGCAGCTAGTATTTTATCTGAATGTTAAACTCACAAGCAGATATAAACACCACCAAAAACATAACTTGTGTTGCTTGTTCTTTTGGTCAAAGTGAAGCTTGAAATAAATTTTATCATCCACCAAAATAGAAGTTTTTTCCCGTTCTGTTCAAAACCTTACATAATGTGAAGTTTAAAATGCATAAAATGATTCATTCTTTCATATGCTAGTAGTGTTTTTAATTATTTGTTTTAAAATAGGAAAGACACATTGCCAGAATTTTTTCAATAGGACACTGAGCCATTTCTTCCTGTCCTTGTAAATGCCCTGTAGTCAAAAAGAAATCCACAGAAATGTGTGAAAACCCAGATGATTCTATGCCCCTTGTTTAAAAGTAAGCACCTTATAAAACCAAGGCCATATAAAGCAATGTAAAAACAATGTTCTGAAGTGTCCTTAGCCTTCAGTGCAAAGAGCTAAATGAGGACTATATTTTTTATTTTCGTTATTTTTATGAGGATCTGTTGAGTCATTGCTGCCAAGGCTTACTAAGCTGGAAGCAGATTACACAGCTGGATACACCAGTTGGATTCTGCGGTTGCATTCAGACAGACCAGCAGAGGAAAAATAAACAAACACGACACTTCCGGAGTTTCTGTGTATGCTGGCATAGAGAAAGACAAAAAAAAGGACATATTCTCAACAAGGGAGAGCTTTCATTTCTTTTTTAAATGGCATCTTTCTAAAGAGTGGGATGGCAAGAAGAATGCTAGCTTTTAATAGATGTTCCATGCCAACACAGTGACACATAGAGTTGGTCTCACAGCTGTTTTGAAGTTAGCCTCTTGAAAACTCTAAACCAGGGGATGTATTGATTAAAATACTCAGTCTTTGGAGCAGAAAAGATTCCCTTTATCTGTCTCTTGCAGATGTTGCAGTTTCTAGGAGAAATAACTGCATTCAATTAAACAGGTGTAGGAGTTCTCGTTCAATCAAACAAACAAAAAACCAAACTAAAAACAAAAACCAAAACAAAACCAAAACAAACCACAAAAAAAAAAAAAAAACACCAACCAACCAAAACAATGAAATAACAAGAATAAAAACCCAACAAACCAAAAACAAACAACAAACCCAAACAAGCAAAACCCCCCAAACCTGAATGGGAAGTGTAAATCTGAAATTTTCAGCAAGTTTGTTAGTGGGCCAGATAAAAATGCTGCATTCAGGCATCCAGAGCTCTGGGAAAACACACCAAAGCTTCACTCTATATTGGCTTTGGTCAAAAACCTCTGCAACTGCCAGACAAGCTTACCAATATAAGGCAGAAAAAATAGGAAAAAAAATTTTAATTTCCAGCTGACAGGAAAGTGACAATTACTTACAACTAATTACTTAATTTCAATTTCACTTTAAAAAGAAAACGTTTCATCTGCTAGTTGTCAAGAATTATATTCAATTATATTCACTTTCTCTTCATTTGTTGTTCTACACAAAAATAAAATCTGTTGTTGGGTCTTCTTTTTCTGGTTAGGTCCATTTTGTACAAAATGAATGCCTGCACTAGGGGACTTTCATTTCAAGCTTAGGAATACTAAATGAGTGGGGGAAAGGGGATGCAGATATATATTGAGAGAATTATTGCTCAGTGGAAATATGCTTGTATGACTAGGATTCCTGAAAAAGTAGCATTTGGGGATATGTCAAGGTTTTTGTACTGAATACCATTTAATGTCATTATCAGAATATACAATAATGGATGCTTACTTACGGAAATCACATAAATGTGTTGATTTAAGTGCTGAAATTATCAACTCAGAGGGTAACACCGTATCCCTTCAACCGAGTTTCGAAAGGTGGGGACACCGGGAGGATGTAAGGGGCTGCGGAGGCCACTGGGTGTCAGGGTTGGACGTGCAAAAGTTCTTCCCTCAAAACGGAATGATTCTTTGCTCCTCCGAAATGTAGAGGAAAAGGGTAGAAGGGGCTGCTGGACCAAGAAAGAGTGTCTGTGGCTGCCCAGTGCAAGATATAACCAAATTTCTGAATTCCCTACTGACTCTTTGGGTGGAAGTGTGAAGACATAAATACCCAGCAAACAAGAGGATGTGACAATCACAATAGATAAACCCAACACACACACAGAAAGATGATAAAATGGGGAGGCATGGGTTTTGGTTTTTTCGGGTTTTTGGGTTTTTTTGTTTGGTTGGTTGGGGGTTTTTTTCCGCCCAGAAATTCCTCTATTCTTCACTATATTGATTTATCCTACAAATACAGTGAGGAAAAAAAATTGAGATTGCATTAGCCTGGCAAGAATGGTGCTGGAAATTAAATAATGATAAAAATCCATTGTCTATGTGGTATGTGATAGATTATTTTTTTTAAGAATATATTTCATTAAAAATATGTTGCTTCTGCTAAAACAGGTTTCTTAGATCATTATTTGCAGAGGTCACATTACCACTCAGCAATTTTAGGCTGGAAAAGTTACATTTTTCTAATTGCATATTTTAAGGTTTTTTTCAGATTTCCCATGCTATCGCATGAACTGGAATGCAGTTCCTCAAATGCTGTTATAGCCTATGAACATTATCAGCCTCAGAAAACCCTTATTTTGGCCCTGTAAGAGGTGGAAGACAATTTTGCTGTTTTTCTCAAAGATCCTGTAAAAAATCTTTTCTTACAAACAAGCCTCTTTCCCCAGCTTGTTTTGTGTAAACTCCTCTGATTTCTTACTTTGCCTTGAAGTCAGAATCATGATTTTGCTACAGGGTAAGATTATGCCTCTGGGACATATTCTGCTTCTGGGACAGAATCCTTGCAAGCATGGCTAAGTTTCAAACTTTCTTCCACTATTAGAAACTATGTTTTGTTGCTGCTTTGATTTTATAATGCACAAATACTTGTTGGAGTCCAGGGCACAGGGAAAACCCCTCAAACTGCCCTGGGGGGTCCGGGACCCCAGGAAAGGATTGCCTTTGACCTTAGCCCATGGGAAAAAAATGCCAACATTTATGGAGAAAAAAAGAAAAACAAAAATTTAAATTAGATAGTAGTTTAGTTTGTCACAGAGTGAAAATTTGTGGTTTTGGGTTTTTAGAATGGAAATAGATAGAGGCAAGATGGAGAATTTTGGGCGGTGTCCTAAGTTCTTCTTCTTCTTCTTTGACTCCATCTTCTGCTGTGACGGTGGCACAAGCCACTGGTAGAATGTAGGTGATGTAGAGAATTACGTGTTTAGAATTAGTAGTAATTATGGGTACAAAATTGTAAATATAGTACGTTTCAAGAGTTAATTGGGTTAGAAACCTTTAAGAGACCTTGGGCACCAGGTCTCGTGTTCTCGGCAGCAGCGTCTTTCAACGTGCTAAGCCTGGTGTTAGGCAGTACACTGACCTTTGGATAAAAAACTTAATAAACATCTTTCATGACTGAGCTGCGAGATCGGCTCCTCTTTCTAACTCTGGCACGGGACTTTGAAAAGGAAAAAAAAACTAATTAGGGGAATCTTGGACTCAAAATCCAAGAATACTCCAACATCTGGAGGCTCTTTTAGGGCTGTATGGCTGATTCTTTGCCAAAGCTACAGATTGGAAGAATGTGTAGTAAAATCATCATGAAAGAAGAAATACTGTGTATCCTACTATTGAAGGCATACACTTTATGCTGCTCTGTATCAAGGTAATCAATCATGTCATCTTGAATCAGACTGCAGCTGGGGATATTCACTGCTGGAGTCAAACTGAGGAGACCTGTGACCTGCACTAATGGTGTCTTGCCTAGGAGCAGCTTCAGGCTCACGGAGACTGTGCCTTGTATCTTCACACACCAGCAGTTGCTTGTGGATATCACTGTGATGCTCTAGACCTTCTGTATGGGTCTGAATAACATCTGTGTGCCTTAGGTGCACAGCACAACTGAATTAGCTTGGGTTAGGTACCGCTGGGAATTTCCTAGCAAGGTGCAGGAGCACCCTAAACGCAGAGAGGCAGTAGGGGTCACTAGCACAGCGCTTACAGAGGAAACACTGAAATAATGTGGTGATCTGAGGAATGTGGTGTGGAGGGAGATGGGGCACAAGGGAGGCCTGGTAGAGGCAGCTCTCACTTGCTGTTTAGAGGGAAGTTCTTTATTCCAAAACCACCACTTTGAAAATAAAAGCCTGCCCGCTAATGTGATTAGTTATCTCTTCAGGCTAAAAATAGAGCCAGTAATAGTCTGCCAGGTGAATTTAAATTACTTGTGTCCATACATGTTTTTCTAATGGCAAAGGCTTGTTCTTGTCACGCATTTGGAAATAAAATGAAGTAATAAGAGTAAACACAACAAAACTGGGGAAGACTACAGGAGTATCCAAGAAGCAGCTGTATTCTGCCCATTTTCTTTGCATGTCTTTTCTTCATTCACTCCTGATAAAGTGCCACAGCTAATACAGCTATTAATTGTGTTCAATAAGGTATACAAAAGGAGCAGTGATGAAAGGTACATCTTTAATTAGGTCAATATTCTGAATATTAGAAACGTACACAAATTTAAATTAGAGAAATTGATTTGGCCATTGAGTAGCTCTGTGTATCATATCACTGTAAGCTTTTTGTGTGCAAGAAGGAGTAAGAACACAGGAAGTTACTTTCCTTTTTTTAAGTCTGACTTGAAGATGCTTAATGCAGCTGTTTCTTTTTTTATGTGCCACATAATTATCGTGTTTTAAAAATACTGATTTCTTCAGAACAGTACTTAAAAGTGTTCTGTACAGAGAAGCCTATCTGTAGCCAGCCTTTTCTCTCTCCAGCTTTCCCCATCACACATAGTGCACAAGTATTCATCATTTCACCTCCTTCTCTGCAGTAAGCGCAGAGGACATTGGTGTCATCACCCTTATCTAGACAAAAAAATCCATCATCTGTATTGTGCACAAGGGCAGCTCATCTGTTACTGTACAGCAAGTCAGTTCATAAAAGTAAAAAATAAGAGCAGGAGAAGCATGGACCCATTGATATTAATGAGTCATCAGCTTGCCTATTTGGTGTGTGTTGTACTAATTCATGTTGTGAAATTTCAGACAGTGGATTGCTCGTGGGACAAACAGCAAAGGAGAGAGGGGGCAGTAATGGATATTCAGGATATTAGTATCACTGCAGGTGGAAAGAGATAACTGTCCCTTCCATGTGTCTCTAGGAAATGGCACACCAGTCACCACCAGTTCACCAAAGAATTATAGAATCAGGTTTAAGACTATAGAATCAAGTTTAAGTTTCAGTTTAAGGCCTTTTCCCCTTGTCCTATCACTACACACCCTGCTAAAAAGTCCATCCCCAGCCTTCTTGTAAGTCCCCTTCAGGTACTGGAAGGCTGCTATATAAACAACTTGTTTCTCAACCTGGGTTGGGAACTTCCTCATTTGAAATAAGAAATGTACATAAGCCTCTTGCATTTACTGAGAAAGCAAAGCTCTCACTAATAAGATGATGCAACATATCTCACTTTCAGCTTTATCAAAGTATCAGAAAAACTTACCGAAGTATTGCTGTTTATTACTTTTAAGGTGAATAGAACATAATTTTCCACAACACCAGGCACTGCAGACAAATTAATATGTGCAAATCACAAATCTTAGTAACTCATAATAAATGTCTTTTTGATTGCTAGTTTCATTGTTGGAAATGTCTTATTCATCTTAAGCTGAAAATTGCTTAAATGAGAAGATCCTCAAAATAAAAAATAAACCCAGAGTGTAGAGACTTGGGGAAGAATAAGCCACTGGAAGCAAGGCATTTATAGTCAGGACTGGGTAATGTTAGTAATGTATGATAATAACCATCCCATCTATACATTTTGGAATGTGATTTGAGAGCTTGAAAGAGAATTGCTGATTTTGCAAAGCAAAGATTCAAAGAGTACAGCAAAAAGGTGCTATCTCTATAGACTGTAACATCTCTTCCCACCTCCTCAGCACCATGCAGACTAAGAAACCTTGAAACCAACAAAAACCAGAAACTACTTGACAAAAAATCACCCAAACCTGGACATTTTTAAGTAAGCTTTCAAAAATGTGATTTCTTTTGCTGTTGTTTTTAAGTAGCATGCGTTGTTTGCTCTCTTTTTTTTTTCCTTTTTGCATTTTGAGCTTCTGTATTTCACTTTGTATTTGCTCTTCTCCATAAATGTTTGAAAGTATTTATTTTTATGATGTTTGAAGGTACTTAATTTTAGAAGATTAGAGCTGAAATGTTCACATACTTGTTTGCAGGGAAGGAAGCTTTAAGAAAAGCGCTGTGAAAACTGCTGGCACCGGGGCTGTACTCTAGAGCCCCAACAGGATGTGTGTCAATCGTGTCGAGGGCGGCTGATGCATCTCTCAGAATAGCTGCTGTGAAGCACAGATGATTTGGTATTCACATACAGCTGTGTATTGCAGCCCATTTGTGGAACAGCCTTCACTATGAAATGCAGATATTTGAAAACCATAACTGTCCATTCCCTTTTCTCCATCTTTTTCAGCCTTTTGTAACTTAAGAATGAGCTCCTCCTCTTGGCTAAGGCGTTCTCCTACAGTGTTTGCACTCACCCAATTGGGCCTTGTTCACAGCCTCGTGGTGCTATTGTTACATCAACTATCGTGGCTGTTTGTGATATTCACCTCTGGGCATAAAGACACCTGGTTTTGAATAGGATTCATGGGATATATTTCAACAGTCAGAGAAAGAGAAGTGCAGTCTATCCAGTGGGTTCTTCACTTTAAGCTCCAAATGCAGTCTAGATGTTCTGCCAGTAGATTTGAGAACTTAGACTTATATTAGGTGTTTCAAGTCCTAAGACCATTGGCAGCAGTCATTCATACTTGGCACCTCGAAAGGATCAAGCCTGAAGGGTAAGGAAAGCCTATTATTAGTGCCAGCAAAAAGTCAGCATTCAAGGAACAGGTTGGGGCAGAGATTCCCAAAGCAATGTATGCATGAACCTGTGACTGCCTGTAGCTGTCATAGCTTCTCAACATGTCACACTCAAACATGTAGGAAATTATTTGCAAACCTTGAAAGAAAAGTCAAAGACAATTAAAGGAATTAATTCTCAACTACATTTGCGATTACAGCAAGTTGTCAGGTGATTTTTATTAAGGTAAGGGATTAATGCACAACAGAAAACACTATCAAAAAAAATAAAATTTAATCTCTTTTAGCTAAAGGACAATGAATATCGGTCAGCTTTTCTCTCCCCCATTCAATGAGTTCCTTGTATGAAGATGAGCTGTAGATTATTCTCCTATAAAATATGTTTATTCTATCTCATATAGGTAATAAACCTCCACAATCTTTTCCTTACTGTGGCTCACTGCTGAATTTATCAGTGTGAAAAGAGCTGCTCTGAGTGACTCAGCTGCAGAACTGCTTTGTCTTCTCATTGGAGAACAGACTTGTGTAGCTGCTGAGTCACAAACTGGCTTGCATAACTGGAAGGGTAAAACAAGCTTGTCAGTGACTCAGTTTGTAATTTGATCCTCCTCTCATTCCCAAGTACACATGCACCTGTATTTTGAAACTGTTGGGATCATTAATTACAGTTTGAATCATTTCAGTGGTACCCATGGAATGTGTCCTTCCAACACACTCTGCCGTTCAGTTCCCACATAATCCCTGGGATGCGGCCAAGTGCTTCTTCCTTCACACAGAGGGGGAAAATTATCTGTGTTTTCCTTCACTACTAAAACCAATCACCATTATGATCCTAACAGGTCTTCCAGTGGAGCTTAAATCAAAAAAACAGCATCTGTACTTTTCACCTTTTTTGAGGGACTATTTTTACTCAATTTTAAAGACTATTTTCGTAGTAAATTAGGTTTAGGAAATAAGGTGGATCTTTAATGTGTGTGTAGAATTCCAAAATGTTGGCAGAGAAATCATAAGCCAAAATCTTCCTACATGTGTGGGTACGTTATTTTGACTTGATGTTTGTGGAAGAAGAAAATGGCCTTTTAGCTAAGAATATCTTATGCTCAGGAGGAATTAGAAAAACCTTTGCATTGAGAGTTGTTTGTCTGATGTGCTATCAGCCAGAGAAACAGAAGCATGTAACTGTGATTTAAAAAAAGCTAGCCTTAAATCTAGATAAAAAAAGAAAACAAAACATTGAGCACAGTCATCTACTTTATGGAAGTCATTATTTCCTTTATGAAACATTTTAGAAAGTGCAGTAGCCTTTCTTCTGAGAACTGTATTGTATCCTACAAGTACTAACTCTTGATGGCCATACTAAGAAAGGAAAATACTGTCCTAATCAAATAGACGTGGATGTTGACACAGGCACTGGAATCCCAGGCCAGAAGCCCCACACTGATCTGGTGTCAGAGCAGACTCCTTGGTGGTACTGCACTGTGCCTGTCATCCAGCTCTGCTCCAGCTCTCCATGAAGGTTTTTCACTGACTCGGCTCAGCAGAGCACAGCACATCACCTCTAGGTGAGACTTGTTTATGACTGTAATAGTTTGATTTAGGTAAATGAGACCTTTGGAAAATTTTATTGTTAGTTAAGTTTCTGTTTCCTCCTACAAACTCAAGCAGAGTCTGAGCTGAGCCCACACTCACACTGACACATTTCTCACCCTTCTCACATTGTGCCGAGGAGCTCCTCTGAAAGCTGCATTTTGATTTGTATGCACTCACAGTCATATCATTAAATACAAAAAGCTCTACCATTTTGTAGAAAAGATGAAAATTTCCACATTTTTACCCAAATCAAATGAAATTCTGTTTGCCCAGGATGAGCTGGAGGGAGGTGAGGATGAATCTGAATACACTTTTAAATTGCTTCGACCAATATGTTCCATGCAAACAACAACTTGTGCATTGACCCAATGATACCTTTTCAGCTGTTTGAATGCTTGAATGCAGCCTTCATCTCAGAATCCTACAGCTATCTGAAGATACAGGTCACCTTCAACCTCTTTTTAGTTTTCTCCTGAATGGTATTAATGACTTGTAAAAGAAATAGCCTTTGAGTTAGACAGGCCTTTGGTAGTAGGTTTTTTCTAAGAAAAGTACTCTTATAAAGGTACACTAGCACAAAACATTCCTTACAGATGTGTGGTGCTATTGGGTTTGAATTACTCTGCTGGTATCTGGGTGTGAACCCCTACTTCCTCAAGGTTTGGGGCATCAGAGTTGGGATTCTTGGATCAGCTCATTAGGAAGACGAGACACTAACAAGTCTGGTTGTGATTTGCAGTTGTGTAAATATCTGAGTTCTGGGAGCTTGTTCATGCTTGTCTCTAGGATCTGGGAAGGATTTCATTAAAAAAAATAAATGTTTTAACTGCCAAAGGCAGCTGCCAGAGCATTTATAAAATTAATTTCATTTTGTTTTCTGGAACTTGTCTTAAGAGCATTGGCTAGAGGACACATTTGGTCCATTCACTCAGCTGGATACATGATCCTTATGAATTCATAGGATGGTTTAGGTTGGAAGGGACCTTAAAAATCATTCAGTTCTACCCCACCAGCCATGGGCAGGGACAGCTTTCATTACATCAGGTTGCTCAAAGCCCCATCCAACCAGGTCCAACCCATCCAACAGTTCCAGGGATAGGACATCCACAACTTCTCTGGGCAACCTGTTCCAGTGCCCCACCACCCTCAGAGCAAAGAATTTATTCTAAATATCTAATCTAAACCTGCACTCTTTCAGATTAAAGCCATTTCCTCTTTTCCTATCACTACATATCCTTACAAAAAGTTTGATTCTCCTCTATACCAGAAACAAAACAACCCACTGTCTATCCTCCATGTTATGCTTCCTGTAGTTTATAATATTGGCCTTGTCTCATTTGATGCCACGTTCAAGCTTCCACTGACTTCACTGAAAGCAGAATTTGGCAATTAATTTTAACTGGTATGGACTGGTTAAATATCACACAGTTTTTTCCACGTCATCTAAAAACATTCACACATAAGAAAATACTGAAGGGAGAGAATTATTTAAGTAGAAAGATGGATGTACAGAGGCATAAGCCTTTAGAGAAACAAAATATCTGTAAGAAAAAAGCAGAGGCATGAAAAGACACGTAATCTTTTCATGAAAAGAGAGAACTAGCACTCAGGGGATTTGGATGCAACTTCTAGTTAGATCAAGACTTGCTGTACACCTCTAGGCATTTTGACACTTTCTCTGATTTCTTTCCCATCTATAATACATGGGTAGCAATACACACAGCAGTATTTTAAAGTAATTGCTTGCAAATTGGTTTAGAGAACCTGAAGTGGAGCATAGTTTATAAATGTAATGCAGTATTATTATCGTTGTCACATAAAAACCTAGCTTAGTCCATCAATTTAATTGTCACCAAAGCCACATGGATGGCAGGGCTTCTAATGTTACTTGGAAATTCATCTTTCGAGTCTAATGTTATCCTTCAACAACTGGCACATCTATCTCCTTTCATCTTCACGGAATAAGATTCTGAACATTTCCATGTAGTACATGTTTGAAGACTGATGGGCATATTATCGGGTGTGTAAGAGAATTTGGAGTGCTTTTCAGCATCTAATCAATCCCTCTTATCACTTTAAATATACTGCAAACACGTGTTACACTGTGACACTACCTGCTACAGTGCTTTGACCAAGTCACGGAGAGCCTGGGTACACCTCAGCACCTACTAATCCCATAAGAGTTTGGCAATGCTCCCTGTCAGGCCCTCAGCTGGTGCCAGGAGAGCCTGTTTTATGTCTTGCACTGACAGATAGCATGGGGAGATTGCTCTACCCAGACAGCTGAATGAAGACAGAGTTGTTTCCAAAGCAAGCTGCAAATGCTATAACTGCAGATACATATCACTGGAAATAAGAAATCTTGGGAAAATAAGTGCACTGGATCAGTAGCCAAGAAATGTAGGTGTGTTGCTGTGAGAACGTTGCCTGTGAAGAGCTGGCTTTGCTGCAGCAGCTAATGAGCCTACCTCAGACACTGTTCATGCACTAACAGGCGCTGCACGGGCAGCCTGGCTGTTCTTGCACTGCCGTATGTAGGATGTGGGATTTAAGGGGCTTCCCTATTTAGAGGGATCTTTCAGCACCAAGACCTGGCCTCTACAGCTGTGAATTTTGGACCACATTAGAATCACAGGTTAGAAGAGACATCAGGTGGTAATTTTGTCTAATTGCCTGCTCCAATCTCTCCAATCTCTCAGAGTTAACATTGATCTCTGTGCTTTGGCCAGATGGATCTTGAAAATCTCCAAGAATGGAGATTCCACAGTTTCTTTGGGCAATCCTCTGTTCAAGTGCTTCATTGCCCTCATAATGTGGATTTTTCCTTTATTTCCTATTGGAACTTTATCCCAATTTATGAGCATTGTTTCTCATTCTCCTGCCATACACTTGGGTTGTATCAGTAATCTCTTCAGTGTTAGAACCTCTAAATCTTTTCTTTTCTGGGCTAAACAAACCCAGTTCCTTCAGCCTCTCCCTACAGGTCACACACTCCAAACCTGTGACCATCTTGGTGGCTCTGCTGGACTCACTCAAGTTTGCCTACATCCTCCTCATACCGAGAATCCCAGATCTGCTGACTTTCTTACAGAAATCAAGGAAAGAGAGCAAGAACTCTTCCTATAACGTATTTTCAAGCCATGCAGTTCTATAGCAGTAGGGAGGGTCATTTATCTGCTTGCTCTTTCCCCAGGGTAAGGAAAGCATAAGGCAGTAGAGAGAACATTACTCAGGTTTCCAAAGCTCACATCTATATGTTCTTACTGACCAGAGTAGCCCCACAGATTGGCTGTGATTTTGAATTGCAAAAGTAGTTATGATCTTCTCTGTGAACCATTAGGGGCTAAATCCTATGTCAAGAATCCAGTCAGAGGGAGACAGAGGACTGACACCATATGGTAACAGAATAATCTTAAGAAAACTGTACATTCCAAGATGGGTGGAGGTGGAAATTTAGGGAATCTGCCATCCTAGTGTGTCTTTTGCCCACCCCTCCTCCATGTTTCCTACTGGGTTTAAATGGCATGCACGGCATCAATTGAATGAGTGACCTGAACCCTTTGAGGAATGAAGGGGGAGAAAAAGTCTCTAAAGAGGGTTATCTTAGAGGTAATTTATTTAACTGTCACTAAAGTTGCAGATATGGCAAGATTTCAATCATCACTTGGAAAATATTCTTGCATGTCACAAAATAGAAACATTTTTCATCATAAATTAACGTGCCTATCTCCTGTCATCTTCGGATAGTGAGCATGTGGAAATTTTATATGCAGGTGTTCAGTGCTATTTGGAATGAAGTAAACTTCTCTAGATGTATTCTAGATGTAGCAGTGATTATTGGTGAACTTTAAATTTGCTGTTGGATATTAGTCACAATGTAAAAAATATTTTATATTACATATTATATTAATTTTTCTTTAGTATATTAATTTTTAATCTGTTATTGAATTATTTTGTTAAGTTATACTTCAATTTAAATTCACACCAAATTTGTACTCACAGCAATTGTATATGCTGTAGTTAACATTAGACAGTTTTTAAAATTATTATTTAGGTAGGATGCTCCCTTGCATAATTAAATAATAGTTGGGTTTTCTTTCATTTATCATGTTGTAAAAATTTATTCTGTAAGATGGAAACTGTGTTTAACATCCTTGTAACATACAGGTGTAACACTGCCAGTGTCACCTACCAGGTTCGCAGTGCAATAATGGTTCCAAGCCATGTGGCGTAAGAAGCGTGGAGCATTGTTTTCTGTGCTTGTTGTTCTGTGTGGTATTTCTGGGGGAGACTGCCTGCTGACCTTAGCCAAGAAGCAAGGTTTATGTTGGTAGGCACGGTACAAAGACATAAGACATAGCAGATGATGGATGTTTCCAGAAGCAATTTTCTTCTGGGGGGGGAAAAATAAAAATTTTAAAAAAAAAAAAGTGTGAATTAACTTCTCAGGATTAAAAGAACAGTACCAGATTTACCATATAATATTTTTAGTATGATATTAATAGATTTTCTGTAATCTGTTAAAAATCTTACTATATCATTGCAGCTGTGTATTATCTTAATAAAAAAATTCCCACTTCCAGCATTTGGCTTGAAATTTGGAGAACTGATTTACCCCTCTGAAGATGTAGTCTTATGCTTTTTGTGTATTTTAATATTTGTATTTCTACAGACATATAAAATATATAAATTTTCTGTAAATATCTTTGATATGTGCCAATAAGACACATGAGGCTAAAATGAGTTTCAGGAAGTCATCTGATCCATTCTCTACCTCAATTTAAAATCAGCCATACTTGAATTGTTCCTAGTAGATACTCATCCATCTTAACAAGAGGCACAGTCTAGGCTAGGTTGCATTGCTGAAGCTGAGAGTACAAGGAAGAAATAAGAACTGAGCCTGTATGCACAACACTGTCCTCCTTTTCTGCCATAGCAGTACACAACCCACACAGAGATGTAATTTGTAAAGTGTATATGTATGTGTATATGCATATATTTTATGTATATATATGTGTAAAACCCATTTACAGACCAAATAATTCTCTAGATTGACAAATTGGAAGGCTGTGTGCACTGGTTTTGGTTCATTTGTTGGGACTTCCACATCACTTTGCTTACTCAGTTATGAACTTGGCAAATGCAAAAGGCCAGAATCTGATGTTTTGAGAGATCCAGAAGTTAAAGGATATGTTTAACAGGGCCAGTGCCCAGCTCCATCCTAATGGATGCACACTAAATTAATTGGTAGCTAATAGCTGCTGCTCATGGAAAGATGACTGCACCCCTTGGCTGCCGCGGAGTCTCTCTCTCATCTGGTGCTGCCTCTGAGCACTGAGTGAGTTAGAGAGAGCTGGAAGCACCTGGGACTCACCCAAAAGATGTCCAGAAGATTTGGGCAGGTTTGATCTTTCTGTGAGTAACCACCAAGGCAGCGGCATCCATCAAACGCTGTCAGCTGTATAAAAGCAGTGCAGGTACTCAGCTGCCCCTCTGCCTTACTCCTCATGTACAGAGGCTTCACGTACCGAGGTACTCCCTGGCTGGGGTAAATGGGAGGAGACCCGCGGGCTCCCGTGGTGTTACTGTGCAGCTGCTCAGTGCCCCCTGTATTTCCTCTCCTTGCATTTTGCATTTCTTAACTACGAGGCTTGAAGTGCAGCCGGGAGCAGCTGCCTCTCAGAATCCTGGGATACTTGCCACAGCCGTCAGACAGGTTTTAAAGATAAAATATAAGCCTTCACTTTTCTCAGATAAGTTTTGCAAGGTGTTTGACAAATATCCTTTGACAAGTACTATTAATTTTTAGGGCCTTTTNTTTTTTTTTAAGCTAAGACATGTAAACATCAGCAGTAACTTTGTTTCACTCCAAAGAAATAGATCATGGTGTTACTGTGTCACATACAGTGACACAGTATTTGCTTAGATGCCATGTGACTTGCCATTTACAGAGGATTCCAGGCAGCAAAGGGTCATTACTGGGATGTGAAATTAATTGCTCCCTGGTTGTGTGTTCTCATTTAAATAATCAAAAATAATTCTTCCCTCACCTTCAACTACAAAAAGCTTTTCTTTTTCTTCTCAGATCCATAGCATGACACTACCATGCTACCCTTGGGAAGGTCTACCACAAGATATTTAGATCTAGCCACAAACCTGAAAGGTTTCCACATGTGCAGCATGCCTTCAGAAGAAGGTAGTCTGCAAGGCACAGGAACTCCCTGTGCACTTTGGGCAGGCTCCCCACCACTTTCTGGATGTTACACTGCTTGTTGAAAAGCACTGGCAGCATGAATAAGGTGATCCATCAACATGGCTGTACAGAATTTATGTTCACACAGTTCTAGGATAGAATTGTTTTATTTCATCAAAACTTGGTGAGTTTTAGAAAACAACACCTTTTCTATGAATGACTAATGTGAAAAGGATGCTCCAAAAAAAGCTCTTTGTGAAGGTCTATTTACTTTTTGCCTCACCCTTCTAAGCCATCTCAGGCTTTTAACCTCTGGGGGAAAAAAACCTGCTCACCAGATACTTCTGCCTTCATACCTAAAATACAGCCTGGCCATTTTCTGCTCAGAGAGTAGTGATGAGGGAAAAATAGCACATGTAGTTTTTGGCAATATGAACTTGCCCTAGAATCTGCTGTTACTGAGACTATACCCAAATCTGAGTGCCTGCTATGTGCCTTCCTTCCCTTGCTTTTTTTATCCCTATTGAATGACATAAAGATGTCTTTGTCTCTGCTCTGCAGGTTGCAAAGTGCCCCTTGTACTGTAGAAGTTAACTGATCTCAGTCTATGGGCATGCAAATGTGCAGGAGAAATGCCTCACTCCTGTCTGATAACAGGAGTTAGAATATACACCTTCCTGAAGTACAGGAACAGGGTTAGGTAAAGCTTCTCATTAGGCCAGCTGATGTGACAGGAACTTTATAAACACGAGCTATGCTCTTGCATTCAAAAGCTGTGACAGCAGCAGAGAAATCCAGTGGCTTACCTGACAATCAACCAAGCCTTCAGTTCCCAGAAATCAGTATTAGTATTATTCCATTGGCTCCAGTTAACTATGTTTGTTTACATCCACCGTGTGAAAGCATTTTGACTTTGTTCATTTATTAGTTACTAGTTTAATAAAATATGCTGGCATCTGCCATCATCTCTGAAGTCAACAGAATTCCCAGGGCTACTTCCTGTGCATCCAATCTGGCATTTGATACAGTCCTAACTAGATTAGGAACTTGTGTATGGGTAATGAACTTTCAGAGCCATACATGAGTGCCAAGTTGTGGTTCACAAGGAATTCAGGGGCAATACACCCAGAGCTGGCTTCACATGCCTTTGGGGCATAATTGGAGAAGAATGTTAAATCCTTTCCTAAATAAGCCCTGGCACAGACCATCCATCCTCTGACTCCACAGCAATTACATCTGCACAGCTTTCAGCACTCCATCTTTTTGTAGCAGTCTTCTTCCTTCCTAATGAAGGGGAGAAAAGGAAAGCCAAAAGAAAAACACCTGCAGGGCTCAATACCTAGAGCATTATGCTATCTCTATGTAAATCCAAATATCTCCATGGGCTTCAACAAGGAATGAAGGTGGATTTAGCCACCTGTAATGATACTTGGCTTCTGAATTCTTTTCAGCACTCGATTCCTCATGCAGCCAAGGAGGATCTCTTTACATCAGCAACATTTATCGATGGAGCTGTTCTGCAACATCAGTAGCTTTTGTGAGAGGTTACAATGAAATGTGAAAAGACAGAGCAGGAATGTTGGACCTTTTTCAAGCTGGAAGTATTACAGCTGAAGACTCAGTTTCTCCGGTAAATTAATATAGTGAAAGAATTTTCTAGCATCAGTCTTTTGGTGTCTTCCTTCAACTCACCTTGGTAATTGATAAATCATGTACTGCCAGAATGGCTTTACTGATCCATGAGGTTAAAAAGAAAAAAGTTAATTGTCCAGGACCATGAATCATTACTTTGATTGAGTCAATATGAGCTAGATTTTACCAAATCTGATTCTAGCTTAGAAGAGGCTCATGTGTATTGCATATCCTGAAAAGCATAAATGAATTTTATGTGTCTGAGAACTGGCTCTAGGATACACAACTGATCTGGTAGCAATTTGCTCTGTTTTTAGCTAAAAGTTTCACAAGTGTCAATTATTACAGATTGATGTATTATAACTTCATAGTGCAACTACTACAGATGTTCTGGGTACAAACTGGTTTTATAGAGATGGGTAACCTCCAGAAAAACAGGGATCTGTATGTCACCAGTATGTAAGTTACCCAGTGAAACTGCTCTTCCAAAAAATGACATTACCCAGAGTTCCCAGATGCCCTGAGGTGTTGCTTAGTGATAGCAAAGAGAAATCTACATCTCCACATAATTTCTAATTTCTTGGGCTGTGGAAGAAACCAAATTTTCCTGATTGGAAATGTCTTTAGAAGCATCACATACCAGAGCATGATGAGTCTCCCTCATGCAGTGAATTGTCCTTAAAATATGACACATCCTCACAGCACTTTAACATACATGAGAGTCCAATTTGTTTATATATTACTTTTCACTACACCTTTGTGAGAGCTGAAAGTAATTAAGTCTATGCTCTTTCTAGAGATGAGAGAACTGGAAGCAAAACCTGGCTCATTCAAAGCAATCACTCAAGACCTAGGTCAGGATTATAAGACTTTAAGGAAAAAAAATGCAACAGCTCTTCAGGAAAAAGAAAAAAGAACTGAAAAGGAGGCTTACTGTCTGCAGATGTATTGTACATTTATGTTGCCCAAACTCCTTTACTAACTTGTTGCCATCCCAATATATTGATCCCAATACTAATGAGTTCTGCCTTTATCTATGTAAACTGAGTATTTACTTTCACCGGTAAACTACAAAATATTTCTCTTATAATATGAGACAGCAGGAAGTGAAAAAACATTATGATGCTACTTTTGTAGCTTGGTATGTAATGCTGCTCAGGAGAATAAAATTACAAGACTGAAAATTCCTTATCTCTTATTTTGGAAAATCACTTTCCTGTGTCTAATCGTTTCCATTATTAATCACTGCTGTTCATGTTATTTCAGAAGAGATTGAAATGAGCGTAACAACACAAAACAAGTGTCTCTGGTATATATGATGACAGAACAATCTTTTCATATGACTCATCTGGTTTTGTTTCTCATAACACCATGCAAATGGGCACTCAAGATCTTCAGGATACTTGTTTGACAAAGGTGATTTTTTTTAGCTACCTATTTGTGTAGTTTAATTAGCGAGGTTTTTATGAGAGTTTTGAACCTTCTTTAACCTCTTCTAATCCAGGTAGCAAAATCTGTAGAAATAATAAATTTCTCTCATTCTCCATTCATTTCTTAGATGACTAGTATTTTAACAATACTGCTGCCTTGCCTGCTACTCAGCTACTGAAATTTTTACTGAAGTTTCTCCCAAAGCAGGAGAGACTTGACAGTCATCTCTTTGGTCTTCCATATCCTACTGATGAATTATAGAGAAGATACCAGATATCTGTAGATGAGCATTTTGCTCTTGACAGGATCATCAGACACATCAGTCAATGCACCCATAGCTTTACCTGTGCTGCAACAACAGCAGGATAATTTGTAATTGTTGATCCAAGCCACACAAAGCAGCCTGTACTTTTGATTACCCATGACATTACATTAACACCCAGCTCTATTTTCAGCTCCACTTCCATTAACAACACCAAACAACACTAAAGGCCCATTTGCTTTCTGGGCCCAGTGGCAAGGAGAAAACCGCCTGCCCACGTGTGGGGATGCTGCAGCTGGTCTCACAAAGCAGCAGCCTGGAAGAGAAAACCCACTCACAATTCAGTGCCTTCAGGTAGTTTTAGGGAACTAGTGAGACCCACACACCTAAATTTGTCTCCAGCATCAAGGTCTAAGAGAAAAATCCCAGCAAAGTGCCCAGTGCAGTCCTGGATTTGTCAAGGTAAAAGAGCTTTTCTGTCAGATATATTTTAAACTGACTTTTAACCATGAAACCTCAAATATTTTCCTTTTACTTACATTTTTTTTCCTGACACAAAACCAGCATAGAAAATAAGGTTGGAGGAAGGTTCCTACATCTCTGTAATTGTCTCCATCATGACAGAATTTGTTCTCAGTCACCCAGGGTGGGATTGAGGCAATGTAAGAAATTTTGGAGCCTTATAACTGATGACTGCTTAAGAAATCGCAGTTGCTCTTTCAGCTACTTCTCAGCACCAACAAAAAAGTAACTTCTAAATTTTTAGTAAATTTAAAGTAAATTTTAAAAATTTCAGATTATATTCAAGTTTTGTGATGAAAAGCAGAAAAAAGTACATGTCCAAGAATTTCAAGAAAAGCAAAAACTTCCCATCTCAGAAAGACTTAACAACCTCTATAACTACTTGTGTGGCTAATTAATGTGTAAGATTAGCAGATATTGTAACATCAGTGTTTCATTAGGGTTTTTTTCAGTTAGAATGATGGGGAAGGTGTTGGGGTTTTTTCCCTCAGGAAACAACGCAAAAAAAAAAAACTTAATTTGACCCATACTCTGAAGCATGAAACGAGGAGTACATCTTCCTTACACTAAGCAGCGGCAATTTGAATTACAGAATCACAGAGTCGGAAAGCCCCCGCTTGCCGGCGGGGAGGCGAAGACAAGAAAGGTCAAGGGGGACGTCCACAGGGACGATGGCGAAGAAACGGGCCAGCTCACAGCGCCCACGCTTCCCGGCACCCACGGGGCGGACTTTCCCCGCGCTGGGCAGCGACGGCAGCCGCACATCTTTCCACAGGGTCGGGAGGGGCGGCCCAAGAGGGGGCGGGGAGCCGCCATGCAAATCAGCCCCTCACAGCCAATAGGCAGGCGAGCCGGACGGAGGGGCGGGCTGTTCCGCAGGATGAGCGCTGGACTCGACGGCGCGGGCGGTGCGGCTGGACCGGCACCTCGGGAGCGGCATCGGCACCTCGGGGGCTACACCGGCATCTCAGGGAGCGACACAGGCACCTCGGGGACCGGCGCGGGCGGAGCGACACGGGCGGGTCGGACTGCCCTACCCGGGGGTGAGTACCTGCCGGGACGGGGGCGGACGAGACAGCGCTTTCCTCGGGGATCAGGCAGCGTTTGGTTTCTTCACCCCGGGCACAGCTAGTGCTGACTCCCGGGACGGGGGTACAGTCGTATTCCCGAGCTCCCGTGAGCATCAGCTGGAGTTCCCGGACGCGCCCGGAGCTGCTGCCGGAGGGACGGCAGCGCGGGGCAGCGCAGGAGTCCGGGCTGGCCGCCCCTTCGCGGGCTGTCGGGGCGTGCCCGGGGCTCGGCAGCCAGCCCAGCCCAGCCCAGCCGGAGAGGGGTGCGGGGCGTGCGGGGCGCTCGACACCTCGGTTCTGCCTGAGAGTAGACGGAACTGCCCCGTTTGAGTCGAGTGGCGAAGTCTGAAGCCCGGAGCTAGGAGAGACGATAGGAAATTCGGGCTGGCTTTTTGGATCCGAAGGTACCTTAGGCTAGCCGTGGTCTTCGTGGAATGCAAAAGGGATGACAGGGTTTTCACAGGGTGAGAGCAAAAACAGAGGCACTTTCAAATATGTGTCTTCTCATCCAGTCACAACGGATGTCTGTATTTCCAGTGCCTTGTTTGTCTGGCTTAACAAGTATTAATATTGTATTCATAGTGCTCATACATGGTTATGAATAGCTCCACAGCAGATTTTACAGAAAATTTGGCTTATATGCAAAATATAATAGCTTTTCCTTCATTCTTGAGCATCATCATGGCCAGATCTGGAAGTAGGTGCAAAAGTTAGCATTCTTTGATTACTTCCTATTAAATTGATACTCATCTCCTTCCTACCAAGAACTGGCACTTGTGTATTTCTGAGATAACTAATGCCACTCTGTGATACTGAGAAAGGAAATGACTAAAATAACAGCACTGGCCAGAAATGGACGCTTGCACTTCTTGTTCCTGTTCTTTAGGTGGTATTTTAGCAACTGTCTTTTAAGCTGTCCGGTATCAAAATGGCAATTTTGGCTTTTTAGGATGAGAATACAATTTGAATGATGACGCTTTCCTATCAGTGCTGATACTTACTGTTTAAATAGTGGTGAGACTACAAGATGACCATAATTTTTTTAAAATTCAAAACAGACCAGAGGTCTAACAGATGAACAGAATAAACATCATCATTAGGAAAGGATGGTTTAGATGTCTAACTAATCCAATGATTAGTTTTCTCTTTTTTTTCTTTTCTTTTTTTTTTTTTTTCTCTGACTGACTTGTATGCCCACTGCTCTGAAACCAAAACTGCATGTTCAGTCATAAATTATCTGGTGTTTTGGCTGAGGCTAAAACTGCAAGTTAAACTCTGTTGTTGAAAGACATCTCGGTGAAGGAAGCAAGCATGGTTCAGAAGATCTCTTGAGACTTTAAAAGGACTAAAATGTAGTACCTTCTGGGTACTGCAAATAAACCTGATGCTATGGAATGCAACTGCATACTTTATCAGTCCTGGAGAATTTGGAAGCTGTGGGATTAGGTTCCATGTCTGCCATCTTTCACTATAGTGACAGTATACTAACAGTAACCAAGACCTGCTTCAGAAGGAGAAAAGGTAGTTGCCGCTGGTGCATAAATAGAGAAGGAAGAAAATTTGCTGAGGGAAAAGAGTAACCTAAGTTTCTCACCAGCATGGGCAGCACTGTGTGAACATACACTTTTTGCTGGACACACAGTGGGGGTGAGGACACTGAACAAATCCTGGGAATGCAGGGCCACTGTGAGACTGTTAGATTGCTTTATCCATTTGGTGCACTGTAGCTGTGCACCTAAACCAGGGCTGAGAGGGGTTTCTGTGGGTTCTCTCTTTCTGCCAAGGAAGAAGGTCCCACATTACTTCCACAGAGAAAGGGTCCAATTTTCAGCAAGTCATAGCCAGTTCAACGTAGACCTTGTGAAAGTAATTGATTACTTTGTGTGTTTCCGGTGTCAACACAGGGATCAAACTGACCATTTCTGTTTTGCTAGAAAACTCATTTTATGTGTTGGAGTACTGTGTCTCTCTCCCTGGTCTTGTGAATTAAATGACACTAATTCCTTCAGCTCCTCTTTCTCCAGGAGTGTATTTTCTAAATTGTTTGGAGACAATGCCAAATATGCTCCCTTTGACTTTCCTAATGTGACAACTGTTTCAGGATGTACTTTTCCAGCTGAGGCCTTATCTGTGCCAAGCAGAGTTAAACCAGTCCTTCCCATGCCATCTCATATAAGATATGAGGCTTTAGTTTTTTTACAATGACATTATATTGTGAACTTGTTTTGTGGCTTGCAATCAGCTATAACCTCACCAATGCTTTCCTGCTGCCAAACTAGGTGTTTCCTACTTTATATTTGTGTGAATAATTTTATCTAAATGTGCCAGGCTTGTCTATATTGAATTTCCTTTTATTTTTGTTAATTCTTCTCTTACTGTCAAGATCAGCTTAAACTTTCATCATTTCTCTTCCCCTACCCCCACCAAATGCTTGCTTCTACTCCCTTCCAGTTCAGTGTCTCCTGGAGACTGTACAAGCTCATGTTGGTTCCACTCTCCAAGTCACTAATTGAAAATATGCATAACCTCTGAGAGTGGCAGATACCCATCTGGTATCTGATATGTTCAAAACCAGTTCTGATGGTGAGAAGTCAACTGCTGTGTCAAATATGAAGGTGCTGGACCAGATACACTTTATATTATCTTTTATCTGGCCCATCAATTTCCTTTGGCTCTGGCCATCCCTGTAGTTCAAGGATGACAAAGAATGGTGGAGAAATTACTGAGGCAATGTTAAATTGATCCAGTAAACCCATATCAATGCCAAATCTGGAGTTACCACTTTTTGCAGTGAAGCCGTTTTTGGTTACACTTGGTGTTTTGGGTTATTTCCCAAGATGTGGCCATGAACCAACTCTGGTGAGGAACATCATTCCCAGGGACCAGTCTAGGGCTGGCTCCTGGGAACCCCCTCTTGGGTAGTGGGGGGGCTCCACATGAGGGGAGCAAAGCAATTTGTTTTTTATCTCTGCTTTGATAGGCTAGATGAGATATCAAGACACACTACACAATCAGCAAGAGCTCTCACACGGTGCTTGGCACTTACATCTAGGTCATACTTATGTTGTTTTATCAGAGAGATAATGATATCTCATATCTTGACTTCAGAAGGTTTATCATCTGTGCAGCTTTTGCCTAATCTGCTATGGCAGTTAACCCATTAATTGCCAGGATTATTCTCAACAAGCTCATGTTTGCAAAAGTCAAGGTATTACTGCATGCTCCAGCTTTTCCTGCTATGCCTTTTCTCTGTGCTGTGTTTGTGGTAGTGACAGCTCACTTATTTTTGAAAACAGAATAAAGCTTGCTTGAGCTTTTGATATGCCCAATCAGGTGTGTCCCTAATTACATCTATATCTTGTCTCTACTTCACTGGTGCTTTGAGTAGGGCTGTAAACACCCATGGGCTACTAAATAGTGTAACTGCTATAAAGCCTGTTGTGTCCTGGGGCTGAGGCTCTGGGTATGCATGTGGACATGCTGTAGGGGTTATTTCCTGACTGGAACTAGTTTGGTGCAGGTACAGTTGTGTAGATTTTGCAAGAGTCCCAAACTGAGCCTCATGTGTACTGGCCCACATGACCAACTACCAAGAAAACACTCTGTATTTAACCTTAAAGGAATTTTTTTTTAAGTCAGGAGTACTTGGTCTCAGATTGTAACACTTTATTTTAACAAGTCTTAAATAGATGTGCTTTTCAAAAAATAATGCAGTTGTGCTAATTTAAAAACATCAATAGAACACGTTGCTTCTGACTGATGGTCACATGCAACCTCACATTTCTATTTGCATACCAACATAATGTCTTAATCACTTATAAATACCACTGTGTGGTAGCACTAGTAGTTATATAAATGTGGTATGTGCACAGCTATTTCGCTGAGCCAATGTGTTGCAGGGAAGCCGAGGTGATTAATTAGATAATGTATATTCTCATGGTGCCATAATGCCAGCACTGCCTGTGAGTGTGTTGGCTGATTGCCTTGCACAGTGACCTGTAATGATGCCGAGCTGTAGTAATTGCCAAGAAATGCATGGATGGCTGCCCCACTGTTTATGTTAGTGGTATAGATCTGTCTTAACCATTTGCCAAGCCTTTGGAGGTACAGTTCACACTCCCCTTGTCTCCATCTAGGCCAATTTCACTTGAAGGCTTTGGGGTTGCAAACTAGTGTGAATGGAGATACTTTGTCTGCAGCCCTGTTACAACTGCTCCCCACCCCACCCAACTAACAACAAATCTAGTTATGCTCATTTACACGACTTGTGAGGAAAAGGTCAAGATGAGATACCAAGAATCCATTTTATCTGCCCACTATTGAAAATTTGTCAGTGGTGATCCGTAGCTGTCCAGTGAAAATTTAGACAACCTAGTAAATAACAGCAGTCAACCCACATAAAACAAGCTGACCTCTCCAATGCAGAAATAATGTTTACTCTCATGGCTACTGACTCATAACAAGTTAAAACATCAGATTTTATCTCAGTCTTATCATAAATACGTGAAAAAATGGCATATTATAATGCATTTAATGCACACCAGCAGCGTCTCCTAGTTTAGATACTAATGTCTGGGAAAGCTGATAACCAGTCTATGGAAAAGGCCAGGATGGTTAACCGTATTCAGTACATTTGAGAAGTATGAGATGCACTCTAGATCCTTGAATTTATAATATGTTGTCATACAAAAATTGAGAGTTCCTTTCTGTTGAAGACATTGAATACTGGTAAAGAAACTGAGATAAGTCAAAGAAGAACCTCCAAAGCTATCAGTATTCTAGCAATTATTGTCTCATTTCTTTGAATTAGAGGCAAAAATCTGAATTAATTTTTCCCTCCTAGGTTTTTCCTAGTCTTTATGATAGGAGAGGAACCACTGGAGACTTGGAGATTCTGCCAGATGCAGAAGTAGCCTGTAAAGAATGCAGTCATCCCTACTTCCCTGAATATATCAGCTTGTAATAAATAACTTGTCCTGGCACAAACAGAGAAATTGACACTTCATGCAAGCTTTTGGGAAAAAAAATAATGCCCTGAGACATTTACAACTGCAGATATTTGTGTCTAGGATGATGGAAAGTATAAAGGTGGTGCTCTGATGAGCAAATGGGCTGGGTAGTGTAGTCTTCAGATACACTTGGCAACTTCTTGATGGATTTCTGTAGCTTTATAATTGGCATTCATTGTTAACTGGTGGACTTTAATTCCTGAATACATTTTGTCTATTTTTAAACATTGTGAAATCCAAGAAATTCTGGAGAGGATAACTTCCTTACAGTGAGGTCACAAAAGGATTTTGAACTGCTGATCTCTGTCATAGTTGTTGATACTGGAGTTAGTACACATACGTGATCTTAGAATAGCTTGAAAAGGCAAACTGTCCTAATCATTAGATTGTACTTTTTTTTTGTTTCAGGCTTTTACAGAGGAGAAGAGAGAAAAAAAGATGAGTAATCTGAAAAATTCAAGCCTGCTGTGCCACCTGTAATGGGCATGGTTGGGAAGACAGGGAATTTGGACTGAAAAGATGACTAGTATCCTGCTATAAGCCAATTACTCTTCTGAAAAGAGGAAAACCTACTGTTAAAAAAAAAAGTCTCTTTCCCAAGTTAAATAATATTGTCAAATCTATTATTAGAGAACAGATACCAAATGAAAATATTAAACCTGGTCTAAGACAATTGTTTACAAAACAGATAGTTACTAGAAAATTATTAAATCTGAAACTCCAACTCTTAAACAAAAGGCTTCACCTTAATTTAACACTTTTTTTACCTATGCATGACTGGTATTTTACTGCAGCAGCAGCAGCACTCTATTTCCCTTGGAATGCAGTGTGTTCAATTCAGCAAGTCCATCTGAGTACACTTCCATCAATACTACATCCTCTGCAAGCCATATGGGAAGTCACCGAAATGTGCTGACACACACATAGCGATGAAGTAATTTTGCCTAAGAGCAGGTTATTTCCTAATTGTTCACCACTTGTTTTTTGGGTCACATCTATGGTGTGTCATGCAATCAAAACCACATGCCATTCAGAGCCAGGATGAGCCACGTGGGTTCTTTTTAACTTCCAAGGGAAGGAAGAATTACTGACAGAAATTATTTTTAACTGACTTGTTTTGAAATATCTGTTGTTCCTCAAACAACTGAAGTAAAAGCTTCATCTTGTTAGGCCCTACTCAAGGCTGAAAAATTACTGACTAGACTTTTGGTAAGGCACAAGATGGTATTAAGTAGCACCTGCCATTTATGAATGGTGCAAGAAGGAAAAATGTACACTGCCTGCCTTCCCAGCAGCTGGCCATGAAATATGGATGCTGTGCTGAAGCTGCTTCATCATTTCAACATTCGCCCCAAACTGATCACAGAATCACAGAATATTCTGAGCTGGAAGGAACACACAAGGATCATTGAGCCCAACTCTTATGAGCCCATATGGAGACCGAGTGTGGATATACAAATGCTAAAGCTGAAATAAACATAAGTGTGTAACTCATTTCTACATAAATAGCTTTTCATCCTTAGATTATTTCTACATAGTTAACAGGCTTCAGAACATTAGCATGGCAATAGTAGGCAATGTTTGTAGGACTCCCTTTTGTATGTATATGGGACTAACATAAAGAAGGTGTATGCATATGCATAGTTTTTGATTTTCAGAGTGGATTTTCTTTCTGTTTCTCATACATCATGGGAAAGCTTGTCACTGTGATGATTAATACCAGTACGTAGCACAGTAACATGAAAAGATGAGCACTGAACATGCCCTCAGCTGACTGTACTTGCTGGGTATCTGCCTTCAAAGTTGTGACCTCTGCAGTCATCACCTAGCCTGTATTTCCTGTGTGTTTGGGTGTACGTATCATGATGGACTGCAGAAGGAACTTCATATTTACAAGGACAGATTTACCTAGCCCAAAAATTCAAATGTGGAAGTACATACTCCAGTTTGAATATATGTAGCATTTTTAAATAAAATAAAACTGACAGCTAACCTCTTAAACCTCACACTCTTAGAATTAAAGGAGTTATACAGTTGTGGTTGTTACTCCAGAGTAGCTGCTGTCTAAATATTCTAATGTGGTAGATGTCTCTAATGTAGACTTGTGCAAGTAGCTGAATATATTCAATGTTCATGGTCAAATTAGCAAAGTTTTTATCTAAGGCTGATTACCAGAACAATTGATACCGGACCTTTGGACATTGTCTAATCCAGGCCTGCTCAAAATGCACACAGGCAGTTTTAGGTTGCAGATGGCCAAATAGAGTTTTAAATATCTTCAAGGATGCTGATTCCAAAACTTTTCTGAGCACCTTTTCCATTGTTTCTAAATGTTTGGGATTTTCTTCTTTTTTTCCTTTCCCCTCCATCTCGTATCTGGCTGGCTCTTCTCTTGTTTCCACTTAGGTCTGTTGCATCTGGTGCTATTGCTGTACATTTCCATGAAGGGTCTAACCTTGCATTAAGCAGTTAGTGATGTCAACAAGATCTCCCTTGAGCTTCCTCTTCCTCAGGCTGAACATTCCCAGCTCTTTCAGCCTCTCTTCATATGTAAGGTGCTCCAGCACCTCTGACCACCTCTGTGGCCTGCCTTGAGCTCATCCCAGTCTGTCTGGTGAGTAACACTCCAGATGTGGTCTCTCAAGTGTCAGACAGGAGGGCTCCCTTTCCTTCCTCACTTTTGCTGCTCCAGCCTGGATGCATGGCTCATGTTCCTGTCCATGCCTACCAGCACACCAAGGTCCTGCAGAGCTGCTTCCCTGGCAGAGAGCCCAACTTCTGCTGCTTCACCAGGCATTGTGTGGAGGGAGAGACTGACGCTCATTTTACAGGCTGAGGTTTGAGGCTATCCCTAACAATGAGGAATGTACCATGTATTAATATATTAGTCTTTTAATTACAAGCAATGCAATCAACATATACGTAGATGCAAAGTTTGCTGAGTAACAACAGCATCTGATAAAGGAGGCCAACTTCTCTAAACCATGATTTGTTAAGTTGAAATGTTTCAAATTGCTGCTCCACCTTGCTCTCTCTGCTTATTTATTTCAGCTCTTTAGTGTCAGTTCTGTCCCTGACACCATCCAAGGAATGCTTGGAAGTTATTATCCTCTCTTGGGAAGATCTGGTTCCCCCTTGTTTGAAATGAGAATTTGAAACAGGAAAAGACCTCTATGGTGATATTACATTCCAGCCTACTGTTTTCTTTATGTAAAAAATCCTGAAATTCTGCCAAATTGCGTGTTTCTCAAAGCAACAGTTTCCAATACCCCAAATAAATTTACTGTGTTCTTTGAGCAAAAAGGTGCTCAAGAAAGCTGAAATTCAAACATTTTCTTGAACCTCACAAATCTCTTTGGCCAAATATTGCAAATGCTGACCTATGGAGTACTTGAGCATGTTCAGCATAAAGCTGAACAAGTGTCCTATATAATTTGTGGTGTTTGAGACCGAATACAATGCTGAAATACAGGCATAAAGTTATTCACTTCCTGTGCTTCCATCCTGTTCAGGTACTGTGTATAGATAAGGAAGAGCATCTTGAAAATCTTGAAGATGAAGGGGGAAGCAGACTAGGTGAAACACTTTAGAAACAGAGTGTAAAAGACAGGTCTTGGGGAGAATGAAAGAAAGTTCCAAAAAGTCCCTGATTTTGCAGAACTCCGAAGTCAGGTTTAAAGAGATGGCATCTATTTGTTAGGACAAAAGTGTGAACACTTTAGCTGTGGAGATATATCCCAGACAGGTACAGATCCTCAATGGAGAGTTAAAAGATACTAATGTTGGGCACCTTGAATGTAAGTTTTGGTACATATATACAAATAATGTAGGCTTTTAGAACTAAGTATTGGGAAGCTGGGAAAACCCAGGTGAAGATTGTAAGTGCAACTGCAACTTGATCCCTCTGTTCTGCTTACAACTAGACTCTACTGGATCTGCTGGATCACGGAGATTGTGTGTGATGCTGTCCATGTCACTGGAGAGGAGCTCTTCACAAGTTGCCTTCATCCATGTGTTCATTCACTGATGTCCAGCTTGTTCCTTCCCGATTTTACTCAGCAAAGCGCTCAAGGCTTGCAGCAGTGACTGAAGTCAGAAGGACTTCTGAACATTCCAGGTACAAAGAATTGTGCTTAAAGTGTTTCAAGTGGGCATCATAACTCATCAAGAGTGATATAATTATCCTTAATGATTGGGCTGAAACCTGACTGTGGGGCTGTTAGATCTGCCTTTCCCCAGACAACTGGTAGCAGTTTATGGAACTTTATGAAGATTTTGCTGGGGAAATCCCTGACAAAATGAACAGTAGCAACACAGTCAATGAGACAGCGTGAACTGACTGATGCATATTAAATTTTATCTTGTACAACTTTTATTCAGCCCATACAGACTGTAGGCAGAGACTTGGTGGAAGTGATAGTGCACAGGCCAGTGTTTAACTGCGTGATCTTCCTGTGTGCAGGCAACATCGTGGTGCAATCCAAGACGACACTTGACAGCTCCTTACTCTTCTTTTAATGTTTGACTTTTTAATGTTTCCTGTTGTATTAAAAGAAAGAAAAAAGCAATATTTTTAGAGATGCTGCAGAATTAGTATACACATGAATTTACTACAGCATTAGTATTTTCATGTTGTGAATTTGCCTCTCCATTTCTTCCTGGGGAAGGAAGGGTCTTCTACTCTTACAAAATTATGAGTTTATTACACAAGAGCTTTACTCAGGGTTTGCTTGACAAAGAAAACACAAACAGAAAGTGAAAACATCATTGAGGCAGTTGTTACTATGCTCTCTGTAGAAGGCTGGTAAAATTTAATTTTTCTTAAGTTTAAGGAGTGGTAAGCACAAAGTTCACAGAATTGCAAAATTGTTAGGGTTGGAAGGGACTTTGGAGATAATTTAGTCCAAATCCTCTGCCAAGACAGGGTCACCTAAATTAGGTGACATGGGAATGTGTCCAGTGGGTTTTGAATGCCTCCAGAGAGGGAGACTCCGTGAGCTTCCTGGGCAGCCTCTCTCACCCTCAATGTAGAGAAGTTCTTCCTCATATTGAGATGAACCTTCTTGTGTTTTAGTTTATGGACATTTTTCTTTGTCATGTTGCTGGGTACCACTGAAAAGAGTCTGGCACCATCCTCTTGGCACCTGCCTTTGACGTATTTATATATGTTAATGAGATCCTCTCTCAGTCTTCTCTAGACGAAATAGGCCCAGTTCTTGCAGTCTCTCCTCATAAAAGAGATGCTCCACACCCCTAATTGTTGATGTCTGATACTCTATGGTCAATGATAGCATATGGAGATACTAAAGTTGCTTTTTCTTTTTTCTTTTTTCCTTTTTTCTTTTTTCTTTTTTCCTTTTTTTTTATTTTCCCCTTATCTTCATACTTTCCACACCATTTTTTGAAACTTTTCTTTCCCAACTGTATAGATAAATGGTGTTTCTGTTTCTGAGAGGCTTCTTAGTGTTCTCCCAGGAGAACTTAGAATGAGGGAAGCCCTGTGACATTTTGGGCAATTGATGTAATGAAGGATCAGGAGGTGGAAGAAATTTCTCTACTGAGCAGCAGTAGGAAGTGTTTGGTTATTAACACGTCTACAGATGTGAACATCCTGATGCTGAAGGCTATCAGGAGTCTGGTTTTCCCCTCCAAGTAAAAGACTGTCATTTTGTGGAGTTTGGGGCTGTCCTACTATTCTTTTTGATTTGTCTTCAGGATTTGTTATCTTCTCTACTGCAGTTTTTGTTTCTAACCTTTGTACTTTCTAGAACAGTGTTCTAGCAGAGTTTTGGATGTGATATCCATCACTGTAAAATACTGTGCACAAATTTAAAATCTGGTATTTTGGGTTATCTTTGATGAGTTGCATTCGTTATCTATAGTTTAGTTATCACCATGATGTAGCTATTAGTTACAAATTTTCAACTCTTTTAACCAATATTTTAGTTACTTCAAACTCATTCCTCCTGTTCCTGTTTTACAGGCAGGATGAAAGACCGTTTAAATGAGCTGCGTGAATTTGCCAGGTTACACAACCAACAGTTTTCTGATAGTGATGATGATGAGAATTCACCCCAGGATATTCTCCTTTATGAGACGGATTATGCCTTGGAAATTCTTCATAAGGACATACAGAACATCCGGACAGAAAATGACCACCTAAAAGCGGATGTCAACCGCCTCAGAAAGCAGAACACCCGCTTCCTTACTTCCATGCGCCGTCTTAGCAGCATCAAACGGGATACTAATTGTATCGCCAGAGACATTAAGAGCCGTGGAGAGACCATCCACAGGAAACTGCAGGTAATGAGAGATTTCTGTGAAGATGCAGTAACAAAATATGGAGCTATGTCTGTCATTGCCAGGGTGGCGAAGAACCACTACGTTGACCTCATGCATACATTTCAGGACGCTATGTTTGATTACAATGCAGCGGAGATGAACCAGCGGGAGAACTGCAAGATTCGGATTCAGCGGCAGCTGGAGATCATGGGCAAAGAGGTTTCTGGACACCAGATTGAGGAGATGATTGAGCAAGGCAAATGGGATGTCTTCTCCGAGAATCTCTTGTCGGATGTTAAGGGAGCCCGCGCAGCCTTGAATGAGATAGAGACGCGGCACAAGGAGCTGGTGAAGTTAGAAGGTCGTATTAAGGAAGTTCACGAGCTCTTTCTGCAGGTGGCCCTGCTGGTGGAGGAACAGGCAGACACCTTTGATGTTATTGAGATAAATATGCAAAATGTTGAGGACTATGTAGGAGATGCAAAAGACCAAGTGAAAAAAGCTTTGGAATACAGGAGAAAACATCCCCTCAGAACAATCCTCTGCTGCTGCTTATCATGTTGCAGAAGGTGATGGTCCCACTGAAGCTATCACTGACTTGAATGTCTGCAAAATCAGGTGTTCTTTCCAGAGACTTTTCTGTAACGACAAGGCCTAGGAATAGGGGGCATATTTTGCAGTTGGTTTCGTAGATTGCCTTTTTTACCAAATGTGCTGAAGGCTGTTTCTATTTATGAACTCCTAGAAATGTTGATAAAACAATTTTTAATCTAATTTTTATTGAAAGGTCCTGTTACTTTACTATAACCAGAGGTGCAATATCTCTACAGTGATACTCATTTCATATAGGCAAGAAAGAAGAATGAATAACTTATCTTAGGGAAAACGAATACTTTCAAAAAGTAACTTTATTCTTATTTGTCCAAGTGAGGCTGCAGGTGGTAAAGCCTTATTGTCTGGGGTAACACAGTACACCACAGAATCAGGAGGTTTCAGTTTTAACTCGTCTGGAGCCTGCTTGATGTAAATTTCACAAAATACTGAGCCTGGAGCAGGAGCAGGACGCAGAACTAGTTTCTCTTTCAACTTGATTTCCAGCTGTGTGGCATCTTAACAGAAGTGGCTGCACCTTAAATGACAATATGCACATTTTGCTCTATTTGTTTGCAAGTGACTGCTTTTTTCCATTTTGAGTACTCAACTCTCTCAAGGTGGTTAAAAGCACTGCAACACTGAGACATCTCACTCACTTTTAACTTGAGCCACTCTCTGGACTTTCAGTTTCAAACCTGCCATGCTTTCATGTTCTGATGCATTTTTCTGCCAATTAACACTTCAGCCAGAGGAGAAACATGAAGTAGCCTTCTGCAGAAACACCCCTGAGAAGCCAACAGCTGTGGGGTTGAGAAAGCGTTTTAGGGTCTCCTGTACTGGCACATACAAAGAAGCAGTTTTAGTGGAATGACTGGCCTATCAGTACACTTTTATTTTTCATAAGCATTGACCAAATATGGATTTTTTTTTTACTATCTATTTTAAATAGGATGAAGGATTAATATTTTTTTAATATGCAATTTTACTGGTGTACAAAAATTTTGACTTTTCTCCGATTGTTGGGAAATCTCCACCTGGGAAAGCAAATAGAACTATTTCTTCAGTACATCTGAAGAAGAAAGAAAACAATTTCATGTCATTTCAGTGCTCTTATCAAGCTTAAAAGGAGCTCTCCTTTTGTGTAATGGGAGTCTGCCCTTATACAAGGACAAAACAGTTGGTTTGGAGTATTGCACAGAAATAAAAAATGTGCAGCCCTGGTCACCACTGAGCACTGTCAGTGAAACATATTCACAAAGTCTGGTGATTGATCACAGCTCTTGCTTCTGGAGGTTTTCCAACTATATTTCATGGTAGCTTCCTGATACACTGTGATCTATTGCTACCCTTTGAATAATGCATTTTTTCAGAATTATTTTTTTAACTGATGGTCCTATTTGTACCGATTTTAATAAATATATTTCAACATTTCAAATATTTTGTATTTGGGAGTTTTCCTCAGATGTGCATAGATGTACATCTTCCTGCACGAGTTGCAGTGAAACTTCTTACCTTTTGCACTGTGATTTTATGTGTGAAAAAAAAAAACCCAAACATTTCTTACTTTGTGTTGTAAGTATAGTAAGTATTGTAAGTAATTACAATATTTTAAGTATTGTAAACAGTTCTTGTTTGTATTAATATTACAAAACAGCAGAATAAATCCAACTCCCAAGCTTTTATATCTTACTGGAAAACAATTTTAGCCAGACAGGCTTTTTTACACAACTGGAAACTAAAGGGATGTCTCTTCTCAGAAATTGAGTGTCCCTTTTGCTGTAGCACCTGTCTGTGATTACATGGAAGAGTGAGGAACACCGATCTCCTAAACTATAAGATATTCTGATATTCAGTGGTCTACTGGTGATATCAGTGTTATGCTTGTCTGAGGACCTCTCCAGTGAGGTGTTCCAACTTGAAGCTAGGAGAAAGGAGGATGATGAGCTGGGACCACCGCCAGTGGCTTTGGTGCTACTCAAGAACACAAAGTTGTTTACTTTGTAGGTACTGCCATTAAGTCAGTGGAACTGTGCATTCATAGAGAAATACTCTAAACCTCTGAGAATCAGCATGTGGGGATAAATCAATGAACAATGAAATAATATATTTCTTTTCACGTGCATGTTTCTAGCACTTGCCAATGATTTTGACAAAAAATATGTGGGGGTTTTGTGCTGGTTCCTTTTTTGCATCTACAAATGGAATAAAAGATTTAATAAGAAAAAATGAAAGCGCAGAGTGTCGTACATTGAATCTGCAGCTCTGATTAGTTTTTTGCAATGTCAAAGTTTAGTTTAAAACTTGGATTGAATTATGAGTTGGTAAAAGGAGATTAAACAAGGCCTAGGAGAAAAAGTCCTCCTAATATTTGTTGCCATGGTAAATGAAATGTGTTGCATATTGAGACAGACTTACTATTGTTTTTTCCCTAAAAACCCCAAGAAAAATGAGTTTCATGCATTCTAAGATGATTCTCTAGTTCAAAAAAAAATCAAATTTATTCTGGCAGCTCTGAGAAATCTTGACGATTTCACTAGTAGATATGCAAAACTAGTATTCAAATCTTTAGTTTGATTTGAAGCACAGTGAAAGAGAGCAGAAAGAAAAGGTAATTGTAGACCTTCTCTCCTGACTTAGGGCTGTTGCTGTAGGGAAAAAAAAAAAGAAAATTAGTCAAAAACCCAACCTGAGACCTTTTAAAACTATTTTAAAGATGCATTGTGAGTTAAGAGACACTTAAAAATTACATCCAGTAACTGAAGCAATCATTCTGTCATTCTCACATCCATTGCTTAATACTTTGGGGTTTTTTGTACCCTTCAGTTCTGTAAAAACTCAAATTTAGCCAGCCCATGGACTTGCCTAATCACAGTTAAACAGACTTTTGAAAAAAAAAAACAAACCTGATCACACTGTAGCTGCAAGGACTCATGCCACAGAGGATGAGTGGAAGAAGATGATAAAAGTTGCTTGATAATATGTTAGCATACTAATAACAGACACTGCAGAATGGACATTTTCTGAGGAAAGCTGCCTTTTCCTGCTGAAAGTCAGCACAACTCCTACGCAGATGTGTGTACACATTCGATGGGTTGGTAGGGTTTTTTCCCCCCTTCCCTCATATGGCAAACACTTAAACTGGGTTTGAGGGTGAAGAAGTTGAAATCTGACAGGGGATGTTTAAGCTTTTAGGATTGCTGTTACTTTGGTTTTGTTTTCTACTGAAGCTGAAGCTTCACAACCCCACACCACCAACCAGCCACCAACCAGTCCTTTCTGAGGAGGACAAAGAACTGGCAACCCAGGGGCACTTTGCTCCTTCTAAAAAATGTAACACATCACAGTATGCATATAAAAGAGACAAAAAAATTCCCCTATTATGAAATATAATGTTTAGTATGTAATGGTTATGCACACATGAGTCTCCATTTCATCTTAAGGGACTCTTTTTTTTTTTTTTATCATGGGTTTCATTTTAGAGAAATGACGGGACAATTGCTTCCTCAAAATGAAGGACCAGAAATAAAGGCATAGCTCTTAAGATCCAGATACCTTTTTTTTCTAGAGACTGAACCAAGTAGCTTTGCTAAACTGCTGCTTTTCTAATCTAACCTGCATGAAGGATATTTTGAATGCACAACCCAAGTTGCATTTTTATTATTTCTTGAAAACAAAACATGTTCTCTAGATTTTTGAACCATGGTTGAAATTGATTTGAAAAAGGAAAGAGCTACATGGGATTGTGCTTCTACGGCTAGGAAAGTATCACAGATATAATGAAGGCAGGAAACAGTGTAATTTAATAGATACTGTATGTGGTGATTCTGGTAAATAAATTTCCAATGCAATGAGATTGTCACATGGAGTCATGCTGTTTGATTCTCTGATATGTAAGAAGGCAACAGCAGATCTATCTTCTTCCATGTTTTTCGCATATTGTGTAGTGTTTTCAGAATGGTTGAGCCAAAGCAAGTAAGAGTCAGTAGTAGACAGCTTCATCATCACGCCTTACCATGCATACATTGTTAGGGCACCAAGTCTGAACAAGAAAAAGTAACATTTTACTGTGTTTCTTAGAAATAGTGTTAGATGTGAACAGAAAAGTAAAAAAACCTAACTGACAGTGTTTCTCTAATCAATACTTTGCTGAAAGGCACAACCCTACTGAACAGAGAACTATGGCATGCCACTCATTTCAAGGCAATGATTCAGCATGGCAAGTTCCATCAAAAGAGCTGTTCTGGTACTCATGAGGTCCCGCGTGTGAATAACATGTATGTATGGTACCCGAGAAGTATCTTCCCTCACAAGCATGCCTAGTGTCCCGGGGGTCTCCGAGCACTAAGAGCTGAGGAGGTCAGGCATCACCTGCACCCACAAATTCAAGCCCCAGACCCCTCGGTGAGGGGCAGGGACAGCGAGGGTGTCCAACACCCGAGCACGGAGTGTGCTCCTGCCCTGTTTGTGGGGAAGCAGACGGCCTCCGCCTGCCTCCCCCTGTGCTGGAGGCTGGGACAGCCCTGTGTCCTCAGCCTGTGCTGTGTGGAATATGTTTCTCACACCTCAAAGGTGCCGAAGTTTGCAGAATGCAGGATGTCCATTTTCTCCGCTGGAAAGTAGCAGCGAGAGCGACTTTCCCATTCCCCCTCCGATTAAGAGAAGAAGGGGGAGATCCCAGGGCAGGCAGTAACCGGGAATATTGCAATAGGTGCTTTCGTCCAGCCGGCATATAGTTTTGTTAGTTTCGGTTCTCCTACGAGCGAGAGAAGATACATTTCAGGAAACGCTTGGACGGAAATAATAAAGTGGGGGTGCCTTATCGGCACAACCTCTCACGCCCGACGAGCCCGCCGGCACCACGGCCCTGCCCGCTCAGAGGGGGACGAGCCCGCACTGCCCAGAGCCCGCACTGCCCAGAGCCCGCACTGCCCGCAGCCCTCGCCCCCCGCAGCCCTCGGACCCCGCCGCCCCCGGCCCGGCGCCGCCCGCCCCGCTCTCCCCCGGGGGCGGGCCCGTGCCGGGGCCGCGCACCTCCCCCGCCCCCCCCTTCCGTTACGGGCCCGGCGCCCAGCGGCGACAAGGCGGCAGCGGCGGCGGGCTCGGCCTGGTCTCGGTCTCGGTCCTGGTCCCGGTCCCGGTCCCGGTCCGTGGCAGCGCTCCCCTCCGGGCCCTGCCCGCTCGCCGCCCGCTTCCCGCCGCCGGGAGAGGCCGCCCGCGCGCGCCGCCCCGTGGGCTCCGCGCCCGCCGCGCTGGGAATAGAGGCGGGAGGGCACGGCGGCGGCGGGGGGGGGAGGGTGAGGGGGCATCCCCGAGGGTCGCGGGCGGCCCGGGGGGCGAGTGGGAGCGCGGCCATGAATGTAGGAGCGGCTGCGAGCCGTCCCGGTATCTGCACCAGGATGGCCGAGTGGTTAAGGCGTTGGACTTAAGATCCAATGGACGCATGTCCGCGTGGGTTCGAACCCCACTCCTGGTAACTGCCGTTTTTTTATCGGGAGCCTCGTCCCGACGCGGGGCAGGGCGCGGTATCCCGGCAGTGGCGCGGCCGCACGGAGCCCGGGGCCGCCGGGACGCGGCGGGAGGCGGGCGAGAGGGGCGGGGAGCGGCGCCGGAGCGGGCGGATGGCGGCGCCCGGCAGCCCGCGCGGGTGTCCCGGCGCTGGGCGGCCGGCGGGGGCAGTGCGAGCCGGAGGAATCCCTGCGGGGCCGCGGGAGCCTCCTGCAGCCACCGTTACTTCAGCTTTAAAGCCGTTTAAATACAATTTTTAAATAGGAGTTTCTGTATATATATATATATATATGTATATACACATATAATATGTATGTGTATATATACACACAGAAATATATATATGCAGTATATATATACACACATATGTACATACATACATATATATGTGTATGAATGTATGTGTATAAATATGTGTATATATATCTGTGCACACATATATGTATGTATGTATGTATAATATATGTATATATGTGTGTATATGCATATATACGTAAATACATAGACACGTAAACACATACATGCATTTATACATGTGCATATATATTTATATATACACACACACACATACACATGTATATATACAGATAGATGTAGATATATATACACACTTGGCCAGTCTTGGTGGTGAAGCCTCGGGCAGGGGCAACAGGCACCTCCAGCTTTGTTGCCCCTGGATTGTGACTTTGTTGTTTGCCGCTTAGGTAATTTTTTGTGTAGGTTTGTTTTCCTTTTTTTTCCAGTTCCAAGCTCTTCAAAGGCTGCATGTCAGCCCGTCAGAGTGCTTTTTACAACGTGAAAGCCAGTGCAGTTCTTCATGCACTGGGGTATGGAATGTCTGTAGGTGTCCAGCCTGCTGAGGCGTCCCTGGCCAACTCTGGAGGGTGGTGGGAAGGTGATCCCCACTTCTGGGGGAATGGTCCCTTGTGCTGGCTGTACCCTAAACTGTGCCAGGGCTTAAGCTAGAAGTTAAGCAGAAGGAGCATGCCGGATTTTCAGACTGACCTCGTGCTTTTGTTTCATTTGGTAGGACGCATGGAGTAGTTGTATGTTTTGAGGTGTTTAATTTGCTGGGGCATGGTTTTGTTTCTAGGTTTTGTGGGTTTTTTTGACAGAGTGGTATCCTTATGTTTAAAATAATTGAAGGTGTGGGAAGTATAAATCAAGCACTGACCAACACATTTTTAAATTTCAAGGGAAATATAGGTTGGATATTAGGAAGAAGTTTTTCATGGAAAGAGTGCTTAGGTACTGGAATAGTCTTCCTCGGGAGGTGGTGGAGTCACCATCCCTGGATGTGTTTAAAAAAAGACTGGATGTGGCACTCCATGCCATGGTTTAGTTGAGGTGTTAGGGCTGGGTTGGACTCAATGATCTTGGAGGTCTCTTCTAACCTATGCATTGTGTGATTCTGTGATTCTGTAAATAGTAGTGTTTATCAGAGCATGCTGGTCAAATTCTAACACAGGTAAACGTAGTTGTTCCCAGCCACCTTGTTCCAAATAATTAGACCTGAAAAATTATTCTAAACTTTCAGTCCAGATATATCATGTGATGATACAGACTAATAAAAAGATAAACACTCAAGAAAAGGATGATAACTCATGGTGGGCCTTCAATGTAATATGAAATAGAAGGTGAAATATGTCAGGATATTTTATTATATGCCCACATAAGATAATCTGGCATTACACATGTGAGCATGGTAAAAACATAGAAATATGACAGTTCAAGAGTTACGGAGGGAAGCTTCATCTATGGGGAATTTCTAGGAAATGCAAGTGTATACCTTGTCTTTTGTGAGTGTTAATACAATAAAATTATAAATGCAAAATATACCGCACTTTCTAGAACTGTTAAGTACCAGGTTCAGATGTTTTATGAAGTAAACACTCTTTGCTATTCTTCATTAAGTTACAAATTAGTAAAAATGTGTGCATGTTTGAAGGTACATTTCACCTGTAATGTTGTCATGGTAAAATGCTGCCCTTGGAAACCCACATCTTTGCATACAAATCGTGTAATTCTCCTTATGTGCTTATTTACAAGCATCTTTGAACATACAATAGGTGCTCATGTAGATTTTGTGGATTCGGTGCTGATTTTGATGAAAACTTGGTTCCAGCTGTGTCAGTTACAGGGCTGAATTAATGGTGGCTATTCTACACTGTGAGAAAGAAAAAAGAAAAGTAAAAATAGTCACAATTTTTACAAGAAGAGTAATTGCTGAACAGAAAAAAAGAGGCAGTTTTTATGATAAAGCAATAGAGAAAACTGAATTTCTTGTTCCTGTTTCAGGTACAGCCTTTCTCTTTCCTGAAAGGACTTCTTTTGCAGAGAACTTCCCTCAGTCATTTGGTGAACCTGTGTTCCCTGCTTCTTAAAACAGCTTTTTAGAGCATGTGCTGATCTGGAATGGAACAGAAGATTTTTTTAACTGTTCTGGCTCTTAAGAAATATCCACAGAATCTACTTGCAACAAGTATATCCCAATCCCTTCCCACACTTCTCCATAAAGGAAAGTATAATCTGCGGGGCTATTGGTTTCTATTTTAGGTGAAGTGACAGGCTGATGTATTGTATTTCAGCTCGGGAGCTGAGCATTATTTTAAGATATTTATTTTGTTGAGCAGGTTCCTTTCTTGGGTTCCTTGTTAAACCCTCATGGATTTTTGGTGGTGGTTGCCGTTGCAATTTGACATTCTTATATTCACTTATTATATTCTGGCCTTTAGTTTAAACAATATGGCTTTCTGTTGGACTCCATTCTGTGAATGAGGTGTTTTTCTAAAGATGTCATTATCTGAAGGAACCTTGCCTTGTTTATTGAAGAAAGTGTAAAAAGTATACTGACTAGTGCTAGAAACTGGAATAAAAAAAAGGAGTTTCATATGCAGACAGTTGAATGCTACCCTGATGAACTAGGGGTGTTTTTCATGCCTCTGCATATTTCTTGTATGATGAGAAGCCAGTCATTTAAAACAGATTTTTCAAAAGCAATCATTCATTTTCATGTTCCTTATTTTGAGGTCTCTGTCTTGTGAACCTCAATCTGATTTGCAGAAATGTAGAGCTTTGACAAAAACAGGTGAAATCAATGTATCACCTTTATTTTAAGCAGTCTCTGAAATTTTTTTTTCCTGAAAAAGAAAAAAAATTATGACTCTGAGTAGTCAAATTTATTGGAGATACTTGATATAAATCTTTCCATACCTCAATTTCCCATTGTATAAAGTGGAAGTAATAAAAATACACAGTTTGCAAAATGGGCTGCTGTGAAGTAAATTCATTCTTGTTTGCAAAGAATTCAGATGGACACTTAGGTAATCTGGTCATGTTAGACAAGCCCATGAGTAGACTATCAGTGAGTTCAGAAAATAACATGAAAGAGACAAGCTACAGAGCCACACTTTGAGCTGTGAAGACTTTGCAAAGTATTGAACAACTGCTTAGCCAGCAAGCACTTCATAATGTGTGCTGAACGAGGTGGGAGTCTTACAGGGAAACAGCAAGCCATAGCATAACTCAAAATTCTGTCTTACTTCAAAACAGAAGGGGCTCAAATCAGTAAGAAAGCAACCTATTGGTGACATAATTAGGTGATATTTCAAAATAATTTAATCTTTAAAAAACACTTTCAGCAGTTTTTTTTAATTTTTGTTGTTTCATTTTAGCATGTGATGGAAACGTAATTTTTTTACTTGAGTTAAAACATTCTTCCATCATTGGCAACTATATCATGTTGAGATAAAAGGTCTGTGAAGTTCTTGATCTGTTGCATGATCTTGTATCTACGATGATCAACAAACCCTTTTATTAATTTTGCAAACTAATTAAGTCTGTAAAGTAGTCTCTTATGTTAGCAGGAGTAACCACATGTAAAGTACTTGTTAAATTTTGAACTGTTCTCGTTTTGGGACTTCTGTGGTAAATAAGAGGAATAAATAAATAAATAAATGTATTTTCTGGATTCCCGTCATTCTTAGGACGCTTATTCAAAATCTACTACTATTTAATGCTGACAGTTGTGTCTCTGTTTATACAGGTGTCTATATGGGTTCATTTTTAACAGCTGCTGGGCTCTTCATCTGCTGACTGCCTCCAATTTTACCTGCAGGTTCGTAGAATAATTCCTGTTGGACTTGATAGCCACAGCAACCAAGTGTCATTAGCAATGTGAGCTAATCCTGCCTCTTTCTCCAGGGCATTACAACACACACACCCAAACAGATCCTTGCAACATTTTATTGCTGAACTATTTTTCTCTCTTTTGATAAGGAAAATGAAGGGATTTTCTGCTTGGTTAGTTCAGTCCAAGCAGCGAGCTCTGGGGAATTGTGCTGTGGTAGAACACTGATGGAAGCGAACGAGGATCCACATATCACTTATTGGAGTGCAAAGCCCTTCAATTTATTTACAGTGCAGGCAGAGGTAGGTTTACTCTTAAGACTGACAGATGAGCCCTGCAAGTCTTGCCGTAGCCAGAACATCATCACCCCCAGCATGAGGATGGCCCAACACAGCCATCAGAAGAAACCAGGTGCCCACTCAGCTGCTCAGGTTGGTGTCTGGCATTTTAGCTCAAAGCCACTATACTGGCAGAGTGAAGGGCAATAGCTTTGCCCTGGGGTAAAGGACAAATTTTTTCTGAAAAAAAAATTATGGCCACACGTTCCCATTTGCCAGATGCTCTCATCAGGATGAATACATGCAGGTGATAACGCTTTATGCCAGCACAGCATTGTTTACTAAAGTGTATTTCTGAAAGTGTCAAATTATAGGTCTGTGCACTAGAGCACCTCCAGTTTGGGAACATTTTCCCTTGTGCTGGCTTTGCCGTGGTGGTACCAGCCTCTATAAGAAAGACAGAGCAGACAAGTCATAATTTACATTGCAGCAGCAAGGTTTGGGCAGAGCATCTACTTAATGAGGAGCCCTGAGTGCCCTAAAATGAAGGCAGCATAATACAGAATGTTGAAACTAAAATTTCTAGGATCTTAGATCACTGGGCTTAAAGCATGCTAGCATTCATTGTCTGGTATATTTTTGGCTGTGTTAAACTTACCTAAATGAACAGATTCTTTCTTGCTGCCAGGGAAGAGCTTTTGTCTGGAGACCATAGAAAATGTGCACACTCTTCTGAAGATGGTCCGCTTAAATGTGCAATAACAAAAAAATGCCTTCTTTCCCCTAAATATTTTGACAGAAGAATTCACTTTACAGAATCCTTCATTTTCCTGGATTGCTCCTTCTCTTTCACCATCTGTTCAACTGTGACCTTCTTTCTGCCTTGGAAGTGCTTCAGCACCTTTCCTTCAGACCACATCTGCCTCTTTTTTAACTGCTTGCTGAAGTGGTTCATGCAATCCTTGGCAGAGGATCACTCACTGACCATGTGACTTGACGGATTTGTGACACCCGTCTCTTGCTATTTCATCATGTGTTGCAAACTTTTTCATGTGAGAGTGGAATCGCTGTTGGGAAGTATGGACTGCATTAATGAGTACTGCTTTGCGACTAATCCAAGTTTGATGATTGATGAGCATATGTATTTTAGTTTCACTTGTCCTTACATATCTGTAATTATTTTCTGTCACACTCCCACCTTTTGCTTTTTGTGTGCATACCAAGAAACAGATCCAGCTGGTCTAACAGTTAACTGCTGCTTAAAGAGGCACAGATACTGCCTTTCTTCTGCCCTGGCTGTAGTGCACATTCCTACTGCTTCCCTCTTGTGTCCCTCGGTCTTTGATTGTCAAGCAATATGTAACAAAAGGCCCAATTAATTTCATGTTACTTGGATCTAAAATTAATCTCTGATATTATAAGAAATTTTCTGTGAAGCAATGAGGAATTGGAGACAATTTTCTTAAATGTTTTGAGCTCCCTGACATAGGCAATATAGATCCAGTGTTTTTACTCGTCACAGAATGGCAAAGGCTGGAAGGCCCCTCTGAGGGTTATCTAGTTCACCTCCTAGCTCAGAGGAAGGTCAGCTTGAGTCAGGTTTTGAATGTCTTTTATCACCACAGCCTCTCTGAACTACCCATGCCAGTATTTGAACACCCTCACAGTAAGAAAAATGTTATTTTCTTAGTATCTTAAAAATAAGGGTTCTCTGCAGGTTAGACTACTATAAGTTTGATCTGGGTTTTCCTTCAGAATGGTTTGGTAGCTATAGTGCAAACCACTGACATTCATTTATTGAATTGAGGGGAGATAATGCAAGTGATAGATAGCACTCACCTTCATACAGTACTGTGGATGATGACTCCTCATCCTCAATTAGGAAGGATGTTGAGACGCTTGAGCGTGTCCAGAGGAGGCAACAAGGCTGGTGAGGGGTTTGGAACACAAACCCTGTGAGGAATGGCTGGGGGAGCTGGGGTTGTTTAGCCTGGAGAAAAGGAGACTCAGAGTGACCTTATCACTCTCTACAACTCCCTGAAGGGTGGCTGTAGCCAGCTGGGGGTTGGTGTCTTTCTCCAGGCAGCAACTGACAGAACGAGAGGACATAGTCTCAAGCTGTGCCAAGGGAAATATAGGTTGGATATTAGGAAGAGGTTTTTCACTGGAAGAGTGATAAAGTACTGGAATGGCCTGCCTGGGGAAGTGGTGGAGTCTCTGGATGTGTTTAAAAAAGACTGGATGTGGCACTTGGTGCCATGGTTTAGTAGAGGTATTGGGGCATGGGTTGGACTGGATGATCTTGGGGGTCTCTTCCAACCTAGTGATTCTGTGAATTCTATGAATTCTAGATCCAGAGGCTGTCTCTGAATAAGGACTTGGAAAGCATCAATATAGTTTAGAAATCTGATCTAAATAAAGCTTTCCAAATCCTTTTGTTACTGCATCCAGAATAGAAATAATTTATGTATTTAGTTACTGTTACTTCTACCTTTTATCATAATATGCTGGATATTTTTATTTGTTTGTTCTGCAGTATTCTTTGTTGTGAGAATAACTGATTTTTTTTTTTGCTAAATGTAGTTTTAATGTTTATGTAGCAAGCTTTATAGCCGTGGTTTCCCCAGTCTGTATTTTGATGGCACTGTGATAGTGCAGGCTATATCTGTGTCACTTATCAGTCACTTTCAGTCACAGAACACCACAAATCCTGTGGTGTTCTGTGACTGAAAACAGACTGAGACATGCCCAACCTGTTGTGCTGCATTCATTTGGGTGACCTGCCCCAGAAGTTACTTGACACATCAGTAAGGGAGGAATACTGAAAGCAGCTAGATACAGTGTTTATGATGTCTCTGCCTGCTCAATGTCTCTGAAGATATATTTCTACAAAGAAATAATTACCAAGTAGAATAATAATTGTATGGTATGAATGCTTAAGTTAGATTTCTTTAAGAGAAGGATGTAGTGAATCCCTGTCAATAGACAGCAAAGGAGACATCATGGATGAGATAAGGTTTCTGCTCTGTATGAAGTCGTTGTTAGGGGAGAGGTCAGCCATCAACATAAGAAAAAGGACCTGTATGACAAAGGAGGTAGTGTGACTGTGTCCAGCTGAAATATTGACAAACTTGAGCATGTTATGAAGTACATGAGTATATTCGAGAAGAATGGGATGGGATTGGGAACTGTCATTAAAATGCTGTAAAACCAGAAGTTGTGGTTAGAGATTCTATTTCTATGCCTGTTTCTGTTGCTTTTCTTGTCAAGTTGTCTTCAAGAGGGGTTTAGGTAGAGTTTGAATTCTCCTGTTTTAGGTTGAGCTCTGCAGAGATGTGTTAGGAGATCTTCAAGAGCATGGTGGTACCCACAGCCCCCAAGTGGAACCTCTGGGGGTCCTTTATTGCCAGAGCTAAAGGTTATGCCTCATGTTCATCTGGAAGTCCTTAGCACACTTTCCTCCGTAGCCAGGAATGGGCCTGGACTGCAGTGTTAACTATCTCAGAATGTTTTTTATTTTTAAGAAAAAATGTTGTACCAAGGTAGTCTTAACTGTCAAACTGGGATGCGTTAAGTTTGCTTTGTACATTGTTTCCTTTTATGTACTGTTTGTCTTTAACAGACTTGGCGTGACTGCTTCCCAGGCACTAAATACATTCTGGCATAATTAAAGCACTTCCACATCCTTTGCAGGCAAAACCTCAGAGATGGTATCTCTGGAGGGAGATGTTGGAACTGCCCAAGAAGTTGCCAACTGCTGTTTATCTGTTAACCAGTACCTGAGCTGCTGTCTTTCTGAATCACCGTCCCACACCACATCTGTATTTACAGTGACCCCCTTTGATCCACAGGTCATTACTTGGGCAATGGCAAAAACTGATCTATAAAAAATGCTGTGTTTTTTAATCTTATTTTTTAGTGTGTTAGCTATGTTCAGCCAGAAAGAGAAAAAAGGAGCGAGAGAAAGCAACTTGAAGACTTGGGGTTTATCCATATAAAAATCCATGTAAGACAGTATAACTTAGTTAATTCTTAACAAGGTAGATTTCCCTCAGCAAGGTAGCTAAATGGGATGCACTTCTGAGGATATACCCAATTAGTTCTGCTGCTGCAGCCAATGTTTATGGACATAAATTTATGGATCTTCATCCTGTTGCTGCCACTGTGTAAGCAGATCGTTTATCACTTTTTGTTTGGACAGGCACGGAAGCCTGCTTGTATAATTTGAGTTGTAGCATCTGCACAATAGTTATATACTTAAAATTGCTGTGCCTTGGCGTCACCTTCCTCTATTGATCTGTAAACCAGCACAAAATGAAACTGAAAATACAAGACATTCAGGCAAAATTCCACTAAGAGTAGTAAAGAGTACAGGGTGTCGTGGGGCTTCTAGTGCAAGGGCAGGACTACAACATTTTTCCTATCTCACAGGAAAGGTGTAAGAGTCATCTTAATATCACGTGATGGAAAAGGACATAAATCTATATGGATAAAGTGAATTTATGCATAAGCAATTAGCTTCTGCAGAAGAAGAGACATAGGTTGTAAACACTTTGAAAAGCCCTTCTCCCATGGCATCAAGTAATTTAAACCACAGACTATTCTTCGGGGAATATTAGAGCTGCAAAACTAGCCTGGTCGTAACTTTATGTAAGTGATAAATCAAATACAACTATTAACTCATGACTGTTTGGAAAATAAAGGCACAGTTTGCATTAACAAGGTTGAACTGGATGATTTCTTTTGGAAAAACACTTGGATCCTTTTTTAATATGTTTTACAAAAAATGTGTAATGTTTCAGGTGACCACTGCACTCTCTACTTAAGACTTTATTTGGAAGAAGGTTCAGGGATAAAAATTTTTCATACAAATGTTTGTGGAATACCATGTGTTTTTCCAGGACAAAAATTATTGAGTGGATTTAAAAGAGATCCCTCCAAAGAAGAATTTTACCAGTAACAGAAAAACTGACTGACCTTAAATCTAACCATAATAGGACCTTGTAGTCCTCAATTACACAGATGGACTGTAGATTTAGTTTGACAACTTTATTTTTGATAAACTTCATTAGGAGTGCAATAGTATTCCTTGTTGCCTCCTCCCCCGTGTTCTGCAAAGTGACAGTGTCCATTTTATAAGTGACTTTTGCAAATCAAAAGGAGCCTGGAGGAGCCTGGTCTGTACCCAGCCTCAGTGTCAGGGGTGGCTGTGACAGCACTGAATTGCTGTGGAGGAAGGATATTTTGGGGTGATGGCTGTGCAGGGACAGTGAAACAACACTGCTGCCAGAGCCTGTGGAGGAGCAGCCAGGACCCTCCTCTGTGGCGATAGGGCCTGCAGGGGCCCCTCTGGACTATAGGGGCTGGGGTACACCTCTGCAAGCCACTGATCTTGGACTGTGTCCTTCTAAGTGACATCACAGCACTTCCCTCCTGTTCTTGTACTGTGCTGTGTACACCCAGGAATTGCAGCAGGGAGTTTAATTCCTTGGGTACAGTGTGGGGTGAATGTCCTCCCAGGGTTAAATGGGGGTTGGTGCATGCTATTTAAGGGTGGGAGAGGTCAGGCTCTGAGTGGGCAAACGAATCTCTGTTGTTTACCACTTCTGAGAGGGAATCCTTCTCTTCCCTTTTGCTTTCTTTGAGTTTCAAAGGCTTGATACATCCTTGTCGATACCTTGCATTTAGTCTATAGGTACAGAGACAGCTTTACGAAATAATGAAGTGGCTCACTGCCAGCAATCCTACCTTCTTCACAGGTGCAACCAATTGCTATATAAGAAGTAGGGCAGAGCTAAGCAAAGAGCAGAACTGAGCAGGGGTGGGCAGGTCTGGCCCTCTGCGTGGTGTAACTGCATGCTTTAGGAGTTACATCTCTATGATTCAATTACTGAACCATTCCCCTCGTTCTGTTAGGCTGCCGAAGTGTAGTTCTGTCAGGGGCTTGCATCAGGAGATAAATGTCATGGTTTAGCTACCATGTCTGGGAAGAATCTTCTAGGCAGGGTGGTGGGATAGTTACAATTAATACCCTAGCAGGCCTTCTATTTGTTCTTCATTTCTTTGTATGACCCTGCTCTCACCAAAGTTGGTGGGACAATTCACCCATTTAAGTAGTGTTTTCATTGGCATGGCTTGCATTAATTTTTGTCATGTTGATGCTCTCTTCTTTTTTGCCCTGGCTGGTGGAAGCCCTCTGGTGCAGGAAGCAAATGTACAGGAATTTAAAGGAGCTTCTGACAGTCCAGCAATGTCATGGTCAGTTTGGACAGCCCCAAAGACAGGGTTGGAGGGAATGGACAGGCAAAACCAGACAGGAGTCTGGTGATGAGCAGAAGGCAGTGTCTAATTTCCAACCTTATTGAACTGTTTGTTTCTTAGTTCTTTCATGAGAGGGAGGAGCAGAGTGTGAGATGGTGACACTGATAACATCACCTGTGATTTAGGGTGTCAGGGGGGCTGAAGGCTGCCTGTATATGAAAACTGCTGACACAAAGTCTGGGAATCTTGCAGAGCTTCAGGCATCTCCCGCCTTACACAGAGCCAGAGAGCAGCCCTAAAAGTGGAACTATTTATGGGAGGTTGTCTGTTTTCTCTTGTGACTTGTGGATGTTGTTTCTTGTTCACCCAGGCTCTGAGCCCTCTCAGTTTGCACTTAAATAGAACTTTCCCAGATTTTCAAATCTGCCATTTTCCCAGAGGAATATTTCTTCCTGGCATGTAGCCCTCCTTTTATCATACTGAAGATCACCTCACTCACTGAGTGTTGGTAGCTTCTGGTAGACGAACAGCAGCCTAAATATTGCCAGCTACCAGACCCCTCCTCTCTGCCCTCAGATGGAGACACTGTGGTTCGCTTGGTCCTGCCCTATATGGTGCCCCATGCCTTCAGGTTCTTCAGCACAGCCCTGGCCATGATCCTGAAATACCTTGCCAGGGAGAAAGCGATGGAGGAGAGGGGAATACCTGCCTTGCAATCTGAGCCAGCTGGCACTGGGAATCACAGAGGTGCTTGCAGGAATGGTGGTGGTGTGTCATGTGACTCTTCCATGTATCCAGTGCTCGCCTCTCTAATTGTCACGGACAATGCCTAAGTGTATGTGCCAAAGCTGTCAAGATCATGTGCTGTTTTTGCACATACTCTCCAACGTAGCCAAACACTGCATTGCTGGGAAATTTTCTCAAGAAAATCTAAAGGGTTTAAACTAAATAATATCCGTAAGTGACACTTTAAATAGAGACACAGCACTATGTTTAACCTCATAGTTACTAACTGATATAGGTTCTATAAAACACAACTTTCTTGCATTTTTTAAAATAGGAATTTAGTTTGCCATCTTTAGTAAAAATCTTGATTCTGTATGATTCTGCTCTCAAACCAAGTCTCACCGTTGTGTTATTTTTTGAGTCATTCAGAACTGCAGTACATTTATACTTTGGTTAAGGCACATGTGCCATGGCTAGTGACCACTAGTTTAGCTGTACTTAAGTTCTCATTGCTTCAGGTCAGAGAGAACAAAGGTCTGGTATTTTAAGGGATTTGGTGCTTCTAGATAAAAACATTTTGCATTCCTTGCATGCTCCATCTCTAAAGATAAGTAGGGAGGAATACTGGAAAACCCTGGTATCCCAATGGAAACGGTAGTCAGAATGTAACTTACCTTGCATGGTGGTAGTTTGCATTCATCAACATATCTTTGTTTTTGTTTTCTACTTGTTGTAAAACCTTTTGCACTTCTTTTTAGTACTCATATGAACATTTGATGACTGCTGCTGTGAACATTTTATCTTTGAAACAACTGTTTCCCAAGCACTTCATTTCTGTAGCTAGTCCTATCAATGATTATAGCTTTGGGGGCTTTAAAACCGAAGTAACTTTAACATACAGTAATGCTACTTTATAGTTTCCCCTGGGAACCCAACCACTGTGTTAGCTAAAACAACTGTATCAAGAATGCTGTTCTCATGGCTCAAACACTTGTAATGCTGTCCCACCCAAACTAACCTCAGCATGAGGGTGACTTTTAATCCATGAATGAGATAAGCAATGAAACTATTTGTTACTGTCCCTCATATGTGAAGGGATTTCTTTCAACCAAGTTAGTGTTTAACTGTCTTTATTTTGCTGCTAACAAAAATAAAATCACATAATTATAAAAGAGACAGGTGTTTCGGTCTGTTGTACCAAAGAAAGGTATTGCTGATTGACTCTGAGCAGCTGGTATAGAATTCTGTTGGTGAAATCAAATTAAATACAGGGTATGAAAGGAAACCTTTTCCTAAGTGAAGGAAAAGATTGGCTGACATTAGGCAAAAAAGTTAATGGCAATTTCACTAAAATCTTAGTGCTGCAGTTCTTTCTGGCTGCACTGTATTTTTCCACAAAAAAAAAAATATCCCAGGAATTCATCCTAGTATGATAACAGGACCATTTTTAAAAAGTATCAATTTCATCAAGCATGTGCATGGACCATAAAATTCCAAAGTATCCCAAGTTATCCCATCATGCTAATGCAAGATTTTTTTTTATTTGATGAGAATCTTTGGATAATTTCTTCCAGGATGCTTTTTCACCTCATTTCCATACTGCTGCTGCTAGCATTTTGTACCAGATGCTCTTGTGTCATTAAAGCAACTGCTTTCTGATTCTTTTGTGCGTGAAAACTTGTCTACTATGTATATCAGGTCACTCAATAAAATCTACTTCAAATCTTGCTCCTTTTCTATCATGAGACCATCCCAATTAAAAATACCTTGCTATGCTCCGTGCCCCCGATACTCCGTTATTGTTTTAGCTTGAATAGTCTTGTTCTTACATATATATATGTATGCCTGATGTGGTTGATGAAGATGGGTGACATGGATTCAGTGCTATCTTACTTGTTTGATATCTCCACCTCTTGAGGAGTCTGACTGCATGTATTTTCCTATAGAAAAACTGTAAGAGTAGGGTCTGATAACACTACCTTGAGTGGCTGACCCCATTGCCTACATGTACATAAGCAGAGAGAGAGAAGGCCTGTGCCAGATGAAACAAATAATAGGTATCTGCCTTCTCTGCATAGAGGGAAAACAGTACATGATAGCTAAGATAAATATGAGCTTGTTATCAGCTGATAACATTGCTGTTTCTCTCCCCTTGTATACAGCAGCAACCAGACAAATGGAGGCAATGGCCTTTCCTCTGTTTGCAAGGGAACTTTGCTCAGTCCTGGACCATGCAGGTGTTTGACAGATGATATCTGAAGCTTCAGGTGGAATTTTGCTGCCTCAGGAATTTACAAATATCTCATCAGTCCTATATGTACTATCCTCTTGGGTGGCCAAATTGGACTACATACCAATGTGTATGTTACTAAATCCTGTGTCTGAAAACAATATGCTCAGATGAGCAGCTTGAGGTCACCACCAGTGTTACCTGGATCTATACACACACCTGCTTTGGGCCCTCATTCTCATCATACTTCTGTGGTGCAGTTTATGCTGGAGTAGATATATGTGGTGGTGGCCAGAAGAGGCAAAGTGTGTTTACTTTCAGCATCACTCTCCCACTGCTCCCCTCAGTGCTGAGGCAGCCTGCTTTGGAGTCAGCTGAACTGCAGTGCTGGAGATGCAGACCTGGTAGGAACATGGAAGTGAGAAGGGAAAGTCTGCCCTCTGGCCCAGCCTTGTCACAGAACTTCCTAGTTAGGTACCCACTTGGCCCTGCAAGTTATCTTGTCTTTGGCTCTACAAATCCAAAGTAATTGAGCTGTTCAGGAAAAAAATAGTTCATAAAGGTGTGAAAGGCAAACATAATCTGAAGATAAATCATGCACAGTCAGTGGAGCTGGGGCTGTGAAGTTGATTTCCAGGGAAGGTTAAACGAATCAGAAAGCAGACCCTTTTGAGCATGCATTGCAACATACATTCTTTGACAGAATTCTTCCCCTAGAGGCCCCTGGCCATCTGCAGACCTCCCCAGACTAAACCTAAGAGCCTTCCTGTAAATAAAGAAGGGACAGGCTCTGGAGGCAATCTGGATCTCAGTGAAAAGCCTCTTTGTTCCAGCCTGCAAGGGCTGGAAAATTCTTAGGCAGCAGAACTATGGATGCCGACAGGAACAACTTCTCCTGCTGGTTTGGCTCTCTGATGGGAGAGCGAGTGGCTGGCTCTGCTGGTGGATCTGAGACCCCATCCCTGCAGCTGAGGGAGACTGGCAAGCTTACTGGGGCATCTGGCAAATGTAAAACCTTATGTGGTGTTTGGGGCTTGCTCTCCCTGACTGTTTTCTGCCTCTCCTGGTGCGGGGAGGTGGATAGTTTCCAGCTGAAACAGTTGATGGAAAATTCCTGCTAAGGAAGGAAAACTAGAGGCTTAACTCTGGTAAAGACTGTAGTGATGGGCTGGGGCCAAACCTAGGAAGATCAGGGCATGGGCTGGTGCCATCCCACTGTGCCTGTTGTCTGTGAGGGATGCTGGGGAGCTTCTGCTGCTGTCAGGACAGGGGGTGGTGAGTCAGGGATCTGCATTGCTTTCTCTGGTTGTTCTTTTCTCTCTGCAGCAGGTGAAGCTCATGAAAATGTCATAGCTCACTGGCCATGGTTACTGTTTGGAGAGGATGCTCTGTGAGGAGAATGCATAGAGCATCTGAATTACTCCACCACCCATGGACATGCTCTACAAATAAAGTTATATTGCTTAGTTATAAATTTCATGCTGGAATGGTTGATCTTGAGTGTGTATAGGGGAAAACACCCAGAATTTAGTATTACATTAATGATTAATGAAAGATTTGGCCAAATTTGAAAGTGTATCCTAAATTTGAAAATCAATCCTTGGATTAACAGAATTTCTGACCAGTCCTAGGACTTCTAGACTTCCTCAGGCATTGTTGAAAGGGTTTTGTTTTCCTTCATTTTTCATACTTGAATTTGGTAACATTTCTTTCCCATTGATAGTTTTCCTGTTCCTGTTTCTTGGTTACTATTCTGAAAAATAATCTAGGCTTTGGCTTTTGAGGGAAAGGGATGTGGAGCGGGGAAAGAGGGGAAGGCCCTTTGGAAGATTTGTGGAATTTGACAATGTTGCAAGTGAGGCCAATCTCCATTTTAAAAATTTCTCCTTAAGTACTTACTTCTGACAGAAATGGAGGAGTTTGAGGAAACCCTTGCCTGCTTTTATTCAAAGGCTCAGGGCATTCTCCCTGTTGTATTTCTCCCTCTGCTGAATACTTTATCTTCTGCAGGTGTCAGTGGAGGGTTTTATAACACACTGCTTGGTTCACTCTCTTGTCCTGAGATCTTGGTGCAGCTTTACACTTTGCATCTTTATAAATAAATCATCAGCTTTCACAAATGAATCACCTATTGTTTGAGGGAGGCAGAATATTTTAATGGCATCTAAGTTAAGAATTGTGATTTTTAAATGTTTGCTTTGTATTTTTGACCTACTGTAGTTAGAATTTATGTCCAAGGAGGTATAGAGAAAAAAAATAGGACAAAAAGGCTCACTGAGCCACAGCTGTAACAGAGACCCACGTCCTTGGTGCTATTATTATTCATGACTCGTGGTGTAACTGTAGGATGGAGGAGTCACATTCCTTGGCAGCTCAGGTCTGGTCATTGCTGAAACATAGGGCTGAAATGGCCCAAAGCTTTTTCCTGATGAGAAACCACAAATGGAGCTATGTACTGGAGCACAGGGAAACAGCAAAATGTCAGGATGTGGTATTTTTGTGCTCAGAACTCACCTGGTTTTCTACTGTACCAGCTGGACATCCCAAAGCTGTTCCTGCTCCCTGCAGATCTTGCCACAAATGCTCCTGGAGGCCAGGCAGTCTCACTTGTAGCACATCTACCTCAATATTGGTCAGTGTGGTGGGCTGCAGGCATCTTGTACATCCCTCTCAGAGCCTGCTGTAATACTCTTATGAAACTTTAAGAGTTCTCTCTGTTGTATTAACAACATCTAACTGAGGCTTTGCTGCTCCTTTTTGGAAAAGATCCTTTTTTGGCTCTTCTCTGAGCCCTTTGGGCTCAGCACTACACTGCAAGGCATCCAGGGTTTTGCTTTACTCTCCTTTTGGGAGTGGGACCTCCAGGAGCCATCCTGCACCTCATTCCATGCTCAAAATAACAAAGCTCTTTCTGTGGAAAAGTAAACTTTCATGGTTCCTGAGGAAATAAATGCTACTGAGTAGTGCTATGTGGGGACTTCAGTGCCATGCACATGACAGGGAGGACACACTTAAAAAAAAAAGCTTCAAAGATTGTTAAAGAGCAAATTAGTGAATATAACAGATGAAACGGGAGTAAAAGTGTTTCTCCTGGCCTCTACCACCCACTTGGCTGAGGGCAGGTTGAGGAGCAGGACTGGATGCATTGAGAGGGCAAAAACGCACTGAGGGACAGGACAGAAGTGCCTGGGACTGCAGGGTCCCTGGCTCGGATGGGATTTCTGTGTGCTCATGGAATCCCACCCAGAGACACCAATGAACGTCTTGAGGAGTTAAGTACAACACATGGTTAAACACAAATGGTTTAAGCAAACACCAGTGAAGGGAGGGGATGAGGGGTGAGCCTGCAGGGCTTTTTCGCAGGGACTGTGCTTTTGTATTTACTAACTTGAGCAAAACTGTGCTGCATCCCAAGATGAAATGCACTTGCTGAAACCAGTTTTCTACTGCACTCTGATTTTTGCATCCCCATCAGGACTTTTTCTGGTTTGATGCTGACACGATATTGCTAGATGGTGATTGCCACTTGAGGGATAGTACAGATGATTTTACATTTCATAACAAATGTATCACAGGATTTGCTAAAAAGAAGTCTCATTCCCAGCTAACTTTCCTGGTCATACAATTTTGCTTGCTGTTGTCTTTTTTCTTCATGTTTTTGGCATCATATTCCAGACTAGATTTAAACCCTGAATTTGCCAGAACTTAGATACATTTGTATTTTAAATATACGTTGATCCTTTTAACAGAAGTTACACCATTTGTCAGATCATATTCACAGTTTTAAAACACACCTTCATTCCTGGTTCTAGATATAAGTTGTATGGCTGAGACTTTGTTGCTCTGGGTTTATATTCTGTTGAGCTCAATGGCACCTGATCCTGATGGAGTGAGCTCTTTGTTACTTCTGTTCTAGAAATAATATCTGTACCTGGTACAAATCATCCTGTACCTGCTAAATGTTTTTGAGTCCCTAAGTGTTTAAAAATTTGGATATTATTATGTAATGATTATGTTCTAATGGCAGAGAATTCTGGACACTCTTAAGAAAACTCTTTTTCCCACATGGTGGGAAATTTCCCTTGAAATGCTACTAAGGCATTATTTTCTGAAATGCAAAGTCCACATATGAACTCTCTCCCAGCAAGGACAAACTCCAGCATTGCTCCCATTTCAAAGGTTTGGCTTCTGCAAGTAACTTCCAGTTAGATACATCAGTAATGTATTAAGGAGTTTTGTTGCTCTCTTATTTTCTTCTGACAGTAACTCCAAAAAAGGGGCTTTTTCATAGTCGGAAAATCGTTTCAATCCTCTTTTCATTCAGTTTTGTGGTCTCTTCATTTCAATGATTAAGGACTTGGCAGGGCTGGACTTCTTTTTTGGTTTGGATGATAGCTTTGGTTTGGAACATCCCAAAATAAATTAAATTCAAAAGTTTCCTCTTTGTCTGCTGTGATTTCAAAGCGATTTTCATGGCTCAGTTCAGGGCTGCCTAATACAAGAAAATGGAAGAATAATTACTGCCTGCAGAGCTTCTAGCACAGCAGTTATTTAAGTAGCTGCGAAATAATTTAAGGTACAGGCAAATTTCTTGTTCCCTGAAGAACTGTGTGCTTTGAGCCAAACATTTTTCCTTGAACTAGGCACATAGTTCCTGTGGCAGTCAGGCAGCAAGCACAGCCCCAGTGTGCCAGCAGTACTAGCAAGGGCACCACTGGCATTCCTGCCCGTCTGAGGTGGAAAGCTCACCCCCATCAACACTGCCCTGTGTGCTGGGTGTTGTGGCACCCCACCACTTCTGGAAATCCTATCATTTCAAACTCCCCACTGAATATAAAACAAAAAAAATATTAAAAATTAGAGTACTCTTCCCTCTGGGAAACCCACAGCGCTGACTAAGTTCAGACCGCGACCTCGGCCCTGGCTGTGCAAAGCAGACAGAGGGCTGCCCTAATGGGACAGCCAAGATTTCCTGCTCATGTAGGGGAAATTTCACAATAGACATTCCAGCCAAATGGTGGCATGTGGAGAAGGGAGGGCGGTGAAGCAGCTGATCTCTGCCCTGGGCCTCACTGGGGGTGGTCTCACTGCTGTCCAGTCCAGGGGGAACTTGAGAGGGGATGAGAGGCTTCATCAAGATGATGTAAAGCATTAGCTGAAATACATTGGACTGGTCATGTGCTAAGTGACCTCATTCAGGCTGACTCCTCCTAAAGTGCATGTGAAAATGCAAAGTGACCAAGAGGGAGTTTACCTAGGCAGCGTGGAGATCTACAGGTGGGCTTTGTCAGACGCCACAGCTTGCAGAGCACCTCCTGTTTTACAGGCATAGCCACAGAACACCAGGCACCAAAAAACAAACTCCTAACTAAAGTCTTTGGTGGGTATAAAACTTCATTTGCATAATTTGTCTTGTTGACTAAAAAGGCTATTCATTTGCTCAGAATTAAATTAATTTCTATACACACCTGTAAATCTGACCTGTTCAGATCTACTGTTATCACAGTGACTTTATTTGTCTTAGTTGAAAGCCAAAATCCTTGTCATTTCAGGGAAAGAAAAAGCCACTTAGTGGTAGTAATTAAAAATCATTTAAGCTTTCAGCACATTAGCACCTACATGTTATGGAAATAGGAGGATGGTGGTAGCCTTTCAAGCTCATATAGAGCTAGTTAAGAGAGGGGCTTTCTAGAGGATCTTGGGGCACGCTTATAGTGGCAAATATGGCAAGACCTGGCCAGGCCTTCTGGCCATATGTTGTCCATATGTGGTCGGAAAGCCAAATGTGCAAGAATTTGCTCAGAGCAATTTTGGGAGTACTGCTACACATCTTCTGGACTGCTGTGGTGTTGCAGCTGGAGGGTTCAATGCTGAAGCATTTCAAGCCTGGCATCTGTCTCAGTCTCAGATACCACCTATGTCCTTATGTGATTCAGGGAGGCAAAAGCCACAGGATGTCAAATCTAAGCTATGGGGGAATTTAGATGGAAAGTGTTTAGTGGGTGGGAAAATCCACAGCACAGGTTTTTGCTGGTGCCTTTTGTGTCCCAGGGGGTGCCATTATCCCACTAAAGACCTTAATGAGTTGTGTTTTCCAGCAGAGAGACATGTTATTAACACTTAGGCAATTTCTGTGTAAAACCTTAAATTCTAATTAGAGAACATCTTAAGGGGTCAAGTACAAAACATCCACACGGATAATTTAACACGAAACAGCAAAAAAAAAAGGTGACATACCTAATTGATCTAACGTGAGGGTAATCAATGTAAAAAAAGAATGAGAATTTGTGAACACTTGTTTTGTTTCCCCAGATCTGGTGTGCAGTCATTCCATATTGGGAGCACCCATGGAGTACTAAGGAGCTACTATTTAATTTTAGCAAGAATAAACTCTGTCTGCTTCCACTGCCTACCCTTAAAATAAAAAGACTTACAAAGTAACATCTTTTCCACTGATTATTTTTGAAGACTGGTGAGATCTTTCATTTTTAAAGTGTTTCCGAGCTCTTTGTCCAATTATGATAATATTTCATTCCATAGACAATGTGGTCATGGTCGAAGATGCTAATTTTTTCCCTACTACAAAGACTGAAACAAGTTACTGAAATGAAGCAAGTTACCCAAGTTTCTGTTGTGTTAACATGTTTCATGTTGTGTTAACATGTTTCATGTTGTGTTCTGTTTCTTTGCCTAATCCCTAACTGATAAACTTGATGAAAAAGTATACATATTCTATAATTCTACAAGCATTAGGTATTTGTGTGTCTAGCCACTGAACAAACCTATGCCAATATATTTATTGCACAGGCTATTCAAATGGGAATGGAACAGCACTGAAAAATAGCCAGGAGTGAGAGAAATAAACAGAAAAAGGAAATAAATAAACAAAAATCAACTTTTGTTAGGAGTGACTTTGACTAAGAACTCGCTCCTGCCCTTTCAGAGGGTTGCCTCATGGTGTTGGTCAGAGGTTCCTTTATGAGAGGGGGAAATGATGCCTTAAGTTTTAGCTTTCATGTTTTTCAGATTCTGTGCTCCCTACGGGATGTAGTTCTGAGCCTCATATTAAGTGTTAGTAAGCTCCTTTCACAGAGTAGGTAGACAAAACAAATCCTTTTCCTGCTGCAAACCAAGGACAACTTTCAGGCCCAAAAGCATAAACAACGGTGGACTGAAGGGAGGAACAAGAAGGATGAGACCTCACAACCTGAAACTGTAATTGAACAATTAAACCCCAATACGCAAATAGACCAAAACTTATAAAAGTGTGAGACCTTGTGACTGCTGGTCCGTTTTGTGACCATTCTTAGTCCACCTTGGGTGTAGACCTGGCCAGGCTCTTGTCCTGCCCAAGATGTACCCTTAAAGGCCTTTCAATCTACTTTATTCTCTAGCTCTGTCCAGTCTCTGTTCCAGGTCAGCCTTCCCAAGGCATCATCTGTCTTGCACAGGCATCTCTATTGTTGATGGTTTTCTTTTTTCAATCCTCTGCTGCAGTTAAGAGAGTGATGTTGGGAGGATAAATTGATTATTATAATTGTTCATTAATGCACTCTTATTTAATGTACTTTGAGAGGTTATATTCTTCAGAATGATGATAAATTATGGTAACTCCAATTAATGTCACTGCAACTAAAGGGATGTAAGCATTTCTATTAATATGGAGAAGTTTTCTGGGGTTTTATAATGAAGCTGTAAAAAATTGCTGAAACTTAAGGTACAAGTTTCCAGTATATTTAATGCACACAATATTCCCTTGAATCTGATCTAATCGATAGATATATCAAATCTAATAAGATATAAATAGAGTGGAAAGAACTTACTGAAGGTACAGATTCCAACTTGTAGAAATGGAAGTATACAAGGGGAATACACTGCTTTCTCTTTAGGTTAAAGCAGGTGGACCTGTGGTGGTACATGTGACAGGCATTTTGCTCAAAGGGCATCTTGCACCCTGGGCTGGTGTCTTTATCAGGACTCCTGCTGCACTCTGCCTCAGTCCATTCTCTGCACCTAGTAGCTCCTGATGCACGGAGGTGTAAATTGGTGCAGCAAAACAGTGTTGCATATATTAAGCTATGTTTATATTCTTGGAGGAGCTCACAAGGAGCTTGCACACAAAGGCAGCTGACCTGGGAATAAAGATAACATTAATTTAATTTAACATTAAAATCAGATCCCATCCTAAAAAGTCAGAGGTACAAAATGCTGGCCCACCTTTAAAAATAGTGTTGACTTTGGATATTTTAGTGTGAGATGCCTGAACAAGAAAGATAACTCCAAAGATTTTAAATTACAGAAAAAGAAAGGATGAGAAACCAGCTAACTATGGCATCCTGATGTACCAAAGTTTTTCAAAGGTACTCTCAAAGGAGTCGCAGGTAAAACTGACCCAAGCATTTAGAAAAACTTGGTCATTTTTCTAACAAGAGGAACATACACAGAGAGAGAATGTTAATTTAATTTTTATATATTTTTCCCTTGGATTAGAGATGATGAAAATATTAAGGTACTCGTACTCACTGATTAGTGCACCAAAGTCAGCAACAAAGCACTTGATTTCTGATGCAAGTTCTACAGGGGAAAAAAAAAATAAAGTCTGGTGAGTAGCAGTTTGCCTGATCTGATAACTGAGACTGACAACATGATGGGCTATGCAGAAAGAGGCAATAAAGATGCTCTACTTACAAAACAATCTATTTGGTATCTCCTGTCTTCCTGAAAATGGAATGGTTTTCTGAAATCATGACAAAACATTGATGAATGGACACATGTATTATTATAGCAGTCAATCTCAAGGTAATGAGATACACAAAATTCCTAGTTGTATTGTAATCCTGTCAATTATGAGTCTATTCTGAAAACAGAAATGCTAAGAACAAAAAAAAAAAAGAGAAGGAGACAAGGTAAGATGAGCTCAGAGGCTCACAACAGCATTGTCTTCATGCATCAAGGAATAAAGTATTTATTTACTTTGGTCAAACGTCAAGGGCCTCACCTCTTCTCAACTCCCTTTCTTTTCTGTATTCTTTTTGTCTGTTTAAACATTATCTAAGGGGTTAATGGACTATTCCTTTATTTTCCTATTTTATTCTGCATATACAGAAAAGTAACCTGGGCCACAGAATCCACATGTTATTAATGGTCAGTAGGTATTTGTAGGTGAATGTAGGTTTTAGAAATGCAACTGAGTGGAGACTGTTGTTTGACTTTAAAATTGTTCTACTCACCATTAACTAATTCTGCCAATCACTGGAATAAAAAAAAATAGAGAGACCTAAAGCATATACATGTGCAGAATATTAAAGGTTAGGTTATTTTCATTTTTTTCCCCTGATGGAGATGTGCCTAAAGACCCTATAAAATTATATATTATGTATATATAATTGTATATATATAAATTATAGCCACTGCTTGAGAAGCCCATAGCCTAAACAGCTAGCTCATAAAACTCAGGCTTTGATCAACAGTAGAGTGAAGATGGCTCTGGAGAGAGGCATGTTTGAAACACACCAGGAAGAAATTAACCTGCTTCCTTGAGGTAGTGTGCAGTCTCATTATTCTATTACCCTTCTGTTGGTACTTTGCAGTTTGAAGGAACATAATGATGCTACTTCTGTCTAAAAGGGGAAAAAAAAAGGAAAAAAGATGAAATGCTATAAGGTTAAATTGAAATTTGTATCTTTTTGAGAAATAATTTGTAGGTGCATTCAGAGCAACATTGTAAAAATTGAGACCTTGGACTTAGACACAGTGATTTGAAATGGGATAGACCAGCTCTCCCCTCCTGCTTATCAGTTTGACTGCAGATTTTAGCAATCAAAGTTACTGCTACTTGATAGCGGTCTTGGGTAACCTCTGTGAAAGGAGCAATCCCCTCAGTGCAGCCCACAAAAGAAAGGGCTTTTTTTCCACTTAGCATTTCCCTGCATTAAGCAAGGCAATGCAGTGCTTTGGGATGCCTATCCCTGCACTGCTGCTGGGTACCCAGCAGTGGGAAGTGACAATCTCCATCTGTGCTGACTCCTGAGTGGGCACTGGGACACAGGGATTTTTGTCTCTCGAACTGTGTGAAAAGCAACTGGGTCTGGATCGTGGGTTTCCAGTGTTTGGGTGTTTTTCCTTACTGGGCATTGAAAATCCAGCACACAGAGGGAATGCATGGGATGGGGCAGAGAAGCCAGTCAAGAGCAGCAGGGAAGAAGTCTCTGTCCTCTAACCACAAACATTATGTTTGCAGTACAGGTTTTTCAATGTAATGTAAATAAATAGGCATAAACACAAACCATACCTTTCCAATAAATCCAGGGTACTGCTCAGTGCTGCTGCCTTAAAGTTAGACACTGATAGCTATCGATGTCCATGTTTTTATAGTGTTCATCATCCATGAGCTGCAATTCTCAGTAGATTCACAATTCCAATTTTTTGACACATTATGATTATTCTTTTATAAGTAAGAACCATTAATGACTTCATGCAGTGGTTTGGATTAAGCAGATCAAGGATGAATTAATCAATTTGCACTGGATCACCAAGGAAATCTATGGAATCATCCAAACTAGGCATCTTCGTTTTTAGGCTTCTTTGAAATGCAAAAATATGGCACACTATCAGCCAGGTCTTCCATCCTGCAATACACAAGCAAAAGACCCAGTCCCTGTTCCACATGTACTGCACCAACCAAAGGCTGAGGAAAAAAAATGTTAAATGCAGTTAGAATTATGATAATAATAATTTACAGGTATCAGGTTTTGTTTCTTTGAGGTATCTCTTTTTTTCCTTGGGGGAAATAGTAAAGTAAGGGTAAATATCAAAATTTAGGTTAGGCTGCCATGCTCATAGTCCTTGTTTGCTCTTGTTATCTGTAGTGCCTAGTAAACCCATGAGCTGTGTACTGGTAAGAAAAAAGACTTGTGAAGACAAATCTTCCTTGTTTCACATTGCTACTAATTTCTGTTCACCTGGAGATACAGAATAAATATGTTGCCAAGCCTGGTCTTCCTCCTTTCTGATAGCTAATAAGTTCTGCACCTCCTTTCCTGCAGATTGCTGGCCTTTCTTATTTAGGTGGTGAAGTACTCGGTGTTGGAAATGTATCTAACCTTGAAAACATTTTGGGCTGCATGGCCTGAGGCCTGGTAGGTTACACCGAGGAATTACTCAGCTAGTTTCTCTCTGATACTGCTGAAACTTCAGACTAATGCTTATGGAGATAAATACAGCCACGTGTTCTGCAGCCTCACAGTACAGGTGAGCAGGATTACTTGCCTGTGCAAACACGAGGAAGCTCATTCCCAGGTTGCAAATGTGGCAACAAATTAATTAGTGTCAGCTAAATATTTTACTAGCATTTATGTCCATTCATACATCAAAGATGATTGCAGACACCCAGCATCAGCACATTTTTATTGATCCATAACTGCTCCTTTCTTGTCCGGCCGAAAACCACCAGTGAGTTGTCACTGCCAAGTGACCCCGTGAGTTGAGGCACGGACACCAGCCCAAAGCAGGCGCGTTTTGGGAGAGTTATTTCCGGCTGTTTGTAAATTTCCTAAGTGCTTCTCAAATTTTGTCACGCTTCCTGACTTCGGCGTTCATGGGACGCCGCGGGGCGCTTCACCTCCGAAGTGCTGCGCGACTGCGCTTATTTGGGGAGGAAAAGGAGCGGAAGAAGAGGCGGGAGCGCACAGGTGCGGACGGCCAGGCCCCCGGGGAGGAGCGGAGCGGGACAACACCTCTCCACCACCTCGGGCGGAGCCCTGGGCGGAGCGGGATCGCACCGGCAGCTGCCCGCGGGGCAGGGGCGCGCCCGGGACCCGCTCCGCCCCTCGCCTCTTCTCCCGTCCCCTCCCCTCCGCGCCAGCCCGGTCTCTGCCCGCCCCTCGCTCGGAGAAGGGGCCGCGGCCGGGGTGGCCCTCCCGCACCCACGGCGCTGGCCCGGCCAACAAAGGGGGCGCCGGGGCCGAGGGAGGGGCCGCCGCAGGGCCGGGCCGCGAGGGGCGGGGAAGAAGGGGGAGGAGAAGGGGGAGGACGGACGGCGGCCGCTCGCTCAGAAAGTTGTGGGTCCGCCAGCGCAGCGCCGCGGGAGTGGCTGCCGGGGGACGGGGTGCGAGGAGGAGCTGGGCTGCGCCGTGGGGCAGCGCGGCCGCCTCCCGCCGCCGTGCCCGAGGGGTGAGTGGCGGCCGAGGAGAGTTGCTGTCGGCTGCAGTTCCGGGAGCGGGGCTGCTCCGCGGGGAGGGGCTCGGGGCGGAAAGTTTGTTCCGCAGCTCCCGTAACATCTCGGGGCAGGGGCAGCGCCCGCGGCGGGCGCACCTGCGGGCGGGACGGAGGGGCCGCGGGGAGCCGGGGCGAGGAGCGGCTCCACTCTAGGGGTGCCCGAGGGCGTCGGGCCGCTGCTGCGGCCGCGTAGCCCGCGGGGAGGAGGTGCCGGCGCCCCCGGCCGGCTGCCGGGTCAAAATCCCCGCCGGGGGAGCGGGGGCGGCGGCCGCTCTGCCGGGGCGGCCGGGCGGGGGCGGCGGTGCCCGGGGCCTGCCCCGCGGGGCTCCGCTTCCCCCGCCCCGGAGAGGGGCTGCGTGGCTTCTCCCACACGTGGCCGTCGCGCCCCGGGCCGGCCGCGGCAGCGCGCCTGCCTGTGCCCCTTTGCCGCGGGCACACGCCCCAGCGCGGCGGGAGCCGAGCGCCCTCGCTGTGCCACCCCCTCTGCGGGGCTGTCCCGCTCGGAGCCAGCCGGGTGACGGGTGGTGGCGGTGCTGTCGCGGCAAGGGCCGTGTCCTGCCCCTCTGGGGATCACGGCTGGGCAGGGGCGCCCTGTCGCCCAAGGGTGAGTGAAGCTTGGCTTTCGCGGCTGAAGATTCAGCCCTGCTGCTGCACCTTCAGGGCCCTCCCACTTTTTAGATGCCACCCTAAGGTGTCCCGCGGCAGGGGCACGGCGAGTGGCCGGTCGGCTGCCCCGCGACTCGCATAGGCACGGCTAGCCAGCCGCGATCCCTCCCGTCGCTCGCGGAGTCACAGTCGGCGTAGCCCGTGGAGTTACCGTGCCTTTCTGCTCCTGGTCCTGTGCTGTAGGTGCTGAGCCGTGGCCCTCCATGGGAGCCTCCTCCCGAGGGATTTAGGCTCCGCCCGTGGCACACCGCAGCCCACGAGCATGGCCCGTGTCTCCGAGGCGGAGGAAGGACCTGGCGGGGGACACAGCGAGTTCAGCGACATCATCAAGTCCAGAACAGGTAAACTGTGGAGGGGAACGGTGTTTTCCTCTTTTCTCCTCTTCTCATAGGTTCTGACATAAGCTCACATTTTTAAACAGCACTTTTGGCCAGCTGTTTTTTTGGGCACATGTTGGTAGTACCGGCAGTGACTGAGGCTATTCATGCAGCTCCCCTACTGTTACCATGTAATAGTAATTGTAGGTCTCAGGGTTTGTTGTTTGTTTTGGGGTTTTTTTTTTGTCAGTGTTAGTCAAGTATGTTTATTTGGGATCCACTTCTGGCATCATAATTAGCTCTACTTTTGTAAATTGCCACGTGCTTAAAGCACTCTTATGCAAGCTAGTGTTGGTAGCTTTCCTGTTTATTCTCAGACACTGAAAATGGTAATTGCGGCTGCAACATTGTACCTCTTGAAAGTGCATCGCGGTAGTACTCGTGCAGTGAATTACTGTGCTTCCTCCTTAATGTAAAACAGTTGTCTAAGGCTACTCACTCAGGCATTTCCTCCAGCAGAACGTTCTTGTAACAGATCTGAAGGTTGTTGGGAAAACGTGGATTTTGTTTGGTTGTAGTGTGTTGGGGTCTCCTGAGCCTCTGATGGATGTTGGTGTGCAGAATGAGGTCACTTTAGCAGTGGGAGAACAGAGATTTTGGGGGGATAGCTGTGGATTTTTTAAACCTTGGTAGAAATTCGTGCTCCATTCAGAGACTGGATGCTTGGTTCCTCAGCCTCACAAGCTCCCTTTTCTTTCTTACGTGCAAAATGCTCCTGTTATCAAAAGATTTTCATGTGATATCTAGCAAACCTAGCAGTGGGTGGTTTTTTTGTTTTTTGTTTTTTNTTAATATATATTTTTTAAATTTTCCACGTGTTAAAAACTGTAGATCTTCACTTGGTTGTGATTTGATGTGTCAGCTTACATAGGATGTGGGTTTGGTCTGTATCCCATCCGTGTTTGAATAGTTTGTTTCTTAGGCCTTCGCTTTCTGAGTGTTCTTCTTCTGGACGAGCAGTTTAGGAAACAGGTGCTTGGTGTTTTTCATCTTGAATTCTGTAATGTTGGTTTGTTTTCTGCTGTTACTCTGCAACCTCTGGACATAACTTCGTTTGATTGGAAGTGTGTGTTTTTATGGGCTTTGAGTGTGGAGATAACTTGCAGACAATTTGTACGCATGTATGTGTGTAAGTACTACAGTTTTATAAGGTGTGTGAGGAAATGTGGATGTATTGGAGGTTTTTCATGCATGAACAAATTGTACAGTAAGTTCTGTTGTTTTGGTTGAGGCAGATGATTGTAAATTTCCTCTTATGACCACTTTAAATTTCTTTGGTGTGAATGGGAAAATGCTACAAATTCAAATACAAGGCTAAAAGACTTGTCCACAAAATGAAAAATAGTGAGTGATGACTGATCTTAAATAATTTTTTCTAACTATTACGCTGGTTTGTATGATTTGTTATGCTGGATGTATGATTTCTTCAAATAAATTTCTGTACTACTGTAGCTCTGAACCATTCACCACAAGTAAATCTGTGGGAGGGTTTTCCTAATGAAAGGACTGAAGTTTCCCGAAGTACAGGTGACAGCCAATAAAAGGCTAGTTGTGAGGACTGAGAAGATATTTTAATTTTCCTAGATATTTTGGAAAGAGAATGCTGATTTTGATACTTAGAAAGGAAAACTGAGGGTTTTTTTGCTGCAAAGATTTTTCTAGTCTAAATTACTTGAAATACAGTAGAAGTGTTATAAATTTTTAATATTTGGGGTAGCTAAGGCATCTGTATCGTTTTTGAGGCTCAAGAGATAAGAAAGAGACAATCATTTGCTGTCAAAGAGATAGTCTGTTCTGTTTCTTGCTGCTCTGTAAGTTCGTAGCACCAGTGATGTGGGAAGTCTCTTAACACATTGGTTAGGGAGCACATGCAAATGTGCTTTTAATATTTTCACTGAATAAATAAAATACAGAAAACACAGTGGGTGAAAAACTCTCTACGTAATGTAATATGTGATCAAGTGATTTAATATGTCAAAGTATTTTTTTTAGTGTGTATTATTCCTATGCATTTTTAAATAAGTGCACTGAAAACAGTTTACTCTATTCTTGTAAATACAAGAAGATAGATGTATAATGTTCTGTGTAAAGATTGCTTTCTCTGTGCTCTCCTGGGCAATTGTCTGTTTGTCTATTTCAATGTTTATCTTCATCTTTTCTGATGTCAGGATATTGTGGTTATTTAAAACCATTCATGTTCTAGAAGTGATGTTTAAGATCTATGGCTAAGTCTTTTTTGTTGTAACAACTTGGAAGAAATTATGATTTGAAATGCCGGAATCTTTGTGGGTCAGACCTTAGCAAAGAGTGGTACTAGTAAAATTGTTTCTAAATATTTGGATACAAATGTAAACTTTGGTCTTTACCAGCCTGTCAACTGAATATATTGTCTTTTTTTGTAGTCATTGGCTCTTTAGCTACCCTGCCTTGTGAAGCAGCTAGAAAGCCATAAAGGTGGCACTGTCAATACAGGCCGTGTGCTGGTTATTGAGCTTTAATCTCGAGTCACTCTCATGAGACTGTATTAAGACACATAAAGTTTTACACCTGCACAGGGCTGTGTGGGGCCCATCTCTGCCTGTTTTTATTAGCAGAACAAACTATGTAATTTTTTCTTAGACTTGTAATTGGAAAGCTACCCGTGTGCTACATGAAGGATTTCGGAGAACTGCAGAAAA
>VZDJ01007749.1:36549235-36603669 GCA_008694505.1 Cyanoderma ruficeps | reverse complement strand
AAAAAAAAAAAAAAAAAAAAAAAAAAAGAAAAAAGTGGTGTACCATAGGATTTCACAGATGGGAAAAACTAATTTTGCAAGTATCTCATTTGTTCTTTCCTCTCACACTAAGAGGATGAAGGATAAAACATTTTGAGTGGCCATTTCTGTATGTTATTGATTGTATTGGAAACAATTTTTCTGTTCAGTGGTCAGCAAAAACACTTTAAATGAATATGCTATAATCTGTTGTGAGTGACAAGTGCTTGATTTTTCCACAGCAGAGATCTTGCATGCCTTTAATATCACTTCTGTGATTTGTGATAATTAACATTTATTATTTTCTGCTTTGGATATAGCTCCTCTTTGATTAAGTAGTCTGTTAGTACTGATCTACAAGTTATTTTTGAAGAGACCTGTTCTGCACTTAGAATAGTATTTGATGGTGACCAAAACTGCAAAAGTAAAATAACTTTTAGTTGTTGTGTTTATAAAGAAAGCTGCTTTTTGTTCTCAGAAAGACCAATGATCTATTTGCCTCCCTTTTTTTCTGCACCAATGGTGGATGCTGATGGCTGAGTGGTATTTAATGGGTAGGATATTGTTCCTGGATGGTTATGTGAGGTTTATATATTTATAATTGGTATTATTTGGCATTATTAGCCTGTGCTATGCCTGTGAGTCTGTATAAAGGCTTGCTATGGAAAAGCAGTTTTCCTTTTTATTAACTTACCTGTGGTATGAAGTAATGTGTATGGAGCTGATTTATATCTTTGAAAGGCATCTTGTGCAGATAGGTGAGCTTTTCTCATTGCAATAGCTTTCGGGAAGGAATGCTGTGGGATGATTGCCTTACAGTGGTGAAAACAGTGCTGTCATCATGGGCTTGAAAAACAGATGAGTCTTTGCTATGATTAATTATGGAAAAAAGACAAACTCACTTAAAATCTGTCATGGTAGCTTGGAATGGTAATATATAATTAAACAGTAAGACATAGCAGGAGAAACATTTTTAGATTGCGCCTCTGGTGCATTTAAAGATATGAGTTCTCTCTAAATAGAGAGGAACTTAATTCTCCTCAAATATATTTGACTGAAAGGCTGCTTTGGGAAATTGTAACTTAGTTTTGGACTTCTGGGGCAAGGCTTATTCTGAGAACTGCTACTGCTATCTGTCTGTTCCCCTGCCCCCTGAAGCAACACTTACTTGGCTGGCAACCCCCTTTGCTCCTGGAGAGCTCCTGGGATCTCCCTGCCCCATGATGCCACATGTTGCCTTTGGAACCAGTTCCAGTCTCTCGCTGCCAGATAACTACAGGCCAAATGTGCTGCTTCTCCTTTTCCATTTTGGCTCTACTGGTGTGAAGCTGTCAGGAGTTGTCATAGTTGCATGTGGACCCTTAGGATTCTGTCAAGTGGGTGCAGAGTTGGTGTAGCCGGATTTGCACTGTGTGAACTCTTCAGGGATATTTGCACAGAGTGTCTGCAGATTGGGTGTTGAAGACGAGTGACAAACTTGCTCTCCTCTAGCCACTGAAATGGGGTTTTTAGGACTAAGCCTTTGGGTTGCTGTAGCCTGGCTCCTTTCTGTCAACTGTATCACTTCCTTTTCTTGGGCTGTCTGGTGGGGACAGATTGGATGCTGCAATGAAGACAGTTCTAGGGTATTGCCTAGCATTTATGAAATGACAGATATAGAAGTACCAGGCTGGGTTCTTCTAGCATCTTGATTGGTAGATGAAGAAATAACATATGCTGCTGTGTGTATTTGAAGCACGACTCTGCCTTGGAATAGAAATTGAGGCTCCTCAGGGAGGGGAAAAACCCAACCCAAAACCCAAACCATAAAAGCAGCCCATGGATTTGCACGTGCTTTGCCAGGAAAGGAGGATGTAACCCTGAGCAAGAGCTGCTATGTGAGGCACTGTGTCTAGTGTGTTAAATGTTTCTAAAGAGGTCTAAAAGCTGGTGTGGGGAGGGGTTGGTGCTGTGGGAACACCTCACTGATGAGGATCCTGTGGAGGATGGGTGCCTGGGTGTGAGGCAAACTAGGGGTAAGGTGGAGTTTCTTTCTATGCCTTCCCCAGCGCCCTTTGAAGCTCTGTCCCCTCTTCTCCTCTCAGGTCTGGGGAAGGAAGGAAGACTATCATACAGTAGCATGAGAATATTATAACATGCAAATAAATTCTTAAAGCTCACAACATTGGGCAGCTTAGCAAAGAACTAGCTGGGCTGTGTTAACACCTCTGATATCTGCTCGTAGTTTTGATTTTCTCTTAGACAGTTTCTCCTAGCAGAATCACTTGTGTGTTGGGGTTGACTCTTGAGAGCAGGAAAGAGTAGGGAAGTGTTGTTATTAAAGTCTTTTGAAAACAAGTAAGGAATCAGTGTAGGTGTGGAAGGGGAAGAGCATGTGGGCTTGTGCCGAGCTGATGTTTCAAGACAGAGTAGCTGCTCTGCTGCCAGGTAGCAGTGTGGATTGGTGTGTGTAGAGCCTGCGTGATCTGCTTTTCAAGTGTTGCATGGTATCCCTCCTTCAGAGGAAAATCCACAATTAGAAAAGCACAGCTGATTCCACTTATTTTGGGAACTGAGACACTCCTAGCACAAAGTTGTGGAGAACTACATTTATTTGGATGCCTTAATAACAGTCTGAAGAATGAATAACAGGATTTAAACATTGTGAGGTGGGAGGGAGGAGTTCTGTTGTCTGACTCCTGATTGTGTTGATGAAAGAATAAGTTATAGTGCCCTGTGCCTTATCAGAAGGCTGTTTTATGTCTTTCTCCCCTCCCCCAGTGTGTTCTGGGGATGCAGCTGAGCTGTAATTTCAGAAAGTGACTGAAGAAAGCTGGGAGTTTTAAAGGCAGCAACAAAAATGACAGCCTAAAGAAACAGAACAGTCCGTTGGAATCTGTGGGTTTGACAGAGGCAATGGTAGGGCTCTGTTGCAAGATTTAGTTTTAGGAATGAGGCAAGGAGCTACTAATTTGTGAATATAACCAGCTGCAAAGTCAGTGAAACATGGGCCATTGAGAAGGAGTCAAACTGCCATTTATTTATTAGGATATGATGTTTCTGAGCCTTTTCTTTGAAAATACATCCACCTGATACTGCCTTGGAGACAATAAAAAGAGAAACTTTGACTATTGGACCTGAGTTGGGCTCAGTCCTGAGTGAAGCCCGAAAAAAAGAAAGAAATTAATTGAAATACAAATACTTGCAGCTGTATTTTGTTGTCACTTATCTGTGGGACCAGCAGGTAGGGGCTGGTACAGAGTCACTGCCTCTGACTCCAGGTGCATGTCCTAGCAGTTGAGAGGCACTGACATGGCTGTAGATGGTGCTTACAGAGACTGGGCCTGGGCTGGGAGCTGGCTGTCAGTGGGGAGGCTGCTAGAAGATGCTCAGCTCTAACAGAGGGTGTGGGCAGTTCCAGTTCCCTTCAGCCAAGGGCAGGGTTGAGTTTGGGTGTGTTTTGGGCTGCATCTTCCCTCTGGGAAGCTCTGACCAGCTCTGGATGACAGCTGCAGCCATGCAGAGGAAGCTGTTTATCAGTGGGGACATCTACAACTGTGGCAGTGACCTTGTGAAGGTTTCTTTCAGAAATATGATCACTTTTTAATAAATTGCATTTTTAGGTATTCATTAATCTGTTGAGTGCATGGGACAGATGCATTATCAAACGTGTCAAGATTCCAGAGAGGAATAACATAAGAGTTATGTAGCTTAATCATAGTTCCTTTTGGAGGAGGCAGCTCCTGTGCTGGGGAAGCATTCTCTAGCAGCCCAGCATCTTTTCAGGTGTGTGGGTCTTCTGCTGGATATGGAAGAAGTGGTGAAGAGCTGTTGAAACTCTCTCTGGTGGAAGATGGTGACTGTACATTTCAGTAAAAGACCAGCTGCTATCTCAAAAGCACAGGACGCATGATGGGAGGAAAGGATCTGGCTACATGACAGAGATTCCATCTGATACGTATTCTTAAGGTTATTCTGATGATCCGTATAGGGAATGTACAGCAGTACTTTTCAGCCATACATTGGTTATGAAGTTCTTTTCTGGACTTCAACATCACCTTGTTATAAACCATGAGGACCTGCCATCCAAGAACTGAAAGATTTTGTGGTGGAATTAGACAAACATATGAGGACAGTCAATGGCTTGTGCATTTAGCTGTGGAGAAACGTGCAATTAAGCCATGAAAGAACATGCTTTGATGGATCTATGTAATTCATTCCACAAATAACTTTAGTTAGTTCCCATGTACTCTGCTTTTATTTCCTAGCATTGAAATGTGGTTTTTTCCCGGCCCCCACCCCCTTCAATTTAGATCATGGCAGAGGACCAAAGATGGAATATGCTCCTAAAATGTTATATAACAATTTATTGATCAGAGAAAAGTGGTGTGATGGGTAAGTTCTGAAATGTTCTGCTAGCTATTTTTGTTCTTGATTTACCACACTACCCTGGACGAGCAAAGAGCAGCAGTCTGTGCATGAATAACAAACAGGGATTTATTTGAACATTTTATGGGAGTACACTGGGGATAGAGCAAAGTTTTTTTGGTTTCTGTGTTGTTTTAATGGTTGTATTATAAAATGATTGTATTAACAGAAGAGAATGAATAAAATAGTATTTAAAGGCCAACAGACCAAAGCCTTTCTATTGCTTCTTTCCAGGCTTTTACTTCTGTTATGGCTTTATAATGAACAACAGTTATGGTCAGCATAAATCATTTCCAGAGAGAGTTCATCACCCTTATTTTCCTGGTTTCTACACGTACATCTTGTTCTTGGATAAGACTTCTTGTTGAAATTCACGGGAACATATTGTGTTAACACCGTGCATCTTTCAGCTTCCACAGTCTTTTGTCAAGAAAGTCTGGTGGTGTCCTTCTGAATATAGTTTTGCTCTCTCTGGAATAGTGATGTGTGATTGCTTTGTTTTGAGTGCTTTTCCTCTATGCCCAGGAATTTTTGTCTTGGACCTAGCTGTTGTGTCCAATTTAGAGCTTGTTGATTTATTTTATTGAGCTTAAAAAAAAGTAGTTTTCTTAACTTAGTGCACTTTCCATTTAGAATCATTTGTTAAGTGTAATCAGGGAGTTATTAAAATATTCATTCTGATCTTTGTACTCAGGTACACTCTTGAGCAAACACTGTATAATCTGTGCAGAGGAGTACTCTGTTTGACAGTGTCACTTGCACAGTGCCCTGGTACTTGTTGGTGAGGATGCTGTGTTTCACTGGCACACTGAGATTGGGAGCATTGAGCTAATTCAGGACAAAAGGACATGGAGAAACACCCACCTCCACCCCTGCCAACCACTCTTCTGCTTTCACCAGACATTTGAGAATTTATTAAAGTTGTGAAGCATACTTTTGGAAGATTATATTGTTATCTTGATAGGACAAGTTAAAGGTTGACAATTGTATTTATGTGGAAATGATTTTATACTTATGTGCATAATCAGCATGTTCAAAATGGAAAAGAGGGAAGGGAAGAGTTCAAATGGAGTTTTGTCCATTGTCAGAAATCATACCATTCTGTGTTGGGCTTGTTTCTATTTTGAAGGCTCTTGAAAACCAGTTCAGGCTCATTATTTGCCTGCTCAATGTTAACTGGAAGTTTCTTGGTTACAGGAGAATCACTACTGGAAGAAAGATGATCAGAAGACCTCTGGTATTCATAATTTTAGTGAAGTATTTTACAGAGTCCATAGATGTCAGGCTCCTAACCTGATGTTCTGCACTGCTCCCTCTGCAGATCCCTGTTTGCTCTCTTCTTTTCCCTCCCTGGTGAAGAGGTCAAGTTTTTGCAAATATACTCCAGTATTAGCAAGAAGCTTCTAATGCCCAGGTGTGTCATAGCACTACTTGGAAAACTTCTTTCCATGTATATGCTTTCTTATAAAAAAAAGACCTAGTCAAAACTTAGAGAGCTGTTGAGATGCAGGCATAGAGTGCTCCATCAGTCACAGTGGTGTCTGTTACTTCTCAGTCCTCCTGCAGATCCTCCCCTGGAATGACACCTCTGCAGAGTTTGGCAAAGGCCTTTTTATGCCAAAAGGATTAATGCACTGTCTTTATCTTTCTTGTGCATCAAGGCAGGAAGGAGCAGGAGAACCTGCCGTGAAGTCTCAGGGCTGAATTCTTGGGGTCTTTATGTAGATCCTTCTCTGAGAAGTGAAGGCATGGACCTGAAAAAACAAATTGTAGATTTTTCTTTCTTTTTTTTTTAATCTAAAGCAGCTCTTTAGAAAGGTTTTCATTTAGGCTATAATGAAGTAAGTGGTTGGTAAAGCTTGGGAAACTTGAAGTTGATAAATTCCATGTCAACTGTGTTTGGTTCATATTTGTTTTAAGAGGGGAAATAATTTTTATACTAGATCATTAAGGTTGTCTTCTAAATTTTTGAGCTAAGAATTTCCTGAGACCTTTTCCACCTGTAATCTGCTGGAGTGAGATTTCTGTCACTACATAGCAAATAACTTCCCCTTCTCAGCAGACAGTGTTAAATATTTCATCATTGGTAAAAGATAGTAGTTGCTTTGCTTACATAGTGACTAACAGTATTGGGTGTGTTCATCTCCTTGAAGAAAACAGACAGACTGTACCTTTTCTGACTTTGAAAAACAACCAGACTAAGTCTAATCAAACCCCCCCAAACTCTCTGGTTTACAAGATCAGTTCTTTTGAGCAAGGTGCACAACAGGTGTGACACCTCTTTGCGTGTTGTAGGGTATCGTATCTAAAGAAAGGAAGTGTGTTCACTCAAGCATTTTTGCTTCCCTTAGGTAAGGGTGTGTGCAATAGGATGAAAGAACAATACCTGGCCTTGCAAAATGGGTTGCTTTTGGAGGATGATTAACCCTTGCTGATATGAGACTTATTCTTCCTCTTGGAGAAACATTGAAATTAATGCTACGAGTGCAGTGGTGAAGGTGGGATCCCATGGTCAGGCATGTCTGAAGCATCAAGTGGGACAGTGTCTTGGTGGTAATGTGCCTTTTCATGTGTCACACTGTATAAATTACATTCCCCAAAGTAGATGGAACAAACTGGAAAAGTGTATATTGCACTGAAGCAAACTCTGTTCTCATCTGTCTCCTGTTAGCACTAGTGGTGGTCTACTATGACTCGTAAGACTGGGATATTTTACTTCTCAAATTGAGACTCCATTTTATAAAGATAAAATTTACTAGCCTGCTCTCTGTCTGAGTGTTTAAATTTGCCTCAGTGTATATAGCTGATATGGCTGGCCCAATTTGGGCTTGAAAGAAGATGCTTTGAAGCATTTAACTCGATTTAAAATGTGGTATCTTCAGTCTGATGAGATGCCTGTATTAGAAGGGTTTTGTGGCATGTGTAGTGCAGGGGCACATGTAAAATATGAACATAGAATGCAACGTAGAATGGCCAGCCAGGCTAATTTACAGCCAGGGTGACTCTGTGCTTGCTGGAGACATTGATTTATTATTATTTGTCTTGTCTCTGGGGATGACTTGTGACTGAATGAATAATATTTAAAAATAGATGTCCTGTTCAATTCCAAGTATAAGGATAATAATTTTTGAACATGATATGCAGTTAAAAATAATTATCCAAAATAAACTAAAAGGTCCTGAGCCTTCCTTCTGAAAAACATACTTGTGTTCTTTCCAGAAGTTGCTCTTTTTTTTTGGTGTGTGCATGTTCTGTTACTTCCTTTACTTTGTTCAGCTTCATGGTTTTTCTCCCAGCTGAAGGAAGACTGCAGTGATTGATTCAGTGTGTGCTGCAGAGTGTATGGGGAAAGAGCAAAAGAGTTGGAGGTGGTTTTTTTTTCCTTTTCCACCCCTTGCTGTCATCTTGGTATGAGAGAAGGGTAAAGGGATGAATGTGGCAGTGCTGGTTCCCACTGCCCTGGGACATGTCCTGACGTGTGGTGGGGCTGTGTGCTGACACCTGAGACCCCCTGTGCTTCTGTTTTTCAGGCATCATCTCCTCTGTGCCGTGAACAGAAGGCAATTAGAGACAGTCTGAAAATCTAGTGAAACAGGTGGAAAATGTCATACTATTTTTTTGTTACTGCACTCTTGCCTCCTTGCCTTCACCTTCCTGTCCTGGAAGGTATTTGCAGGGAAAAAAAGGAATCCTCAAGGATTTAGCTGCTGTTTTAGATCATCTTCACAGAACATAACTCCAGTGAAATCAGGATTGTTTGCAGAGGTATGTCTGAATATTTGTACAGTGAAGATTTTGTGGAAGATGAACTGAAGGCAGTAATTACTGAGGACAGACTTGAGGACCTGGTGCTCCCAGAGCAGCTTGGTGAGGAAAGAGCCCTTAGCTGTAGTAATGGAAACACAAAGGGCTGAGGGATTTTAGGGCATCTTCCCTGTAGGTTATTGGAGCAGTTGGTTTGTCACCATGGTGGAGCTGTGTGCCGGGATGCTGGTGCAGACAGACTGCATGGCTGTCAGCATCTGCCTGCTGTGCAAGCACCTGGTTCCTGGCCTGGCCCCCAGCCACTGAGCACTCTGAGAAATGCACTTCCAAAGGGGTCAAAAACTGGCTGGGGGCACATTTGCAGTTGTACCTGTCTTTCCTGCTGCTGCCTCGTAATTAGAGCTCTCATGCTGGCTTGTCACTGTTGAGAAATTTGTCACTGTTCAAATTCTCAAAGGGTTCAAACCACTGACCATTCCACTGAGCACCTGACTGCAGTGTAGGATGAGATGGGCTCATTCCTGATGTATTACACAGAGAGAAGGTGTACCAGGAAGTGAGTGAGGGGCCAACGAGCATTGAGGGCATTTAGTAATAAATTAGGGAAGTCCCAAAACCCTCGGGGCCAGGGTAAGTGTTTCTGCACTGGATAGGTACTGCTGAATGACCATGTCCGAAGCTGTAGGCCAAAAAGAGGAATTTAGTGGTGGACTTGGCAGTGCTAGTTTAGTGGTTGGATACTATAATCTTAGAGGTCTCTTCCAACATAAATGATTCTATAATTCTGGAAAACTTGCCGCTAAAACATGCTGGTCTAAGTGGAAGAGACTTGCAGTAAGTCTCGATTCCTACCCCTCCTCCAGGAGAAAGACATTGTAAGGACATTAAGAGCTGGAAAAATGGAGCACTGCCCTCCTTTTTCTTTCTTCAAAACAAGACAACCACAACAAACCCCTCCATTGCCCATATTGACAACCATCTGACCCCCAGCCCTGGCAATGCTTGCAAGGATGTAGTGTTACCATGATAAATAGCCATTGCGTTGCAAGGGAGGCTGGCCAGCATGCAGGGACAGTTCTGATGCGTTCCTTTTAACAAAAAACCATTGCAGGAAAAAGAGGGATGTCATTGCTGTAGTTTACCTGAGATGAGGTAATGGTTGTGATACCTACGTTTGTGTCAGAGTCCAAATAGTTGGGATGCTAAGAAAGGGAGAGCTTAGGGCTGTATACAGAAGGGATATATGTCACCACATAGATAATGATGAACCCTTTGACAAGAGATGGAGTCCATGTTTGCCTGGAGGAAATGTGGGGGATATATATGGGGAGCTGTTTCCTTGGTTTGCCTGGTGCAAAAGTGGGTGCTGAGCTGTGGTGCAGGGTATGCACAGTACAGAGTGTGCTAGCTCGGGCATGGTGGTGCTCTGGCACCTGGCATTGAGGTAACGAGTGTGCTCAGAGGGGCATTGTGTAGGGTTATCCTGGTTAAATGTCTCCCAGCTTTATGATCTGTGTTGCATTCATTCATATCCTGAAGTGAACAATGTGGCGTGCTGTGGTTGGCCCATTTGAGGTCTGGTTCTTGAATACTTCCTGGGTGAGGTTGCTATCCTTGGTGTTCCTGAATTCCCACAGGAATCTCATGCTATGTACATTGTGTCAGTAAGTGCAGCTCTGCCCGGAAGAAAAAAATCAAATGTGGTACTTCTGCTCCAGGGCACTTTGGCATTGCAGGAGTTCTTGCATTTTACAGCTATTTTAATGTTGCTCTTACTGGCTCACTAAATTAGAGGTTACTGGGTTAGGTCAGGGATCACTCTAGCATGTAAATGCTCCATTCTGACGCAGATAAATTTTCTTCAGTAGGAATTAGGGGAGAAGAGGAAGAGGAGCGTATAGTACCTGGTGGATCTCATAGCTTGTGGCTTTATGTATTAAGAACATAATTAAATGCTAATTTATTTTTTATGTTCTGGGCAAAATATGACATGTGATGTAGAGGCTTCTTTGCCTATTAATTGAGCATGGTGCCCTAGCACTGAGAAAACTGTTTTGAAAGCAGTGAAGGGTCCTAAAATCCCTGACCTGTTGTTGGCATGTCAAATTTGATTTTACTCTGTCTCTTTGCAATACAGTGTTGAAAAGGTCTTGCGCTGCTGTATTCATCCTGAAAGAATTCAGTGTCCGTAGTTGATTAAGTTTAGTTTCAGGATTAAGTCTGTGACTAACAGTTGAGTCTTCTCTGAAGTAGTGCAGATCTGTTGAATCTTTATATCTTTAGAGGAAATGGGATACACTGCAAAATTTGGAGCTGGCTAGGAAAAAATATTTAATGTTGTGTAATGTATTCAGTGGAGGATTTGGTTCAAGGGTGATTTGGGCAGAAGGAAAATGAAATCTCTAGATTTGCTGCTGGTTGTTGCCCTGCAAGTCCCGATGCATCCTTTCTTCCACAGTGCTTCCATGCTGCTGTTGGGCAGAGGAAGCTGGGATGGAGTAGAAACCATTAGTCAGGTGGTAAAAATGGGCTGAATATAATGTTCAAATAAAGTACTAAGAAAAATGAAGACTGCTTAGAAATGTTTTGCTGATTAATTTATATGCCATGCTAATTCTCACCTCCTTTTGTTATAGCTTCTTATTTTGGCCCTGTGTTTTCTGGCTTTAACTTATATATAGTACATAGTAAAAATGGAAAGTGTGATGTTCAGTTTAACTTCATTTTGCTGCCTGGGGAAAGAAGGAGGGGGTTAAAGAACATGAGTACTTGGGATATACTGCAATGCTGAAAGATGGTAATATACTGTAGTGATCATCTGAAACAAATTTATGTGGCTGAGAGAAGTACAACCTGATTATGAAAGTATTCTGCATAATTTGTGTGGATATGTTAAGGAGGAGAGAAATTGTGAAGTGAATTGTAACTTCAAATTAGTTTCCTTCAGTTGGAGAAGTCTGTTTTCTTATGGATTTGAGTCCTTATGCTCTCTAATCTGACTTTTTTTTTCCCTTCATACCAAAATGCACACAATTGTCATTCTCCTGGCGATGGAGGGCAGAAAGCAGAAAAAGGGGTTTTGTTCCTCCTAAGATATTATGTGTGCCTGGTATTCTCATTTGTAATGAGATTCCTTTCATATTCTTCCAGCACTCAGAAAGGACCTTAACTTGCTATCCTATTAAAAACCTCTTGTGGTGCCAAAAAAATGTAAAAATGTAGAAGCTGGAGAGTCAACTCTCCTCTACAATACAATGGAAAAAAGGAAATGATACGTTCTTGGCACTCCCAAATTTAGCAGAGCCTAAAGGTTATCATCTGACAGAGTAGACGAATGGTAATTAAGATAACTGGTGTTACTGGAAGTCTTTAAAAAGCAATTAAATTAATTATGTTTGATCTTTGTGAGAATCTGTGGCTCTGAGTTGGATTTTGATTTTGGATCTATTATCTGGGATGTAGTGTGGTGTAAGTAGGGGAAAAATAATGTGTGTCAATTGTGTGAGACTTTTTGAAACTGCTTTGTATCTGTACTGTGGTATACTTAATAGAGGTTATTTTTTTTCCCTTTTCTCTTTATCCCTCTCCTTTTTGGATGAATAAATTGAGCTAGGCTACAGTTTGGAATCTGCAAGGTATCACAAAAGCCTTTTTGGAAAGACTGACAAATTGTAAAATCTAATTTCAGTGAAAATTGGTGTGTGATATAGAACTTACACCTTCTGTGTAAGGTGGATATAGTTAAAAGTTATAAACCCTGTTTTGCAGATGATTATTTTTAGATTTAAGTATTGAAATAATGCAAAAAATAGGAACAAAAGAGAATTTCTGTTTGAATTACTGGTTTTTAACTAAGACATCCTTGACGTATCTTAATCAAGAGAAACTAGATACAGGTTTCACTGCATAAGTAATTCCTTCCTTAACAGTCTTTAGACATTTCCCCCACCCTTCTCCAGTCCTGCAGGGTTGGAATGGTGGGAGTACTGCTGAGGAATGGGTGAGTCAGTTAGATCATGTCTTCCAGAATCATCCAGCTTGTTATAAATAATAATCTGCTGTTTATTTCGATCTCTGTAGCGTAAATATGTAACCTGTTGCTCTAACATTCAAGTGCAAAGATAGTGCCCTGCCCTTTTTGCAAACTGGTCTAATTTTATCTCAGTAATGAAGGGCAGTGTATTGAATACAAGGTGAGAAGATTTCTTTGCTAGAACTTTACCAAGAGCTGATTCAATAATTGTAATTTATTTTTATAATAAATAGAACTAGTTGAATATGTTCTCTCAGCTTTAAATAATTTTTAAAGTTCTTTTTCAGTTTTCTTCTGTAGAGTAAACAACTAAATTAAATATGAATAACCACATATTTATTTTGAAGGTTATTTTGAATTCCTTTTCAAGTAAGAATGTGTGCAAAAGAAACTACTTTTAAAATGACATCCTTAAGGAAAATATACTTATTTAATGTAAAGTTAGGTTAAATAAGGGTCCAAGTATATCCACCAAAATATCACCTTGGCCTTGGGTTCTTTGATCTCTTAAATGACAAAATAAGCCTTTTGAAACAGATGAAAAATGTGACCAAAACAGAATCTAATCTTACTTGGTTTTTTCCCTTCATGCCTACTTGTGCCTCACAGCCTGTTTCTATTTTGTGTAAAGCAAGCCTGTTCATTCCCAAACTCATTTTACCTTTGTATTTGTTCATCAGCTGTGGAGGATAGGGTTGGATATCCTGATTAGCTTCCCTTCTTAGCCGAGATGTGAGCCCATGGTGGAGCTCTTGTGACAGTTTTTCAGTGGTTTTGCCAGTATTTGAGGGACACATGAGGTGTGGAGTGTGGTCACCTTTCTCTCTATCCCCTTGCAACCCTTGATATAGAAACTCATCCTGACATGAATTTTTCAGGCCTGTCTTGGACTGTTGGGTAAAAACTGTGGAAGCAGTAGGCAAAGGAAACTTTATGCATTATGTACAAGGAAACTTTTGNACTTGGCGGGGGGTGAGGGGTTTACATCCTCTATTCTAAGGGGAACCCCAGTTTCCCTGGCAGATACCTGTCTTTCTAAACCAAGACATGTGGTCACCTTTCTCTCTGTCCCCTTGCAACCCTTCATATAGAAACTCATCCTGACATGAATTTTTCAGGCCTGTCTTGGACTGTTGGGTAAGAACTGTGGAAGCAGTAGGCAAAGGAAACTTTATGCATTATGTACAAGGAAACTTTTGGGGTTCCTGCTTTGCTCTAGACCGCTAAATATCACAGGGTAAAAGTGTCCTGGAGTGAGCAAGATGCCTTGCTTTTTTTCCTTGAATTTTTTTTTCCCTGTCTTAGTAGAACTTGGTTGCCTGGCCTTGCATTTCCATCCTAGGGCAGAACATTACTATAGTGAGCTAAGGAAGCATGGATGTGGCTGTGTAGCTACAGAGGAGTGTGTTCCCTTCTGGCAGGCATTCAAGAATATCTTTGAATATTTATATGGTGAATTAACACCGTAGTGTAGAGGAGGTTTGGCAGAAAATCTTTGAGGATCTTGCAAGTTGCTGCATGCAAAGTTAGTGGTTTCGTTGCAAAAGCACATATTAAAAAAAACCCCTAAATGCCACATCTAAAATGTGCTGAGTAAGGGTGCTGAGAGTTGAATCTGGCAATATGTGATTTTTGCAAAGGCATCCTGCTTTAGACTGTCATTTATTCAATGAAACCTTTATTTTTAAAATTGCTTATATAGAGGAAAAGCTTTGTACCTCCTCTAATGAATATCTAAATTTTACTGAATTCACCTAATTGAATTAGGTTGATCTTATTAAAGGTTTTTCAAAAATTGCAAATTTGCCTCAGGTTTGATAATCTCCTGGTCCTTCTCAGTTGTTATTGGCATTAATTTGCTGCAGAAGCAGAGGTTCTCCTTGTTCAGTTGAAGTGAAACTCTTAATTTCATGGAAAGATGAAAGAGTGCTTGCTTCTTTTCCTCAATTTTTCCGAGCTGTAAAATGGCCTTGTTCTTTGGTTGCAACCTCAAGAACAAGGAAAGAGACCCTGTGTTGGGGATGAGGAATAATTCTCTTTAAAGGAATGTGACAAATTTAGAAGACCGGTGGAGATCATAAAAGTCAGAACAGCCAGGTTGGTTTAGAAATTGCTCAGTTTACAGTAGCCGTGGCATTACTAGGGAGAATTCTTCAGCTGGGTTTGGGCAGAATAATTTCAGTTTAGCACCCATCCTAGCTCCTCCATGCAGGGGTCACACCTGACCCACTGTTCCACTTCACCCACCACAGGACGTGTTGCAGGTAACTCATGGGCACAGCGGTGGGCTCCATGAAGTGCCAGTGCGCTACATAAGTTGAGGGAGAAATTATCCATGTGGATCTGTTCATGTGGGAAGATAAGGCTAAACTTAACCATCTGTAGGCAATTAAAATTCATGACAGAAGGTCAGGATATTATACTCTCTGCCAGTCACTACTTCATTAACTAGACCTATGCAAATATAACGTGGTCTGTTAAAATTTAATCCCAAGAGATGACTTCTTGCAAGAGAATCAGTGTTGATGCATAAAAACAGGGAGTAGGTGGAAATGCTGAAAAACTGTAGACACCTCTTTCAGCTTAGTATAAAACCACAGTGGCTGAGAAAAAAGCAGTTTCTACACATAAAACACAGTATTTAGTAAGCAGTTGTGTCTAGTAGATATTAGGTGATGGAACTGTCTGATATAAACTGCGTCCTTGTAGTGTGTTTTTAAATTCTTGATAATGAATTCAGATCCCCTTTAGTATTTAAGAATACTCTTGATTTCTCTTGTAGCTAAATCTAATCTAAGTATTGTATTTTGGCATGGCTAGGATTTTTTTTTTCCTTAAGTGTGGTGTCCTTCTGTCCCTCTACTACTTTGTCCTTCATTTTCCCTAGTTATTTCTTATTGTTTTTTCTGTTGAGAGATGGTAAGAGTAAAGAAGCAGCTGTAACTTCCCATGTGCTTAGTTTTCCTGAACTTGGTTCCCACTAGTGGTGTTTTGGTGGTGTTTGCTGGAGCAGTGGAGCCCTTTAAAAACCTTTGTTAAACTTGGGAACAATCTGTCTGTAGTGCCAACTTCCTGTTCATGTTGAGTGCTGTGTCTTGAGTTTGTTCAGTGAATGACTGTGAATAAGCCCAAAGGCTTAACATTTTTCTTGTTTGTCAACTTGTAATCAGACTAACATCAGAGCCACCTTATCAAAGATTTTTTATCCTGTTAGGGCAGGGTGTTCCTAAGGGTGGATATCCAGATGAAATTTGAAGTGGTAGAGGCCTCTTTATGCCATAGTTTTGGGTCACCATGTTACAATAGTAGCTATCAATCATTAAGGTATCTGCAGATGAGACCTGTTTATGCTACAGAACTGTGGGGTTTTTTTCCTTTGCTCGTAATCAGAAGGAAAAACTGTAAAATTAGTCTCATTGTCACTCTTCAGCGCTATTGATCATCACACACCCTGGGCTTGACACATGAATATAATATTTGGGGTATTCATAACTCAGATCTATGCTTTTTTCAGGGGAAATATCAAAAACGTCCAGGAAGGTCAGCCTTAATCATTAGCACTATAGCCTACTCTTCTTTAAGAAAACAAACAAATTGTAAAAGAAAACAAACAAAGCTTACCCCAACTTTCTTTTCCTTTCTCTGTTTTCTCACTGCAGTTGTGGAGTAATGCCTTCAAAATTGAAAGAAGGTAGACTTTCAAAGATTAGTATGTTCCTATACCTTTCTTTCTTTGTTATAACTAGTCACTAGTTAGGTAGGTGTCACTTCTGATTAATGTTGAGAGAAAGGCAACAAGATTTCTCCTGAGTGGCAGTAATGGCTCAAATAAAATACTGAATATTAAATATGTTATTTGGGGATTAGCAAGGTGATTAAGATGTACCCACTGAAGTTATTATAAGGGTTAGGGAATGGAGATGGTAGAGTTCCAAGTGGAAAAAACCCCACTGTTTCTCAAAAAAATCATGTTTCATGAGTTTCAGCCCTCAGGGAAGGACATATTTTCAACTGCTCCCTGTTCCTACCCCTCCCCCTCATAAAGTGAATGGTAAAGTAAATAGAAATGTAATTATGCCCTTTCTGGCTTGGATGTTTCTTCCTGGTATACAAAAGCACAGCCACAAGGTAAAGCAGTGGTTTTTAAGTGATGGAACAAGATGTGATGGGGATGGGTTTTTGTCATCTGTTTTGTGTATACTCAAAGATAAGAGAGGAGGTATATGTAGCTGTGTATATGCCTGTGCACACATATACATGCATAGACTTCTATCTGCTTTCCCCTTCCAGGACTTGCATTTAGACATTGTGCTATTCCTGGGAAATTATGCAGCCCTTTCAAGTTGACAATAATTCTATAGCAATGTGTGGTTTCGAGATTGTTAGAAGTTTTCTGTAATGAGATACTTCTGGTTAGTTGCTTGGGAGTATGGTAAAGCCTTATACTAAAACATGTATCTGTGCTTCTTCCATCACATGCTGGGGTGGGAATTCTTACAACCCATTCTGAACACACCCCTGAGTTGTCCCCAGCCAACAAAGGGGGGCTAGGAGGCAGCTAACAACAAGTGTGTGTGCACATGTGCGAGTACATCACTGACATGACTGGGCCACTCTTTAGAGATAGGTTTATTTTCTTGTCACATCCAGACTATGTGGGGAGGTCCTGGGCATTGGGGATATAGAAGATAACTCTTGAAAACCTTGAGTGATACAAATCACCATGTTTCTAGGAATTGGTTTTTTTTAAAAAACTATCTGAATTTGGTATAAGAATTGGTGTGTGTTGTCCTGAAGTCTTTGGATTTTTTTTGAATGGTAGGTCTCTAGATTGTGACTGTAATAATTTTCTCCAGGATGAGCAAATGCCACGTGGACAATATGTATTCTTAATGTATTCATTAAACAAAAAGGTATAACTGAGCTAAAGGTAAATATTCTGATTCAACCAGTAAAGGTTTTTAAGGGGCAGAGACATTCAGAACAGAAGTGACAGACAGAGGACATGCTGCTTCATGAGATCAGAGATGTCATGCAGTAGATACAGAAAAAGTGCATCTCAGGCAAACAACTAGGGGAATTCAGCCTACGTGTGATAAAATTTATTGCTGCTTCATTTTGTTTCCCTTCCATCCCCAGCCCACTCCTGTTCCTGGTCAGCTCTGATATCTCAAATTGGAAGCAATCTCAAACACTTTTCATGACTGTTTGTGGATGTTGAGCTCAGCTACTCTGCATGTTTAGTAAAGGTTTCTCATGGGTATCTTCATTTTCTGACATCCGTCAGTTTCTCCTATATATGTAGGGTCTGGATATTGGCATTTGGGCTCTGAAAATGGAGGTAGATTCACTGCTTCCTTACAACTCTGCTGGAGAAAAGCTGGTAGTTTTTTGTTTGTTTTTTTTTTTTTNTGTTTGTTTTTTTTTTTTTTTTCACTTGGTCCAAGATAAACTAAGGCTGTCCTGCTGGTCAATTTCTGGATTTGGAAGCTTGCAGCTGTATTTTCCTGTCTTTCTGTATGCTCGTCTCTTTCCTTCTCTGTGTACTTACTTGTGTATGTGACTGTGAAAGTTGTGTTTGAATAGCCCCACTGAATGGAGAGGGATAGTGGTGGTTTTGTGAACCTGCTGGAAAATTTTAGTTTCACTCTCAGCAAGAGGTCCCCACCCAGCTGGAGAGGCTTCTGTGGTTCTGTGCTGGTGACTGCACTGGGCTTGTTCCTGTGACTTTGGCTTTGTGGAAGTAAAAACTTAACTCAGCCTTCAAGTGTCATGCATATAGTTTCCTTGTGGTTTTATGTTGTGTTGGGATTTCACCAACATGTGCCCAGCTTTTTAGACTTTTTAGCTTTTTAGAGATAGTCGTTTGATTTTTTTTTTTGGTCCCATTTCCTGCATGCATTGTTCGTAAATTACAGTCAAAGGTCTGGCAGTAACTTGTTAATGCAAACATGAGATACATGGTTCTACTCTGCCTGGCTTTCACTTTCATGGTGGATTTTGTATCCAGGCACAAGGAGTGTGTGTCATATGGTGTGATTCTTGGGGTGTGCTGGGCAGGGCCAGGAGCTGGACTCAGTGACCCTGATGTGTCCCTTCCAACTTAGCAGATTCTGTGATATGTGTAGTGATCTGTCCTTCCTACACCAGGTGTCATTTGCTACTTTTTGCACTGTTACAGTGCCCAGAAAAGGCTGATTATGGAGGGCTAAACTCTCTGCAGTGCTTAGCTGGAAGGTACTTGGAGGCTACCGTGGTGCCTCTAAATAATTATTTGAGTAAGTGGATCTTGGCAATGCCTATTTTTGAACCTGGGTTGTGTCAAAAGGCATGTGGCTTTTTCCAAAATAACTTTGGGAACTTATGCTCAGGCTGACAGTGCTGAAACACTTCTGCTGCATTTCTGTGAAGTTGTTGTAAATGAGAGTGCTGTTTTGTACTTGCAATGTTTACCAAGCCTTTCTAACATTATTCTGATTTGTGGTGGCTTTTTTCTTCTTTTTCTATGCTGATACAGCACTCTTAAGAGTGGAATGTAATTTATGGGTTTTTTTACGGATAATGAAGGAAATTTGCATTTCATAGAGGTATTAGACATGAAACTTAATTATAAAATTTGACCATTTTATCTTCAGAGAAAAGCCTGGCTGAAGCTGTCAAATTTCTGATGTCTTCAGGAGCCCTGCATAATTTCTGTAATCAGTGGGCTGGGTTGGAATCGCTTACCTTCTCTGTTTCTACTTCCCAAGCTCTGCAGTGTTTTGGGGTTGCTGCTGCTCTTTGAACCTTCTTGTTCCCCAGCAGCTGCAAAACCTGAACATGCCTTGTATGCTTCCAAATCATAACAAATCTCTTGGCTCTTCTGTTTGTTACAGGCGATGGGGTTTAGGGGAGGGGAAGAACCTGCCAAAAGAACTCTTTGATCTGCTCTCTGTCTGTAATCCATTCCTGGGTTTTGTGGGACAGGTGGGCTGTAGAATTGGTTGTGGCCAGATGCCATGGCTAAGAAATGGAGCATGAGGAATTCCCTCCTGTCATCACTGCTACCCTGGCATGGCTTCCCAGCAGACTTCCTGGTTTTAGTTGGGAAATAGGTTGTTGGTGAGACTGGTTTTCTGAAGCAGTGAAATAAATGGCAAACCAGCTATGTCATAGGAGTCCTCTTGGTGTTTTTGGCCAGAATGGACTGTATGGTGTGTGGGGAACTGCATGAATGGTGATGGTAAGAGCTGAGAGGTGCTCCAGCTCTTCCAGTGATAGTCACAAAGTTCTTGCTGTCTGCAGTTGGATGTGTATCCCTATAACTGTCCTCCTTCTGAAATACAGAGGTTGAAATGTGTTGGAGGAATTCCTCTTAATTTCCAGAGGAGGCAACAAGGGCTGGGGTAGATCCTGGGAGCTTCTCCAATCGTGTTTGTCAGATGGAGGTGGCAAAGCTCCCTGGCTGAGCTGGACTTGGTCAGAAGCCTGGTATTGGGGGTCTATGAGTCATGGTCCAGCTGGTAGCTAAAATACCATCACAGGGACATCTGATGCAAGATAGATTTCTTGTGAAAATGTTTCTCCCCTCTCCCACCATGTCTACGTGTTCCTGCTTTTGTGTGCTGGTGGAAGAATTTCAGCTGTTGCCTCTGATCCTGACCAGGAGCATCCTGTTCACTGCTGCTTCTTCGTCCCAGCTGCCTGATCTTGGGTGCAAGAGACAAAAGAACATGCGTGTTTTCTATGCAGTATTGGTAGGGATTTATACTCAATTCACTGGCATTATACTGGATGGAATGGAATCAACTGGTCTGCCTCATTGATTTTGACCCTCCTGGCAGAGTCAAAAGACTGAACAGCTGTATAGATCAGGGGTAGAACAAAGGAAGGAAGATAAAGTTAATTGTGGTGGAATGGTAGGTATAAAACTGTTAGTTTGACAGCACCTGATGATGTGGGAGTGAGACGACTGAATGAGCTGTCTTGAGATTTGCTTTGAGAGCTGATTATCTTTTTTTCTTAACAGTAGTGGGGTTTTGATCATTTACAGGAAGAGTAAATAAGTATTTGGGGGCAAGTAAGGAGAAATGTGGTGGAAAACTGCAAGGCTGGGGAAGGTATTTCAGTGAAAAGTTAATTTCTGAAAACCCTTGGGTACTACAGCTTCTTGTGGTCATATAGCTGCATGTACGCTAGAGCTACTTTTCAGTGACCCAGAGTCTCACATGCACTTAATAGCACAAGTTCCCAGAAAGGTAGGTTGTAGCAGGTTGTTTTTAAATAGCATCACAAACACTTTAATTGCATCTCTATGAAGCTCTGTTTCTGAACCTTGCCACCTATATCCTAAACTGTCTTGCTTATCTCACAGTGAAAGCTGTAAAGATCTTTATTCTGTTAATCCCCTCTTTCAAACTATATTTATGAAGATATGTAATAGGGCTTTATCTTTTTTCTGTGGCTGACCTGAAATACTTGTGGCAGACTTTGTTAGAGGGAGGAGAATGTGTCAGAATGCTGTAGCTTAAAATTAAACAAAGTCACCTACAAGCAGATTAAAGAAAACAAACAGTATCAATGCTGTGGTAATGCTACAAAGTAAAACAAAAAACCCAAAACCCCCACCAATCAAAACCAAGCAGCTGTGAAGTTTTATAATGCTTTGTTCTTGAAACTGTCTTTAACCAGTCCAGTTAAAGTAAGGGAACTGCACATAAACAGAAAAGTTTATATGACAGTTAACTGTGAGAATATTGCAGTTAGATATTAAATGATTGGTAATGAAGGCATACTAATGTTTGGTTGAATATAGGTGTTATGCAGAAGTGCTCAGATCGAGGGCAAGTTGAAGGCGGAGTAACAAAGACACTTGCACACTCATGTTTGAGTGAATTACAACTGCCATACAACTTGTTTGTGTTTTGTTGTCCATCTCCTTTATTTAATTTTACCAACCTATAAAGAATTTTTTTAAAGGAGACTTGTGAACAAGTTTAATGCAGCTTTCTTCAATATTAACTTTGTGGAGTTGAAGTGGTTGTTGCCTGGATGTATTGGCAGGCCTGGAGAGAGAAACAACGCTTGCTTCTCAGTAGCAACTTGTTGCTGCTGAAGCAGAAGTTAAATTAGTAAGAAAATAACCCTATGGTAAAACCTCTTCAGTGTTTGGTAGCAGCAACAAAAGCAAGTAGGGTAGTTTTTGTTAAAGTACTGTGAAATTTTGTTGAGATGGTTGTAGGGTTGGTGCAGGCAATGCCAGGTGGCTTCATGACCAGTAGTGCAAAATGGGAGTGTGAAATGAATAGCTGAAAAGCTGCTGTTCAGACCATGGATGAGACTGTGCCTGATCACACTTCAAGCTGTGATGCTTCAGCAAGGTGACCAATAATGTTGTGTGTGCATCTGTTTTTAACTCTTTTAAAATTTGAAGTTGTTTTAACATCAGCTAGTAAACATGTATATTGTTGACATTAAATATTTATGTGGGAATGCTGTGCTGCATCTGTTGCATCACAGTAATTATGAAGGAGCAGTTGCGTTTTGTGGCTTCATTAGTCTGGCTTAGGAAGGTGTATGATTTGCCAGTCAGTCTTGCACAGAAAGACTTTTTAGAATATGCTGTATGTGTGGCCTCTATCTCAACCTTTATATGATTTAGGCTTTAAATCCAACTAACACTTGGTTATGGACAAAAGCCATGATGGTGGTGGCAGCAAGTAGTGGAGTTGTTCATTGTGCCACAGTACTTTGAGAGGCACAGATGGAGTTTTTGAGATGGGTACCATGTGATTGCAGGCTAACTTCTGCACAGTGTTTGCTGGATTTGCTTACAAGATTTCTGAGTGTTTTATTATTATATCCTAGTGGGTGGTGGCATTTGAAGAATAAAAGAATGCAATCCTTCTGTCCAGTGGAGCTTTGGTAATTACTCCTCCACACACTTGAGCTTAAATAACTGAGCCCAGTGTTTTCCGTTTGACCTGGCAGAAGCCTGCGAAGCATACACACAGAAAGCTTGCTGAAAATTTCTTGAAAACAAGTGAGGGTGTAAACATGCAATTTCTTGCTGGCTTGCAAAATTGAATTAGTTGCTGCCCCTCAGCTGCTCACCACTGCCTAGTACTCTTTTTACCACATCTGCTGATCGTGGTGAGTGTGAGCTTCCCTTAGCTAGCGTGGAATTGAGTGAGGTGCCTATTAACCCAGCTATTACTTAGCCTCTTCAGGCTGGGCTGCTTCCCAGGGTCTGCTTGGGATCCTGGGGCAGTGACTTGAGATAGATAGGTGCACATTCTGTCCCAAATAAAATGCACTATCACTTTTGCTGCTGTTGGATCTCTGCTTATGACTGTGTGTGTGTGGCATTACTGTCAGAGAGACTTGAGGCTTTTTGGTGTTTAGTTGTGTGGGTCTATTCTTCCTTTAGGTAATGGTTGAGTTGTGCCATGTGCTTTGTCTCTTTTCCACACTGCTTCCCAAGTCCTCTGATACACAGGGGGTGCTAAACTGAAGAGCACTTCCTCTGAGAGCTTTACTTCTCCCTTCTGTGGCCCTAAGAAAGCAGGCTGATGCTGTTTTGTTGTTTTGCCCTTTGTTCATGTTTCTCTTTGCTAGTTGGCACTGCATTGTGGTGGTTCTGTGTTGCCATAGCTGCTGAGTGATGGTTCCTCTGTAAATTGACCTCAGCCTCAGAGTAGTTTATTAATCTGTTATTTTGCATGTTTCAGTAGGTTCAATATTTAACAAAACACATGATTTTACCTCATTCTTTCTCTTCTGTGCTAATTGGTGAGGGAGGAGAGAAAGAAGGCCATTAATTTTAACATTTTGAATGATGCTCTTCTAGTACCTGACAACTGATGCAATGATTTTTTAATAGTCTTTGTAGAATGTTATACCTACCAAAATGAATGAATGTTGGATTATCTGTTGAAATATACTCTGACCTTGTTGAAGTCTTGATAACCTTAATCACACAATGATTTCAATTTGTAGTTGTTAAGAGGAGATCAGTGGCAAAAGGTTGTGAATGCTGTGTAAGCTTTTAGCAGCAAGTGTAAATTTAACTATTGGGACAAATTCACAAGAGATCTATTAAGTCTGTATTAAGTTAACTGGAGGGTTCAAAGAGAATTGAACAGGAGTATGTTTTGTGTGGGGTTTTTTCCTTCCTTTTGGTAAAGGGGCCTTTCATGAAAGTAAAGGCTTATACAGTGGCAGCAGTGTAGGTAATTCTAAGATGGTTTTCTGTATCTTAGAAAATTTTGCACTGTTGCTCTGACATGCAGAAGGAATGGTGTGATGCCTGCCCTCAGCAAGCTGGCTGCTCTGGGACTGTGGGCTGGGTGCCTGCACCTGAGCTGGGTGCTATGTCACTGTACTGAGTTCTGAATACCCTGTGCAGCCTTCCTGCACTGAGCTGAGTAGATGTGTTTTGGGTTGATTTTTCTTTTTTTTTTTCCTTTTTTGACTCTGATAACAGCAATGCAATTTTGGAAAGAGAGATGTTTGCCTTGGGTCCTTGGCATGAGACAGGTTTGTACTCTGAGGAGTGGGGAGTTTACCTGGGGATGTTTGTGTTGGACCTGACCAAGGTCCATAGGGAACACTTAGTTTTATTCTTCTAAGTTTTAGAATGCCTCTGATAGTTTCTTACTGATTTTTAGCTCGCTGAACTAGGAAAAGGCAGCCTGTTAAACTTAGGGAGCTCTCTTCATATTCTTGTTCAAGGAAGGAATAAGGAAACTTGGGGCTCCTAATGCAGACTTTCTGCAGATCTCTCTTTTCCAGGTGAGCAAAATTTTCCATCCGCAGCATGATGACTGGGAAGTCCAAAAAATTTTGTTAATAGTTCCTGCAGAAAGCAGGGCAGCTCTGCACAATGCTGTCCCTCTTTGTCCTCTGTGTTTTTTTGTTGTGGGAAAGCATGAATAGAACACGTTGTTGCAAGCAGGAAGGGAAGTAGACTGTCTGGGTGGAAGAAATTGATCGCTAATTTTAACAAGACTGGTTATGTGTATACTTGTGACAGTGTCAGTTTGGAAATAAATAGCTATTCTAAATGGTATAGCTGAAGAGTTAATGTCTTAGAGGGTGCTGTCTGATCACCCATGCATTGTTATAGGGCATTAAAAAGAGGAAAACCAAACTTTCAGGTCTTTGGAGTTGCAGTGTTGGTGGAACCCTACTGTTCGTTGGCCAAGGTCATTGGCCAGGGTGCACCACTGTTGAAATGTGCCTGTGATTATAGTTAACTGTGATTATGTCCCCTTCTTCTCCTCGCCATGGTAGGAGATAAGAATTTTAGCTTTTGGGATGAAGGTTGTGGTTGCAGCCCTAGCTGGTAGAGTGAAGGCGTGAAGACTTGGCACTTGTGCTTGTTCCAGAGCTCCTCTCCAGTCTTTCTTATATGTTTTTCTTCCTCTCTGCCTAGCCCTGTGAAGTCTGGATGGGGAAAGCCAGGAAAGTTTAAAAAGAATCTATCAGAAGATACTTTCTAAGGAAAAAACCCTGTGGGATTTGCAAGGAAGCTTTGAGATGTTTATGTTCTTGGAGATACACTCATTTTGTAAATGAGTGGCAGGAAAGTGTGTAAATAAATTATTCATATTCTTGCCTAAACCATTGCTTCCAAAGCTTTGGATTGTGTCCCGGCATATGAAGGATAGAGGAATGAGATGTTTTTTGGAAGCAGTGCCTTTTTCTGCAGCAGTCCCTGGTGCTGTGGGGTATGCTGAGGGCAGTTGCCTGTCCTGGGTGGAGTTGCTTACCAGAAGCTCTTACAGCTGCTTGGCCGCTGGCTTGAACCCAGTCTGTCCCACTGCAGCAGGGCAAGCTGTTTTGAAAACTGTGAACCACCAGGATTACTTGTTGGAGGAGCTGGAGCAACTCAAATGACGGCCCCTCTCCTGTGCTTGAGCTGGCCTGCTGTCACTCAGGGCTCAGTGCCTGAGCTTCTGCTGAAATACACATTACACCCCAGCATATGAGGACACAAGTGTTGAGCAGTGCATCTGTCATGGATTCATTGGGATTTGCTTTATAAAGGTGCCTCTGAATGGGCAGGAACCCTGTCTTGGAAGGTGTGCCCAGCTTTTTAAATGAGAAGCAAAACGCAGAGGGCTTCTACTTTACCTGTGGACTTCCAGTCACTCCTCTGAGTTGCTGTAAACAGGTGGCCCAGGATGTTTTGTGAAAAGCAGGTACTGTTTGGATGTGGTTGGGTTTTACAGGTGTGACTATAATGTAAACAACACATTCAGAAGATCAGTGTGCTCCACAGATCTTCTCAGTATTTACATTCAAAATATTCCCTTTTACAAAAGGAAAAGGGAAGCTGTAAGAGAAATGTTAAAAAAGACTAAAATTATGGTGATTCTTGAAAGGCATTACAGTTTATGTATGGTTGCTACTATTATTTCTTTTGCAGGATGAGTCAGTTACTTGTGGCAGCCACAGACATGCTGTTTTACGAGACCCGTGTGTCAAGTGCCTCAAGCCCTCTGTGCTGGAAGGGTTTGTGTTGGAGCTGCCTGTGAGAGCACTGAGAGAATATCTGTGTTATCTGTACTGCAGTGCTCCACTAGCTGCCACATGTTCTGTTCCTCTTCCACAGTAGTGAGGGCATTTACTGTATTGATAATGTTCTTTTCAACAGAAAGCTTCATACTGACATGAACCTGGCTGTGTGAAACTGAGGTTTCAATAGAAATGCTAAAAACTCATTGTTCTCCATCTAAATTTGCTGGTGTTGTGGGTTTCCTGGAAGTAGGGGTTAAACTAATAACTAGTTTTCCATCAAAATGCAACAGGCACTTGAAACATTACTTTCTGTTCAAGTTCCTGTTGCCTCTCCACCATCCCTCTTAGCATCTCCTTAAAAGTGCTTGTTTGCTTGCTGAAACAAGTATTGTGTGGCCTGATAATTCAAACCATGTTTGGCAGGCCAGCAAAAAATGTTGTCAGGTTGTTGTGGTCAAATAAAACATCCTGAACAAAATTATGGGGTGTTACTCTCACAGCACGAGAGAAGCTCTTAACTAGATGCTAATTACAGGAGTATTATAAAGGGTAGGACTAGACAGGTAGCAAAGGAACCTTGAGAAAGGTTGAGCTTACCCTCTAGGAAAACTCTTGGCTTGCTTGGCTCTCACCTTGGAGAAGGAAGGTGAAGGAGAAACTCTGTACCTCCTTGTTCTGCCTCCCATGAGAAGTCCCTTAGATTTGTTTTTTTTTTCCTCTGCCATAAACCCAAGCCTTTCTCTATGGACTTGCATGGAAGAGTGGAAGTTCAGAGCAGGGCTACCCAAGGCCTACTTGGAACACAGCTGGCAGGAGGCAGATGGTAAAAAAGAAGCCAGTTTCCTCTTCTCAGAGTCAAGGCATTCAAGGCTCTTGGAAGGCTCCCAGAAGGCAAAGAAGAAATGGAAACCAATCTCATTATAGATTGTCTTGCATACAGGGGAGTTTCATAACTAAAGGATGTTGCCCTATGCTCTCATTGTTGTTTGCCTGTGTGAACTTTAGTTTTACTCTGAACCCAGTGCCGACTGTGTATAATGCTGGGCCTGTGATAGAAAAGTGATCTGAAGTATTTATGAGCTCACCTTCAAATGAATGGGTACAGTTATCTGAGTTCTTTTCCCCTCGTTTTGCTTTCCCCCCATCTCTAGGTGCTTTTTTGCTTTCCCATTCCCTGCTGTGTGGACTGAGCTATAGTTGAGTAGTGTTTCCCATATGAAGTGTGGCATTCAGACCTACTCTTCAACAAGAGCTGAATTGTCATCCAAGCTCCAGTCCTTCTGAAAACTGTTAAAGCAGGCTTGTCATGTGTTGAGTGTGGCCTTGTTCTTCATGCTTTGTAATACATGGGCAAGCATAAAAAGACATGATTTCTACTTACTAGGCTTCTAGTTAGGCTTCCCTCTCCTTCTGTCTTCCCACAGTAGTTTCAGCTGGTCTGTTCGGCTGGTCTTTTTTATCATGCATGATAAGAAGCCTAGGCAGCCAGCCAGCTGCTGTGGAACTATAATAGGGCCAGTGGCATGTACAAAATTTGATTACTGCTGTCAACACTAGAGAGAATAAAAGAGGGCACGTACTCCAGTCAGAGAGCTACTAAATAAATGGCCTGTTGGATTCAGTAGTAGTAGAAATAAGACCATCTTCCTCCTAATGAATGAAGTGGTATATGGGTAGAGAATATACTAGTACATTGAGCTCTGGAATTAGGTTAAATTTTTTTAAAAAAAGTCTTCCTTTGCCTTCTTCAAAGATTACTTTGACTAGAAATTTCCATTTCTCTTCTGCTTATCTGCTCCTGCAGTTAATGTATGGATTTCACATGCAATACTTCAGATATTCACAGAGGCCATGGCTTCACTTTTAACATTTAGCTTAAAAATATTCCTGCCATCTTAAAGCTAACTTCTTTGCAGATGGGTTTTGATATGAAGCTATTTCATGCTAGTAATTCTATCTCCATTTAGGCAAGAGATGTTTGTTTTTTTTAATTTAAACATAGTGCAACACCCCCCTGCCTTCTTCTCCTCCCCAAGTTAATAAATATTCTCAGTGTATATTCTTATTAAAATTTGGATTTCTGAGGTAAAACCTGCTGTTAGATAAGTGTTATTTCTGATGTTCATGGGGCAGATGTTGATGGCAGGCAGAGCTTGAGAAACTCTATGAACGATTTACTCAGCTTCGCTAATAGCTTCATGTTGAATGAAGTTCACAGGACTGATGGAGTCAGACTGGTGTTTCTCTAGCTGCTCTCACTGGCTGCAATCACCTTCTCATTTGAGCAATGGTAAATTCAGAAATGTTGTCACAAACTAGCTGACTCGTGAAACTTGGGCTTATTCTTCAGTCTTGCCAAGTGTGAGTGGGCCTTATCTTGAGCGGTGGGAACTAAGGTGAGGTATTGGATACACAGGAGAGCATTCTTAGGGAATTCAGACCAGTGTCATCAAAACTTGAAGAAAGGAACATGTGGTGCTGTTGGTAAGACTTCTGGCATATGTGCAGGTCTGTCTGCTAATTCTCATAGTTTGCTTGATGCAGTTGGCAGCGTCTTTTTGGTTTGTGCTTGGGAAGTGCTTGGCACAGTAAACTTTGTATTTGTATTTACAAAATACATCCTTGTTTGTTTCTAAAATAGAAATCCTAGCTTTAAAACTTTTATTACCTTTCTACTTTGCTCTTGCTTGCATGGTTTACAGAAATGTTTGTGTACAAATGTCTGATTTAGCCCCCTGAATGTATGGTTGTCTCTATTGCTTTTGTGTGAAACCTTTCAGCCTTCAACTTTGGTTAAATCTTGAATTTGGAGGAAAAAAAAATCCAACCCACAAACTTAAGACCAACTTCTGGCCCTCAAAAACTTGAAGAAAAATGATCTTGATTTCTTCTTCCTTTCCTGCTCTGAGTTGCATCTGGGGTGTGATACAGTAGACTGTCCTGACTGGATATCAATGAAGAGAGGAGAGCTGTATCTAGAATATTTGTCTTATGGCATGACACAATGAGACAGGCCGACAAATCAAACAGCCTGGGTCTTTCTGCTTCTGAAACCAATTCTGTGGTTTAGAATGCTCCTCTCTGGTCATAGTGCTTGTACTTACGTGTTATAGTTAATCTCTTCTTGCATCACTTTGTTGTGACTATTGGAATTCTGTGCAATTCAATATCTGAAAATGTGGAATATGGAGTGTCTTTCATAACTACAGTATTTGGAGTCCTCTTAATTTGATTATAAAGTTGGCAACAGGCAAGCACAGTTTAATGGCCCACTTGAAAATAACTCTGATCCTATCACAGCCTTGCATTACCAACTCTCTGCTTTACTGTTCCTTGCTCTGTCTTGTTAGGAATTACTGCACAGTGGAGAAGGCATGCCTAATCAGAGTTCGTATTTTTCGACTAGGAGGTTTATTTGTACAACTTACTTTTTGTGCTGTAGTCTTATGTTTAAAATTTCTTGTGCTTTTTTGAAAGGCCAGTAAAAAATGTGGATGCTTACTTTGAAGAGTTGTTCTGGTTTTATGTTCTCTTGAATGTGTGAAAAAATTGTTTTACAGTGATACTGCAAACCTTTTATGGAACAAATGCTAAAAATATTTAGGATTTTTGGTCAAACATCACACTCATTTTAAAGAATTTGATTTCAACAGAAGAAGAAAATTACCATTAGCTTTCCTATTTTCACCTTGTGGAATTTAACTTGCCAGTTCTCTGAAAGCTGGAGTGTCCTCTTGTTTTCATAAGGAGCAGCAAAGCAGCATATTTATGTGATTTTAAAGAGAAAATAAATCTCAATTAGCCTGAAGTCTGTTACTTGCTAACGTGCAGCCTTTTTAAAGGTTTGTTTCCTGACTGGTTTTGTCAGTCACTGTGTGGCTGAATGTGTCAAACCCTCTGAGGAAAACCAGCGCTTCCCTCCCCCTTGAATCCCAGCATGCAGTTCTTGTGTGGGTACTAGCGTGTACTTCCTCTGCATCTTCACTTTCCTGTTATTCAAAGAGTCAGCTTGATCATGAGTGTTCAGACAGCCAAAAAAGTTGTGTGGAAAAAGTGCAAGGTGGCTGCACCTCGGCATACTGACCGACAGACCTGTCGTGCTCCACTGGGTGAGTGCTTCCCTGTGTTCTGGAGGCTGTGCTAGATGAAAGGATCCACTATGTGGGTCTGTCTTTATCGTCTACATCTGATGAAAGCTGCTTTTCTTAACTTTGCAAAAGCTTGTTTACTGTAACAGAGCAGGTCGTGGAAGTCATGGCAGGAAACAGAGTGGGGAAAGGCTGTTTTCTGTGGCGCTGCTCCACTGCAAGTGGAGCTCTGGCTGCGTCACACCTGCAGCCACAAGATCCTCTTGGTAATGCTTGTGCTGTGGGCTTCCCTTTCACCTATAACAGTAACTTGCTCATGGCAGAAGTTCTAGTGTTGTTCTGTCTGACTGAAAGTCTTCATGTCCCCAGTTTTCTTAAGCTACGCATTAAATTGCGGTGATTTCAGCATTTACTTGTTTTGACTCTTTACAGTTCTGCCTAGTGCGCCTTCTGGTACTTTGAATGTATAAACTCACAGCAGCTCCTTGCTGCCCCACAAGTTTTTCTCCTCATTTTGGTGGTGTATCAAGAGAGCAGTATTTCCTGTAATTTGGAAAGAATGTTTTGTGGAGGGATGCTTTGAAAAAGAAGAAATTTGGGATATTATTCTTTCTTCCTTTTGCCATCTTTCATACCTGTTCTGATTGAAATTTTATGGATTGTCTCTTCTGGGGTTTTTTGACTGGGGCAAACGACAGGGATTGGCAAGGAAAAGACAATTTGATCATTCCTAGTACCTGTGAATATGCTATGTAGATACAGTTATTGACAGATGGGAACTGTTTATTTTGTGAATTGGTGTCAGATTCTTGAAAGCAGAACCTGTTGATCAATAAAGAATTTGGTCCATTTGACTTTTTTTTTACAAAGCTGGAGTCTGAATATGGTTTTTTAGAAAGAGAAACTAAAATCCTCTGAAGATGCATCCGTGTAATAGCTAACTTTAGAATAAAATGGTGGGCTGCTGGGACTCTGATTTCAAGTATGTTTGCTTCTAGAACAATGAGGTGGATTTGGATATATGCCAATTTAGCTGAGAGTAGAAACTTTTCCTTTGTGGCTCAGTCCAAACTTCCTTAAGAAACTAACAAAAATGTCAAGAAAACTCAGTAATGTGAGTGGAGTTGCTTTTGACTGACTCTGGAGAGCTCAGTAAATTATAGGTTGGAGAGATCTAGTGTTCTTCAAAATCTGCACGTATTCAGCCCTCAAATGTGAGACAGCTGCTGTTGATCACTCTTGGAAGGTTAGCTGTAGGAGAAAATCAATCTGCTTGGTTTTTAACCTGGGCTGCTGTTCATGGAAGTTGTTTGTTCTGGCTCTGTGTGTATTGGTGTAGGTTTTTTGGACTATTTCTTGGATTTTCTTTTTTGCTTTCTTTTTTTGTTATATTTTTAGAAGAGGATAAACTTGGGGCAGGAGTTACAAGCAGCCACGTAGTTAATTGATGAACACTGTGGTTGTGATACCTCTGAAATGTTCACCTGTGGGATAATAGGAGGGGCAATCTCTCTGAGGCTTTCTGTCTCAATGCTTCGGGTCTTTTTAGCGTGCAAGTGCCAGTGTGTGCACACACTTAATATTTGGTGGTGTTTATGTATTTATGGATGATTTTTCTGGTGCTTGCTCCCCATGGCTAGGCTAAGGTATAAATCTCCTAGGTGAGTAGCAGCTATATGCTTGCTCAGGTGCTTTAAATGATTGAGCACAGTGTTTAGTGATTGTTTCTTAAAGCCTGTTTAAATCTGAGTTGGGTCCTCAGTTTTTAGAAGAGCACAGATCATAGCTGGTATGTTGCAGTTATAATTTTTCTTAATCAAGCAGCAGGATTTTTTTGGGAAATTTGTTTAATTATAATCTTCCTAAGTGTTCGTAAAGTGTAGCGCTGTAGATTTGCTTTCCAAGGGAGTCATAGTTTCACATTCATTGTCATCCTTTCACTTTTTTAAAAATTCTGTATTTGGAAACTGTGGGGGAATTGTGGCTTCGGATGCTTCTTAATGTGCTGGAAATGCACATAGGAGGGAAAAAAATTCTGAAAAAAGCTAGAAGGTAAGAGGCATGGAAGAGAAAATGAGAAAAAACCTGAAGGTGAAACAAATTGGGTGTGTGTGTGCATGCATGCTGTGGTGGAGAGACCATTCTCTGAAAGGACAGGATTTTTAATGATGCAGTACTGGAAATACTCAGGGAAAAATGGGTGGAGAAGTTGGAAGGGGTGTGTATGTAATTGTTTCTTCATGTCCTTTGCTTTTCACAGAAACCTAGAATATAAATAACAGACACTTTTCAGTCAGCAGAGGTGTGGCTTTGGCTTTTTTGGTTGTATACTTGCTGTGAGAATTGGCAGAGACTGGAGGAAGGGAAGTTGAAGCTCATACCTGATAAAGAATCTGATTGTAAATGAATTAGTTTGGGTGAAACTAAAATGGATAAGACTAACTTCTGTTCTCTGAAGCCTAAACAACACAAGTAAGTTTTGTCAGAGATTGATTTATGGTCTAAAACATACTAAATGATTTAGCTCATCTGGTGGGATGCCCTTCTTTATAACAGTCTAATCTCTCTTAATAACCTTTTAAACTCTCAAGTTGGTGATAGGTGCTGGGGCACTGGTAGGCTACAGGTGCCTAACTGGAACCAAAGCTCACTCTTTATCTAAGAGGAGAAAAAGGAAAGGATCTTGTACTTTCTTTACCTGTCTGAACAAAAGGGCTTTCTTCATTGCTGTTCCATGCCATGGCAGATAATCTATGTCCTTCTAGTAAAATTTCTGAAACTGTTCCAGGAAAATGATTGGGCTGTTTTGTGTTTACATGTGCATACTTTACTGTTGTAGCAATAATTGATGTGATTGTTTAATAAAATGTTTTTTTCACCTCAATTGCCTCATTACCCAGATGGAAATCACTGTCATTGGAGGGAGGCTACTTAATCTAAGTTACAGAGGCAGAAAAAGATGCTGGTTCTGTGAAACCTCCTGAAAGGGGTTGCCTGGAGGAACTTTTTCTGTAAAATGTCAACTCCTGAAGCCAGTAAAGCACTCTGCAGTAATTGAATAATCTATGTTTGCGTCTTAGCATTATGCAACTAGATGTTGTTTTATTCACACAGTTGTCAACAGAAGCAAGAGATCAAGTTATGTTTTGCTGTGTGAATTAATTGTGTGGCCATCATGTCAATGACTGAAATGAGTGTTACAGTGGTTGAAATGAGTTACTTTTCAATAGCAGTAGAAGGCAATTGCAGTGACATGACTGAGGTATTTTGCAAACAGATAGTTTGAGAGCATATCTTTTTGAAACTCTGCATTTAACTTCTGCTTCAATTTGTGTTTCAGAAGCACTAGCCTACAAATGATAAGCTTTCTTTCAGGTGGGAAGGTATATGTCTGTGTTCCCACAAGATAAGTGCACTGATAGCAGCTTGAAATTGAGACCACACACAACCTGTTACAATAGCCAAAATATTTATGGTGTTGTTTATATTACTGTAAACTCTGGTCTTGTTAGCTGTTTAGTAGAGCCGTGTTGGACCTCAAATCTGTTTGATTTCAAACAACCCTTGTTTTTAAACACTTGAAAATGGTATATTTCCTTTTTGGCAGCAGGTGATGAAGCATGTGTTCTGAAATACAGCATAGCTGTAAATAGAAAGAGGTTTACATAGTAATTGCATCACGTTGCCTTTTGGGTCTTCAAGTGAACTTATTTTCTGAAGGACTTTTAAAAACTCTTCTTATGTTTCTTAAACTCTTAAATGCACACAGATACTGAAAAAGTGCACAGTATTTTCTGTTGTCCTGTAGCAGATCCCTTTTTTAGGCTGTAGGGGGGGAGTGTTTCGCTGCTGTGCAGTGTGCGGGACAGAGCGGTGCCCATGACTCAGCTCTGCCGTGCGGGGAAACCGCGTTCCCTCGAGCGGTGAACTGGCTGCCGCCGCTTCGCTTTTATGTTCCTACCGAAATGTTGCGACCCTTAACTTGAGGGCTCCATCTGCTTCCTGCCCTCGTCCCTGATGAATAGGGCAGGAATTGGCAGCAGTGTGTGGTCAGCTATGTGACCTCATTTGTGTGGCGTCTGGGTGGAGCGCGCCCTAATCTTCGCTAAGCGGGCAGCTGAGAAAGCGAATTGCAGTAATTCCCTGGCTGATCCTTCCAGCGGTAACCCGGGCTTGTGCTGCAGGGCAAGGAGATGCCTTCTCTGTGACACTTGTTACGTGCGGAGATGAATTTCTGTCGAAGCGTTCGGAAAAGCAGCAAGTGGTTCGAGGGTTCTCTGCAGAAATCGGGAGGTGTGCTGTCCGGGTTCCGTGCCGTGCAGGGTGACGGTCAACAGCTTTGCCCTTGTGTCGGCCCCAATCAAAGCTGTCACACAAGTGTGCACTGGCAGCCCTTGCTAATAATTGACAGTCAGCAGAGCATTCTGGATCCCTTGTGCAGATGGAAGCAGAGTGCTTGTATCTGTCTTGCTGAATTTCACTAACAGCGTGGATTTTGTACTGTGGTTATGGCATATCTCCTCTTTATTGAGATACAGTGTTGCTCAGGGTTAACTGTCCTGGGTCTGATTAACTCGAAATTAAGACCTGTGATATGATATGCCACCTTGGAGTGCATAGGTCCTATCCCTGCCCATTCCCTCTTGTGCTGGTGACTGGTTCTAGCCCACTGCTTCTGTGAGGCTTCCCCAAGTTGTCCCCCAACATTACGGCTTCAGGACTGCCTGCCCTGGATTGAAAGGAAGTGTCCTGCTTGGCTTTATGAGCTGCTGAAGTGCAGCCTTTAATACTGATTCTCTTTCTCTCAGCTATACTTCTTACCCTGATAAAATTGTACAGCTCAATCATTTTAAGCTTCAGATTATTTTAAAAGGTTCTTAGCTGGTTTAATACCTTGTAATGCAAAATATTTTTAAAGCAATTCGTAAAACATTCTGTGTAGACCATTGAAATTAACTTCTGCTCCCAGCTCAGCTATAGTAAAATCAATATTTACTTGGCTTGTGTCGCAGACCAGAATTGCCTTATATACAAGGAAGACATTTCCATTGCTGCTTTTAAGGTAGCAGAGAGATAGTAAAGTTGTTACTATCTGAAAGCAGAATAATAGATCCCCTCTAAAGCTACTTTTTCCCCTTCTAAAGTCCTTATAGGGATTCTTTTGCCAAATTTGTCAGGCATACTCCTTTCTAAAAGGTTAGTTGCCATTTCTCCACTTCTAGTGAAGAAAGGAAATTAATATGATCTGTTAAGTTGCTGTAAATAAATGTAAACTTAGAACTGAATATTTGAAAGCTAATCTGTATTACTAAATAACTTGTTTTTCTGATTTTCTATAATGTAGGTTTTGCATTGTATTTTTTTACCAAACAATTTGCTACTAATTCTTTTTGTAGTTTTCAGTGAATAAGTTTTAAGCTTTTGCTTGCTGATGACAATTTGAGATTGTAGGATAATATGCTGGGATTCCTAGCCTTGTGTACAAGAAAGCCATAAAACTCTGTCACCTGATGTCTTACCATCATTTCCATATCTGTTGCCATAAAATCTCATGCAAGCTTTCCTTATCTTATCTACAAGCATTAAATGCAGTAGCTTGAAAAAAAGTTCCAAGTGTGGGTTACACAGAACTTTCCTGTGGGAACATGCCTCAACCTTTTGTTTAGTACTCCTGAATGCAGGTAGAGTCTCCCACAATGTTCAAGCTCATTTCTCATTAATCAAACTGAGAGAAATTGTAGTTGGTTGGTGACCTTGAGTATCCAATGATGATGTACTGATGGTGTACTTTGCTGTATTAAGCAAGCTGTAAATGTGCTGTACAGTTAAATGGAAACAAGTATTTTAGTTTCAGTTTTTGATCTGTCAGTAGAACTGTTTATACAAAAGTTGTTGGCAGAAAGGGTTGCAAGTCCTAATCCCTAGACAGAAGTGAACCAATCACAGTATGCCTCTTGTGCTTTTAGTTAATTTTGATGCAGTTTCATTCCTGTCTCTAATATAGTTATGTAGTATATTCTTGAAAATAATCAAACTGTCAGTTATTCCCACTTCAGTGCACAGTACCAGCCTTCTGTTGGACATGCATTTTGGTTTAAGTAATTTATTTGCCTGTCACTAAGCACGGGGAAAAATGCTTATTTTAACCAAATATTTGTTTTAGGTTTGCATCTGAAAGAGAAGCCAAGGTATTGCTGATAATGCAAGAAGTTAACCTTCCAAGATACTTTGTTTTACAATGGATTAATGTCAGAAAACAGTGCTATTTCACTCATTATTAGGATCAAATGATTTAAGTTATAGTGAGCAGCACTATAATAGACTTTATTGTATATAGAGCATTCACCTTGCTTCTGTGCAGTTTTTTTTTTTTTAATGTATTTGGTGGTTTGGGGTTTTTTGTGCATCTTTTACTGTTTTTGTTAAGGTAATAAAAATAACTCTTAAGAGTTTGTCCTCAGGAGTTGAGCTGGAATTATTTTATGGCCAGGTAAACTAGCTTGCTGTCTTATTGGACATTCTTCTCTGAGCTAAGGGGAAAGATTTTTCACTCTCCTCTCAATTGGACAGGGGGAGAAAAATAAGACTGAAAGCTCATGGATTGAAATAGGGGTAGGGATATATATCACTTGCCAGTTTGAACTGTGGGCAAAACAGACTTGATTGAGGGGAATTTTTTTTAAACTTGCTGACAATTAGAATAGGATAGACTGAAACAGGGAGAAAAAATGAAAACAGCTTCTACCTGCCTGTCTCCATCTTCCCAGACTCAATTTCACTCTTTAATTCTCAAATCCTTGCCTCCCTCTCCCAATGGGAATGAAAATCCTGCTATTTGAATTATATCTTCAACTGGAAATTTTTTTTGAGAGAAAAGCTGGATTTTCTTAGCAGACACATGCAGTCAACTCTCAGTAAGAGTAAGAGCTTAAAAACCCTATGGTCCAAAATTTTTCAGGTGGTAAAAATGGACTCTTGGTCTGAAACAAACTTATGTATATCTGAAAATAATTCAAAGTTTCATTTAGCAAATATGCTAATGCTTGTGGGAGCAGGCTTTGGCTGACAGTGAGTCCTTGTGCCTTTCTTTATCGTGTGTGACTCTCAAACCTACACCAATGAAACCCGTGTTTGAGGCATGCAGGCTTCCATTGAGCACTTGCAGTATCTTGGAAATGGTCCTGGCCAGCTGCTCAGCACGCTCAGCATATTCTGCTGCTTGTCTGTGGACACTGCTCCTGTTTCTGATGGCATCAACTGAAGCAGCCTGCAGGAGCAGTGAGGCTGGGTCACTGCCAGCACCAGCAGGAGCACTGGGTGTTTTCTTGCCCCTTTTGCTGAAATTCTGGCATAGTGTTCCTTATTCCTGCATGCAGCCCTGTGTCCAAGCCCCTCTGCATGCTTGGTAGCTGTCACCCTCCTGAGGTATAAAGGGTGAGTCAGATCTCAGGGACAGCATGTATATTCTAACAGCCTTGTCCTGCTTAATATCTATCCTTGAACATTATACACAGCAGTCATATCAGGTAAATAATTAGCTGCTATGCTAATTTGACAGTATGAATGTGCTCTTTTTCTGTAAGATGGGAGATTATTGGACTAGCCATTGAACATAACACCCTACAGAAAACAGCCCTACCAAATCCAAACAGAAGCAAACATATTTGCGTATACAAATTATCAGTGGCTGAAGGAATTAGGAAAAATAAATGTTCTTCATCAGTTCAGTAGTTTAGCATGCAGTCCTGCCAGGGCCATTGCTCCTTGTTCAATTCAAAATTGGATGTAACGCTATGAAAAAATCTGTAGCCATCTTATTTTTCATAGTATAGTCTGGTGGAAGCAGAGCAAAGTTGCTGCTAGAGTTGGTGGAAGTTCCTGTAAAATGGCTCAAACAGGAACAGGTCTTGGTGAAATGCTTTACTGGTTTAGCACTAGCTCTTGAAGACTTTTGAGACAGATAATCTCTGATTCTCTTGTTATACTATTGACTGCTTTGCAGTGGAAGAGTGCTCTCTCACGTCTAATAAATCAAGAAAGCTTTTTTCTTTTTTCTGTCTTTGCATATTCATTCTCCTATTGTGTTCTGATGCCAGTGTAAGTGAATTATTGAGCCTTCACCTTGGGAAGAAACAAACCAAATGTGCAGTTAAGAAAGTTAAAGTTTCAAACCAGCATCTTATGTTGTGAAAGAAACTGCTTTTTTTTGGGGAAATTTCCCTGATATAGATAAGTGACATGGTGTGTATTTTTAAACTTTGCACAATTATGATTTTGCTGCTGCTGTGGTGGTTTTTTTGTGACCTTCAGCTTTTCTCCTTTTGTTATGCTAAAATACCTCTTTGAAGTTATTTGATAAATGTCTTCCATTTCTCAGGCTTGTTTTATTTTTCCTGCTCTTTTATAATATGACACTTCTGCATTTGTGTCTTAACTCATAAAGTTTTGTCTTAACTGGTACCTGCTTTCTGTGTGCATCTTCCTCCTCCCCAAATTCTTTTTTGCTGTCCTGTGGTTTGAAAACTGACATGATCCAGGTGAAGAACTTGTGTCATAATTGATACAGTAAATACAAACATTCATGTTTCATTCATGGGCTCTCTTAGTCTTTCCTAATGTTTTCTTCTCTTCCAAGAATGAGGGTCCCTTGGTACTGCTTTCTTACATGGCGTCTTCTAATACGCTAAAACGAGAGAACAAAAAGTAGAAATTCAAGCTTTCCTTCAGGATTTCCATGTTTTTTTCTATAATGTTCATGTCTAAGAGGTGCAGTTATTACAACTGAGCAGCTGGAGTTCTGTGTCATCTTCTAATGCTCCCTTACTGAGCCCAGATTTCATTCTGCTTTTGAAGGATTAGAAGGTTGATAGTCTGTATTAATTGCTTTTCCTTTTTGCAGCCACATAAAGACTTGAGGAATAACAGTGAAGTGTTGTGACACGAATAGAAAGAATGGAACAATGTGACAAGATTAAAGTTTCTGAGCTTTTATTTATTTAGTTTTAAGCAAGTTGTTTTTATTATATACTTATCTCTGCAGGACTGCAGACAAGTCTCTCTCACATTTAGAAGGCTATAATTAAATGCACCAAAATTGAAATAAGCATAAAAGGTTGCTAAGTCATCTCTTAATTATGCTAATTCTTTTGAGAGCAAAAATCTTCACATGTACTGCTTTTTTCCCTTTTCTTTGAAGTCCACTCTGATTCTTCTTTTGCGCTTTCCCCTTTTTTCTCAGTTTTCACTTGTCATTTGCAAAATCTGAGGCTTCTGTTTCTGAATAAACTGAAGTCTGCAAATGCCATTTTGTGAAGCCAGTCATGCCAGTTCATAGTTGGACTGAAAAGGTGCTGCAGGATAAAGCATGTTTGTATTGCCTTCTAAGCACTCCCAGAGGTCCTCTTAGCTGGACTGTGTAACTTTGAGGGGGATCATGGCAGTATTAAGTAGAATCATTCTAAGAAGAATGTGTATCTTCTGGCCACTTGAGTTACTCATCAATGTGGATTTTCATTTCCAATCCTGTTGGACAGCGATGATGTCTCTTGTGCTGTTTGAGCAAGTAGCAGGTGACTGACATTTAGGATGCACTTGGTTCTCTTACACCAGCTTGCAGATGTATGTACAGCTGCAAGAATTCTTTCCTTTCTCCCATTTGTGGTAGGCTTCATGAATACCTGCGTTTTGTGAAGGATCATTCTTCTGCCACAGGTTGCTTCTGTGTCAGTGGGGGACTGCCTGAAATATGAACACTGTGCTGCAGCTTGTTCCATGATCTTCAGACAGCAGAGTGCATGAGTTCATATGCCCTTCTGTACATCCTTACTTCTGTTTCCCACCTCCTTGCTTTTTTTGCAGCTTAAGGTTTTATTTCTTTTTTGTCCTGCTGCTTTGCTATTGTGTTCTGGACAAGAAAATATTGTAACTTTTAAAGAGTTGCCTTAACATAGCAATACTGTGGAAAATTGGAAGTGGTAGTTGTCATCAGTGAAATTAGAGATCTACAGATATGAAGGTCTAATCTGTATTATGTGAATTAAGCTTCTTATGTCAATGTGTTGGGGATGAAAATGGTGTTTGGGATGTTTCTTAAAAAAAAATAAGTAGTTTTTCTGATTTAGTTTTTAGGACTGTTCTCCAAAGGAACAAACAGCTGTAGAAAAGTTTTGTAATATCTTTAATATTAAAGTTGATAAAGGTTTACAACTGTATTTACATTACAGTGATTTAGGATATATTAAAGTGGGACAACTTAAAAGTTGTAGCAAATTTCATCAATCACATTGCTTTTGGTTTTACCTTGTGTGATGCAGGTAAAACTGTGAGAAATACTGGAGTTATTTGTGGTAGTTAGCAATGCAGAGTGTTGAAGGTAAACTCGTTGTGCTTTTTAATTTTTATAAATGAATTAAAAAAATTAAGTTAAAAGTATTCTCTAGATGCATTCACAACTTTTTCCCCACATCAAGTTTATAGTACACAAAGCCAAAGATTCAAAGGCAAGTCATATGACTACAGCAGCATCTTTAGGAGATGACCTTGTGATTTGTTCTGTTTATTTGACTCAGTTCATAACACCTGTTCTTTCTGTGAAGGTACTATTATTGTTTCTGAAATAAGAATGTCTTTTATTACCTTCATTGAGGTCTTACATTTATCTGCATAACCTGAAGAGTGTGGAATGCATTGCTGGGTTTCTTTTGCCATTAAGCTTTATAGTTTGTGGTAAATTAAATGCATCATTTTATTGAGACTTTGAAATTCTTGTAAATGTGAATGAAGTTAATTTGTTGTGGTAGCTTTCTCACTCAGAAGTGCAAAAATATGTTAAATAGAAAATAGGCTTCTCTTAACTCCTTTGAAGAACCACATGAATTTTCTTCTTTCCTACAGAGCCAGTTTTTTGTATACTTCTGGGAGTTCATCTTTGCCTTACCCCGTCTCTTTCCTCTCCCTCATTTGACCCTTTATTCTGAGCAATAGCACATCAATGTAGATCCTTCACCAGCTGCTCAAACGTGTTGGAGCAGTTGGTCTTTCCTTCACCAGAGCTTTCTGGTGCTTGGGAGTGTTGGCATGGGGAGGTCTGGCAGAACTAATGTGTACCTGGCCCTTTGGAGAACTGGCATACGCAGAGAAAATGCTGACAGGTAACATCAGGCTGGGATGTTGTACTGAACCCCAGCTTTAAGCACAGCTCTTGTTCTAGCTATGCCTGTAGCAGGCATTTTGGGAGATTGGGAAGTACTTGTTCAGTAAAACTGTTTGTAGCTAGAAATATTATTTGACACTACTTGCAAATAGCTTTTCTTTCTGGGGTGAGGTGAGAGTGGGAGTGTCAAAGCCTTAGAAGAATTTCCCCCTTGCCTTATGTGACCCAGCAATGGTGATCTTGTCCTGTCTTTTTGTGGGGTGCAGGTTAAGGACTGGTCTTAGTCTACTGTGACAGTGGAAAACTATAAGTATTTTTATTGATTAAAAAGTATCAGGTCAAGTGCTCTGAGTTTCAAGATAAACTATTGAATTGAAGAAATGATTTTGTATTGCATCAAATGCTTTTGTCTGCTGCAGAGACTGTACTTGGTATTTTGGTTTGCTGTATAGCCTGCCTTTCTTTCTGGCAAAGAGCTGATCTGCCATGCAGTTGCCATCATTTCCTCATCATTGCCTGTAGTGGTTTCCACAGATAGATACCATGTATTTATGCTTCCTCCATAAGCACATCTTTAATGGTGCTCCCTCTAAAATACCTCGTTTTCACATTTTGGTCTGCAGTTCAGAGATCTCTTCAGCCATAAATTAGCATCTGTCTTTTTGTGGACTCTTAATTCCATAAGCTTGTCTCGGCATTTTAGCCAGTTTATACTAGTTCCCTTGTTTTTCTTGTTTCACTGGTGGTTATAATTTTGGTCCTCAGGCTAGCAGCATTCAGGCTGCAAGCTCCATCCTGGCTGAGGCATAGACACCACCTGCCTGCTGCAGGGACATTGACCTTTGGCAGAGGGCAAAAAAAAGTGAATCCTGAGCCTGCTTGTTGCCTGACTCTTTAGCACTGGGAAGGCATGCAAAAGAACCCTCTCTGAAAAAGCATCCAGGACAGGATTATACCCGTGAGTGTGACTGATCTGCTGGAATAGTTGCCAGAGGCAGCAGTACTAATATGACATGTAATTATCTGTTTTCATTAGGTGATCTTTTTTTTGTTGTTGTTTAACCAGTTTCTACAAAGGTAAAGGTGATGTGTTTATTCCAAATTGTACACAAACTCACTTGGCATGTTAGAGTGACAGAAATCAAACTCTACATTTAGAGTAGGCTCTACCACAGTTCTCTTCAAAGCTTGTAATTAGATAATAAAAGGATGGGGAATGGGATGTGTACATGTAATCCTTTTGCCTAAACAATGGGCAGCTGAAAGCTTATGGCTCAGGTTCTGCCAAGGGCTTGGTAGGCTTTGAACTTTGGTTGGTCTCCTTTTGACTGCTCTGTTGCTGTATTTTCATTGAACCCAACAGTTTGGGTTGGAAGCGGCCTTAAAGACCTCCTAGTTCCAAACTCTATCATGGGCAGGGACATCTTCCACTAGATGAAGTTGTTCAAAGCCCCATCTAATCTGGCTTGGAATACTTTCAGGGATGACGCCTCTACAGTTTCTCTGAGCACTGAGTTCCAGTTCCTCACCACCCTCACAGCAAAGAATTGCTTCCTTATAGGTAGTCTAAATATATTCTTTCCCCTTCAAGCACTTACTCCTTGCCTTATCAATGTACTTCCTGGTAGTCTCCCTCCCCACTTTTTTTTGTAGCTCCCCTTTAAGTACTGGAAAGCTGCTCTTCTCCAGCTGAACAATGGGAGAGATGTTCCAGCCCTCAGATCATCTTTGTTGCCTCCTCTGGATCTGCTCCAACAGGTCCTTATCCTCCCTGTGCTGGGGGCCCCAGAGCTGGAAGCAGTACTCCAGGTGGAGTCTCTTGAGAGCAGACTATCTTCTCCAGTTTTTCCCATACTATTGAGAGTGGTATATCCTTAAGGATCTTTCTGTATTGAAGTGGGAAATATTCAGTGGGCTCACGCTGGTGGTCAGTGCTTGCTTGATTGCATAAATACCTGGTTTAATGTGTTCCAGATATTTCTCCTGCAATTGCCAAACAGAATTTATGTACTTTCAGAGCAGTTAATCAGGAGGGGGTTTAGCTTTGGGGACTAATTAATGACTAAGCCAGGGAAGGAAATGAGAATTTAATTAGGATATAGGATTAGCAGTGCCTCAACTTACTGCCGTTCTGATCAAATGACAAAAGAAAATCTTATGTTTGCCAGAAGCCATAAAAAGGAACCGTTCATAATACTTTACTCCAATTTCTATTTTATTTTTTCTGCATTAAGATGTCTCACTGAAAACACCAAGTGGCTGCCAGGAATGACAGTCTTTATGACTTTCCTCTTACCTCTAGAGGAAGAACAGTAATTTTGTCATGAGCGAAGTGCTCCAAGGTTTGCTTAGCATTTCAGTTTCTGCACAAAGGTACAGAACCTCCCCCAGTGGTGCAATATTCCTTGGCCAGCAAAGAGATGTAACTGGGAAACGAAATAATTTATCTAAAGAATAGGATTTGCCTTTCACTTAATCTTCCTCACTGGACCTGGAAGGCAGTATAAGACATTTAAAATTCTTTGGCTTGGTCATGTGAAGCTAAAAGCAGGCAAACTTATGGTCACCATTTCTGTAGTGAACTTTCTGGATTATTTTAGGGTTAGAAATCAGAGTATTTGGTGTAGTTTGTACTAACAAATATTTTGGATTTAAGTTCTTCAGTTATCCTGTTTATTTTTTTTATTTTTTTTTTTTGCTTGCTTCTCCTTCATCTTTAGAGCACTACTACACTATGTGACTTTCAGGGGCTTCCTTTAAACCTTCTATGTTTCAGGTTTCATCTTAGTAATAACAAAGATTAATAGGCTAAGGTAAATAATTTACAGGCATCAGTGACTGATCCTTGACAAAATAATGGAATAGCCAATGAAGCTCAGACTTGGCCTGTCTGGAAACAAAATAAACAATTTCTGCTTTTTTAAGCTTTCTTTGTCTATTTGATTTCTGTGAAGGCTGAGCTTAACTTTGCCGTCAAGATTGGTATGCAACAGTTTCCCTCAGTTCTGTCTTCCAAGCCTTGCCTGCCCAGGAAATTTGTAAGAGTAGCATCACTTGGTATGAGTCTTAGTTGTGAAGAAGTGAAATGTTCTAGTCAATTGTTATAAGCTGGACAGAAGTGTGTGGAAGCTGTTACATAATCTGTTAAGTGAAATTGTTCAGCTTTTCACTAAACCATATTGCTAAGTGCTTTGCTCACATGCCCTTTGAATGCTTCCAGGGATGGTGATTCCAGTACCTCCCTGGGAAGCCTGTTCTGATGCTTGACCACCCTTCCAGTGAAGAAACTTTTCCTAATACCTAGTCTAAACCACCCCTGGTGGAACTGGAGGCCATTTCTTCTGGCCCTGTCACTTGGTACCTGGGAGAAGAGACTGAACCCTACCTGGCTACAGCCTCCTTTCAGGCAGTTGTAGAGAGTGATAGTCTCCCCTGAGCCTCCTTTTCTCCAGGCTAAACACCCCCAGCTCCCTCAGCCACTCCTCATAAGACTTGAGCTCTAAACACTTCCCTGTTGCCATTCTCTAGACTCAGTCCTGCTCCTCAATGTCCTTCTTGTAGTGCTGGGCCCAAAACTGGGCACAGGATTTGAGGTGTGGTGTCATCAGTGCCAGGCAGAGATCACTACCCTGGACCTGCTGGCCACGCTTTCTGACACAGACCAGGATGCCGTTGGCCTTCTTGGCTACCTGGGCATAGTGCTGGCAAGCTTGTGAAAAAGGAACTTGTTTCCTTTCTCTGTAATTCCTTTAGGCATGACCATGCTGTATGTTCTTGGATGTGTTCTCACCTACTTAGTGCTGGTGATGCCACACCTGGAGTTGTTGGTGCAGTTCTGGGCTTCCCAGTACAGGAGAGATGTGAACATACTGGAGTGAGGACCGTGATGATGATGAAGGGACTGGAACATTGCTCCTGTGGGGAAAGAGAGAGAGCTGGGACTGTTCAGCTGGAAGAAAAGGATCAGAATCCAAGGGATGCTACTGAAGTTTATAAAAATCTGGAAGGATGGTGCAAAGAAGGTTGCTAGGCTTCTCTGAGGCCATTGAAAGGACAAGAGGCAAGGGGAGCAAACTGAAACAGAGCAAACTCCATTTTTGTTAAATCCCTGTCTTGGGTTGCTTAGGTTGTGAAGTCTCTGTCACTGCAGATGTTAAAAATCTGGCTGGACATGGCCTTGGGCAGCCTGCTTTGACTGGGGGGCTGGATTAGACAAATTATCTCCAAAGACGCCTTCTGACCTCTACCATGCTGTACTTTCTACAAAAAAACTTCAATCAAAATTTTACTAAACTTTTTGGGAACAATGCAAAAACCAGTGGATTCATACAGGTTAATTGCTTGCTTAATCCTTGAGACATCCACATGAAATTGTCAGAAATCTTCTATTGATATCACAGTGATAAGAGTCACAAAATTGCAATGAGTATATAAACCATACCTGTTCATTGATTTTGGTCTAGAAATCTTATTCCAAGTGATAGTGTGCTAAGGCTTTGTAAGGACAATTCTTTACTTTTTTCCTTAATTTCTGAGTTAATTGTCATTGTAAAGTTTATTTTTTATTATCTTCCATGGATGAAATACAACTGTGGAAACAAGTGTGGGGTTTGTGTGTTTGTTTGTTTTGTTGAAGGCTAGATTTCTAAAAACTGTCAGGTTTGAAGCAATCAAACCCAGAAAGCTAACACCTTGCCTTTGTATATTTCAAATGCTCAAGGTGTTATGTTATGGTTGTCTTCTGCACTGGACTGCCAGGAAAGACTTCAATTACATGGGGTTGTAAATTCTTTTTTTTTTCTAATAAGTCTAGTCTGCACACTGCTGTCACTGAAATGGGTCCTACATGGTCTACAGAGATGCTTGGTTAAATTCCTTTCAGAAACATATAAATGGCATTTGCGTAATTTTGAAAATATTAACAGCATACAATTTTTTGAAATTCGTTGATTTAATCCATTTTCACAAGGAAAGTAGGATACTCTAATTAAAGTTGTCTTCCCATCTTTTTTTTTCCCTGCACAACTAGTTCAACTTGTAGTAACTAATGGAAGTTTAATCCAGTATTCATAAACCTAATTGTGTGTTATGAACTAATTAAGCAGCTAGAGGTTGTGTGAACATACCGGTCCAATATGCCAGTCAGCATGTGCATGTGAAGGACAACCTGGTGCATAGCCAACTACCTGTAGCCTCTGCCTGTGTGCTTGGAGTTGTGGTGAGAGGCCAGAGAAGAGGTGGGCAGGAGCTGGCACTAATGGGACATCCACTGATACGTAGGAGGCCAAGCAGTCTTCTGTTTAGGAAATTGGAGCATGTAGTTATATGTAGGAGCCAAGTATTACTATTTAAATCTCAGCACCTGGCTTCTGTTTGTGATAAGCTGTTGACCTAGAGAGTTTTAGAGAGGAATGATGATAGAGTCTAGGAGCTTGGGTAAAAGAGAGGCAGCTCTGAAGGGGTGGATCAGGAAGGGGTTTTAATATTTGGAGTGAAGAGACGGAGTGAGGAGGTAAGGATTGCAGCCTTTGGATTGTTGGAAGAGAAAAGTAGGAAAACTTCTGACTGAAAGAGTTGGGAGAGAAGAGACTTGGAATAAAAGTGGGCAAAAAAATGTAGTGTTAGGAATAACTTTTCAGTGCTACTGTCTTTACCTACCAGTCACAGAGAACAAAATAACATTGTCTTTTGTACTGTGAATGTTGTTTCCTGAAGATGTTAAAAGAAGGTTGTTTGTGATGTCTGCCTGAATTGAAACTCTGCCATAACTAGAAGAGAGAGCTGCTTGCATATATACAGTTTATAGGTTGGCTTCCTTCTCTGTCCGAGCAATCTTGTTTACTTGTGCCTGTGCAGGGTCTCTGACATCTGTTGTCTCTGCTTCCTTTCTGGTATGCAGATGGGCTTTTTGTGGGGGTGGCTCTTCTGTTACGAAGATGATTATGCTAGTTGATCACAGTGATCCCTCCGACCTTATATCCTGTGAATCACCTCCACAAGTGCAAGTGAGCCTAATAACAGTTCTAATTTGGGCATAGAAAAAGGAGCAGATGGCTAACACCAACTTGTGGATTCCATTTTCTTTATAACCACTTAAAAATTCAAAGACCTAATCTGTGCTCATAACAAAACCAGCTGTAGTAAATCTAGTTTGTGATTTTATTTGTGTTCGTAAATTTACTTTGTCTCTTTTCCTTTAAGTGCCTTCCTGTTTGTTGCTTAGAAACATCTTCGGTAGATTTTGGGCAGGAGTTATCTGCCTTTCTCTTCTCTTTCTATGTGCTGGGCAGTTGGTGGAATATGTGCTCAAATGTGTTTGTGTTGTATGTGACAGCTTCACAGGGCTGTCTTGCACAGGGAGCTGGTGCTGCTTGATTTGACCTGGTGTTAGGGAGTCATTGCAAGCTGCTTGAGTGACATGTGGGGTTTCTGGCTCTGGTGACCCTCTGGAGCAGATTTATGGTACTGCCTGCAGTTCTGGAGCAGCAGATATTTGGGGCACTGCTTACAGCTCTTGGGTTTGCACTGTCATCCCATGAAAACAGCAGGATCACTGGCTGACCAGCGTGGGCTGGTTAGGCCTCATGTTGAGCATTATTTCTGTCTCCTGAGAGCTTGGTTATCTATACCTCCCTTTCAATCATCATTCCAATGTGCTGAGACCACAGCGTGGAGTGTTAGGTTGCTTTTGTTGGGAGGTATGGAAGCAGCTATTTTAATATTCCTTCAGCTGTGAGGATGCCTTCCCCTAGGTTATCAGTTGCTGGGGGATTTTTTGTTGTGAAGAAAACACAGTTTAACTTAAACTTACAGTAGACTTTGGTGAGAACCAGAGGGTGGTCCTCTTTGTCTGTGGTGTCTTGATTTTGGTGGTGTCTGCTGTTGGGAAACACCAGGTAGTGAGGTGCATGACTTTTCTTTTTGCATGATTTTATTTTTTATTTTTTTGCTAATGCTTATATTCCGTAGTTTGGTCTCTACGGAAAACTTACAGTTTGGACAGTTTGGGTAACTGCATTTTGTATGCCAGTTGTTGTAGGCAGATGTTATTTTTTTTGTTGTTTTTGTTAGATACACTATTAATATAACTGTGTTTGCCCAACTGCTGAAGTTAGAAGAGAGAAGGAAAAGGAATGAGGGAAAGCTTTGTGCATACCACTGATTGCAGAAATTAAAATTGCAGCACAAAGGTGAAAGTTTACAAGCAATTTATGTGTTGCTGGAGCTATTTTTTTCTACCATGGTGTTGCAAGAAAAGAGAGAATCTGCAGAACAATCTCAACTTTTGCTTTTTGTTCCTTTAGAAAGACTAAACTTATTACATTCCCCCTTCCCCCCCCCCCNCCCCCCCCCCCCAATTCTTAAAAAAGGCCCAACCCAAAAACCCAAAACCTGCTGATAAAGATTATTCTGTGTTGATGAAGTCAGGGGCCAGTAGTCCCCATGAGCTCAGGGGTGCTTCTGTGAGATTGGTGGTCCCAAAGTGGTGCTTCATGGCTTGCTTGGCTTTTTGCTTCTTGCTAACAGGGATAAAAACAATGCTGGTTTCCATGCTCAAATTCTAGATGCTTATTTTGTGTCTTTTTCTATATGAATTATTCTGAGTTAGACAAAAAGATACTTGCTTTCAAAAGGCTTTTTCTGTCCAGAATTGCAAGCCTTATCCCTCCTTTGTGTTACTGTTGTCAGGGTTTCATAGGTGTGCTATTCTTGGGTGGGGCGGTATCTATGATAGATACTCCCGATTGCCTAAAGGCATAGGCAAAGAGATGTTTCTAACTTCCCTACATTCCAGGTGTCTTAATTGAAACCCACAGGCTAATTCCTTCTTTTATTTCTAAATTCCTTTGCTGAGAACCTAAATAATGAGGTGGTGAAGGCAAATTTAAGTCTTCAAATGTGAGATGACCCTTGGTAACTGTGCTGGAGTGGTTGGGCAATTTCTGTACTTTATTTGCCAATCAAGTCTATGCTTCTCCAGGGCATTTTCATTATAGCTTTGTTCTGCCAGCTGTTTTGGATGTGATAACTTCTGTCTTTCAAAATCTAAATAATGCAGTTCTGTCATGCAAGCATGTAATGTGTTTTGGGGAAATAAGAAAGCTCTCTTTCAGCATGAAACAGAGATTGAGTAGAGGACAAACCGCAATTCAGCAAGGCTTTTGTTTTTACCTCTATTTTTAGATAATTTAGATACTTCTTACTCTCCACCATGATACTCACCAGGTAATAGATTGGCCTTGAACTGTGTTCAGGTGCCCCAAAGGAAATTAAAGGACGGTGTTGTGGGAGGAGGAGGTATGTAAGGCTCCAAAAGCGGCTGTTGGGGGCACCTGAGTGCCAGGACACAGCCTGGGCATCTGATCCCAGGATTCTTTTGAGTGTGCTCCAGTTGGGGTGGACATAGATCATCCTGTGTAACAGAAGCAGGCTTCGGCAAACAGGCATCCGGGATAGGAAGCTTTTCTTCTCGCTTTTGTCATCACAAGAGTTTAATTTTGTGTGTGTGTGTGTGTTTAGGTTTGTTTTTATTTCCTCTTAAAGGAACAAACTGTTCTGACATTGTCCATTACTAGTCCATTAAGTGGCTGGAGGGCAGGCAGAGCCACGTTGGCCAGAGGAAACAGTCGGTAGGTAATGGAGCAGAATTTGGCCCCGAGTCAGTCCTTGGCTTTTATTGTCAGGTTGCAGCAGTGTGAAAGGAAACAAATGTTTTAGCAGCTTGGTGAATTTGTTTCTCACTGGGCTGTAACTTGCTGACATTTTTAATGTCTTGTGTGAGAAGTTGACTGGCTGGATTACTGTGTGCTTTGCTGAATGGCGATATTGTTTTTTGGACTGAATGTGGCTAATTTGTTTTCTGAATCCTAATGTCAGCCTCCGGGGGTTAGCCTTACAGACTTGTAGGAATCTATAGAAAATTACTTTGAGGGATAAAATAATTATCAAAGCACCAGCATTTTAGGTTGGTGGGGTTTTGTTTGTTTGGGTTTTTTTTTTCCTCCTTCTGTTTTTTCAGGGATTTATAGCAGAAAGCTTGACAAAACTGTAGCTGTAATGGCCAGTTACAAAATCCTAGTTTCAGAGGCTTTTAATAAAGGAAACATAAAAGCAGAGCCTGACTGGCAAGGGTTGTCTGCATATTTTATAACTGATCAGGATGTTGTAGGAAGATGGGAGTTGTGGGGGTTCTCATCCCTTGCTTAAGAAATAGAAGGAATGCTCTGCTCCTTAGGGAATAGTAGGGGTACATACATTAATATTCTTTCATTCACCAAATCTTTTATCAAAACTGAGTAGTTTGTGTTTATCAGAGATGTGGGTTTTGGTGGATTTCTTTCCTTCCCCTTCCTAGAGAAGTCTCCTTTTGAAAGGAGAGAAAAGGGGCTGCATTTTTAGTAAGTGCTACTGCAGGAGCACTGCCACAAACTGGACTGAGGTGCTGGGGAGCAGCTGTAGGAGCAAGGCCTGCTGAGGGACTGCTGGCAGGCTGAAGCTGAGGAATGCTGAAGAGAGCTGTCACCTCCTGCAATGCATGTGCCCTCCAGGAGTGGGTTGTGTAGAGCTCCTACTGCACAGGATTTATAAATCCAGGATCCTTTTCATAGCTGTTTCTCTCCTTTTACACAGTCATACAACTGTTTTTGTCCTTTCTGTTCTTTGCCTTTTTCATGCTAAGGAGTAATAATGTTAAAAGAATGTGATACCTCAAACTGTGGCGTCACTCTTCATTCTCAAAGATGCTTAAGGAAGGAAAAAGGCAGATGGAGCCTTAGGAAAGCATCATGGTACATAGGTGTGTACTTTGGGGTGTTGGCACAAAAGGGGCAGGCAGGTTAATGAATGATATTTAAAAAGAGAAACATGTTTAAATCTCACTATGTTCATTACAAATAGTATTTGAATTTAATGCTAATGGAAAATATTGGTCCAACACTGGTAGTTGGACCAATCTAGTCCATTACTGTGTCTTAAAAGAAAAAAACCAACAAAACACCTTTGTAGGGGAAGAATGGATTAAAAATATATATATATATATATAAGTTTCATCTTATCTGCCAGGCTCTTGTGAGGTGGATACTTAGGATCTACCAGGAAGTTACTTGGTTCTATCTGTCTTTGATGGCAAGGAGCTCTGTGCCACTGAGGAGAAAAGACAGAGTTAACAACATTTCTTAGGTAATTGTACTCCCCTGAAACACCTTGAGTTTCAACATTCTGAGCATGGCATAATGTGCACATGCTGTAGTGATCTTGAAGCTTGCTCAGAAAAATCTTTTAATGCACTGGGCTGTCTTTGATATCTGGTTGACACAAGTATAGGGTCTGTTGGATCAGCTTTATCTGCTGAAGAGGAGAGGCATAGAAGGGTGAAACAATGGCTCCTGGCTGACATGCACCCTTTGTGTCCCAAGCAGATTTTTCAGCTGTAGCCTAAAAGAAGCCCAGAGTTGAGGTTTTATTTTAAGTGGATGTGAACAATTTCATACAGTTTGTTTTTCTACTGTCATGACACTTCATTTCTTACCAGTGTGACTTCTTGTATCTGGACTGAGCTGTAGCCGCTATTCCTTGCTGTTAGATAAAATATACCTGGTTGTTGATTTGTTTGTAACAGCTTTTTGGCTAGATATGTTAGGCATGAATACATGGGTGGTGTCAGTTTCAGATGCATGTTAGGCCAGAAATGAGAGACACTGAGGTCATCTAGATAAGAGATCTGTTTTCATTCTGCTATTTTTCTTTTTTTTTAAAAAATCTGGATTTTATAGGTAGAACTTTATTGTACAACAGTCTCAATTGCTGCTGAGGTATATGATCTTGTAAGTGGTGCTTTTCAATCATAATCTGATATTGCTTCAGAGTGCATACATTTTCGTGATTGCATGAAGTAGAAAATTTGAGTTGCAATCAGGCTTTTTCTATGGCTTCATTCCAAGTACAGGGATAGTTAGTCTGAACACCATCGTGGTTTGCTGCTTTGTGGTATGGATTCTGGAAAAATTGATGCCAGCTGCCACCAAGAGGTTCTGCAAGAGAGCATTCCAGACAGCAGCGTGCTGTGGTCACCTCAACAGTGTCTCGAGACTGGTCTGCCAAGAAGCTGGTGGAGCCTTGGAGGGCTCTTGGAGACTCCTGATAGTGGCTGTAGCTGTCCAACAGTTTGCCTGGTGTAAGGCACTGACTGCCCTGGCTGTAGTTTGTGCAGGGATTTGGAGGTTAAAGCCTTTGACAGGCTGTACATGTATATATTTCCTTGTCTGCCAGCAGAAATCCATACTGGGTGAACCTCCCTTGCCTAGTCTGGTTGTCAGCAGTTATTTCACTGTCATTTAAGTGCAGGGGATGAAGCCCAGGCTCACCTTTAGCAGTGCTCGGTGCAATGTACCCAAGATGTGTCCTGTGGTACAGGCAGGAGTGTCTGTCCTGTGCTGGGGGTGACTTGTCCTGATCTTTAGGTTTCTGATTGTTTTTTATTCTACTGGAGCTTTTTCACGATTTAAACATAAACAAATACTGATGTTTTTGTAGACAACATTCTTTCCAGGGGGAAGGACAAAGTGATGGACTTCTGAGTTGACCACTGGGGTCAAAGAGGTGGTCCTTTCATCTCCCAATCCTTCATCAAATTCCAAATCCTATTTAACCCCCAAATCATAATAAGCTTCCTCTTTCTCTGCTCACTTCTCAACCTGATAGTGAGTGTCGGATAGTGAGTGTCGTTCTTTTGTGTCATACCTGCGGCAGTGACTCACCCTGTTTTAGTGGGACAGGCTCTGTAAAATTGCAGGTGACTCCTAAATGGCTTCCTTAGACATCCTGGGAAGCTGCCTTCTCTCTGCACAGCTGCAGGCCACTGCTCCTCCCTGTGCTCTGCTCTCAGGCGCTTGCCTGCCCTTCCCCCTTGTCCTGCTGCATCCTTCTGGCCCTCTCCCAGACCCTTGATGGTGGTACTTTGGTGTCACATCAGCAGGGCGGCTGAAGGGAAGGGTTCAGCAGCCCTTCCCACACCTTAGCTGAACTTGTGTGTGACTGATCACTAAGACAGTTCTGAACCCAGGTGCAGAAGCAGGCTGAGGGTGGGTGAGGCTGCCAGTGCTTCAAGGGTTGTCCCAGCAGCTTTGCTATCACAGTTGCTGTGCTGTGTAGGCTATTATCTGCATCAGAAGCTTGAATGAGGGCCTCAGCACCTTTTGGAGTAATGCATTCAGGCAAAAAGGTGTTGACAAAGTCTGTTAATTAAAAGCCCATGGTTTCATAGGTTGTTTTTCACCAGATGGGAAGCTTGTGAATTTTATGCATCACAAACCTCCTTGGGAGGTGCTGTGAGGCTGATTCTAATGGAAAGGAGCTCCTGTGGTTAGTAGCAAAGGCAAAACATTTGTGTGACTCTGCAAGTACCAAAGTGTTGTGGATGGTTGAACAGCTTTATTGACAGATAAGGCAGAAAGTTCTCTCACTTCTCAGGACAGTGTTTAATGTCACCTGTATTGAACAATCTAGGATTAAGAAGAATGCATTTTCACTCATTGTTTTCTTATTCTCTCTCTCCAGATGAACACAATGATGTACAGAAAAAAACCTTTACAAAATGGATAAATGCACGATTTTCCAAGGTAATGTTGGTTTGGATGTACTATTTTATTTTGTTTGGTTCACTGTTTAGAATAATTTTGGTTAAATGTACTTTGCTCTTAACTCTTGTTGAATACTCCTAGTAAAATATCAGTGTGTAGTGAAAACAGATGAAATAGTGTAGTGTTTGCTCCCCTAACTTCCTCATGCACATAAACATTTGGTACTATGTTTTAAGAAGAAGTGAAATACTGTATTTGTTAATGTATCAGAATAGTTATTTGCGTGAGCATGTCTGTTTGGTTTTGTTTAGGTTGGGTTTAGTTTATTTCTACATGCAGTTTTCAGAGTGCATTGCAGCAGATTTTGAACCTTCATCACTGTCTACTCTTTTGCTGAGTCAGCTTTACTCACTCTGCAAACCTCTAGCTGAAGCCACCTGGTGTTGCTACTTGAGTCTTGACTGAAATTTTATATAATTACTTGCTCATTTTGAATTTTCCTTGGCTCTCATGCTGTACATTTCTCATTTTAATTCTCTTTACTGGCATGAAACTTACTGAGGATCTTTCATGGTTTGGGATGATAAAGGAAGTGAAGTTTGTTTTGGAATGCTATTTAAAGCCTGCTTTTTACACTGTTCTGCTGATAGGGAAAAATGACACTTTGCCCAGGAGCATAAGTGTCTGTGGAAAGTTTTTCTACTTCATAGTTTGTGTGAAAGAACCTGGAATATTATCAGGGAAAACTCATGTTGTTTTCCACCTAGCATGGGGCTGCAAATGGGGTAACTACTATCTTGTTAAAAAGCAGTGTGTGTGTGAAATCCTGAAACCAGATATAAATATAAAAGGAAGGGGATGCATTTTGTTGTGGGTGGTGGTGTTTGTTT
>VZDJ01007749.1:36315722-36549212 GCA_008694505.1 Cyanoderma ruficeps | reverse complement strand
TTTTTCCCCCCCAAATAAAGCTGCAACAGTGCTTTAGCAATGAATGGCTGCTTCTGGAGCGCTGCCCTTCTGAAGTTCTTGATGAGTAATGTAAGGAATTTTTACCTTCCTTTCCTTCCTGTGCAACAGGACACTGGGCAATGCAAGGCTTGTGGCCTTGGTTGAATCATTTTGGCTTCGGTCTGTTTTGGTTGAAAGCTGATATCCTGCACTCTTCATCCAGTGCATTCTTGGCTAGTTTGCTCTTCAGAGGAGGAGTGTGTGTGGGTAGCTGGTTGCTCTGTGCTCAGCTTTTCAATGCTGTCCAGAGGAGTGATGTCCTGCAGGAGTAGAATTAGGCAGGGCAGGATTATGTAAAGAAATAAAATGTGGTGAGAAAGAAAGGACTGAGTGTAGTCCTGTAGATGGCATGAGCATGGAAATGACAGTGATATTGAGAATGAATGATAGTCATACTAAGAACATGCCTGGTGACTTATCTGTGAGTGCTGTGGGCACTGCATTGAAGAAGGTAAAATTATTTTCAGGATTGCTCCTGAAATTGCTCCTGGATTTCCCTGGCACAGGGCATGGTCAGATACTCCCAGGATTTGAAGTGACTGTAGCTTCATAACTCTGGAACTTCATGGCCCATTAAACACCTGAAGCCATGAAAGTCTGGTTAATGATTAAAGAGACTCCTATACAAGGACATACTCCCAATTGCTGCATGTCCAAACTTGAGTGTGCCTATTTTGTCATGACAAGGCACATATTTATGAAGACTGGCAAGTTAAAATTGCAAAGAAAATGATGGTGTGAAGTAGAAATCACCTCATGTGAGAAATGTAGTTTCAGCTGTGCCTTAAAAGTAGAAAGAGACTGATTTCGTTCTTGTCGTGTCAAAGTTTTTTAATGTACCAAGTCATTTGGGTTGTTTAAAATTCCTTTTCTGTGGACTAGATTGGTTTAGCTGCTTAGTAGGGTAGAGAGATTTTAGAGTTAATTAAATGTAATCTGACTTACATTGCAGAAAACAAAATGGTAACTTAGGTATTTTGTGTAGAATTGCAAATTTCATTCCAAGAATTTTAGTTGTTCTTCCATGTTAATTATATTGTACTGGCCCTTCATTTAAGCAAATAAAAAGTAATGTGTTGAGCCTTTATAAAGTAGTTAAGCATAACAAAATCATAAAGTTGCAATTGCATAATGCTGAGTTTAAGTCAATTCAATAAGATTTACAAAGGATCTAGAAAGAGAGCTGTCTCTCCCTTCTCACATCAGGGAACAGGTAGGTGAGTAAAACACTTCAAGTATCTCAAGTGTGCTGTGAGGTGCTTGCTTTGGTACCTTGATGGGTGAGATAAGAATTCTTGGTGTAGTTCCCAGCACAGTAACCTGGTTTTGTGCTCTTGGTTTAACCTGTGCTAGAAGGATGCCTTTTATTTGTGTTTTTGGTAATCAAGACACAAACATTTAAAGTGGATTGAGTCTTAAGGTCAATAAATGTACTCAGCCAAGACTCAGTGCTCCCTTAGACAAACCTTAGGAGAACTGTACACACCACAACTCACAAGCCTATGATGGCTGTGTAGTAAGCATATTTTGTTAAAATTAAAGGGAATAAAAAAAGTTAGGGAAATAGTCTGTTACCAAGCTCCAAACAGTAGGGAAGTTTATACTCAAATAAATATTGAGGCAGAGCATTTCAGCGTGTTTATAAGGCCATGTGATGTTTTTACTTACCATATTTTTTTCCATTGCCCTGTCCAGTCTAATTTCAAGAGTCAGGTTTAGCTGTTTTCCTGTGGTATAGCCTTACAAATTAAAGCATCTAGTTGTATGGATAGCTGATGCACGTTCTTTACACTATGTAGAATTGTTTTCTATCCCTTTATGCCTTTCTATATTAATATTCATTGTTAGTTAGCAGTCCATACATATGCTATTTTCAGAACACCTTTCTGCAGTGCAGAAGTGCTATCTTGTCACAGTGGTTTTTAGCCACTGCAAATAAAGGTCAACATCAGTACTGGCTACTAATTTTGAGTGCCCAATCTAGGACTTTAGCTAAATTATCCCAGAGGATTTGACATTTCTTTGAAGTTTCTTAATATAAAACAGAGCTCTTGATCCTTATGACAGAATTCAGAAGGTTCATCTCTTCTGCAAACTCAATCAAATCATCCAAAATATCTAGTTGGTTTTCAGATGGAGCTTGATCAGCATAGAAAAGGGACTTGATGATGATTATACCTGTGTCAGCAAGGGCTGGCTTTAATGATCTAAGGAAGTCTCTTAATCTAGCACACAGTAAATGCATGTAAAATTATGTTTTAAATGATTCTGATGAGTTACGGGAGAATTCTGGCTAATAGTAGAGTTTGAATTTGAGTCTGGGGGATAATTTAGTGCTCCAGTTGCCGTATGTTACTTGTTTCATGTAAGTAAAGTGAACAAAGATTTTGCAATCAAACCTAGTTTGTCCAAATATCTGAATAGCTTCAGTCTTTATATACTTGCATGTCTTATCAGCAGACCTGGGATTTTTAACTGCGTCTTGCAGATCTCTGATGGTTCAGCTTTTAATTACAGAGCAAAGTAGTTGGATGCTTACACTTGCAACTCCAGAAGGTTTCTAGAAACTTGATAGGCATGTTAAGGAATTCAAGAGTCTTGTGTCCCACTTTAGAACCATGCAAGTACAATTCTTTCTGCCCTATTTTCTTTCTTTGCTCCTACTCTCTGACCCTGTTTATGGTTTGTTTGTTTGTTTTTTTTGCCTCACTTACTATTACACCCTCTCATGTCAGAAGCGTTGCCTGCCTGGCAAATCCTTGCAAATCTGGAGTTTGACTGCCCCGCCTACTTCATATCCATTTTTGTCTTTGTCACTATACTTTTTTTTCCCATCAAGACCCAGTTTTTCTTTTTAAAGCTCCAGACCTGCTCCATCTGCCCTTCATTTCCCCTCTCCTGCCTTTACAGGATTTGATGCTTGTGTGGTCAGTCCTTTTTTTGCATCTCCCTTTGTCTCAGTGGTACTAACCTTGCCCTGCCTTTACCTTCGTGCAGGATTTGGTCTTTGCTGGCTTTAGTTTTCTGATTTTCCAAGGTGGTACTTTTCCAAGTTTGCTTTCAGATTGGTTCCTCTCCTCCTCTGCTATTCCTGAACTTGGCAGGTGGAACACAGAGTCAGCACAAGAAACATGATTCCCTAACTTAATTTAGACCCATGGAGTTAGGTCTGTCGCAGCCTGTCGGAACTTAGTGCTGTCACTCACTAGAGGAAGTTTACAGATCCAGCGTTGGCAAACTGAAGCTCTGTCTTTTTACCAAAAACTTGTTTTTTCACTGTGTTTGGGAATTTTTCCCACAGGGATGGCAAAAAAAGCTTTATTGCTAGGAAGGTTGTGCTCTGCAAAAAGAGCATAAAAGCCCAGAGATTTGTGGTATTCAGTGAAAATGACACTAGATTTCCCTGCCCCTCAGTTATAAGTCTTGGATATGGGAGGCTGTTGAATGGAGCCAGCTGGGGCATTGTTCCAAGGCGTCAGGAACTGCATTCAAGGCCCTTGCATGCCTGAGCACTGGGCCTCCCTTTCCTTTCCATCATGTGTTCCCATTGCTTTCCAATCCAAGCCCAATTTCTTTTTTTTTATGTACAGAAACCTTATACAGTCTTGTTGGTGCATTTGCAGTGTTCTTGCTGCATGTATTTGTGATTCTGCTCCTCCAGGTCCTGTGCTAGTGCCCTGACATCTGCATTGGTCAGCATTGACAGGACTTGGAGCCAGGCCAGGATCTGCCAGTGAGAATAAAGCCAGACATCCCACACTTTTACAGCATCTTAAACTCTTTCCTACACTGTGGTCTTCTAAAAATGTGTTCACTTTAGGGTTAAAGAAGAGGTGGAGGCGCAGTTTGGGAGCAGAATGCATCCTCCAGAGCTGAGCTTCAAGTTAGCCTTTGAGAAGGCAAGTGCTCAGTGTGGGTTTGCTCTCCTGGGCTCTGATGTGTCCCCTCCCCTGGACGGGACACCAAAGGGAGATGAGAGAAGACAGGCCAGTAGGAGAACTGATGAATTGTACTTGGAGCGCGTTTGGGTGTTGTGGCTTTATATGCATCTTAAAATTGAAACAGTTAATTCCTCATTATACCAGACATGAATTAATTTGTTAACTGCAAAGTCTTCTTTTAGTTTTTTTGTGTGGTGTGCTGAATATGTTTTCCTCCATTTCTGCTCCTTAATTTTCTTTCCTCTAAGGGTTGTTTTGTCATAATACTAAATGAGAGGTCCTGTACTTCCAAAGACATTTTGCAGTTCCACTGCTGACCCTTAGCAACTGTGATAAATCTTTCAAAAGACAAAATTATACCTATTCATGATAATTAATTTCACATGACCCTAGATACCTCAGGTCAAAGACATTTCAGAAGTGTTTTTTGGGGGGGAAGGAGGACTGTGGAGTTCAGTGTATTAGTCATGCAAGAAAAGAGATCAAAAAGATTGATTAGGCAATTTTTGCCTGTCCAAGGTGATGTCACCTAAGATGCTGCCTAGTCCTTTTTGCAGGTTTTTGTGGTGCAAACAAAGAAATACTCAATGGCTGGTGAAATATTCTACAGTCTAATTGCTTCTGATATTTTTTAATGCTGAATTAAACTGTGAAATGTAACTTCACTCAAAGATAGCCAAAGCTTAAAAAGCAACAGCCTTGATAGGAAAGAGCAATAATTCGGGTGAAAAGAATTAATGTTTGCATGAGCCAGCCTTGAAAAAAATCAATTTTTAGTTTGCTTTTTTCTTAGTCTCTTTTTACGAGAAGACCAAATAAGTCTTTCTAGGCCTAGAATGTGTATTAACCAAGAAGCACAAAAGTAACTTTTTCTTCTCTAATAGGTTGTGAGTTATGGTGAGGATGACCACTTTCTAGCATAAAAGCAATTGTATGTAGCAGTTTGTGATCTCTCCCAGATATAGCCACAGCAAAAAATTGTCAGTTTTCTGTCCTCCTTTCAACTTCTGCTGCTTTCTGCTCTAAGAGCAAGGTGTGGGGAGCATCTCCCTTGCTGGACTTGAAAGCTTGGTAGAGTAATGTGGACCATAAGTATTGCTGACTTGGTTAATGCTCTGTGTTTGGGATAGGGTTTGACTGATTCTTGGACTTCGTTATCATCCCAGATGTTGGAGTATTTGTGGGACCTTGTCAAGCACTATAACTGAACCTGGTAGAGACACCAGAGCAAATCTGTTACTCTGTCTGTTAGCTGCTAATGAGAATAGTCAACCTGGTAAGCAGGAATATTTTTTAAGGGTCCATTTGAAGTTATCTGGCTTGAAGAACTGTAAGGATACTTCTCTTTTAAGTTCAATCTTACAAGTGAGATAACTGACAGTGGTAAGCAGGGTCCCAACTTCCCCTGCTGGTATTGTTATGTAATGAGGCTTAATTGCAAGCTGAGGTTAGTACTGTTACATTAAACCTGCTATTATAACATAGGCTTATGTAAATGTGTTAATAAATACATAGGAGAGAGAAAGACCTACTGAGTTATTGATGCCTTGCTGTGCTATTTGCACTGATAGATCTTCTCTCCTTCAGTTGTGCTGTCAGTTGAGTATTTTAGGTGTTCTGTGAATTGAACTATCTTTAGCTTTTCAGCTTTACTGCTCCTTAAACTCATGTCTGTCATCTAGTAGAATCAAAATTTCCAGCATATCTCAGTGATGAGTATTACTTCCCCCTGACAGCCCCTTTTAGTCTGGGATTTTAAATAGCTATTTAGTTGCTCGTAACTATTTTATATTTGAGCACCAGTAGTTAAAAATAATTTGGTCTATAAGGTGTCTTCCTCTTATGATTGTAACTTTTTTGGGTTTTTTTTACTTGGTATTTGAAATCATAGTTCTGGTACTAGTGTCGTGTTGAGATGCCACAACTTCTTGGAAATATTCAGCATAGAGTAGAGTATACTCAGTGAAAATAAAATTTTCACAGTATAGCTAGTGTTTATGCATGATATCCTGTAACTCCTGCATGTTAGAGGAAGGAGAATGGAAAAAAGTATCTCATTTTGATAAAAATGCCTCTGTAAACAATGTCTATGGTCCTAAATTAGAAACTGGCAAGATTATTTGTTGACATGATTGTTTACTTTATGCAATGACCTTTTTGCTTTCTGATTTGTTTCCCACATTGAGTTCCCATGTGCTGGCCTTATGATGTAACAGCACTTGACATGTTTCTTTCTTGGTCTTGGTCATGACAAAGTGTAGTTCTTGCTCCTGTGTTGTTTGAGTTTAAACTGGTTACCATGAGTTCCCTGGGAATGTACTTGAACATTAGGAGTGGGTCATTCTCTCATGTAGGAGTCCAACCTGTCCAATATTTGCCCCATCTCAAAGGAAAGGGGTCTTTGCAGTTCTGCTACTACTTTGACCTATGTATTGAGCATCTTATTAGATCTTAAAAATTGTCATATATTGGTTAAAAATAGTTAACTAAAACAACTCTTAACTTAAAAGTGACATTTGAAGATGGAAGAATCTGATGGAAAATCAGTATGTACTGCTTGTTACACCTTTTCAGGTTGTTCTGGTGTTCCTGAAGTGGCAGATGATGTAAATGGCAACCAGGGCTTTTCCCAGCCCTGCCCTGAGCAGCTGGAACTTGTCTGCTGCATTCCCTTAGTGGCTGGTGAAGGCCATTTGTATGGTTTTACGAAATGTGTTACTTTCCTGGTGACAGCCAGTGTTCGTTATCTGTGAAACTGAGAGGACCTTTCCTCCTGGTTTTAATGTTGTGACTACAAGGTCTGAACCAGTATGGCTGAGGAGGATGTGAAATAGAGGTGGCTTATCTCTTACTCTCCAATATCTTTGGCATTCATTAATTGGAAAAGTTAGGTTTAATAATGTAGCTTCAATAATTATTGATTTAAAGCACGGGTAAATTGTCTGCTACAGGTAATTGATATGAGAAAATTTCATGTTTCTAGTTAAACAACTAGGTTAACATTTAAACTTCTTTAATGATTGCCTTTGCATATGATTTCATGTTCAAGAATAAAGAACATAAATAGTCATGATAAAATGATAAATAATAGCTTGAAAAAAGGAGGTTTTGTCCTACTAAGAATTTGTGACTCCCTTTTTCTCTCTAACTTGGCTCAGTTTGATACGGTTCCCCATTGATAATAAAGGGACAGTTAAGAATGTTCTACTGTAACACATACTCAAAATGATCACTGCCTTGTAGCTGTGGTGGCTTCAGTAACACAAACTGTAAGTGTTGATGGCTGGGCTTTTGGCTGTCAGCAGCATTGGATGACTTAAAAAAATCTGATCCGGATCTTGTTTATATCTTCCTCCATTTCCTGGGAACGCTTTCTGGCAAAGAGAAGGAATGATTTCTGCACAGTCATGTTGGCTGGCCTGGATGACCCTTCATTTTGAGTAATTCTAGATGCACAGAAGGAAGTGTGAGTCATTCCCTTAAACCTGATCCAGGTAGAGGGACTTGAAAGACGGCCAAAGGGGCATATGAGGGCTGCTGGTGTGAGGAGATCACTGCATGTGGTACCTCCTTCCCAAACACTGGTGTATCTTGCTGGAAAGTGCAAAACTGATGCCTGAGATGCCTGGTCTTGTGTATGTATGGTAGCATCTGGTCTCCCGCTCAGAGATCATTAATAAACTGCTGCTTCCTCATGACGTAAATCAACAGAAAAAGTGGCTTCTGCTGTGGATAACTAGCAAAAGTTCTTTGTCTCTTCCTTCCCTTACTTGTGTTCACAAAAAGGCTGGCACCAAAATATTTGTTGGAATAAATGTAACATGATGGATTGGATCTGGTTCTGATCCTTGTGTATGTGCCTAGTGGTGCATTACAAATGTTATCACCATGCAAAGTTCATAAGAATGCAAGCAAGCCTAGCCCACAGCTTATGTACAATCTCTAGATTTTTTACTTTCCTTTCTCTTGCTCTGTCTCCCTTTCCTTTTTCCTCTTCCTCTTTCCCTTACACCAGTACTGTTAAGTGAATCAACTCCTTTCCTGCTATCAGTGCTAATTTAAAGCACTGGAGGACCAACACTGCCTCTAAGTCTGTCAATTATGTTCTTTTGTCTGTTTTATCAAGCCCTTGTATCTATTACAGTAACGGTGTGTACAGCTCTGCTGGCAAAGTCTTCTTGAACAGGCTGAGGGAAAGAGATTTCTGCCAGGATTTTTTTTTTTGGTTTGATTTTTTTCTGCTCTTGTAGCAAACATAAGCAAAGCTGAGAAAAAATACCTTCTGTTAACTGATAAAAGTGTTCAGTGAGGGGGATGTGAATGCTTTACACCCTGAACCGGCACAGATCTTCTGGTAGGAAGTGTGTCCCTGCCTGTCTTTTATACTACCTTTGTAGTGTAAACTGGACTCTATTTTCTCTTTGAGAAAGGACCCACTAGCTGCCTCGTATTTGTACAGTGTTTAGCACAATGTAAGCTGCTCTTTAAGTACTTACCAACACAACCGTGACTGGCCATTTGCCCTTGTGAAGGGCTCAGTGTGGTTTGTCACTGTCACTCTTCTTATAAGACAAATACTTAAATTTCTCAATCCATTATGTTCAGTGATGGACTGCTTCTCCTTACAGCATGCTGGCAGGGGCTGAACTACTTTGTACTTGCATAGTCTTTAAGTATTTAGAAAGTGAGTAAAATGTCAGTTCTGAAAAAGAGGAATTTAGATTGCCTTAGCATACTGTATGCCAGACGAGACTCTACAGAGGGAGAAATACATGTGCTTCTTGCATACTGTGTATTTATTTCTGTGTGTTATCTGTGGGTACAGACTTTATTTTTCAGAAGGCCAGATTGTTTTCTGGGTGTTAGGAGTGAGCAGTATGGGTGTGTGTAGGTATGGTGAAGGAAGCAGGCTGCAGAGCTCTGTGCCTTACCTTCTGTCCTTCCCCAGAGCCCAGGCTCTTGCCTGCACACCAACCTGCCACGGCATGTAGCTGCTCTGATGGCTGCCTGCTTCACCCCAGTGCAGCCTGCATGGAACAGGTGCCCTCATGGGAGTCAGACTGCTGGGTCAGGGCCAGGGTGTGCTCCTGGACCAGAAGTACAGGTCAACCTTAAGGCCATGTATTGTAGCTCCCAGGTTGCCCTTGCACTGCCACAGCAACTGCCCCAGTAGGCTCGGTGGTGGGCACTACTCCTGAGCTGGTGGGGCTCTGCATGGGTTTTATCACAAAGAGAAGGGTGATGGCAGCAGCCTGGCCTGGCTCAGGGCTGGCTCATGCCTGGAACAGGAGGACACACATGGCTGCTTTGCCAGCATTGCCCTAGAGCATTTTCTTGTCATCTCTGGGGAAAAAAAGGTATGGTACTATCCCTTGGGACTGCCATTTAAAAAAATTATTTTCCTGCACCCTTCTATGCTTAATAGATTTCATGAGTCGTGGCTGTCAGAAGCTGGGATCTGTAGCTGTTCTGTTTGCATAAAGAAAGTAGAAGACTTCCTGAAGCACAGTGGGTTGCTATTGAACTGCATCCTGATAAAGCAGTCCAGTATCCAGCTGCACTGGAGGACAGAGCAGTGATGTTTCTGACTGCAGACCATATGGTTCACATATGGTCCTGCATGAAAATGTGCATTCAGGTATGAGGAAAATGCCTGAGTGGGAAGAGGCAGTGTGAGCAGAGGAGGATGCAGTGCCTGTGCAGTCTCTGTTCTACTGAGACATCAGCTGACTGTCAGGGCTGGCTTTGTGCCCTGATGGGACAGCTGAGGCTGCCTGGGTGGCAGCTGCCACCAGGTGTGTGCATGCGATTCAGATGGGCGTGGGAAGCTGGAGAAGCAGCTTTCCAGCTTTTCTGGTGGGTGTGCTTCTGTGGAGGTGGTGATGGGCTTGGTGAGGTGGATGCTGCAACCCTTTCTTAGCAAACTTGAGTCAGCTTGCATGTGAGAAAATCTATCCTGTGAGCTGACTTCTTTCCTTCAGCGAGCATTCACCAGACTTCACTAAATATACAGGCTTTTGAAGATAGCAGATACGTTTACAAACCAGGAATGAGTGTCTTAGACTACAGAAATAATTTAATACTCTTCTGTTGACTCTTTAAACTGACAGCAAACCATGGTTCTCTGATGGCCACCAAAATCTCATTCTCCTGAGAAAGCACATCTAAATTATTTCCACCATCACAGCAGTGTGCATTGCATAGGGCTGGAACATACTATGACCTGTTGAAATGAATGACTGAAAGCAGGAAGTCATTCGGCTTGTTTTCATGCATGCGAAATGAAGGGATGGAAGCAAAGAAAGAAGACTATATCCTCTCAATACCTTTGTTGCACTGTATTAAATGAAGTATTCTTCTGCTTTTTCAGTAGTTCCAAATCCTTTTTAACTTTCGGACCCAAGGCAACAAATAAATTGAGAATATATCGCTATAACATTTTCAGTTTTGGTGTTATATATGTGTATGCCATTCGAATTATATATAATTATAATTAATTGTATAATTATAAAGGCTTTCCTTCAGTAGGGCCTTTGATGGTGTCTCCCACAGCATCATTGTTGCTAAATTGGAGAGATGGGGATTGATGAATGGATTGTTAAATAAATGAGGAATTGCCTAGACAGCTGCATCCAAAGATTTGCAGTCAACTGCTCAATGTCCAAATGGAAATCAGAAATATGTGCTGTCCCTCAGGAGTCCATAAAGTGATCTATAGGGTTCAGTATCACCAATGACATGCAGTGTGTTTGAGTATGCCTTCAGCAAGTTTGTGGATAGGGGACATCACAAGTGACAGGCCTCCAACTAGACCCTGTGCCAGTGATAGTGACTCTCTGGGATTTGCCATTCAGCCAGTTCTCAATCCACCTCACCTTTTACTTGTCCAGTTCACCCACCTGAGTTTGCCTATGTGGATATGATGGGAGACAGTGTCAAAAGATTTGCTGAAGTCCAGGTAGGTAACAGCCATTGGTCTTCCCTCATCTCTCCAGCCAGTTGTCCCAGTGTAGGCTCCAGCATGCTTTAAAAGCTTGTTAAAGTTGCTATGCAGCTGTGAAGCATCTGAATCTCCTGTGAAAAGTACATGCTCTGAGAGGAAGATCATACTTACCACTTTTTAGCTGGTTGAAATTGTTATATTTAGTTATGTTTTGTACAAGAAACTAAAATATTTCCTTGCAGCTGTTCAACTCTGGGGGTTTTTTTTGGTTTGTTTGTTTGGGTTTTTTTGTTTGTTTGTTTGTTTGGGGTGNTTTTTTTTTTTGTTTGGTTGGTTGGGTTTTTTTGTGTTGGTAGTTTTAGTAGTATCAAATCTAACTAAATGGGACACCTAAGAAAAATCCATGTGAATTTTGGGGAAAAACAGATATTTGCCAAAAACCAGGGTTCATCGAGCTGTTCAGTTTTCTTTTCCTGATTTGTTAGTGAGTATTTGGCAATTATCAGCAGCTGTAGGGCAGGAGGAGATAAGTGAAGACAGAAGAAATCTATGCCAGCTAATTCACGTCATGTAAGGCAGGTCTCTGACAGTCTTCTTTCTGAAGAGCGATGTTGAAAAGTCAAGGTGATAGGAAAAGGCAATACTGGAGCTTTTTGTGGTACTTAGAAAATAGTTTTCTTCTCCTCAAATTGGCACTTGAAAGGGACACTGAAAGCAGTAGTTTAATTGACTGCTTGGCAGCCAGCAGGTGAATATTACGAAGCAAATGTACTTAGTTTCTGGCTGGCTGTGTCTTCTCCCCCTGCCCTGTAGAACTGTCCCACAGTACCTTTCTTATGGTCCAAGAGGAGAGAAGGTAAAAAGGAAGCTTGGAAAAGATTAGCATGATTCTATTCTCATCTGCCGCAATTCTTGTACAGAATATCTCCACTCCAAAAGAAAGCAAAAATTAGAAATTTATGATTTAGAGTAGCTCTGGGTTTCAGATTATGCTTCTTTTTCATGGTAAAGAAAGTGATTGATTTGTTTCAATAAATATTATACCTTTTGATCTACTAGTCTTTGCAGAACAGTGGCATTTTCTTACACAGGCTCAATTCCAAGTAATTTTTTGTCCTTTTTTTTAAAGTCTGAGAGAACTTGTCCCAATAGCTCCTTTCTGAAAAGCCTCAGTTTCTTCTTCCTTTAGATGCAGCCAAACCAAAGCATTCCTTCTCAAATGACTCTTCAAACTTGCCAAGTTTTCTTTCTTTGCCATCTTTGCATGTTGATGCATCCACCCTAATCTCAGCCAGGATGCACTGATTTGGTTCCTTAGTACAAGGCTGCTGATGCACAGAAGTTTGCAGTGATAGGGAGGAAAGAAAAGAACACTTAAAAATAGAATGGCTCTTTCTCAATCACTATAGCAGTCCTCTAGCCTTCATTAACTACTTTTAGTGCCAAATAAGAATAAATTAAAAGATACAATTTTGAGGGAAGTTCTGCTTAAACACTGTTTTTATTACTCCTGTTTTTTCTTCTGCAGAGTGGAAAGGCCCCAGTGAAAGACATGTTCACAGATCTCAAAGATGGAAGGAAGCTTTTGGACCTTTTGGAGGGTCTGACAGGGAAGCCTCTGGTAAGAGAAACATCTGAGTCATATTTCCATTTGTTAAAAAAACACAAACCAATGAATAAACAAAACACAAACTGAGGCATGTGATTTTAAAAAAAATTTGAATTTATTTAAAACATGATTTTGCTTATAGCGTGTACTTGTTCTCTGCAGTTCCAGTGAAATTCCCATGAACTCCACTCGTGAGATACTGGGTCAGGCTGAAGCTTAACTATGAACCCTCTCTTGAGGATTTACATACTGTCTAGCAAAGCATGTAAAAAATGTTGTTCACATAGTGTGTGTTTTTAATAGAGATCTTTTAAAGGTCTGTTTCTGGATGATCAGGTAGACCTGTGTTTAGCTGGATCTCTGTGGGCTTCTAAGTAAGTTTGTGAAAGATCCCTTAAACAAAAAAATAGAAAGTAAAAGGACAACAGCTAGTAGGTAAAAATCTGCATCTCCATTGAAAAATTTTGTCATCTGCAGACTGGAAAAGGCTGAAACTTGAAATGTCTGGCAAAGGGAAAGTGTGTGTGGCTGAAAACTCTTCCCCTGCTAACATTAATGGCTCTTAACAAAGATGCATGAAATATGGTGAAACTTGTTAATTAATTAGAATTAAATTCTTGATTTCACTATATTAAGTCTCAAATTTGTTTATGGACCTTATGAGGTACCTTCAGTCATATAAAATTTCATGTTGCAAGCTTACTTTGTTTTTTAAGCAGATGTGTTTTACTAGTACTTTTAAAAATTTGTGATGTGATTTGAAGTATGCTGAAAACAACAGTTTTTTTTGTTTCGAAGTTGATTACTGTTCCAAGTTCAGCTCCATGCTCTTGCACTATGATCACTTTCTGTCACAGGAATTAAATTATGGTGATTAAAAGCAAATGGATTGGCAGGTATTGTCAAGAGTTTAAGGTTTGTATTTTTTGGTGGGCTTTTTTTTTTGGTTGTGGAGGTAGGTGTTTGATTTTTCTTGTTCATTTTCTTTTTTTTTTTCTTTTTTTTTCTTTTCTTTTCTACTTTTTTTTCCCCTGATATTAAGGGGAAGAGAAAGTCAGGAAGCATAACTTCTTCCCAGTATGCAAAGATTTAGCAGGCCTTTGGTGCCAGAAAAACAAATTGCTGCTTGTTCTCTCTTGGGAGCCAGAAAATTTCAAGTACTCTGGCAAATGTTCAAAAGCCTCAGATTTTCCCCAGGAACTCTCTCTTTGCTTTTGCATTGCCAATTTATAATTCTGTGGATGCTGGGAATAAAACTTTTGGACTTAATGAAGATGAGCTGAAACACATTTTGAATCCAAGGCCTGTCCTGTGCCTTGAATTGGGGGGTATTGTTCTGAGCAGTTTTCATTTTGAAATTGTTGTGGATGATCTCATTTGGTTTTTCTTACTTCTACTAAAAGAAGAAAAAAGCTGATTTTGTTTGTTGCGTCCATTAATTCTGATGTTTAACAGATTGTAACTTCTTATTTTCAGCCTAAAGAACGAGGTTCCACACGAGTACATGCCTTAAACAACGTGAACAGAGTACTGCAAGTCTTGCATCAGAATAATGTGAGCATGTTTTTCCATAATTTTTGAGAAATTCTTTAGTTTATTGTTATATGTAAATTAGTTCAGAATGCAGAGAGTAAAGATTTTTCGTACTCAAAATGAGACGTCATTGAGATGGATAAACTGTTCATAGTTTCTTACATGGTGTAGAATTTTGGTGTCCAGCAATATTGTGAGTTCTTAAAATGCAAAGCTAATAATAGTATTAGACCACTAATCACAAAACTGTGCTTTGTTTGAGATGTGTGCAGCTCCCAAGAAAAAGGTGCCCTGAAGCTTTGCTATTGCATAACTGAGGAACATAACAGGACAAAAAAATAACTTCCACTAATGCTGCATAACTTGTGCAGAAATCTGTGAGGGAAGGGCAGGTTTTATTGGCTCTGTCCTGCTCTCTGTTTCCAGGAGGGTCTTTTCATTGACTTCTGTCATCTCGTGTCAAATGTAAAGCGTTTCTAATTTGCAGCTTTGGTAATTGATCAAAAGAACAAATAAGCAAACAAAATCAAATCCTCCTTTAAGAAAAATAAAAATAATAATTTTTTTGCCTAATATTTGTTTTTACTGCCTGGAAGTCAGTAGTGCTATAGTAAAGTGATTTTAGTTTTTCTTCCTTTTTTGACGAACAATTCCTGCTAAGTGTGCTCTCTATACTTAGAGTTTCTATTTGTGAATGTCAGGTTACTAAAATAACCTAATAAGAACATTCTGGCAATAAAATACATCAAATACAAGAAAGCATGGGCATATTTATATGAACTGCTGATTGAAGAGTGATACCAACATGCTGTATTATACTGCAATTTCCCCTCTGTGTTGGTGGACTAGTGTCATATTTCTTGGAAGCAGACAAAGCTGGCAGTGGGTTGTTTTTGTTCTTTGAGGAACTGTAAATATTAACTTTTAAAAGGATAAATAATGAGTTTTTCAGCTTGAAATTGATTGATTTTATTATAATAATAAATGAAACAATACTGAATTGCAATAATTAATTATTTCTTCCTTTAGCTGACAGCATCTGGGTTTTTGGAAGTAAACAGATGCTCTTAGTTAGCTGAAGGTTGTTAAGGTCATGTACTTCATGTACTTGATTTATTCCTACTGCTTAGCTTCATTAGAAAGTGTGTTGTGTGTTAGGATGGAGGGAAAAGGCATCCACTGAGAAGTAGTTGCATTCTGGTGTTTGAGAGTTTGTGGGATATGCAGTATTCATAACTCATGAAATAATTTATAAAAGTGTTTAAATATATATTGTGAGGATCAGACAAATCTAGGGTGTAGGTGATCAAGTGATCCTGTGAACCTCATCCTTTAAGCAGAATGGTTCCAAGTAAGGAAAGTCAACTTTTTTGATTTGTCAATCAAATTTAAAAAAAGCCCCAAACCTGGGGTCCAAACTTGCTAAACCTTTATTTTCTTATCAGGTCCTTCATGCTTGCCTTTCTGTTGTTCAGTTTTGACTGATGATATGCACCTGTATATTTAGAAGAGACTATAAAACTCTTCCGATGGAATATCTTCTTTGGTGCCATCTTTTGTCATGCAGTTTAAGCAGTTAATATTAAGTTTATTTAAGCAGTTGTCATGACAAATTCAGATGAACAGTTCTCTGTCAACTCTGCTTTTCTCTTCAACTACTTTTAATTTCAGAGTACTTGGTAATACTTGGCAGGACAGCCAGGGATTTGGGGTGGGGTTGTGGCTTGGGGCTGTGATAACAGTGTGTAATATAGAGAGTGATTCAACCTCTCCAGGTGGAGTTGGTGAATATTGGAGGAACTGACATCGTTGATGGAAATCACAAGCTGACGCTGGGGCTGCTGTGGAGCATTATCTTGCACTGGCAGGTGAGAGGCTGCTCTGAGATCTCTTCCTTTCCAGGAATCATGTACATTGTTCTGCTGCGATTCTCGCAAACCTTCCCAGGCTCTTGGTGGCAGAAAATACTGCTTCTATTTTGGGCTGGTAAATAAAGGCAGGCCAGTATTTGGTTTCTGCTGGAAGTCTATTGGCTGCCTCCCATGATCCGTATTCTCGTATGTGCCCAGTTATGCTCAGCCGCTCAGTTTAGTTCCTGCTGGTGTGAATTGTAGAGAGGCTTTTCGGGCTAGAGCATTGTATTTCTTTTCCTTCCTCAAGGGCTTGAGGCAGGTAATGTTTTGCTCTTTAGGTAGCTGTGTTTGTCTTGCATCTTACAGCTGCTTTGTTAGGTTTGTTAGTCTCATAGATTGAATTGCTCCTGGTTTATCGAAGTATCTGGGAAGATCGAGTTAACTTGGAGGGACTTTGCTAGATGTGTACAACTAGTACCCAAACAACAAACTACTTTTGCTGGATGAGCAGATAGCCTCTTCTTGCAGAAAACCTATAAAAGCTGTATTTTCGGAGTTTGTTTACTTGTGGAACTACAGCAAGAGACAATGAGGAGTATGATTCCCTATGCTTAGAGCAGACCACACCAAGGAGAGTGGGAGGATCATAATACAAGAGTAACGTGTTATTATTACACAAAGCATCTCTGGTTCTTGTAGTCACTAGAGGGCAAAAATGGCCTGAAGACTGCTATTGCCAAATTTCATGTGAGTAATAGGAGTTTGATTCATAGATTTTCATGGGGAAGCCCCTTCCATGATTTGTGAAGTAATTTGGTTTTGTGAGGGGGGAAAAGTTGGTCGTATGTTTGTAAAGGTGTAGTTGTTGCTGTCCTGCAGGTGAAGGATGTCATGAAGAACATCATGTCAGATTTGCAGCAGACCAACAGTGAGAAGATACTGCTGAGCTGGGTTCGGCAGTCCACCAGACCTTACAGTCAGGTCAATGTTTTGAACTTCACCACGAGCTGGGCTGATGGACTCGCCTTTAATGCTGTGATTCACAGGCACAAGTAAGTGGCAAACAGCTTACCTTTGACCTAGTGAAGTAAACAGCTTTTTTTCTGTGTCTTCATGCTTGAGCATTTGACAGCTTCTAGCCTATTTCAGTGATTCATTATCCAGTTTTTTTTTCTTGTTTTTCTTTTTGTGTTAACAATAGCAGTGGTGGGACATTGCCAGAGCCTTGCAATGGCTGGGGCCAAGGCAGGAGTGTAACACTGAGTTCCTGCACATGCACAAACACTTGCTAATTGGAGTGGATTTACATCCCACTTGGTATGCATTTTACAGTGAATATATTGAAAGGGTCTCGGCAGGGAAGGGGGAGCTGACCATCTCCTTCACCTGTGCTTCCTTTCTTCTACCTGCCCTCCTCTGCAAATAGAAACATTTCTTCCATTGGAGATTGCCATGTAATTTCAATAAGAAGATACAGAAGCTTCAAAATGAAGGAATGAGAGACTCTGCTGCTTTTCTTGTGTTTTTTAATGTATCTTGTTTGAAAGACAATGTATGCAGTTTTTTCAGGAGAACTGTGGGGCGGAATATGGAAGGGTAATAGAACACTAAAGGTATCTGTAGAGTGTCCTTTAGTTTGTTCATTATACTTTATAAAGAATAGCATTAAAATTTCTTTGCACAGATCTTTTGTGTGGTTTCTGATTTTTGCAGAACTCTTCAGAAGTTTAAATAAATCATCATTACAGATTCTATTAACATTGCATACCTTTTTTTACTTCCTTTCTAAAAATCTCTTCTTTGAGATCTACTGGGCAATCTAATCCAGTGTCTCTTAAATGAAGTCAGCTCATTGCTTTGCAAGGTCTGACTGTTCTTACCCATAAAAAACCATTTTCATGTGGAAATGATATAATAATTTCTAGAATTTAACCAGACCTCCTGGTCACCAGGTATTTGACACAGCAACTGCTTTACAAACATTCATGTTTACACCCAGCAGATTCAAAGTGCTTGCAGAACACAGATTCACTCTGAGCCTGCTCTAAAGTGCCCATTTTGCCTGTGGTAACTGCAATAGGCTCTGTCACAGGCTCTCTGGCTTCAGGACAGGTCTGCCCTGACATACCTCTGTGTCTTATGGACCAGAGCTGGCATGTATTCAGCCTGCAAGGGTGTGTAAGGAGGGCCAGCACCATGCTGAGGGCTTCTGCAGATTTGGAAGGACTGCTATGCAAGGACAGAGCGATACCACCAAACATCTCGCTGGGATTTATCACAAGTATTACTTGGTCCCTCCTCTGGATGGTGTGAGCAGTTGTGATTTTTTCCTACCAGCACAACTGCCTGTAGTGGCCTTGCTCTGCTGCTGAATGTGTGAAGCTTTGTGATGGAGAGTGTGCCAGCTTTAGACACAAATGAAACTTAGGTGACCTGAGAGAAACAAAAAAATCAGTTTTAGACAGTTTTTTGTCCTTTTTGTTATGACTATGTGTTTAGGCTTTGCAGGATCTGAAGTTTGTGAGCTCTACCCTTTTCAGAACACTGTTAAGTAGCAAAAGTCCCAGCTGCAAGTTTTGACTGAATAACTGTGCTTTCCTGTGACTTCCTAAAATCTGCGTCTGAGCCTTTTATTCCCTCTTCCTTGGAGCCTGACAGCTGCTGCCACGATGGAATTCAGCTTTGTTGTCCCTCGGTACAAGTCCTTTAGTCAGAGAAGCACCATTTTCCCCATACTTTTAAGAAATCTTGAGCTGGGTTTTGCTTTTCAGCTTTGAAAGAGAGACTTTAAAAGCATTTGCAAAGGACAAGGAGATTGGGGCAGGTTGCAGAAGCGAAAGGACAACAAAGCTATTTAACTTACTCAGACTGTAGTGCTTCCCTACTTAAGGGGCATTTTTCAGTACTGAGCCACATCACAAGTTTGGAATGAGGTTTTTCAGGAACAGTGACTCTTGATTACCCAGCAGTGCCTGATGCAGAAAGTGCGTAGTAAAAGTAATGCTGTAAAAGAAAGAGTTGAGGAAAACTGGTTCTGGGATAAATTTTAAACACAGCTGATGTTTCCTCTACAAATTAACTGTGATATCATAGCTAATGGTATTTGATCTCCTGTTGCAGTCAATGGCTTTGTTTAGGACACAGAATGGAAGGTGGATGTTGCTGTGGGTATGCAGTCAGTTAATTTGTGATTGCCTTTTTTTTGCATTTTTCTATACGCACTTATGTTGGTGTTTGGTATATATGTCTATGAATATATTATTTGGGTAGCTACTATCGTATGCATGATTTGATATTCTGCATGGTATGGAATTTTCTTATGGATAAAGTTTCCTTTTGTCCTTGTTTTGCTTTCACTTTTAGACCTGAGCTGTTCAGCTGGGATAGAGTTACAAAGATGTCTCCGGTTGAGCGACTGGAAAATGCTTTCAACGTAGCCAAGAACCACTTAGGAATAGAGAAACTGTTGGATCCTGAAGGTGGGGTACAATTATTTTACTCGGCAAGAAACCTTTTTTGAACTCTCTTAAAAGAAATTTCTTCTCTTGATACTAAGTATGAATAACAATTCTATCAGCTTTGTGCAGTGCTATTTAATTTCAAGCATTTAAAGTTGGATTTAAAGAAATGCTATTTTTTTAGAGTAAGGGTATGAATATAGATGTGTAGGCTTTGGCATTTTGAAGATTAAGATTCAGGTTGACTTTCCATCCAGAGACTGTATAAGGAAGGTGAAGTTGGTAGGCTGACTTTGTTTCCTTCTAGGTAGAAGTTGTGCTGCAAGGGTATGTGCTTTTCAGGTGCAGTAGCGCCTTCTGTAGAATGGGGTGGTTTAAGAGCTCATAGTTTATTGTTCTTTACATACACACTGGAGTAGCAGTAGCTGCCTAGGAATGCTTACCAGGAAACTTTTATGGCTCCTTTTTAAAATACTGACCTGTTGCTGTGCTTTGATGTAAGCCTCCAAAGATTCATTCTGTAAGACAAGCCCTCAAACTTCAAGCACCATCTTCTTATGAAAGAAAAAGTATTAACTGAATGGGTACTGTTCATAACCCAAAAGAAGTGAACCTGGCTCAGTGAAACTTTCCAGTGTGGACAATGAGAAAATTATCTAACAATGGGACGGGGGATAGAGCCTAAGTGGAAATGTTTGTTTATGTAGGATACTGTCCTTGAACTACATTTCTGCTTGGGAGATGCTTCAGAACAATTTTCTCCAAACAGATTTTATTCCTTAGCAACTTCGTCTGGGTTCTTACTTCAAAAACCATAACCCTTCCTTCATACTACTTTTAATGCATGTCAAACCTGGTCTCTAAGTTAAAAGCTTATGAAAGGCTATTTAACAGGAGTATATGTGAATTGTTACCTGTGTTCTATGTAATGATTAAAAGAATTGTCTTTATTTATTTTTTCTCCATGTTTTATCTTTTTGATACAGATGTTGCTGTACAGCTTCCAGACAAAAAGTCCATTATTATGTATTTAACTTCTTTGTTTGAGGTCCTTCCAAAGCAAGTTACAATGGAAGACATTCGGGAGGTAGAAACACTTCCAAGGAGGTACAAGCAGGAATGTGAAGTTGGAGAGTTCAGCATGCAGCAGGTGTGTTTGTCATCAAAGCCAGCCTTTCTTTTCTTGAGTTGTAATTTTAGTTGATCTTCTTGTTTGTCAGTTATCTCTGGAACATGCCTTCTGTCCTGGGCAACACAACTGGGAAAATAAAAGAAATCATAGCAAACTCTTTGTAATTAACTTCAGTCTTTCTGTCTTCCTTCTTTTCTGAAACATGTGCAAAATCTTATGTATTGAGGTATAAAGTTCCATTTGTGTTATGCTGCCTTTTTTTTTTTTTGCTTCTGTGTTTCATACATTTTGATCAGCTGAAGGGGGTGGTCCAGAATCTTTAACTGAATTTGCCATGAAACTTGTAGTGGTTAGTGGTAGTGATGAGATTTTCATTGGTTTTGAGATCCACTGTTGACAGAGCAAGATTGAAGTTGTTTTTTTAATCCAGGTTCTTTACTAATGAACTTGCATTTTAATATGGTGACCTTGGCCTTCCTCATTAAAATGTATGCAACAATTATTTGTAACATTTTATGAAAGATTGAAAGAGATATTAGTTCTGTTTTTAATACCATTTGTGAGGGCGTCTTCTGTGCACTTCTAAGACATCGCTTTCCTCTTGGCTGCCTAGACTGTAGCACTTGAAGAAGACCCAGACAGTTCTAGAGCAGAGACGCCCAGCACAGTGACAGAGGTGGATATGGACTTGGATAGCTACCAAGTTGCTCTGGAAGAAGTTCTTACATGGTTGCTGTCAGCTGAGGATACATTTCGAGAACAGGAGGAAATATCTGGTGATGTTGAGGAAGTCAAAGAACAATTTTCCACCCATGAAGTAAGCTTCTCTTATAAAGTCTTTTGTTGTGGTTTGGCTTCTTTTTGTGTGTGTGTGTGTAAATAAGCTGCGAAACTTTCATTTCCTGGTTTTTATTCAAGGCAAAATTCTTCTTATTAGAGGAACCTATAATGCCGCATGCATTGAAACCTTAATGTAATTTTTTAAAGTAAGCGTTTGGTGGTTGGTTTACTGGTGTTAATAATACAAAGGCAGTTTGATCCAGACTGAGTTGTACTTCCCTGCTGCTAATTACTAAAAATGCTGGTCAGCCTTATGCCACTTGCTGTTAAATAAGGGTAATGCTGAAATTGATAATCATGTCAATTTATTCAGTGGTCTTCCTGTGATGTTTAGGGTAGTTTGTTTCAGAAGCACGTGTTGATGCTTCCAAATTATTTTTTTCTAAATTTTGATTTGACCTTGTTCTAAATCTGAACGAATGTCCTAATGTTGCTAGGAGTTTGTCATGTTAGATGTTTTACTTTTCTCCTGTGTCAGCTTACTGTATAAAATAGAATAAAGAGTTTGAATGCTGATCAATAGGAGGGATTTTTCCTTGAGCGACAGTTTTAAATCCATGAAGCAAAGGAAGAGGTGTTCTGGATTTACAGTAAATATATGTTGCTAACTCATAGGGTTCTAATTGCATTCATGCAATACATTTCAGATGTTGTTTTATGTTCTGTTGGCCATAGGTAAATTCCTGTTTCATAATCTTGGGTGTGTTTATTTGAAGGATCTCTTCTCCCAAGCAAATCTTTCACTGAGGTGGTCAGCTTTTTTTTTTCTGTTTTACTGGATCCAGAATTTTTTAGCCCATGGAAAATCTTGTGTCAAAGAAGGAACAGATCTGCCATCCTCATGCTAATGGATGAATGCTGGATGGTGCCAGCTCCTTCTATAGCACTGTTTCAAACATGATAACTTTTTAGAATATTTACCAAGTTGTGAACTCTGATAGGACCTCCCAGTGATGTGTCTGCTTGTACCATTTCCAGGGTTTTATGATGGAACTGACTGCGCACCAGAGCAGTGTAGGCAATGTTCTGCAGGCTGGAAACCAACTGGTGGCCCAGGGAAATCTGTCACCTGAAGAAGAGTTTGAGATCCAGGAGCAAATGCTGCTGCTGAACTCCCGCTGGGAGGAGCTCAGGGTGGAGAGCATGGACCGGCAGTCCCGGTGAGTTCATGGCACATGACCTCTTCTAGAGGTTCAGGACTGACCTCTGGTGCTTGCTATGTCTTGGAGAATTTGGTTTGCTTCTGTTTGTAAGAATTTTTTTTAGAATTAACATTTCAGTTTGTGACACAAAATCCTCCTTGATACTTTCTAAGGTGAAACAAAAAGAATGAGTACAACTGATTGGGATTTTTTTTGGTTATTATGTAAAGTATTTTGTGAATTATGTAGATGTGCCAGACTAAATATATAATATTTAAATGCAGTGGTTGCATAAACTACCGAAACAATATTAGAAACATATTTAGGTTTCTCAATAAAGCCTACAGTGGATGTGGATATGTATGGGTATTTACAGAACTAAAAAGCTTTCAGAAGAATTTTTTCCTCCACTATGGGTTACCATGGTAAGAGCTGCACATCAAGGGAGAAACTGTGACTTTGTTGTGACTTTCAGCAGTGGCTTTATTAGCAGCAAACCCCGCTGGAAGAAACAATCCCTGATATAAATTGCATAGTTCAGGAACATTTTTATTGAGAAAGAATGTCTGTGTTCCTTAACACAGCTTAATGGTGAAAATTTTATTTAATGATAGGTAACGATTTTATGTATGGCCTTGCTTCTTTCCTATATGAACTAGAATTTAGTTCCTTTCCTCAGGAAAGCCGAGTCTGAAGTAACTCTGTGCTTCCCCCTGCAGCCTGCATGACATGCTGATGGAGCTGCAGAAGCAGCAGTTGCAGCAGCTGTCTGACTGGCTGACAGTCACAGAAGAGCGCATTCAGAAGATGGAATCTCAGCTCCTGGCGGAAGATTTGGAGTCACTTCAAAAACAGCTGGAGGAACATAAGGTAAACCTTTTGGCTGTTATGTAATATGTATAGGAGAAGTATTTGGAGGATGTGTATGTTGGTGGATTCCTTGACTGAGAAACTTGATTGTGTCAGAAGTTATCTATGGCCGCATTTGGTGTTTGGAAAAGGATGATGATGGTGTAGAAAGGATTTAGAAGCCTTAAGTTAACACTTGAGCACTGCTGACTAGCAGAAACTATTATATTTGCTTCATGCAGGAAATGAAGCCTTTAGGGAAAATTGCTACTCTTACTTTGTGCAGAGAATAAGGCCTCTCCTGGTAAACTACTGGTGGGAGGAACAGTATGAAAGGTAGTGTAAACAGACTTGCCTTTAATGACTGGCAGGCATTGCTAAAGCCTGCTTGAGACTTGCACATAAAAATAATGCGGGAGTTCAAACAATCAGGGCCTTCCAAGTCACCAATTCCACTCCCTGCTTTTACAGGGAGTGTTCAGACACTGCTTTCTCATGTGCGCATTATTTTGGAAGTGGTTTTTCTCTCAAATGAGTTTATGGGTGCAAATCCAGCCTTTCTATCCTGCAATGTTTTTGTGAAGGAGAAGGATGTCCTTTTGATATTTGCCATGGTGCAGCTTGAGTTTTATGCTCAGTGCTGAGGTTTGACCTTCTCCCAGCATGGGACATACCTCACAGAACGAGAACATTGGAGTATTTTTAGTCTGTGTAGTTTCCTGTCCCACATTTGCATTCTTTCCTTTGTTTTCAAAGTCTGGGGAGTTTGAGGCATGTGTTTTGTAGAGTAGCTTAGGATATGCTGGGATAAAAAGTGACATTTACAGTGCTGTAAAGGTGTGTTGATCTTTCAGAGATATTTTGTAGTAGGCTTTAATGATTGAATCCGTTCTTTTAGAAGTTGTATGAATATTTAAGTCTACAGATTGTTTTAAACCAATCAGAGCTGTACATTTTCTACACTTTTCAACTGTTTTCTTAGAAACATCATGATCAGTTATTGCACTGTTGATACCTTTGAAGCTATATTGTAAACTCTTGAAAAATGAGTGTTCTTAATGATTTCTGTTTGGCATGCCCTGTGTTGCTTGCATATTAACAGTAGCAGCCCTGCATAGAAACACTTAAACTCTCCCACATATAACATCAGACATATGGAAAGTCAGTGCAGTTGTCATGTGATTCTCCTAGTCAAGTGTGGGGCATGCAACTTAAAGCACTCCATTTTTTACAGCATTTTAACAAAATGGTTTGGGGTTCATTTCCAGCAGCCTTTTGCTTACCATTTTTAAACTCTGCAGTAGTTCCCAATGGTAAAATCTGTGCTTAGCTGTTGAATCTGAAATACCAAAGTTGCTTTGCCACAGCAGCTGTGATAGTCTCTCTGGCCAAAATAGCAGATTAGCAAATGTGTTCAAAGTTGGTAACCTCTGATTTGTTCTTGTAGAGCCTGCAGAGTGATCTAGAGGCAGAACAGGTGAAGGTCAACTCCCTAACGCACATGGTGGTCATTGTTGATGAAAGCAGTGGGGAAGGTGCAACAGCTATTCTGGAGGAACAATTGCAGGTAAAATCTTAGAGTCCTCTTTTTTAAACTGTGGTATTAGGCGCATGTGCATATAATTGTTAATCAATGTCTTTGTGTTTAAAGACAATTTATCTTAGAAAGTAATTTAAAATAACATTTTCTTTAGGGGCAATAATAACTTAAAGAATTATTAAATCACCTCAAGCTAAAACCTGCAAAAGTGCTTTGGTGACTTTCAAGCTGTTGGCATTCTCAATGACTTAGGTAATTTGGTAGTGTGTCCTTTTAGCAGTTTCATTAAATGGGAAGGTATTACTCTTATTTCATGTAAGTTATTTTCCTTAGAAAGTTAAAATCTGATAGGAGAAATACTTGAAGATATGAACACAATTAATCTAGGGAATATCATATGAAGTGTTTTCCTGTCACTTAGGACTGTAAACTGAAGTACAGTGAGTCCATGAGAATTTTTTTCAAACAGAATTCATTGTACTTTGTTAATTCCCTTTTAAGTCAATCAAATGGCTCAAAGGCTTGAGCAAAACCACAGTTCAGGCCATATGTGAATGTTCTTGAAAGTGTTAATCTCCAGCTCTGTGCAATACAGCAGTATCAATAGTGGACAGTGAAGTAGATATAATGTAGAAAGAAGTTAATGTGAAGTAGAAATCACATTTTTGGATATCTGGTTTTGGAGTTTCTTTGTGAGGTTCTTGATTGTTCCTGAGTGTTTTGTGCTTTTGCAGAGGCTTGGTGAGCGGTGGACAGCAGTTTGTCGTTGGACTGAGGATCGGCGGGTCAAGCTCCAAGAAATTCAGCTTTTATGGCAGGAGCTGCTGGAAGAACAGGTGAGTACCTGTCCAGTTTCTTACAGTGACTGGTCAATTTGTGGAGGGGAAAAAACAAACTGAAAAAGCCCAAACAGGCAAAATTCTGACTGGGATGTAGCAACTCATGGAAAAGAAACCTAAAAAGCCTAGAACATGTTATTGTTTGCGTTCCCAGTGTTTTTTGAGTTTTGAGGAGAGGAGTAGCTCTGAAGTACAAGAGAAGTATTTTTCCAAAGTTTAAGAATAGAAATTTATAGCTCCTTATAAAATAATTCCCAAGGTATCTTGTAAAGTGATCAAGAAGTGGGAATATCTGTGATACTTAGAAAATTAATTGTTATTTTCCTGTCTGGTAGTTTTGTAATTACAGAAATCTTCCTAATTACTGTATATGTGCTTCCAGCATGAACACATACACAATTGTGCAATAGTGAAGTGTTTTCTTGCTTTGATATAATGTATTTTACATATAAAATACTGCTTAAACACAACTGATGGCATAAAAATATGGTACCACAACTATATGTGCTGTTTGTATGCCTAGAACTAGAGCTTGTTTAATTTCTCAGCTTAAAATATTTTGTTTCTTTCTTTGAAGGTTTTACTGAAATTGTTTTTTTTAAAGCTATGATATTTATCACTGTAAACTATTGTTTAAACAAGGCAGTACTCAGAGATTTAGACATTTGAAAGAGGTAGAACAGTGCTGGTATTGCTACTGGAATCAGCTGCAGCCTGGTTTCTTTGACAAGGATGTTTTGTCTGCATTCTTTGGGGCTACACGTGTGTTTCTCTCTTACCCTTTCCATATCTGTTTGCAGTATATTGATGAGCTGAATTTGTAGCTCATGTGACCTTGTTTTCAACATGGACCCAAGGTTAAGATTAGGGTTTATTCCATGCCAAGTATCTGTTTATATATGTTTCTTTAAAATAATGCTTTGTCACCTGTGTATGTGTATCCAGAAAATTTTGTGCTAATGTATTCTGGCAACTCTTGGGCATGGTGACTCAGATTTGAGAAATAAGGAGTCCTCACAAAATCCTTGCTGTGTATGTTCAAGGTATGGACTTCAAGTGCTCTTAGTTTTGATGACTGTCATCAGGTCAACACATTTGTCCTCTTCTACCCTTACATTGGTTTGGGGACCACTCATTGACTATAACAATCCTTTTAAAAGTACCATATTCTGTTGCAGTTGAACATTTGAACTCAGCTTTTTTTAATTTCTGTGTAGCTATGTTGCTCTGTAAAAGTGAAGCAATCAGTGTGTTCAATGTAGAATCTCAGATACCAAATAAGGAGGAAATAGAAGTGTGATTTAGGTGAGCCTTTTTGTACTCATTGTTTACCTGAACAATGTGTTTATTACAAACAGGTTAGAATTACAAATCCACAAGAATGATCAAGTGACTTACAAGAATTCCAATCTGAAACTACTTAAAAATTGAATAAAAACACTTTGATAACACAAAAGTAACTAAAACACTGTTACAAGCATTTTCTGTTTTGCCCAACCACATGGAGAGATGAGCAACAGTGATGCATCAGCCTTTTTGTGGCTGCCTAGAAAGCTTTTGTACACCACATTTTCAAGTCAACACAATCCTTACCACTCAGGAAACAAATTCCTCAATCAGTGCCAGGGACTTCTTAGCACTGTGGTAATTATGTTTCAGTTTTCTAGGGAGAGTTATCTTTGACTGCTGATTTAGCAGAAATTAACTGAACGCATGAAGGGTTTTTGAGCTCCTCTTATGCATAAAATATGTTGGCTGGGATGCCAGCATGATTTTTTCCAGAGAATATGTGGTGTTATAATTTTTTTTCTCACAGCCTTATGGCATTTCAACCACCATCATATTTTCTGAATGTAGATTTTGCATCCCAGTTTACATTGGGAATGTAAACTGCCTTAGCTCTGTGGCCCAAAGTTGCTGTAGTAAGTTCCGGGACAATGCCAAAAATATACAGCTAGGATGGGTAACCTATGGCTGTTGTAAAGAGTGTTATTCAAAGAACAAAGAGGTCCGTCTTGCTGTGTGATTTATTTTTAAACAGAGATGAATAGCAGTGCACCAATGGCTGGGCAACTGAGATTGATAGAGACATGGGCATTCTAGTGCATGGAGATCGCTGTCTAGGAGTAGCATTATGTGGGAACATAATACAGAATACAAAAAATCCTTCTTGATACTTAGTGCCAATTATTTCTGGTGTTACTACAAGGATTGCTGTGTGACTAAAAAAAAGTGAGACCCAGGACAGGTTTCCTAGAAAAAATAATGGAAAAAATTAAAGGTCCCTGAGTTAGAACTATTCAGAGCAGACCACTCCAACTTGCAGTAGTTAATGAAAAGGGACCTGCTGAGGTTATTTTGCAATTGAAAGTAGGTACCATAAGCAGGGAGGTGATGAATTAGTCACCTAGTCAAACTAATTATCTGAGTCTTTGATCAACTGCCTGGACTAAAAGAAATACGAATTACCAGTGATGTCACTTCTGTGAGAAAATATTTGTAACCGCTGTGTTTGAGTTGCAGAGGAAGAAGGGTGGAAAACATTCTGATATATTCTAATATGATATATAAATCCTGTGTTAGCTTTATGGTGGATATCTGTTTGCTATATAAATAACTTTGGGGGAGGTGTGCTCTGATATATTGAGAAATGGTTTTGTTGAAATTGTTTCACTGGAAGTATTACTTCCCTAATCTGATATTTTTGTCTTCTTATGTGTACTATTTTTGTTAGAGTCAACTGAAATCCCAGCATATAAAGACTGCAGAACTGTGCTTTGAATGCAAAGATTTTAAAGAAGCAATTTTCAGTAGCTGCTTGACAATCTTGGTATTTTCTGGTAATATTTTTCTTATGATCTGCAGTGCTTATTGAAAGCTTGGTTAACTGAGAAAGAAGAGGCTTTGAGTAAGGTCCAGACGAGCAACTTTAAAGATCAAACAGACCTGAGTGTGAATGTTCGAAAACTAGCAGTGAGTATTGATATCCTGCTCTATCCCATCAAATCTCCTAGACTAGATGAGTGGTAAATTACTAGTTTGGCTAGTATGAACTGTGAATGCATGATAGAAGCCAGGCCAACATTCTCTCCTTGCCAGATTCTCACACTTGAATTTATGGCTGTTCCATCCTGGTGTGCCAAACTCTGAAACAGCTACCCCAGATTTTTGAAAGGGTTTGGATGTTATTGCAGGCCACAGTCAGCTGTGCGTTCCAAAGCGTAGGTTTGTGGTGTGGGTTTGTCTTTATTTCACTGGAGCAGCTTGTACCTGAACTAATCATTTGTAGCTATCACTGGAGAGATACTGCTGGGTCCTCTAGGAGATGTGTCAAGGATGTGCTCTTTAAAAATAGTGTCTGTTAGTTCTTTTTTTACACAAAAGCACTACCTGTTCGTCTGGCTCAGGTAGCACATCTTTCACCCTGTCACCACCCTTTCAACCCCTTTTGTCTCTTAGCCATGGAATTAAAGCTTAGGGGAAGTAGAATACTTGATGTCATATTTTAATCTTTTCTTTTAACTACAGATTTTAAAAGAGGACATGGGTATGAAACGACAAACACTAGACCAACTGAACGAACTAGGTCAGGATGTGGCCCAAATCCTTGGGAATGGCAAAGCATCCAGTAAAATTGATCAGGATCAAGAAGAACTAACTCAGAGGTGGGACAGTTTGGTTCAGAAGCTAGAAGATTACTCTAACCAGGTATTTACAAGGCTTTGTTACTTTTTAGCTTTTTATGACTGTATGTATGCAAACTTCACTGTGTCAGCAAAATTGTCCAGGCATCAGGCTAGAGAGGTAGGTGAGTGCTTTCTCACATGGGGCTGATGAAGCTGCCTGCATTTTTGGTCTCCAAAAGCCCAAGTTGTTAACCTGACTAGTACTATTACTCCTTTCTCACATAGATTAAGCTTCATTTTTCTGATGAGTTAAGCAGGCTTGCTATGTATTATCAGTCAATGCAAATGCCTTTAAACATTATAAGAGTGCTGGGACTGGATTGAATCTGATACTAAAAGAAAACAAAGGCAGAACCCAAACCCCAGAATAGATAAATAAATGGGAGTCATACAAGTATTTATGCTCTGTGAGTATGATTTCTCATCTGTTGAAAGTAGAGTAGTTGTTTGTTTGACATGTAACGATGATAGCCAAGCTGGATTGTTCGATGTTTATTTTAGTATTTTGAGTGCTTGGTAATGTTTTTATTTAGACAGAACTCCTACTGGATTCTGTGAAGGTTTTATTTGACAGCTTTATAACTCATATGCGCTTTTTCTGGTGATATTAATGTGTTGTTATGGTAAAAACCATGGCACTAATTCATTATCCATTTAGTGTATAGTGAATGAGTTGTGCAGTCTGAGTAGGGATTCATTACAGCCATGTGGCTTTAATTTGTTCTTTTGTTTGAGTCAAAGCACTAGAGAATGCCAGTTCCTGTCTCTATCCTTTCACTCCCCTTAAATATCAAGCACATTCTTAGAACTTACAGGTTGAGTCTCCTGGGACTTACCTTATAACCTGATAAAGAACATGGGAGGTTTCTACTGACTTGAGTGAGTTTTTAAGGTCAAATTCACTGTGTATCAGCTCTTTATGAGATCTAGGCTTTGTTTTATGGAGTAAAGGTACAAAATGTAGAATTGCTATTAATAAACTTCAAGTACCTCTGTTCTTTTTGTGAAGAAATTAAGAAAGAAAATACATATAATGCTCCTTTTCTTAATTTTAGCTCACTTGGACTGGCATGATTATAGTTGAATTGAGAATTTGGATCCTTGGTTCCCATCTGTAAAATGAGAATAATGACCTTTTTCTCTGGAGTGTATCTATGATAAGGGTGCTTCATGACAGCTCGATGTCGTCATTCATGGGAGTGAATGAACAGGTTTTTTCACTGAATAAAAGGAAATAAGGAAAAGCAACTCAGCTTGTGTAAAAATGGTACATAATCCTTGCCCTGAATTATTTTATATAGGTAACTCAAGCTGTAGGAAGCATAGGAGTGTCACAGGTTTCACAGAAGACTGCTGCAGAAACACCATTGAGGGAACAGGCAGTGATTAAACAGTCCAGACAGGAGTTGCCCCCACCGCCCCTCCCAAGGAAAAGGCAAATTCCAGGGGACAGTGAAGCAAAGAAAAAGTAAGTATATGTCACTGCAATTTTCCCTTGCTCATTGGATACTACACAGACTGTCTTGACTTTTGATCCTTCTTTTATGCAAATGAGCAATACTTAAGTTGCAGTTGTGAGGTTGGGCTTGGGGGCTTGACTAGATTATCTCCAGTCGTCCCTTCCAACCCTAACAATTCTGTGATTCTTTGAATGGGACTGGAATGTTATATACAGCCTTGTTTTCAGAGCAGCAGAAAATCTGTAGCTTCCATTAATTTCAAAGGAAAACAGGATGTTTTGTTTCTCATAGAAGCAAATCTTTAGTCCTTTGTACCTCAGCTCCTTTGCTGAAAAGATGGAATTATATTTTCTTTAGGGAAAACATCTTGTCATCTTTGCTCAAGAGGTGGTGTGAAAGTGTCAAGCATTTTGATTGATTTATTATTTCTAATCGTCATAAAATATATGAGAAAAAGGGGAGAAACAGCGCAAAAAAAAGAGGCTCTAAAACATTTTCCATCTCTCTTGTATTTAGTAATAAGAATAATATTACACTAATGTCTCCTTTGACAAATATTTCTGGAGTGACTGGCTCATTTGCATATATGGACTCATAGAATCATTTGTGCGGGAAGGGACCTTAAAGATCATCTCATTCCAACCTCCCTGCTATGAATAGGGACACCTTCCACTAATCCAGGTTGTTTGGAGCCTTATTCAACCTGGTCTGTTAGGCTTCCAGGGATCCACAACTTCTCTGGGCAAGCCTGTTCTAGTATCCCACCACCCTCATACTGAAGAATCTCTTTATATGTGATCTAAATATACCCTGTTTCACTTTAAAAGTTACTCCTTGTCCTATCAATACACTTCCCCATAGAGTTCCTCTGTTTTCCTTGTAGCCCCTCTTCAGGTACTGGAAGGCTGCTATCAAGTTTTCCTGCAACTTTCTTTCCTCTTAGGCTAAACAGTGTTTAATAACTTGTGTTGAATTCTCTTTATTAAACAGCATACCTAAAACTAAAGGAATTGTTTCAATATAAATTAAGAAATTAAGTGCTGTGTGCTGTATGCAAAATGGCGTTTTGCTTTTTGTGCTTGGCTGATGTAATGAGCGTTTCCTTGAAGTGTGACTGGTTTAAGTCTTTGTCAGGTCATTTAGAGATGCAAGAGAGGCTGCATCAAGACTAGGGAGTCGCTGTGCTAGGAGATGTGTGTTTGCACAATGAAGAAGAGTTTTTTATTCTTTTTTTCTGGAGAAGGAATGGAGGTTTGAAGGGATGAGGAACCTACCCAAACCCTTTTGAGGACTCTGGTCAGACCCTTTGAGCTCTGGTGGGGGTGGTGTGTGCCTCTGGATGTGCCAGGGCAGTAAAGCAGTCAGCAAGCAAGTCCTTCCTCTGTGTCTCATGAGTCGTAGAAACTATTTTAGATTTTGAAAGAAAAGTGATTTATCTGTCATCTCTTTTCCTGGAGTTCAAACTGTATTAAAACCAGAGGTAGTAAAAATAGTTCATGAACTTTCTGATGCTTTTGCTTGTTTCCATTTACTTATGTTGAAACGAACAAATGACCAGTAATTGGTATTTTGCCAGCTTTCCCATGGAAACCTTGAGTAATTGACAATTGCATTTACTGGGGTGCTGTTATTCCATGTTAGGATTCCCACTGTTAAGTAATGTAATTGTAACACAACCTGACTTGTGGTCTGTACAGTGTATCTGTCCATCTCTCAAGTTCTGTACGGTACTGGTTAATTTGAGACTTGATTGGGGTTTTTTTTGGTGGTGTTGTAGGGGTAGAGAAAGTTTTGAATATAGATGTGTCCACTGTGGACAAAACCAGTAAGCTATAAGTTAATCTTTTGTCAGCTATGTGTACAAAAATGTTTGTCAGCTGTCACTGCCACTGTTAGCTTTTCTTTCAGACAAAATAGCGTTGCAGACTTTTGAAACTTAGAACTGCAATTCTTACTTGTCTTGTTCCTGAGGTCCAGTTTATTACTTTCAAAATACTTGGCATTGAGAGATCTGTTCTGTAATATATTAAATTATTATAGATTGTGTGAAGCTATATGTAAAAAAAGAAAGGAGAAATAAATGACAACCTGTATTCCTAATTTATTCCTGAAGGCTGAAACAGTGGGTATAATTTTTATTACGGTAGGCTTTTGAAAGTCTGTCTCTGCCCTACTTCCTGTGAGTAGTAACATGAGGAGCATGAATTTTATGTACAGCCTTGCTGGTTTGGGATCGAATAATGTGCTGAACTTTAAGACTTTTGATTTTTAAGACAGAGTGACTGAAATGAAAAAAAAAACCACTGTCTGGTCTGACCTTTTAAACTAGGTTTGATGCTGAAAGTACTGAGCTCTTGAACTGGATTTCAAAATCAAAATCTGCCATTCAGACCGCAGACATCAAAGAATATAAGAAGATGAGAGAGACTTCAAGCATGAAAGAAAAATTGAAGGTAAAATGGGGAGATAGAGCATGTTTCAGTGAATACTCTACTTTGTATCTAAGCTGGCTGTCAGCTGGAGGTGTGAGCTGATCCCTGTGCTTTGAGGGGATTAATTCTCTCAGTTAAACAGTTTCAGAACTGAGCATACATGGAAATCTCTGACCAGCTGGACACATTTTTTTGCTGGTGTTGTTGCATAATCCACAGGAAATTTAAAAAACATGTATTACTGATGTCTGCCTTGGAGTTCCAAAAAATGTCTGTCTTCAGGATTAGTATCTTTTACACCAAGTAGCATATTTTGCTTTAATGTTTCACAGTTGGAAATGGCCTTGATTGAAACTACTTATATAATTTGGTAGAGATAGGCCAGTGGGGTGCTCAGAGACCCCTTGAATCATGCTGTGACACTCTTCAAACACTGTACCACCCAGGGTCCAAAGTGGTTTGTTGTTATAATGCTTGGACATGTTGTTTACTCTATTAATTTTGGAGAAAACATGATTGTTACAACTTGTGTACAGTATTGCTGACCTGCAAGACAGACTAGATAATTTTTACAGAGTTTTGTGGGAGCTGTGAAATATCCATTTTATTTTCTATTCCTTCCTTTTCAGGAATGTGTTCTTGCCTTTTTCTGGTTCTTGAGCATTCTTTGTTAGTGAAGACTTACTAGAGCTTTAGAAGACTTACTGGGGCTTTAGCAAGACCTGAATCTGCTTTTGAAATCAAAAACAATACTTAAAAGCTCTATAAAGAGGCTCTTCCTTAGTGCTCTTCTGGAAAATGGTGCCAGTAAGAATGTTTGGAATGACAGTACTGTTGGAAATAAAAACCAAAACAGCTATCCCAATATTTTATTTATAGATCTTTAAGAATGTTTATAGCTCTTTAAAAAAGAGGCTCTGAGATGAACACCAGGTTCCCATGAACAGTGCTCTTTGTAAATGACTGGACTATAAGTGGATAGGACAGAGTTTGTTCTTCCCAGCTGTGCAAATAAGTGCATGCTTCTGAATGTACTGTAGCAAGTCTAAACCAGAGTGATGACCTTTGACATGAGGTTCAAAAAGATTTTAGCTTGAACATATTTTGTTGTAATCACAGAGGATATTGAAGTTGTGATTTTGTGGCCAAGGATCATCTTTCCTCTATGGTTGTATTCTACCTATTGATTCACAAAGAAATATTCATCAATAGGTATAACTTGTGGGAGGAGCTTTTTCCTTTAAAAATCTTGGTAGTCACAGAGAGTTTCCCTCTCCAAATCTTTGTGAAGGAGAGTAAAGCACTAGAGGTTATGAGAGTGGATTAATTGGTGTGCTAGAGTTCTTGTTGTTTGGACTTCTAGGGAGAAGGTCTGTTGTTCCCTACTGGAAATCACAGTAGAAACTGTAGAAATGAAGGGACTATTAAGAAGGTCTTTTCTCCACTGGTTCACATCAGAGAATTACAACTGAATTTTTGATCACAAGTGACTTGTTTTAGCTGATGTCCTAGTATCTTATTGCACACTGTGGGATCGTCAAGCCTTTAAACAATATTTTATTCCTGGTGCTGTAGTACTAATCTCTCATATTCCTGGTACTTGTGAGAGGTGACTTCTTTTGCATTTCTTTTCTGCACAAGCAGAACTAACGTGTACCTCAGAAGGTGTATCCAAGACAATGATGTGTTTGGGGTAGTAGTGGGAAAATAGATATTACTGGGTGAAAGAGGGAAGTCAAGGAAAATAACCCTTGCTGCCACTGTATTCTTTCGGCATTCACTTTGAAGGTGATTGAAAAGGAGAGAGATGAAAAAAGCCAGAAGTTAGATGAACTGAAACGGAGTGGACACATTCTTTTGGATCAAATGGGAAAGGGTAAGCAACTTGGAGGTTTTTCTTCTTTTGTGGTTTATATCGGTTGAGTTGCTGGGAAATAATATTGAAATACATTATCTCCTTCCTTCTCCCTCTAATTTCTTTCCTTCATTGGTCATTGTTACTGTTACTAGTCAGTTATGTGGGCGATTTTTATTAAAACTTTTAGAAAAACAACATTATTGTTCATTAATGTGCATGTGTTCATTTGCAGTCTTTTTAAGGAGTATTTTAAGAAATTATTTCAGTAACAATGCTAGTTACATGCTTTCAAGGAAGTGATTTGATTTTAAGTAAAAGTTTTAAAACAATTGCTGTAGAGAAGTGAAAATTTTGAAGCCAAATTTAAACCTGATACATATATGTGAATCTATTTTTTTCATAGTTTTATCTATTTTTGTAAAGATTGTCAGTGTGTTTTTAATGATACAGTCACAATCTACGGCTCAAAGGCAAGAGACAAGTCTGTATGATTGGGAAAATGATTGATTGCCAATTAAAACCCTTATCTGTGGAATCTTAAAATTGACATCCGTGAAAGTTGAATCTTTAAGCCTTGCCAAAATCTTGTTTCGTATTGAAAAAACTCCATCAGTGAAATGATCTCTATAAAAGAGATGTTCACATCATCTAGAGGCAATCTTTTAGATCTGCTGTGCACTTGACTTCTGGTGAAGTTGTTATTGCTGATAGCATTCAGACAGGAGAGAGGATGGTATCACTGTCCTGCCTGATGACCAGCATCCCTTTTGGAAAATGCTGAATTCCATTGGATTTCTCAGCAATCACATTTTTTTGCAGCATGATGCTTTACTCACATGCCCCAATTTATTAAGCATGTCTGGTCCTCCTCTCCTTCCCTACTGCAGCTGAAGTTTTTAGAGTGGGTGCTTTTGCCCTGAGGTTGATGGCTGAAAGCCACTGATTTGACCTGAAGTTTGGTTGACAAAAATTTTTAGATGTTCCTTGTTTTCAAACCCAAACAGAAATCAATCCTCCCTTCCTCTCTCTTCTACAAGCACTTTTAGCTGTGATAGGTCATGGTATGAAACCAGCATCTGTTAACTGTAGTTGAAAAGCTGCTTTGCATTAGCAAAGAGTAAGGTCAAGGATTTTCTAATTGATTGTCATCTGGGATCTACAGAAAATAACCAATCTACAACTCCTGGTTTTGTTAGGGTCTGATAGTATGTTCTGTCCAGCTCGGGCTCACAGCCTTTTTCCAGACTTAGGCCCAGCTACACCTGCGTGAAATAATGCACAGCACTGGCTCATTTGTGCCTACATCCATTTCTATCCTGGGACAGGTACAGGCTGAGCCATAATGGCAGTGACTGGTCTTTGTGTGCATGCTCTTCCCCTGTGGCTGTGGCTGCTGTGGTGTTGGTGTGCCCAGCCTGTGGCCAAGGTGTGAGCACAGGGGCATCTATAGAGCAGAGTCATCAAGTGCTCTTGTAGAAGCTGGCTGGCTGCCCTCACCAGCTAGAGTGGTTCAGCAAAAAACCCCCCTCCCTGTGTCTTTCCTGAAAATTAGAGTATCTCACTCTACATTTTACTAGAAACATAAAGCTGAAATGGTGCTAGCAATAAGTATAGGTTTATAGATATTGGGCTTGGAATCAGACCATTTTGTATAATAATGTGAAAGTGCACTTATACTTGAAGAGAGGAAAGGTTAAATGCCTGTTAATGAAAATGTGTTACAGTTAATATAACAATAATTTGTGTAATCACTGCAGAAGGACTTCCTACAGTGGATATAAAATCTGTGATGGAGAAAATTTTGTCGGGGTGGAAAGATGTGGTACAAAATCTAGAAGAAGTGGCCAGAAAGATAAAGTACCAGGAAGATATAAATGCCTATTCAAAGGAAATGAATGAGCTTGAGAAAATTTTAATTGAGAAGGATGATTGGCTTAAAAATGACGCTTCTTCAGCATCCCAGTCCTCAGCAGTCCTGAAAGACTTATGTCAGGTAAGTCTGGCCAAACTTGTTAATTTTGATTGGAAGCTGTCAGAAGCACAGGATGCCCCAGAAGAGCTTGGTTTAGTCAGTAAGGTAACTCAGTTTCTAAGGCATGCAGGGCACCTGATTTGACTGGAAGACTTTGGAATCTGTCACAAAAGTACTTTAGTGTTGTCACTCTAGTAATGTGGATGAGCTGTGCTGCAGTAGTGTAGTAAAATCTTTGTGTTTGCAGGGCAAGGGTGAATTTTGGTTTTGGTTTTTATCTTTTACAGCAGCAGTTAACCCATCTTGTAAGCCTGAATCCACAGTCAGAACATCTGAAAACTACCTGCAAGACACTCACCTCTCAGCCCATGTCTCCAAATTTCATTCAGGAAAACCTGAATGGTTTTCTTGATCACTTCAAATTGACTCGTCAGAAACTAGAGGAGCGTCACCAACAGCTGAAAAAAGGTAAATAAATAAACATAAATATGTGTTAGCATAAATTCTCCTGCTTGCTTGTGTGGTTTTTTGTTTTGTTTTGTTTTTTTGTTTTGGGCTAACTGAAAACTCACTGGATTCTGGTAGAGTTTTTTAAGGTTTATGCTAGGCTTTGTGTCAAACTGACAAAATTATTTTACTCACCTGGAAGAATATGGTGTCCTCTGTGTACAATTCAAAAAATTATCATTTCATGGTGTTTAAAATGATTATGCAGGGATGCAACGTTTCTGAAACCTCATTGAACTACCTAGCAAGACATACTTAAGGTGGATAATATAGTTCAGAAATCTCTCTCTCTGGCACTTACAGAAATAAATATTCTGTGAAGAAATTGTAGAAATGAAACGTAGAAGATTAGGAGAACCTTATAAAATGAAAGTGTGCATGTGAAATTTATTCTTTTTCATAGCTTTGAGCACATTAATCATAATTCCTTTTTGGAAATTTTATCTTTGAAGTGATTTGGAATCTGACTTGCTTTTCAGGCAGTTTCTGCTTGGGTTGTTGTTGCATTAAAAATTTCATTATGAGCATTCAAACCAGTCATGCTGGTTTCTAAAGGATTTTAAATGTAGTGCATGAAATATGTAATTCTGGCAATACTTCACAGCTGAATAGCAACTGCACAGACCTGTAAGAGATTTTTTTTTCTTAGTTTTTGTTTCAGAGGAATTTGAGGAAGTGTTTTATTAACAGCCCCAAATGGAAGAGCATTAACACTCTATTCTATGTGTAATAAAAATAGGCTCAATTACTAAATTGTTAGGCCATCTATGCAATGTGTTGCACCAGGCCTGCATACTTCAATTATATCCATGCAGAAAACTGTTTAAATAAAGTATCTGTCGACCATGTTCCTATTTCCAGGGTATGTTTTCATTCTTACTGTGACATGTTATTATTTTATAGCTGTTTTGAGTTAATTTACTTGTGAGTAGTTTTATTGGTATTTTGGTAACTATATATCATGTGACAAAACTATTTTGTTTGTGTCACACATCACTTGAGGTGTTATTGGTATACTTGAAACAGTTATTACTTGGTAGAAACACCGTATATATTCTAACGCATTAAATTTGTGTTTTTTGAATGAGACAACCTGCTGAGAAATTATATTGCTGAAGAATAGAGGGGCATGTCAGTTCAGGGTTTTACCTGTTTATTTACAGTATAGTTTGAATTGCTGCCAGGTAAAAACTTCCAGAGCTATGTAACTGATGGGAACAACTGGTGATGTGACTTTGGCATTTGTGAACTTGGCAGGCTTTGACTGACAGAAGGCCAGCTCCTCTTATGGGCCTTCTTTGAGCCTCTGAAAGTTCCCCCATGGAGTGCTACTCAGTCCCATCTCTATGGGTGTGTTTTAGATGGGAACTGACTCAATATTTTTGTCATTGGGAAACAATTTAAACTATTTCCTTCTCCTTCAGGATTTTCTGTAGTTTAGTGACAGTGCACCTATATGCTTATTATTATTTTTTCCCCTTGTTAAATTGATCTGGCATTTTGAGAAAAGGAAGTTGGATAACTCTGACTCTCTCAAAAATGTTGGCTCATTTTTATAAATGGTGAGACAGTTCTGACAGTAAGCTGTTGAAAAGCTATCTGGTGAGTCACAACCAGGCTTAGATTAATTTTCACTTGTTGCAGTAACAAAATTGCTTAGCAATCCAGGGCCAGAAAATGTGCATACCATGGTATAGGACTTACAGGCAAAATCCTGTTTGCTGCAGTTACTCCAATTGGCTATTTTCATTCTGAAGTGCCACTGAGGTGCTGCCTCCTGTCTGGGATTCCACGCAAGGCTGGATTGAACAAATTTTGTGATGTGGTTGAAGATGGCAGGCAGATACTCCATCCAAACTTTCATTCCCTTTTAACTCTTCCTAGATGGTGTCTCTGTTCTGGCAGCAGGCTGAAAGCTGCTATTTTTATATATTTGTGTAGGTAAATGTGTTAAAAAATGTAAAAAACAACCAAAACACAAGCCCACGTTAATATGTGTTTTATGTACTTATATATATACACACATTTATAAATACTAGTTTATATAGTTCCTATATATAGTGCTTATTTTTAAATAAGTAATGTATGTATAATTTAATATGTAATGTATATATAGTATACTATGTTTTCTGTATAAAGTATCTGTATGTGTATTTGCAGATAAATAGTAGATATGTCTAAAGATTAAAAATGCAAAATACTAAATTTGGGTGGTTTATATATTTTAAATAATATGGATTATTCTTGATATCATAATGTATAATTTAAATACTCTTGATTCTACTACCCCACCCACCCACCCAGATTTAGGTGCTTAAGTGTATAAAAAGAATTTCTGAAAATGGGATTGAGTTTGTAAAATTTTTGTGAGGTTGTAATTGCATATATATTCTGTATATTCATTTATTATTTATTTAATATTTTAAAAGTAAAAACCATGCTATCTGTTGAACAGCTTTTTAGCTCTTGGAAAGCTGATTATGTTCACATCTCCTATGATTTGGGTTCAAGTGCATTTCCTCACTTTGTATTTTGTCCCCTCACTCTTTTGCATGGGACCAGAGGCAGAAAGGCAGCCGAGCCGGGAGTATGTGGAGTCCCTGCAGCAGCTGAAGGATGTGCTGGGCGAGCTGGAGAGCAAGCAGCGCTCCTTGGCCAGTGGCCTCAGTGAGCCCAGCAAGGTGGAGAGTGCCCTGCAGCAGGCCAAGGTAACTCTCCCCTTGTCACTGAAGTGAGCAAGTTACTCCACTGCTGTCACCCTCTGTTCTCCCGCCTTGTTTTCAGTGGGGTAGCTAACACTGCTCAGAGGCGTGGCAGTGTGGAACCCACTTTTGGAGGGGGCTTGCTGGGTTATCAGGCTGCTGAGGGCTGGGAATCTCCGAGCCTGCAAGACTTCATTGTGCCCCAGGGACGGACATGTTCTCCCCGGGACAGAAGGCCCTATCAGGCCAGCCACAGACATGACTGTGGTGTGGCTCAGGCAAGGGCAGCTCCCAGGAGAGGGAAAGGCAGATCCCAGCTCCTGCTTTTCCTTACAACTGCACTCAGCAACAGAGAAGCAGGTTTTGCTGCTTAGAAGTTTGTTAGGGCATCTGTGCTGCATACCTACTGTAACTGGAGTGTCACTCTTCACCGAGTCTACCCTCTGCACAGCAAAATTTTGATGTACTTGCACTCGTATGTAAGTGTGTATATATTGTATTGTAGCCATATTGTATGGCTAATACTGAAAGGAGGCTTTTTTCCCCTTTATTATAGACACTTTGTGAGACACTGGAAGCCCAGAAGCCCAAGGTAGATAAACTTGCTGAAGAAACAAAGGCTTTGGAGAAGCATGCATCTTTGGATGTAAAAAACACCTATATGCAAGAGTTCAAGGATGTGCAGGGACGCTGGGACAAGTTAAAGCTCAAGATTTCCAAAGATGTTAAACTACTGGAGGAAATTATGCCCAAGTTGAGAATATTTGAGGTAAAATGAAAGGATTTTTTTGGGGGGGGTTTCACAACTCAGTTGCTTTAGAGACCTTTCTTTGTGTTCTTGCGGGAGTCCAGATGAAACTGATTGACAAGTGGAATGCTGATGGTCCACTGGTCTGGCAGAGGCTGAAAACATATAGTATATTTGTCGCAGTGTGGAAGTGGAATTCTAATGGACCCAGGATATTAATTTGTCTTTTAACAGAAATACTTTTTACTTAAAATAAGTATTCCTCTCTTTCCATGAGCAAAGATTATGCTAAGGTCAAGGATATGTCAGTTATGCTGTTGATCCCAGTAGGGGCTGATGATCTTCAGAGTGATTGGTATCAGATGCCCACTCATCTTAAAGTGTAATTCCATGCCTGCTATAGAAAACCTGCTCCTACAAGTGGGGTTTTGGTGAGCAGTAATGAAGAATTAGTACAAGGGAGTTAGAAAAGAGAGTAAAGAAAATGCTTGGGTATAGTAACTTTTCCAGTTCCAGCCATGGGCTCTGAAGTGACAGGAAGGACAGTTAAAAAATTAAGGTTACTCAGCCCTCTTACCTATTTTATGAATATGCATGAATGTGTATGAAATCCTGCAAGACAGAAAATCCCACTTTTCTGAGAGCAGAATTAGGTCCTGAGTAAAATGTTACAAACTTTTCTGTTACCTTAAGAGGAAGTACAGAAGCCAAAAAGGAAATTGTAGCAGATGAAACAATGGAAGCAATTATCAAACAGCTGCTTTATTAATATTAAACTATTATTATAATTATTAAGTAACTGAAAATGAAAGAAATACCTAATAATGCTATCTGGTTGAAATATGGGCCTTACATTGTGTTTTCTTATGAATTGTATTTTTAAGTACACAATTCCTATTTTCTAAATGTTTTGTGAAGCTGTCAGTGGATGGGCAGTTGTCCTGTATTCTGATTTTTCCTTTGATACTTATCTATGCAGATTTTTGTAGTCTAATACTGTATAAATAAAAAAGACAGTCTGGAACAGGTTGAATAAAAATGCTGTGGACAACACTGGGCACACCAGGATGTAACTTGTACTACAGGAAAGATTGTTATGGCAGCCTTGGTGTATGGTCCTGGTGCAGACACCAAACTGGAGATACAAGATTAGTTTGGAGAATGGCTGGGCAGGATCTCCTTGGCTAACAGAGAAGTTGAAGCACCTGGCTATTAAAGGGGGGGAAAAGATTACATGAGGGAGAAAATAAAAAGTGAATGTCAGTGCTTGGAGGAAGTGTGGTTTATGTTCAACTATACGCAAGTATTTGTTTATTTTTAATGTTTCCTTTTTTCCCTAAATCACCTTTGAAAATTGGCATTTCCCAAACAACACTCCTCAGATTCAGGTTTTTGGAAAGAAACAATGTAAATATTTTCATTTTAAAAGTGAGCAGACGGGTGAGCAATGACTAAGATGCCCTTGCTAGTCTGATGAGCATGTCAGTGGCCGATCTGGCTGTGGGTCCTGCTGCTTAGGTGGCTCTTCTGTTATTTGTGATGTGACAGAGGCTCCCCCAAGCTGACAACACATGCATTAGTGATGTGAGCTGGGAGTAATGTTTTACTGGGAGACTGTAATACTCATGTGATGGGAAGAGTAGACAAGGCTCATTTTATCAGTTTTGCATCTTGTTTTTTTCTAAGGAAATTTTCTTTATCTTGTATTCTGTTATCATACCTCTAGTAATGTATGGCTTGCTGCATCTTTCATTGTGTATCACTTTCAGATCTTTTCGATCTGCTGCATGGCTGTACATCATGTGGTTTTTCTAGGAATCAACAAGTTAAGATTCAGCACATTTAATCTTTGTTCCTGCCTGGAATAAATGTCAAAAACTGATCCTGAAGAAGTGAAGCTCTATAAGGAAGAGCTTATAGCAGCATTCCAGTACCTAAAGGGGACCTTCAAGAGAGCTGGAGAACTTTTTACATGGGCTTGTAGGGATAGGACAAGGGATAATAGGATCTAAACTGAAAGAGGGTAGGTTTAGACTGGATATTAGGAAGAAATTACTTCCTGTGAGGGCAGTGCGACACTGGAACATGTTATCCAGAGAAGCTGTGGATGCTTCATCCAAGGAAGTGTTCAAGGCCCATTTGGATGGGGTCTAGTGGAAGATGACCCTGCCCATGGCTGGTGTGTTGGAACTGGATGAGCTTTAAGGTCTATTCCAACCCAAACCATTCTATGATGAGGATGTTTGTGTCTAAATGTTGTCAACTCCTGTACATCAACAGCCTACGCTGGTTATTTGACCACTGATAATTATTTACCTGTGCAGTGCAGAAGTATTTACTTAATTAAACTTTCGTAGTCTTGGTTTGTGATTCAGCAAGTTATTTAAATGTGTGTATAACTTTGAGTAATCCCACTTAATTCCCTTCAGCTACTTATGTAAATAGCTTATTGTAAGAAAGCTAAATTAGTTGTGTGCTAAAGTGCATTGTCAGAAGGCAGCCTTTATAGATACATATTTTTTTACATTAAGCCATGATTTGCTGTTAAGCGTCCTAGGGTCTGTGTTTTGGAAAATGATTTTCAGGCTAATCATCTGCAGGAAATTCCCCCAAAGTAGAAAAGGAGTGGAGAAAATGTCATGACTTTTACCTCTAATGGTAGCATTGATCTAAAAATAAGCATGAACTTAGTCTAATGGGTTTTCATTAATGGAGACATTTTTTGAGAAACAGTATGTAACATATTGATCTTGAAAAAACTGTTACTGTAGGGTTTTTAAGAAAATTAAGTGTGTGCTTTCCTCCTCTGACACGCAGAGTAGGATGTGGAGCTGATGAACTGTTCTATGATGATGATTGTGTCAGGAAAAATAGATGCCTTCTATTAAAAACTCTTGGGCTATTTGTTGGTTTTGTTTGTAAGGATAATTTGGAACATCCATGATTGCATGGGAAGGAGATGGCAGTGCCTCTGTCTCCCCTCCCTCCCTTCCTACCTCATTGCAGGGTATAAGGCAACTGCCAATTTTTCGATTACATAATTCCGAAATTTGGGTGCGTGTTTACTTTTTTCCTCAAGAGTTGCTCTAGTGAGTCCAGTAGCTGCTATTGGCCTCAAACAGCTAGGCTGTTTTTTAATTTTAGTGGGTAGCCTGGTCCTCTGTGTTTTTTGCCTTTTATATGTGTCTTGCTTATGCAAATGGCTTTCCCAGCATGGTTTCTACCTGAAAAGTACATTTAGCATTATCCACTCCTCTTTTCCACATATGTGTTTTTATAGGGCCCTCTCTTTTCCTTGGGAGTGCAGTTTTCAAGCAAATGTGGGAACAGTCACGCATTTTTTAATCATAGGTTTTAGGCATATTTCCAGCCTTCAGCCAGCCCTTCATGTGAAGAGTAACCACATAATTCTTGAAGCCATGCTCTACTCTTTACCTGATCCTCTGCTTTGGTGTGATAGCCTGGAACAGTGCACTATTATATGTATTTTGTAATATATTAATAGTAATATTAATTTCACCATAGTGATACTAAGTGCTATATACTATTAAGTGACACTTAAACCATGGTCTGGTGGATGGAAGAATATCACTATTGTGAATTTAATATTCGTATAAATTTGAGAACAGAGGAATTTGGGGCACCCCTTTTCCCCTAAACAAACCCCAAAATTAAACAAAAATTGGTCTGATTCAAAACCAAAACCATGCCAGCAACTTGTAGAATATCCTTTGTAAGCTGCTAGAAGTTGAAATGCAGCAGCCATACATTCTTCATCCCAGCAATGTATCAACTATTCCTTACTATATTTGATTTAGACTGACTCAAAAGTTGTTCAGAAGTGGATGGATGGTGTGAAAGATTTCCTAATGACAGAAAAGGCTGTTCAAGGGGATACTGAAGGACTTCAAAGGCAACTTGACCAATGCACAGTGAGTTTTGATTTAATAAGGAGCCTTTTGAAATAACAAGTAGCATCTCTTCTTTATTATTTTGCTTGTATTAAGTACTGTCCATAGCACATTAAGAGCACCAGAAAAATTGTTTTATCTTTCTTCAGGGCTCTTGCAGTTGATGTATTTTTTGCAGCTATAATATTGTGTGCTTTTCAAAGGTCTTCACTGCAGTTACAAATACCTATCTACAAGTTAGCATTATTTCCCTATAAAAGTTTTATATATTTTTCCCAATTTTTTGTGATTATGGAATTGAACCTGTGGGTGAAAACTGCCCTCTGCATTAAATTTCCAAGGATAGTAAAAGTAAGAAGCAAATAACTTTGATGAAAGCCCTAAAGTTTAGAATTGTTTTTTATCTTACAAGGAAGATTCCTGGCTAGTCAGTGGCACATAATGATCACAGTTATGTAGAATTTCATCTTGTAGTAAGTAATTACAGTGTACCTTCTAATGTTTGTTTCCAGAAGAATATAAATTGAAGTACACCAGAAACAGTAGAATATTTAGTGCATGTAATCTTCAAACTTGTGTTGTTTTGATGTTGGCATTTGGCATATGAAAATGTTTATGCTGTGTATGGCAAGCTTTGTACTTTGTTGCATAGTTCTGAAGCTGAATCACTGAAGGATTATTTTAAGCAGTCTGGTATTGATCTGATCATAGTATTGATCTGCTCCAAAAAGTTTTTTTGGAATAATTAAAAGTTGAAAAATTATTGATAGTGTTATAAATTAATGTAATATCTTGCTGAAGAACAACATTCATTTTCTCTGCTGTGCGTTCAGATGTTTATCAATGAAATGGAGACAATTGAACCATCACTGAAGGAGATGAAAGAAGTAGAGGCTGCTCTAAGAGCTCAGCCTGTTGCAAGCATAAATACTTGGACAAAGTCTAAGCTAGTAGACTGCCAGACTCAGTGGGAGAAGCTGAGCAAGCAGGTGAGTTCTGAACATGTTGCTAGTGCTTGCTCATTACTGTGGCACTGTGAGGAGGTAAAACAGTGAAACAGCGGGATGAGAATTTTTACTTGTTTCACTGTCAAAGTGGCTGAAGTCCTACTTGAATACACACATTGCTCAGTACCCGACTGGAAGGAGCAAGATAAACTCTTTAATTGTTTGTAACTGAAAATTAATTTGTTCACTTTCCTTCATGCTGCTCTTTCTGGAGAGTGTGGGAGGAAATTCTGACTTTTTTTGTTGTTGTTGTTGTTTCTGAAGTCTGGAATATTATGCTGTCCCTGTATAATTTTGGCTGTTTCCAAGCAGCTTTGAAAAATAAAAGGCTATAAATAGACTACTACTTCAGTATATATTTGGTTGTTTCTTTTGGTTGGAAGCCTTCTGCTGTCTATAGAAGTATACTTCTTTTGTTGAAGTTGCTGATGAAAATGTGTGTTGGAGAGCCTTGCTGTTAATATAGAATCCAGTGTCTGGGTTGTGGAAAGAAGTAAGGGCTGAAGAGTGTTTTATTGCTCAGTACAATGATATAGCTAACTATATGATACTTGTAATCAAAAGAGAATTTTATTCTGTCTGACTTTTTCCAGGGATTGTTACCAGTTTATGTTCAATGAAGGCAAAAAAGTCGTATTTCTCCTTTCCTCACTTTTAGATATTGTTGATCTGCTGAAAAGGGTTCATAAGTTTGTGTATGCATGTAAAAGTGCTTCCTTAATTGAAAAGGCCTGCAAAAGTTTTGTTAGTAGAATGTTTTAACAAAGATGTGTCATTTTTCACATGTACAAGGACATTTAAATAACAAAGCTACTGTTTCTTTCTCCACCTTGGATTCTAGATCATTAGTCAGAAAAATCGCCTGTCTGAAAGTCAGGAAAAAGCTGTAAATCTGAAGAAGGATTTGGCAGAGATGCAAGAATGGATGACCCAAGCTGAAGAAGAATATTTGGAGAAAGATTTTGAATACAAGTCCCCTGAAGAGCTAGAGAATGCAGTAGAGGAAATGAAGGTCAGCAATGCCAGCTCATTGTAGAGGACCGATTAAAGAGAAACAAAACTTTAGAGCTTTGGGAAAAAGAATGCCTTTTATGGAATTGTATTTGTGGAAAGGAGTTCAGGTCATGACAAGATTAGTGGTATTTTTCATCTTTGCTTCATGGAATTTTTGATTTTTAAAGCATAAACTATAAAAACAGATGTTCTTTTTGGCCATGAGGGGTAGGGAGTTCCTAATAAATAACAGCTTGCTCAGCTGTTGAGTTCGACTTCTTATGTATAGCATTTTAAACATTAGAGATATGGAAAAATTTTGCAGGAGATGAAAGTTGGGAAAGATAGTGTTATCTTCTATTTCTATCTCAGTTAGTGGTGTGAAAAAGTTCTGCCTCTATCTCTTGGACTTCAGTTTCTTGTCCCCTAAATATTGTAACTCCATGTTTAGAAAATGACTTTAAAATAGGTATATTGTAAGGTTATAATGTGTTCATCATCTGTTGCAAACAATTTTTTTTTTTAATATCATGAGTTGGAAGAGGTCCAATGATGATGCTCTCTGCTTCTCTAGTTTTGGGTCTGTTGGCCAAATTAGTGGAGAGGAAGATGTTTTTGTCTCATTATAATATTGTCAGTTAAACAGATAATTTTCTTGGCGATATGTACAGAGTAAATAATTCTCTGCTTTTTAATCTGAGTTCAGTCATATCTTCATAAATGTTTTGACTTGTCTGTACACTTTTTAAATGAGTATCCACTATACTGTTACTTGATGGACCATAAAAATTTCTCGCTTGCTAGTGCTTTGACAAAGCCATTTGAAGTTTTGAATTGCCCTTTTTGAAGGGGTTTTCTGAAGCAATCCTTAACAAGAGTTTTAATATATTCATGTCCTTTGAAGCCACTTGAGATCACATAGTCTGACAGCTGGCTGAACACAAGCCAAGGAAAGAAAGAGCCTTCTTTTCATTGGCAAATCTGTGAGACTTTTGGCACATTTACCTTTGTCAAATCCAGATTATATTATGTATATTATGACAGTTATGTCAGTGAGCCTGTAAGCTTATTGTAGCACTTACAATTCGCTTTCATTTGCAGTAACAATATTATCCTGGGACTACTTCTAGGTCTGGGAATGAGCACTCTCTGGATTTGGCTCATTTTTGCATTTGGTTTTAAATTTGCCAGTTCTGCTTTCATTTGAACAGAGAGCAGAACTCCTGCTGACATTAGGATTTTAGGAATAGGTTTAAGGAAGATTCTAATGAATAGGTTTTATTAGGAATAGGTGTAAGATAAGGCTGGGTGGTTTTTGAAAATTCTGCCATAAAATATATTTCCAAAATTTTCTATTCTTTGCCCTTCTATTAACTGATTTTTTTTTTATTGCCTTACCTTTAGAAGACATCTTGAAATATATGTAGAAAAATCATGCTAAATTCTATTATATAGTGCAATGCCTTATTTATCACAGTTATTTCAACTGCATAAAACTGTTCTTGGAACCTGAAAAGAAAGATACAGGACAGTCTCTATTTCTGGAAGCTTTTATTTGTCTCAGCAGGGAAACTCAGACTGGCCTGCCTGATCTGTGTTCTGGCTGTCCTTCTTCCTCAGTTCTGGCTAAAGCAAAACTTGACAAGTGCTAATACACTTTCTCCAGACCTGTGTGTTGGGAGTTGTACTGTACTTATCCTGTGTATGTGTTGCCAGGCTCCTCTGAGTGTAGTTAAATTGAAGGAATTCTTCTAGCTGTCCTTTTTGTGTGTTCCTTGAGCACACCCAGCAGCCGTGAGGGAAGGTTCCAGCTTTGTAGTTTCATGTGTCCTGGGTAATTACATCATCTTTCCTGGATAACTTTGGGAGATAGTTACTGAGCCCTGAGACTCATCATCTTTGTAAATTCACCCTACTTTTTTCTTCCTGATATACTTGTTTTTAGCAAACATCTGTTTTTTTTTCTTCTGGTTAATTTGTTTTTTGTATTTGCATGATAGCGTAGAAATAGCATTGAACTTAACTTTTTTTTTTGCTTTGAGTCATGAGGTTTTTTAATGAACAAAGTATAAATGGTAAGTATATCTGTATGCTTAATAAAACAGGATCTTTCAACACTTGCTAGCATGACCTGAATTCCATGCAAGTTAGTGCTGTATTTTGTTGTGTTCAGGCCCAAAAAATACATTGGCAGCAAGACCTCCAATGTGAAACTGCTGATCTTTGATTTGACTGGTGAGTAGCTGAGTGGAAGGCAACTGAAGGTTGATAATATAATGCCTTTTTTTGACAGAGAGCGAAGGAGGATGTGTTGCAGAAGGAGGTGAGGGTGAAGATTCTCAAAGACAACATCAAGATGTTGGCCACCAAAGTGCCATCCAGTGGTCAGGACCTGGTGACTGAGTTGAATGTTGTGCTGGAGAACTACCAGCTGCTGTGTAATCGGATCCGGGGGAAATGCCACACTTTGGAGGTAAGAATGATAGTGCTCTGCTTAGAAATATCTGTTCAATTCCTTTACTGACGGTCTGGATGAGGGTATCAAGTTTACCCTTAGTAAATTTGCAGATGACACCAAGTTAAGTGGGAGTATTGATCTGCTGGAGGGTAGGAAGGCTCTGCAGAGGAATCTGGACAGACTGTTTAGGTGAGCTGAAGCCAAAGGTATGAGGTTCAACAGGATGAAGTGCCAGGTGCTGCACTTTGGTGACAACACCCCATGTAGTACTGCAGCCTGGGGAAAGAGCAGCTGGAAAATATCCAATGAAAAAAGAACCTGAGAGTGCTGATACACACCCACAGAATGTGAGCCAACAGTGTGCCCTGGTGGCTCAGAATGGCATCTTGGCATGTGTTAGAAGTAGTGTGGCCAGCAGGACTGGGGAAGGGATTGTCCCTCTGTATGTACTTGGTGCTGGTGGGGGCACACCTTGAGTGCATTGTCCAGTTCCAGGCCTCTCACTAAAAGGAGGACATTGAGGTGCTGAGAAGGGCAGCAAAGCTGATTGGAAGGTCTGGAGCAGAAGAGCTCTGTGGAGCTCCTGAGGGACCTGGGGGTGTTTAGCGAGGGGGTGACCTTATTGCTCTCTGCAACTGCTTGAAAGGAGAGTGTAGCCAGATGGGATTTGGCCTCTTACCTGAGGCCAGAGAGGAGGAGAGGAGCTTCAAGCTGCTCTAGAGGGAGTTTTAGGTTGGGCATTGGGAAGAATCTCTTCACAGAAAGAATGATTAAACATTGGAATGGGCTGCCCAGGGAGGTGGTGGAGTCACTGTCCCTGGAGCTGTTTAAGGCAAGAGTGGATGTACCATTTAGTGCCATGGTCTTGTTGACAAGATGATGTTTGGTCACAGGTTGGGCTGGATGATCTCTCAGATATTTTCCAGATCTGTGATTCTGTAAAATGAAGGCACAAGAGGGGAATGAAGAAGGACACTGAAAATGTCTGAATACAGTAGCTTTAGCATAAATGCATTTTACTCCTTTCCAAGATTATTTTTCCTGGAGATGATGTCTTTGGAATCCATAAGACATCATCTAACTTTGTTTTTATAATTGTATTTGATGCTTCTGCAAATAAGTAAACTTGTCTCACAGACCTCTTACTGATCTGTGTGTCTTCCAAAATGGCAAAAAAGAACTTACCAGAAATTAATGGTTTAAATCCAATAATAACTAGAACATGAGATTATGGTCTGGGGTAGGGTGTGTGTGTCCTGACTTTCACAGAAGAGTGGATGCATTTTGTTCCATTCTTACAAAGTTATGTGAACCTTTATGTCAGTGATAGTTTTAGCAGGAGTTTAGAGACTACTATTTTCCTCTCTGTATCTTCCTGATAGAGCTGTGTGTTTTTCTATCTAGAGCATACTGCATGCTTTTTAATATTTTCTACTTGTCTCTTTTAGGTGGTTTCTCAGAACATACCTTCAAGTTGTTCATAGGGTATATGAGCTATGCCTGGCATTCTAGGCTAATTTTTTTCTTTTCTGTTGCTCCTAGGAAGTGTGGTCCTGTTGGATTGAGCTGCTTCAGTATCTTGATTTAGAAACAGCTTGGCTAAACAATCTGGAAGAAAGGGTGCAAATGACAGGAAATCTGCCTGATAAATTAGATGCTGTCAATGATGCTCTTGAGGTATAATAATGATTCTATCAGATGAGTAATTTTGTGGATAGCTCTGTTTAAAAAAAAATTCTGCACTTCAGTAGCATACTGAAATGTGCTGAATATTCTGATTCTTCACATTAAGTGAACGTGTTACTCTGAATTGGAAATGGATATTTGCATGTTCCTCCACCGAAGGTGGACTTTTACTGTATGTGATAGTGCCATACTTGGTACTTCGATAAAATTGTATTCTCTCTCCTGACCTGTGTAAATGGGTTAATTCCTTCCAGGGCTATAGTAGTGTGAAATTATGTGAGTAGGCAAAAAGTGCTGTGAAGTTTGATTATCACCTCTGTGCCATAATGTCATTATGAATTAAGCCATCACTAATTCATGCTTTTAGAGCACTCTCAAGACAGTTGAAGTGTTAAACCTGTGTATACAACCAGATTTCCAGCTCTAAAAATATGGTAATATTCAGTGTCTTGACCTTTAAAACTTTTTCTAATTAGTCCCTGGAATCAGTCTTGCGTCACCCAGCTGACAACCGAACCCAGATTCGGGAACTTGGGCAGACATTGATTGATGGAGGGATTCTCGACGACATCATCAGTGAAAAGTTGGAAGCTTTCAATGCCCGCTATGAGGAATTGAGTCACTTGGTAAGAACTTGGGGTTAGGGTTGAAGTGGACTGGAGTTTTTTCAATTCAAGTCTGAAATGATTCTTGTTAGCTGACTTCAAAAATGCCAGACTGCAATACAGTGAAGAAAATAAATAGCGTCAGTGGTGTCAGCTGTTTTCAATTTGTAAAAATGTCCTAAGTGAAGATGCTTTTCTGTTTTTCGTGACATGAGTCAAATTTTGTTTTGCAAGCTTGCACTACAGGGATGCCCTGGTGTTTTTCAGATAATTTTGACAAAAAGGCAATTCCAAAATCAAGAAACAGCTCAATACTAACAACTTAATATTGTCTTGCTATTGCCATAAATACTGTTCATTTTCTCACTAACTGTAAAAATGAGGAGCATAAGTGATGTTTTCACTCTTAGAAATAGCTAGGAAGAAGTCATGCTGAAACAAAGAGCAGAAGGAAAACATTCTTCTCATTACTCATCTATTAGGTTGTCCTCTTCCTCTTCTCCTACTTCAGTCTAGTCTTTTATAGATTTAATAAGCAGAGGAAGGCCAGCTGTATTTTAGGTAGCATAGGTTTGTAATTTGTGTCCTGTATCCTGGTAATAAAGGCCCCTGCCAAATTGTAGGATGGGAGTTGTTTTCTGTCACTGATGAAAAAAATGTAATCATAGAGGGAATTTCAGTTCATCCTCATTACAATGAGCAACATGAATGCAGTGCCCTCAGCTGGGGGCTATGTGCTGGCGTCTAAGTTAGCATGGACTACTGTTTTTCCTGTTACAGCAGTACTGCCATATAAAAACCTGTCTGCTTTGGCAGCTGCAGCACTGCCACCCTGGGCTTTTGACAACTCTCCATGTCTGTGTTTGTGTGCACATGCACTGGTCTGTGCATGCACGTGCTGATAGTGGGGAATTTGTGTTCTTGTGCAGGTACTGACTCTAAAGATGCTGTTAAAGGAAGAGGCAAAAAAGGGAAAAACTGTGAACTTCTGTTTTGACAGTATGACCAAATGTGTTTGTTTGGAAAGGAAACCTGAATATTAACATACCAAACAACATTGATCTGTGGTCTATTGTGAAGTTCCTGTTTCCCACTGATTAGCTAGTTTTTGAAATTGGTATGGCTTTAACAGAATACTTTCTTCCTGAGGTGGTAGGAGAGGTGTGCTTTTACTATCTCATATGTATCTCGCAGCAGAACTCTCCTGTTCCACTGTTTGTCAGTTACTGGTTCAGAAGCCACAGCAAGCTTCAAAAATTGCTGCTTTCTAGGATTCTTTTTAGCCAGTCCTCCAGGTGTAGGATTTTTTTTTTTGGTCTCTCCTATCTTGTTTTGAGGAAGTTTACTATATTTTGTGTTGAATTACTGCTGCATTTTGTGCTACCTTTCTGTCCTGCTCAGGCGGTGAGCCGACAGATCGCCTTGGAACAACAGCTTCAGACCATGCGAGAAACTGACCACATGCTGCAGGTTTTGCAGGAAAGTTTAGGAGATCTGGACAGACAGCTGACATCTTACCTGACTGATAGGATAGATGCCTTTCAGATGCCCCAGGAGGCCCAGGTATTTCTGTATAGCTCTTCACTGCAAAACTTTTGGAAATATTTGATGATAGTGCTTAGTCTAGACTTAGTAATAAATTTCCCTCCTGTGCTGATGCACTTGGTGTTATCTTTTGTAATGTGGAGTGTTTTCTTTTTTTAAGAGGGTTGTATTGAATAACAGCAGCTTCCAATTTAGCAAGTTGTCACCAAAGGCAGAATATTTAAAATAAACCTGGTGGTGTTTTAAGTTTTACAGCGTAGATTTACTTCTGGTGGGTGGTAAGAAAGCTCTCTTTCCTCTCTCTGCGAGCAATTTTGTAATGTGTTTTTTTCCTGCTTCCATGACATGGCAGAAAATTCAAGCTGAGATTGCAGCTCATGAATCCACCTTAGAAGAGCTGAAGAAAAGTGCTCGCTCTTTCCCTCCTGCTTCTCCTGAATGCAGGTCTCCCCGTGGTGGAACTCAGCTGGATGCTTTGCAGGTAAAGACATGAGTCACCTTTACACACTGCTGTGTCAGCCTGTAAATTGTTTGGTGCAGTCAGCTGAACCTCAGAAGAAAATCGTATGTGCTTTTATGGGCTTTCATAAAGAAACAAACAGCTCTAGATGAATTGAACAAGGAAGCTAAAATTTCACAAATGTCATGGGATAAATGCTGAACGTCAGCAAGTCTCAGTGCATGAGTAGAATGGGTGTTTTCAAAGTGTATGATACAGAATTACATCTCTCTAGCATCTCAGGAAGAGATTAAGAATAGGTGATGGCAACATTATTTGCCAAGCCAAAATTGCATATATATTGATTTGTGGTGACGTGATGGGTTATAATCTGTGATGTGAGATGCTTTAAAGGTTGTTTTTTGAAGTGCAGATACTCAAACAAAACAACCTTTCAATGTAATATTCATTAAAACAGAGAAAGCTTCGTGAGGTGTGTACAAAGTATCAGCTTTTCCAGAAACCAGCCAATTTTGAGCAGCGCATGTTAGATTGCAAGCGGGTGTTGGATGGTGTAAAAGCAGAACTTCATGTCTTGGATGTGAAGGATACTGACCCAGACGTAATCCAAGCTCACTTGGAGAAGTGCATGGTATGTATGCAATGTTCATGACTTGTGCTTGGGGCTACTTCTTTTTCATGTAGTTTTTGTTGCTTAAACTCTCTCCTGAGGAAATTTTGCTTAAAGTCTTCATGGAACTATTGCAGCTCTTTGGAAAGTGCTAACAGAACACTTTAACTAAAAACCTCATATTCTTGTAGAACATAAAAGAAGTGGTCTGTTGATCATAGATATGGTGGAACAGCTGAGTTTTTATGAATTCCCTTCCCTGGTTCATCCTTACGTTCTGGAGAAGGATCACAGTCATTAGTACTTGAACAAAACAAATACTGTGCATAAGATGAAGTACCGATCACAATGTTAGCCTTGGAGTAAACACTGTTAAATTATTGATCTTAATAATTTTTGAAAATAAAAAGTAGAATAAAATATAGAACATCAAGAGTTTGGAATCTTCTTGTCAGATACTGCTCTTAATATATAAATCAGAGTTTAAGTGCAATTTGAAGTTAAAGGAACTCAGAGGAAGCAGAGTCAAAAAATCCACGCTACAAATTAATCACCAATAAAAATGTTTGTGCTTTTAGAAACTCTATAAGACCCTCAGTGNGTTTTAAGTTTGATTCTAAAACTTATAGCATGTAGGCTAGTTGGTGCATCCAGGAGCAATCAACTGAGAGATTAAAGATTGCACATACCTCCCTGGAGGAGAGGTAGCCTTGAAGAAAGGAAAGTTTCCAGAGTTTTGATTGCCCTGGCAAATCTGACCTACCATTCATTGAAGGCCTTTAAAATAATTTATGGTCAGATTGTCATGTGAGAAATGTGAGTCAATCTGAGGTTTTTTGGGTTCTTTAAATTCTAGTCCATCTAAAAGGTTGCTCTCACTGTGAAATAGAAAATGCAGGCAAATCTGTATTTCCCATGAACTGCATTAAATATTGCATAATTTTCTTATTAGTTGAATATTTACTTATCCAAGAGAAGTGTTTAAAAATGGTTAAATCTTTATGGGGATGTTAGGGAATCCCAAGTGGATTTATGTCTGTTGAATGCTCCTTGAATTAAGCTGGGTATAAAGTGTCAGATTACATTATTGGAATATCTCAAATTTTTCTGGGAATTTCTGGACTATTTCTGGGACCTAGGAAATATTTTGCAGTTGTAAAGTTGAGGACATCCAGGAAGCTGTGGAATCTAGAAGGCATATAGGCAAGAGATAGGGAAAGGATAGAAAGACAGAGTTAGTTGCAGTATAATGTTATGATTTTTCTTTCTGAGCGGAGAACAGAGCACAGTTTTTTGAAATGTCAATTGATTCTGGCTATGATGCTTGGAGTTCTCAAGTCTGTGTTAAATTTGACCAGACTAATTGTGTAACTGATGTGAAATACAGATTATTTTACTGCAGCAATCATAAAATTTCATATTAATTTTACTGACATGTTTTTAAGGGCAGACTAGATTTTCAGTGCAATTTTTCTTTACAGCTTTCTGCTAGCAGGCCTTACAAATTACTAGGAGGAATTGAATTTTACCTTTGTGAGTGACTGATTGGATTCTACGATCCTTTGAGTTTCAGCTAAAGGATCAAAATAAAGTGATAAACATCAGTTTGGGGATTGCTGGCTATAAATAAATTGGTATGCAGGTTTCTTTATCTCCTTTAGGTGTATCTAAATTTAAAATTATTTTTATATATTTTATGTATTATAGTAAGATACAGATGCTTATAAACTTTCCTTTTAGGGTCCTTCCTAAAAGCAAGACAGTTTTAAGATGCAAGGATTGTATATATTTTTTTTAGGTGACAGAAGGAAAACAAGACCTTGAAAGAGCAACGCAGTTGGCACGCAAAATGAGGAAGGAGTCTGCCTCTCTGTCAGAGTGGCTGGCTGCCACTGAAGCTGACCTCGTGCAGAAGTCCACTTCGGAGAGCTTGCTTTCTGATCTAGATTCAGAAATTGCCTGGGCCAAAGTAAGCATGCTTACTAAACATTAGTAGAAAAAAAATTGTGACATTATGGCAGTACTATGTATAAGTGGCTGTGAATTTAAATCCCTGTAACTTGTTCCTAAATCTCCCACATCCTGAAATTTTGGTAGAATTGATAGTTCATGTTCAGTACCTTACTGGGTCTGATCAGTTTCATCTTAGACAACTTGCATCAACCTTAAATGGCCAGTGAAATATTTAAGATATTACTACATATTTGGTACTAATAGGTATTTAATACTTACTGTATCTCTTACACATTTCACGAGTGTAATATTCTTCAAATTGTCAACAAATATAATTGTGGACTCGATCAAATATTTTACTAGTAGAGCAAACTAAAAGTGCATTGAATGAAAAGTGCATTCAATGAAAAATTGAGTTTGTAACTTTTCTTTGAAACAGCTTTGTCTTCAAAATTGCGATTTCACAAAATAAGAGGCTACTTAATTCCTTATTTTCTTTCACATACAAGTTGAAACTTTTAATTGAAACAGACAAATGTGTTAGTTACTTTCTTCAGAGTAATTATATTTTCTCACGCTGTAGAAATTTGGATATTACTAGGAGTCAACAAGTGTCAGTTGATACAGTTCAGCAATACTGACCTTTCCAGTTTTTGTCTTCTGTCACCTTTTACTTTGGAATGGGTCTCTCTGCAGTCTTAAAACGTGAAAGCTCACCAAATTGTAAGCTCATCTAATATAACCTGTTCTCATGTATTTCAATCAGGATTAGAAATTATTAGCGTTATGGTTTTGCTGTGACCGTGTCTCCAAGATTCCTCTCCAAACAAACTTCTGAATCCTTATTGGAAGTATACTTATCATACATTTGTAAGCCACGCAAATAATGACTCTTATGCTGCACCACCAGGAGGACAAGTCCTTTATGTTGCATAAAAATTGTCCTTTCTGTTTTGAAGTTTTCTGGAGGCAATTTTAAAATGTAGTAACTTGAGTATTTGTTTCTGTTTCTAAGATAATAAGTTATGATAAACTAATAAGTTACTTCATAGATAATGCATTCAAGGAGCTCCAGACACTGGCTGTGATTAAGTGCATTCTTCACCACGTTGTTCACTGACATCGAAGAGCTTTCTAAGTAGGCAGATATCATCAATAATGATTGGTGATCTTGTATGGCAAGAGGTCTGTTTTCCACATGGAAACCGTGTGCTGATATTTAAGAGATGACCTATTAATGACGTATTACTTAATTTGCATGTCAGTATGCATATGTTAAAAAAAGGTGTGGTTTTTTAGATTAAAAAAACCTATTTAAAAGCAGAGATGACTTGGAAAAAAGGGTAGAGGTAAAGATACATATATTTACATATCTCTGTATAGATAATATAACGATAGGGTTTCTGTAATATGTAGCCACTGAGTTGAACATCTGCAGTAATGGGTTGTGATGGTTCTCAAAAAATGTTTTGCAATGGCCTACCATGTTTCTCATTGTTTCCAACTGTAAAACTACTTAAATAGGAAAAGATATGGAGGAATCCATAGTGTCTCTTGAAATTTGTTTTCTGCTTTACAGTGCAGAAAAGAACCTTTTAAAAATGGACTTGCTATGTAGTGTGATGCATTTGCTTTACCTACATAATGAAAAGAAACAGTGAAGATGATGTAAGACAACAAACCAAAGGGGTCCCTAAGTTGTTCAGAACAATTTACATGCATTGTGCTCTCACTCTCTTAAAAATGAGATCACTATCTACAGAGAGTGACTGGAAACAGAAGGCAATTACATTTGATTAAATTCTTTCCACAAGTGAAGATCATCTACAATATATTTGTTTCCTGTGGAGGTAAAAATCTGCCTCCCTTGTGTTTAGGAGCAGTGCAGTGTTAATGGCTGAACTTGTTTCAGAATGTGCTGAGAGAGCTGGAGAGGAGGAAGGCTGATCTGAAGAGCATCACAGAAAGTTGCACTGCGCTCCAGTCCCTGGTGGAAGGGAGTGAGACTGTCCTGGAGGAGAAGCTGTGTGTCCTCAATGCTGGCTGGAGCAGAGTTCGGACCTGGACTGAGGACTGGTGTGATACCTTGTTGGTAAGTTGCATGTGTGAGAAATATTCAGGGTAGCTCTCCTTCCACCCCTTTGGAGCAGTTTTCACTTGTCTCACTTTACTGTAAAGTGAAGCATCCATAATGCCTCGTGGACTTGAAAGAATGTGGAATAGATATCTGTTTATGCTGTAGGTGGAGAGGTAAGTCATGAGGTGATATACGATGGGCAAGATGGAAGACTGGCCTGCTGCATGTGCTGCTCTTTATTCACCCTGAATATTCAGCCTCTGTGCCAGCTCCAACATGAACAGAGTGGGTTTGTGTTGATAGATTTCCTTGAGACCCAGATGATGGCTATTGAATGGACAATGGATAACTTTGTAATGATGTTCAGTAAAGCACTTGTGACTCTGTCAGCCTATTGCTCTTTTGGACAGACCATAACTGCAAGTGCATTGAGTGTGGCACCAATGTCTGTTTAGCTGATGAAATGAAAGCCCAACCATATTATACAGTTAAAGCTGCTAATTAAGCTAAATGGACATGAAACAGTCTACAACTGGTACTAGTATCAGACTGATGCTTTTATATAAATAAGATATTTTGGTGTTGTTTAGCTAGTTATGACAATCAATCCATATCAGAGACTTCTGAAGGTGGAAATTGTGGTAATTTTAGTGTATACATGGGTGGTGAGCCCTGTGCCTCCTGTCCAGTGCCTGTTGCAGGTGACATTGTGTTCATTTTGTAATCCAATTCCATGTTAGGAGTAGTCAGGTAGCTTATGTGTAAATCCTGTAAGGATGATCCATAACTAAATACTTCTAGATTCTGTTCATATCTGGTGGCAAGTGTTGTCTATGCTTTCTCTGTCAACATCAAGAAACTTATAGCTCCATGTCACAAAAGAACAATTTGTTCTTACAAAGCACAGTCATAGGCTTTCTCTCTTTTCTCTCCTTCCTTTGCTCTGTTATTCTAAAAGAGAAAATCTGTCTACCTTTTAGTTTTGGTGAAAGTCTTAAACAGATTGTTGCTTCTCTGAATCTGATACAAAATAATGTTACATCTGTCTAGGGCACCTAATGTTATAATTTCTGACATCATGTGAAAGCAGACCTAATTAACATGTCTACAATTTTATGACTTTTCTTGAGAGGAAGAAATATTTTAATGTAATCAGTAAAATATCAAAACTTGATTGCTATAATTTGTAAGTTTGGCATAATCCCTTTCCAATTAAAAAAGCCCCAACAACCACACATAGTGCATATTGTTGTGCCTGCTAGTGCTGATAGAAAAAATTGTGGAGTTTTTCGTTGACTGAGATATTATGATCTGGCTGTAATGTAATACATTGTCTATCTTTAGTTGTACAAGCTACCTCAGCTACTTCTATTTCCCTTTCTGTGAAGTAGAAATGATATTATCAGAGTCTAGAATGAAAACTGAATTTTTATAAATGCTGTTGTAGATGAAAGGTATGATCTAATTTTCAGTGTTTCATCCCAAAGTGTGTCCATAGCACTATTTTATTGATCTCCTTTCTACTCATAAGATTTTGGCAAGGTTGATTATTTGATAGGTTTTTTGAATTTGTGGGGGATTTTTGGTGTGCGGTTTTTTTGTTGGATTTTTAGAAGTTTCTCGTATTCATATGGTTTTTTTGTCTTCTTCCAGAATCATCAGGGCCAGCTGGAAATTTTTGATGAAAATGTTGCCCACATAAGTACTTGGTTGTATCAGGCTGAAGCCTTACTGGATGAAATTGAGAAAAAGTCAGCTAGCCAAAAGGAGGAAACTGTCAAGGTAGGAAATGTTGTGTCACCTGTCGAAATATTACCAGTCAACTCGTGGGTTCTGAATGATGTCAAATTTGCTTCCCGTTTATTTTTAGATGTTTTATTTTTCTCTCCTCCTTGCCTAGAAGATAACCATTTCCATTTTCTGTCACTACTTAGCGTTTAACATCTGAATTAGACGATGTCAGTCTCCGAGTGGATAACGTACGTGACCAGGCTGTCATCTTAATGAACGGCCGGGGCGTGTCCTGCCGGGAACTTGTTGAACCCAAACTGGCAGAACTCAACCGTAATTTTGAGAAGGTCTCTCAGCACATCAAAAGTGCCAAGGTGAGGATGAAGGAGCCCCAGAAGTTGCTTGGGAGGTCTGTGCCAGGAAGATGGCAACTGGCTGTAGTGGATAGGTCACTATGTCACTATGTGTCACTATGTGTGTTGATTGGAACAGCACTTTGCTGCTTTTGAGTTATCTAAGTGTAGGTATTTATACGTGAAAAATAGACTGATTTTTTAGACCAGCTGCTTTTTTTAGCTTGAGTAGGAGGTGATGACTTGTGTTTCATGGGAAAATTTACAAACAGCTGTTCAGAAAATTGTATATATTGCAGTACATATTTGTGAGCTACAAAACAATCCCATAAGCTAATGTGACTGAAGATTTTTCGTTTATTTTCAGATCAAAAAACTCAGACTGAAGTTTGAAGGTAGAAACTTGCTAATAACTACCAAGTGTGTTCAAGCTATTTCTCAGATCAAACAACTCTTACAATTCTGATTTATACTGATACCTAATGCTCCTGCAAACTGATATACCTGTTCATGGGGAATTGTGTGGGGCAGCTGAGACTAAATTTTCAGCTTGACCAACATTTGATTTTCTTTTGCAGATGCTTGTTGGACAAGAACGACTTCCTGTCATGTCAGAGCCTCGTGAAGCTAGAGTGGCTTTTCTAGACCTGGACAAATTTGAGAGTGACATACAGAAGATGTTAAAAGTTGTGGAAAAGCATCTGGAGTTGAGTGGGGAAGATGAAAAGGTTTGTGAGCAATGGAACAAATATTGAATAAATAACTTTCTATTTTGTCCCCAGGTTGCATTGCTCCAGACTTTGAGGGAGAATTCTGAGAAAATGTCTTTAGGTTAAGTTAAGGAAAGGAACTACTAGGTTGTTGGATACCCGGCACAATTTTCCAATACTTTTCCCATAGCTGTTGCCTCCTGGCTGTTGTGCTGAGAGTAACTAATCATACTTGAATTGGTATTTTCATCATGATTTTATAGAATACAGGTAGTGAACTCTGACTTCTGTTTATCTATCTTCTATCTTTTACTCAGAGTAGCTCTTTGTAAGGAATTCTTCCTGTATTTGAATGGTGTTTGATGTTCAAACTTAAACGGGTATGATAAAATGAATCACAGTGCATAGGCCAGGCCAGAGGAGGCTTGTGAAATAAGGTGCAAGTAAGAGTCTTGTAATGTGGCTCTACGTTGGAAATCTAAATAAAAGCTTTGAACAAAATTTATCTTCTAGATTCTTATCTAGACTCTGCTAATCACCCATAGGAAACTGCCATAGTTTTGTTATCTTGTCCGCTATAGCCTTGTTGCCTACTAAATCAGTAAATTCTTGTCAGGCCACTCTATCTGCCTTCCTTTTAAGCAGCTCAAATACTATAAACTGAGCTGGAAAGCTGGATATGAGTCTGTGAAAAATGCCATGTATATTACAGAATGCAGATTTAAAAAGATTTCTACAGAAGGGCTTATTGTTCTAGAACATAGCCTTCCTTTTATACTGTTTTTATATTCATTGAATTTTTGGTTTTGTGCTGTTGTGTTCTGAGCTTACTTGTTATTGTCAAGGAATGTCTAAAATAGAAATGGCACTAAAGTCATAATACCCTATTGATGTGACTGCATACTGCTGGTTCATTTAATTTCCTTCAGTACTTCTCTTTATAAGTTTATGGAATGAGCAAGTTGGATTTTTTGATTTGGTAGTTGTAGAGGAGAATCTCTGCTTGAATTTGTTTGGATCCCATTTGGATAATAAAAGAAAAGCTTGGTACAATTGCTGTTAATATCTGAGCAGCTAATGTTTCTAAAATTAATTTCTGTAGATAATAGAGATTTGTGTAATTTTAGCTGGATCAAGAAAGAGCTCAGATTGAAGAAGTTTTACAGAGAGGAGGGGAGTTGCTCCAGCAGCCTATGGAAGACCACAGGAGAGAAAAGATCCGCCTACAGTTGTTGCTTCTGCAGAAAAAGTACAACAGTGTGCAGGTACAGTTATGATAGTTAATACAGCTCATTTATCAATTTTCCCTTTGGTATCCCACTTACAACCTGTAATCCATATTTTATAACTTGTGACTCTTCTCAGCATACTGTGGTTCTCTGGGAGAGAGAGTTAAATGTATGTACACACAATCTGACTCTCTGAATCTTTGCAATTCCAAAATATGAATTTTCCTATTCCTAGGTTTTGGGGGAATGGTTTTGATTTTTAAAGTCCTTTTCACAGTTTCACAGAGGGCCACCCTGTGTATTTACCCAGATATGTGCATCAAGTTAGGCATTTGCTTCACCTGACTTTGCTGGCCCTTGAACAGAGGTTTATCTCCACCACCAGGCTGTGTGAAGAGTGAATATGTGTATACACATGTATGCAAACGTAGTGACCTCTCAGCATAAGCCCTTTCTGTGATTGAGCCTGCTCCCAAATTCCTCTTCCTTCCTATAGAAGGTATTAGCAGTAACTGCAGACTGCAGCATGTTGTGGTGCTTGCATACACATGCTGTGTTAAAAATGGTTTTGTCTAGAACAAAGATGCTCCTTTTAGCTCACCTGTTTGAATCATGCTAGAGTTGGCAAACTGAGCTGTACTTCAAAGGTGCAGGGCAAGACCCTCAGGCTGGCTTTGATTACATGTCTGTGCAGATAAAGAGAATATAGCTATTACAAAAATAAATTAGGACTATTACATATTTTGGAATTTGCTCCTTCAAATGAATCCCTCAAATATTTTTGTTTTTCAAATAAGTAAGACCTACTCTGTTCACTACTTCCTCTTTTTACACCATATTTTCCTAACACACTGGATTGTAGGAGTGCAGGTCATTGCAAAGGAGGCAGGCGGTGGAACTCTCTCCAGTGTTTTCCCAGTATAAGAAGGAGCATGATAGTCTAATGAAGTGGCTGAATGAGGCTGAGGAGCGTCTGTCAGGGCTGCAAGGTGTGGAGGATGAGCAAAAACTGCAGGTAAATGAGGCTTCTGTTTGTTAGTGCAAACAGTTAATGGTGTGTATGAAGTTTGGAGATTCATACACTAGAGTTTAATCTAGTCTAGTGGTCTTCTTTGGACACCTGTGTGGAAAGAACTGTTTCAAAATGACAGCATTCATTTTTTGTTAGGAAATTATCAGCATATGCTAGTTTGGGATTTCTACATGGTCATCATAGGTCCAAAAGATCTCATCCTTTAGGCCCAAATCTTAGACCGTGATCTGGGCAGTGGGCCTGATTCAGGGCACTTTGTCTTGCTAGTCTCCATCAGTGAGGATTACACTTAACCCTTTTTAAAAACTCTTAACTCAAACTGCCTGATTTAATATCAATTTGGTGCAGGTATGATAAAAGCCTTGTTTGAGGCTTAAGTCTAGTGCCTCTCCATTCTGTGGTCAAAATATTGTAACTACTCTGCTGTCTTTTCCTGCCTCAAGTGCTTAGAGAGGGATAACTGCCCTCAAGTAATGGATATTACCGTACACAGTAAATATTAATAAAACAGACAAAGGTTGAAGTATTTCTGATAATGTGTGTGTGGGTCTTGACAAACAATTTTGCAACTGATGTCAGTGTCAGGGTCTGATAAAACTTATTGCCCAGAAAGTTGAATGTCTTGAATGTTGAGGGTACAGATTTTTTTTTTTTTTAATTGCTTTTGTTGTGGCTTTGTAGATATTTTTTGGTTCATGTTTTTCAAATCTCTTTTATTTCTCCTCTCCATCCTTAGAAACACTGTGTTTTTGTGGTAATTACATCAATATTTTAGGCAATAACAGTGAAGAACCTTGTAATTTCTTGAATAAGCTTGAGTACTAGGTAATCTGTCAAGGGCTTTTCAATTTGTGCATATAAAGCTTTGTAATTAACATCTATCAATCTTTTTGACTGCTCTGTAACTTTTTTTAACCCAGAACCAACAACCTTGGAGGGGTAACGTGTTCTGGCTCCCTGTGAGACTTGCACCACAAAATCATGATGTGGTGCTCTTCGTTCATAGCTGGTGCTGTGTGTGGCTTCAGCTGCCCCTGGTAGATGAGCTGCTGTCCTTTGTCACACAGGCCATTCAGTATCAACTTCCACATCTGCTGCTCTTTGGAAAGACTGTTTCACATGATAAAGCTCCCATGCAGAGCTGGGCAGCAAAGAGGGCCCAGGGTCTGTAGGACAGTCTGGCATCTGACTGCTCTGTTGTGTCTCCAGCAGTATCTTCTGGTGACATAAACTCCTTGGGACCTGATTGATGCCATGGAAGTTTTTTGAAGGGAATGGGGATCCATGTGTATTTAACGTAAAACAACATTATTCAGTTTTTCTGTTTGACCACCAGATGCTTTGAATGAATCAATTACTGGACAGAAATGGAAAAATGGTGCACCTGCATGGCTCTTTGCTAATGGGGGCAGTCCAGCCATACCTCAGACTGATCGTCCTTGTCACTGCTAGTCTCACTGCAGCTGACTGATCTTCTCTAAGGAAGATACTTTGTTTCCTCTAAAGCCCATTTCTTAAAGGGATATACTGCAGCTAATCCCTGTTGCTGCTAGATCCATTCCTAGATTAGTGAATCTGGTTGCTGAATGCAGAATGTCATGTCAATATGGATTACCGTGGCAATTACAATAGACTGTTGATGGAGAAACAGTATCCTTGCTCAGGTCAGCTAGACTGTCAGAAAGGGACTACAGCAATTTTCATTACAGGTGTGAAACTTGGAAATCCAAACTGCTGCTTTTGCTTCATGTGCCTGTTCCTCTGGTTTTCTGATATTTGAGTGCTAAGGAAGCTTGTCTCAAGTGGCCTTATTTTACTTTTATGACTTGTTCTTTCACTGGCTCTACTAATCAGTCTTGAACACCAAAAATGGTGTGAGACAATAACATTGCTAAAGGGAGTAATAGTCTTCCCAAATATCATCATTTTAGATAACCACTGTTGCTCCAGAATTTTCTTGGAGCCATCAGACTTGAAAATTGCAGTTCTTGTTGCTCATCACAGTTCAGGACTGAGCAGCAGTAAATGAATTCTTGACCCGCTGGTGTGCAGGTGGCTTAAGCCCTCACCTCGATGTAAGGAAGCTGTAGTGATCAGAGAAAGAGAAGCTGCACTTTGATGTGAACAAAACAGGGAGGGTAAGGAAGATTTCAGCTGCTGAGCTGGGGAGTAGACTTCAATTGAGCTTTTATGTAATACATTATTTATGCTTTTGTGAGTAAGTGTAGAGGAGAGCACTTACTTATGGTGCTTGAAGGTCATATCTATATATTGATTTGCTGGAAGTAGCTGGATCATAAATATTCCTCATCATTTATGCTTCTAGGGATTATGGAGTTAAAATATCTCTGAAATATTGGTAACCCTTCTGCATAGTAGGTACATTTGAGTAAGCCTTGTTTTGCCACAGATCCGTTAGCAAGAAAAGCCTGCACTGGAAGCTTACATATCCTAGAGGTCCTTCTTTTCTAACAGTGCTTTTGTATTTATTTAAATTGGACAATTCTACCTTTTTTTTCAAAATGAGGGAAAGGAAAAAATTAAACCTTAAATTGCAGAGGCGATTAGTTGCCTAAATTCCTGAGATTTTTCCTAGTTTTAGGAATTTGTTTTGAAGTAAAAATGGTAATTTTGCAGATGGTAAGTGAATATGCAGTTGCAGGCACAGTGCATTTTTTCCTGTAAGCAGAAGCAGACATCATCATGAAGGCTCTTAAAGTATTATTTCTGTAATAAAGAAAACTTACTTGTTTTTCCAGCATGCTTTTTATAGGAAAGGTTCTGGATTACTTAAATATGAACAATTGTTTGCTGGTTGCATTAATTGAATGGACACAAGCTTTGGGAAACCTTTTTTTAGAAAACTGGCTCTGAAATTACTTGAGATTTAAAAGCTAATTTAGATAGTTGAACATCCAAGGAGGAAAATTGTTTAATTTTATGTTAAGATATAGGGCAGTATTTTCTAAAATGAACTTGGAAGCAAATCAGACAATCTTCTTGAGGTGAATCATTGGTAGATTTTGTTTCAAAATATATTTAAGTGTTAAAGGGGAGAGGGGAAAAAAATCTGAAACCAAATTCTGAATTGCAGGTTAAACAGTATGCTGAGTATAGGAGGAAATAAATTATTTGACCTCCAAATTAAAAGCATTTTTTAGCATTTCTTATTTGAGTGGCCTTATTTATAGAATGCTCCGTAATAACTGAGTATTCTCTTTATTCCCCCAGTCGTTTGTTCTTGCTAATATTTACAGAGAGCAAATTAATTGAGCATGTTCTAATCAACACTGAAATGAAAATAAAAAAGGACTGTTAAGTCTTCCAGTCAGATTTTCTCTTAAATAACCTTAGATTGACTTATTTGTGTATGCTTAAGAAAAATAGTGAGAGGACTGAGGCACTGCTTCTCAAAAGACAGACTGAGAGGGGTCTTTTAACCTGGAGAACAGACAGTTCTGGGGAGATTCTTATAGCAGCCTTCCAGTACCTACAGGAAAGCTGGGGGAGACTTTTTACAAAGGCATGGAGGAATAAAACAAGGGCAATGGCTTTAATCTGTAAGAGGGTAGGTTTAGATTAGACATTAGAAAGGAATTCTTCACCTTGAGGGTGGTGAGGTACTGGAACAGGTTGCCCAGAGAAGCTGTGCATTCTATATCCCTGGAAGTATTCTAGTCCAGGTTTGATGAGGCTTTGTGCAACCTGATGTGTAGTGGAAGTTGTCCTTGCCAATGGCAGGGAGGTTGGAATGAGATGATCTTTATGGTGTCTTTCCAACCGAAACCATTCTGATTCTGTGAAAAGAGTTTGCTTACCTGAGGTTTTCTTTTCCTTAATTAAAACAAAACCAGAACAAACCCAAAAAACACCTCCCCCCCAAAAAAAAAACCCCTCTCCACTAAAAACCCCAAACAAAATCCACAAAAAAACCCACAAATAAACAAACCCCAGAGCTAAGCAACCAAAACCAACTTCTGTGATAATTAGGTGTTTGTCAGGTAACTGTGAGAGTTACATAAAACTCCTCGTCTATTTTTTAGCATATTTTGGTGCATTTTAGAAGCTTCCAGTCTGCAGCACAAGGTAGAGAACAGCTGAACAATTAAAACTCTGCTGTACAAAAGCATTAACGTGTTTATAGCACTTACATATGTTCACCTTTAAGAATCAGGGTTATGAGAGGAGGAGGCATCTCAGTGATGGGAGGCAGCTGGAGCAGATTAGCAAGGAGGTGTACTCCGAAGGAGCAGCATCAGCAGGAATCCACTGTTTAGCAGAAGAGAGTAACCTGGCCCAGGGTGGTGTTACTGTGAAAGCAGAAAGTTTCAGAACATGTCAATGCACAAGTACAGAGCAAGTTTACTGTGTGCCAACATGTGCTGTTTTAAATCTTGTGCAAGTTTTTTCTAATGACAGACAAAGCAGTGTGTGGGAAGTAGAAACATAGTAAAGCCCAGTGACATATTCATGTAAGTGAAGTCTTCATTCTGAAGTCTTGAAGTCTTGTCACTTGTGTGAGAATGGGACTTTTGGAATGACCGGGAGTTAGAGAAAACAACTTGTGAAGATGTTGCAGATGGCTGTGCTGTAGAAAGCATCCTGGTGTTTTTCCTTACCTTGATTTGTTTCGTATTGTTACGGATAACGTACTTTTAGTTGCATAGACTGTCTAATTTCTTAGGAACTGGGGCCTTTTCCTTCCACAGGACAACCATACGCAGGGCACAGTGGTATGTCTTAGACAGTGGTGCCCTTCCCATGGCTTGGAGTTTTAATCAAGAATAATACGGAGTAATTTTGAGGCATGACATCTACTATTTTCTATCTTTTAAAATAAAGAAACTGCAGGACTTGCAGCTTTCTGAATTTATGTAAGCTTGCTTAAAAGGCCTTTGTTTTCTCTTCTAATGTAGAAAAGTAATTATTCTGAATATAGTTTATTGATTTAGGATCTTTTCATAAAATTGATTGTTGTTCGAAATATAAAATGAATTTTCATTTTTTAGGCAATCCCTGTCCAGCAGAGGTCCAAAGGCCAATTTGCTACAGGACTTAGGACCTTGCCTTTCTCAGCAGAGTACTTGGTTGAAATCAACAAAGTTCTGCTGGCCATGGCTGATACTGAACTGCTGCTGAATGGACCAGAGCTGAATACTGGCATCTATGAGGATTTTTCCGCTCAGGAAGATGCACTGAAGGTACTGCATGCCTAAGCATTATATTCAGAGTGGAATTAGAAGAAAGACCAGCACCTTTACAACTATATTGCTATATTTATGGTTTTGCTTGGTATATAGAGGATCAATATGCGCTGAAAAATAAAAAAAATTATAGTTCTGTAGGCTAACTCTTTTTCTATGCATCATCTACGTACAAAATGCAGCAGCATGAAAACTGGGTGGAAGGTTGAGGGAGTAAGGTTTAATTTCTTGTAGACACTTGTGTTTTTCATCACAGCCTACGTAGCACTTAGAGAAATGTTAAATCCAATCTTATATTCCTTATATTCCTGCTTGATACAGGTTATAGCCTTAATACACCTACTGTTCTTAGGTCATGTGAAAACAGTTGCTCAAATAGGAACAGGTGCTTCTTTTATGAATGTGTGTATGAGGCCACAAGATGATGGTAGGTGTTCTGATGAGCAAAACAGCAATATTCTTTCAGTTTTAAGTTCCCCCTTCTTCGTGTCAGCCAGTGGATTTACCTGTGTGATTAATAGTGAGGAAATAGTTAAGGACCTGGCCTTTTTCAAAAGGAGATGAAGAGATTGTTTGAAAATATCGAATCCTGCTGTCTAATATGAGCTGAGCATGGAGAAGTCTGAGTCCTGGTTAATTCTTAGCACACAAAAGAGCATGAAACAAATTCTCTTAGAAAACATCCATTGGAGTTGGGAATTACATATGGCATGGCGCAGTGTAGGTGTACCTCTCTGTACTGGGAATCATAGCAGGGTCCATGTGTCATATCTGAGGTGTAGTTAGGCTTTGCCTCTCACCAAGAGCTAGAATAGCTCTTTCTGCAGCTTCTGTATAAGTACTTTAAAAGCTTTTCAGAATTCCAGTCTAATTTCCTGACATGCTTTTCTTTCTGCTGTGTACATGCTTCCATTTCTCATGGGGTTTTTTTTTAATGCATTTTATAAAAGCAAATATGGGAATGATGCCAGCCTTTGACAACGGGGGCAGCCTTTGTTTTGTTGATGAAATTCTCTTATCCCTGCTTACGCTGCTTCTGTCCTGCCTTGAGTGCAGTTAGGAGTGTTTGTGTTAAGATGGGTTTAAAATACTTCATTTTGGTGCAGGTGTCTCATCTGATTTTTAAGTTTTGGTATATTCTAAGGATGTTTTTAGAAATAGCAAATAGCAGAGCATAGAATTTTTAGAAGCATTACTGTTTTAAATTCAAAAAGATAAGTAAATTCCACTGTCTGCATGGACTGTTTGTCTTCCGAATACCAAGGCAGTCTTACAACAGTATCTGGTTTAAAGGAATTTTCACATCATAGTTCAATGGTATTTGAAATTGATTCCTTTAACTTTGTCATTTAAATCTAAAACCTTTATGCAGCCTTATGCTTTTGCAGTTCTGTGCATATGGGAGGTTACATGAAGCATGGTGAAGTTGCATTTTGTGGTCCATTTTTTACATGGGGAGAGAGTATTTACAGCATCTTCATGACATGGGCAGATTTTTTTAATAATGAAGATACTGTTGTTTTGAGAAGTATGACGTGCCCCTTTACCTTAGGAACAAATTGGATACATATGATACATTTCATCCTTTTCATAAAAACCTGAAAAGGACACATGCTTAAAGGGTGTTATGAACTATTTAGTTCGGTTGCTAAAACTGATTTAAACTGTAAACGGCTGATACTGGTGGTCATGGTCTTATTGCAGATGCTGATTTTTTTGGAAAGAATTTTGAAAATATTATTTTTTTGTATTTTTCTTTTACTTCCTGCTGGTGTTGACTTTACTAATGGCTTATGCCATTACTGTGCTTGCAGGGCATAAAGGATGTTTTGGATAAACTTGGGGATCAAATTGCAGTAATACATGAAAAGCAGCCTGATGTTATATTGGAAGCATCTGGACCTGAAGCAATACAAATAGGAGATGCACTAACCCAGCTGAATGCAGAATGGGACCGAATTAATAGAATGTACAATGATCGTAAGTGGTAAGTCAAGCGTGATTGATCTCTGTGGCTGTGTGGTAAATACTTTATGTACCCTTAATGACTGAAAATTATTCTATGAAATTTAAATTACTGTAGGTAATTTGTTTTTATGGTATTTCCTTTTTAGTGATGATGTAAGGTAATGGATGATGCAGACGTTTTGTAGAGCAAGAAGTATGTATAACCATGTTTACTTGCTTTGTAGCACCAGAAATCTGATCTCAAACACACGTGGCAGTATATTTTGAAGAGATGTTTTTAGGAAGTGTGTGTATTACATAAGCAGATGTTTCCAACTCTTTCTCAGAGCACTGATATATGTGTAGGATATAAAAAGCAGTTGGTGGTATCATCTACATAGAGACTTCCAGAAATTCCGGGCCCTTGGATCAGTGAAGAATGGAGATTTCTAATAACTCAGCAGGCAATGTTGTTTCACTGTGGGTTCTTTAATTAGAAAACAGTGGTGCCAGTTATGTACGACTTTCTGTGCTCTTGCTGGGTGCTCGTGGTCACCTGCTGTACTTGGAGACAACTGCTCCAGAATCTGGTGCTCATCCATATTTATATGCCTGTAGCTATTTTATTGTCCTCACAGATACTGTAGGCACTAAGCTTTAGTTATGCCTTTTTTTCCACTTGTAACTTACTTGAAAAGCTTTAACTAATGTTAACATTTTGTAAGTATGAGTATAGTTTCTTTTACTACTCAAATTTGCTTTAAGTAGCCAGGGTTAATGAGAAACCTAGTCCTCTTATTGAAAAGGTAAACGTGTCAAAGTGTAAGTTCAATGTTTATGAATAACTGGCAAAATGCAACAGACTGCCTCTTCAGTCAGTTTGCTGATACACATTCATCTTGAACTTCATAAAGTTTGTAAATTTCTGCATATTAATGAGAATAATGTCGGGCTTCATTTTCATACAAGAAGGGACTACTGGACTACTGATTTAGATAAATGATATGTAGCTTCTTGAATATAAAAAATGATGCAATTTTAATAGAAGCATGTTCTTTGATCAATGAAGACATTATTATTTGCAGTATTAAAATGGTATTAGTATTTTTTATACCCTTTCTGTTACAAAGAATAATTCTTAGCCAAGTTTAATCTTGCTTTTCCTAGTGTTGCATTAAGTCTAAGCTGCGTGACTATCTCCTTAATAATCTTTGGCTTTTTTCTATTTCTGGAGTGGGTGGAGATTTTGACAAAATTAGAAGCAGCAGCATCTGAAGCCTCTGGCAAACGATTGACTTAGTTTTCAGAGGTAGTAAAGATTTTGTGATTGAATGCCAGCTAAGTAGTTAAACCTTTGGTAAATGCGCTGATGAAGCCAAGCACAAGTTGAATTAAACTTTACTTAGCAAAGCTTCTAAGTAGTCAACTAAATCCAGCTGACTACAGCTGGAGTTGAACATGTGTAGAGTAAAATGTGTGTGTTTTGTATGTATATGTAATCTCAATGCTTTGAATTGTTTGTAACAGTGCTGCTTTGCTGGGTCTGCTCCTTTTGCTGTGGGTTTTCTCTGAGTGCTGAAAGTGTTCATGAGTTGGAATGAGATATGGATTGAAAACAGTAGATTCCTGCAGAGGAGGCGAATGATAGCCAAGTTTTGGTGCAATAGTCACAGGAATGTGGTACTTTTAGCTTTCAGATGAGGCAGTCTGTAGGGAAAAAGCAGCACATGCATCTGACTCAAAACTGAAGTGAAACTTTGCTCATTGCTCAAAATACTGATGGAGCTGTAGTCTCAAAACAAAAATGGCACAAGTTAAAACTTTGCATCTCAGTGTCCTCTAAAGTTTTAAAATTTTGTATTCTGAAAAAGTCATGCGGTCAAAACTCCCTCAAAAACCTCATTTTTTAAGGAAGCCTATAAAACCTTCTTTTATTTTAAGTGCTTAGAATGTATCTTCTCATTAAATATGGAATGAGTTACTGACATGAGACGATATGCTTAGACTGAAACGTTTGACATTGAAATTTGTGGTTAGTGTACAGGTTGGTCTAGGCTATTAAATCAAGGTATGTGCTGAAACTGAAATGGTAAAACTAGGAGATAAGGTTAGAAAAATTGAAGTGGAGATTTTTAAGACTTCTTTACTGGAATTGGCTAATAATAATAATAACAAATAAGCCCTGTATATGTCAAGAAGTATGTATCTTTTGTAAAATGAGATTTCATTTTGATGAAATTAATCTCACTAAGAACTCTGGGATTGTTGACTTTAATTAGTGAAAAAATAGTTGCAATGGTAGCTCTTTAAAGTTTGATAAAGATATCTTTGTTATGCTGCTAATTTCAGATTGCATCTATATATATGCAGTGACCCTGGAGTCTACTGTTGCAATTATTTGCAGTTTGCAATAGTGGGCTGCAAATGACAGTTCCTCAGTCAAAATAGAGGGTCCTCTGATTAACAATAATCTTGGCCTCTTAGGACTTTAAAGATGACTGTTTTTATTAGTTCGGAATAGTTAACAATCAACAAATTGAAACCAAGCCACCCTATTCCTTTCTGACATGTTTTTCTCATGCTCTCACTTTGTTAGCTTGTTAACATAACAGAACTCTCATTTTATTAAAATACGGCTTTCTGACTGTGGTTATTCTGCCTGTTCCATGCTAGAGCATGTTGCCCTTCAAGTTAAGCAATACATTAATTTGAGGCTGCAAAGATGATGACAATGAAATATCTGGCACATTATTGTGTGATTCAATTCTATAAGACCTATTTGTGTGCTTAATGGTATAATCAAATATATAATCTCTATAATCAAAATCACCTTCACTTAATAAATTCTGGGCACCAGCACCCCATTTTCTCCTTATGAAGGAGAAAAGAAATCTGAGCAATTAATCATATTCCATGTTTCACACTGATAGCTGAATTGTTTCACAATAAAGGAGGAAAATGTTCTGCAGACCAATTTGCTGTAGCTAATCAATCTTTATTTTTTAAGTGATAGAAACAGGTTTGCTTAGGACTGCGCTCCGTTCCTTCAGCTGGAAGTTAATGACAGTCTGTGCTGTTGGCTTTTACCAGCTGCTACTGTGCCAGGAAGCCTTCAGTACTAGGACTTGACTAACCAGGCTGTGTGTTAGTCTTTCCATTCTGCAAGGCAAATTTCTCCACCCTGGAGTGGGGTTCCTAGCCTTCTGACTGAAACTTTGGGTAATTTTTCCATCCTTTGTTTTCCCACAGTTGCTTTGACAGAGCGATAGAGGCGTGGCGGCAGTTCCACTGCGATCTCAATGATCTCTCCCACTGGATAGCGGAGGCTGAGGTGCTGCTGGCTGATGCCCGTGGGCCAGATGGCAGCCTGGAGCTGCAGGCAGCTGGGCTGCATCAGCAGGTACGTGGGATTTGGGCAGAAAATGAGCAAGCTGGAAAAAGCCTGGATTTTCAGCTAAAATTGTAGTTTTATAGATAGACATACGGATTTGCAGAGAGGCTGTGCAATTACACTTCAAAAAGCAGTAACTCTTAACGTTTCTATTTTGGCTGCAGTTTAAAATTCATTCTTGGGGAAGAGCTCGACTCCTGCTTGTAGTGTGGGGTTTTATGATTGCTTATGATGTGGATTGGTTTGAGATAATTTGATAATTCAAATGTTGGCATAATTTGTTGGTTTATAAATTTTGTTACAGCTTCAAAAATATATTAATCAGATAAAGAAATCCAGTATATTATTTCACTTACTTTTCACTCATAATTAAAAAAAAATGGACCTCAATGAAGGTCATTTATAATTTAGCAAATTATTTATTTAAACAAATATCTTTTGGCGATACTGCCTTGTATAAACAATCTAGAAAAAGATAAGATTCCAATTACAGGGGTCATACATTAGATTTGTTTTTTTCAGATTTTGGTCCTGGAATTTGTTCCCTGATGTCTTGTTATTTTACTTCCTTTTAAATAAGGAAAAGAAAGCATAACTTTAAGGATCAAATTTTTCTTTCTTTTGAAAATATTAGTTATCCAGGTGTCAGTGTGTGTTGTGAAAGAAAAGTAAGTTCTGTCTAAGACACAGCTTCTGTTTTATCCTTGTTGCTGCTTGAAGTTTTCTTCTAGGGCATTTCACTTCTCTTTCTTGAATCATCATATTCCTAATCTAGTTGCAAAGAAATTTTTGCTAACAGTGTAAGACTTTCGTAGTCATTAGGGGCGTTTGAAGATTTAATCCTGACATCTTTTAGCTTCATGGATTTTCTGTGGTGTCTGGGACCATGGCAGCACTGCCATAATTATCCTAGCTAAAATACTCTGAAGGTAAAGAAAGATTTGGGCTATAGATTATGAAAAGACCTGGTCAAAGTCAGGCTATCTGTTAGAACCACTAGGATTAGGAGAAACATTAAGAGAAAAGGAATCGAATATGAGTGTAGATTTTAGCACTGGTGGCTTAAATGAATTCTTGTGATTCTTTGTAATATTCATAGCCTATTCTGCATCACTATTTTCTTATAACACCTAGAAAATTGAATTAGATTCAATAACAGAACATAAATAACTTTATCAACAGCACCCATTTCTAGCTAAGATGGTTGTAAGTGCCTCTTTCAGTAAACTAATATGCACCCAGGATTCATCTTGCATATCATGAGCCAGATCAAAGTCACTTCAGGTCGGTAATAAAATTCTATGTGGCTTTTATGTTTCTGACAGGAACTTGAAGAGGGAATCAGCAGCCATCAGACCAGTGTTTCAGCTTTGAACAGAACTGGGGAAGGGATCATACAGAAACTGTCTGCTACAGATGGGAGCTTCCTGCAGGAGAAACTGGCAGGGTTGAATAGGCGCTGGAAAGCAATCACAACAGAGGTCATGGATAGACAACAGAGGTAATAAGTTAATCAAAAATTCGGATGTCTGACCAGATGCAATAAGGAGAATTTCATTTAGTAAATTCTGAGAGAGAGAGCGCATTCTATTGCATGCTGTCATTAATTGGAATTTTTCTAATGTTCAGAATTCATGTTTTGAACTGTCTCCTAGAACAAATTTCTCATAAATTCACCTGCAATTGACGGCTTAGTAAGTCTTTGTTTAGAACAATTCACAAAATGACAACCGTAAAACTACTTTTTGTACAGTTTTCCTTTGTTTTAAAATTAATTTCCTTGTAAAGCCAGACTTTTTAGAAAGAATTGCTCATCTACTTTCTCTGGCTGAAGCTGTACTGTAAGTACCTTACATTAAATTGTTTTATCATTGACAGAAATACACTAATTGAAACAACTTATACTCTTCTTCAATTTCCACAATACTTGTAAAGTAAGATCTTTATGTAATTTGCATGTTTTTAACATCTCCTGCTACATTTAGAAATAAAATCGGATCTTAATTATTGAGAAATTTCATTAAAGTTTTATGTAATTTAGTAGAAGTATTATACAGATCCCTAAAACCTTCAGGGGAAAAATTCAGTGACCTTATAATGATTAGGTCTGAAGGTGTTGTCATTACTATCACTTACATTTAATGTTTTGTGCAGTCTTTTAAAAGTCTATTTTATGACTTTGGAACTAAAATTTGTCTGTTTTTAAGACAGTGGTATTTATTTGCATTTATTTTAATGATGATGGTTGAATCTTTTGATGATAAAATGAATCCTTTAAAATGCTTCAAGCACTGAAAAATAGTTGACTGTGGCATCAGAAGTAATTGAGGACTGATGTGCTGGACTTCTTGTTTCACTTTTTAAGGCTAAAAGGAGAGAACCAGCAGCTGATAGAGTGCAGAAAGAAGCTTGATGAGCTGCGCTGTTGGCTAGAAAATGTAGAAAATGCTCTGGACACAAGATTCGCATTCAACCATGAAGAAAACTTGCAAGAATTACAGGCAAGACTGATTAGTGTGTATATATGCATACATCTCTGTCTTGTGTAAAGCATCAGGATGTGGCTTTTGAGGAGGGGAGTTTTCACATTGTTAACAGCCAAAGAAATATTATGGTTGTGTGAGATAATTTTGTGAGATCACTTACACAGGCAAGATGCACCTCGAAATGAAGTTGGGTTGAGTTGGTAACTGGTATGTAGCTAGAAGATGGTGTCTGTGTATGAGACAGTGAGAACTAGATATACTACTGATAAAATGTAGTAAGTAGAATTTCACTGGAGATGAAGTGTATGTGTCAACTTCATAATTGCTAAAACCTATAGAAAAAAGCTGATATCCTTAAAAGGTAATTAACACCATTGTCCCGTTTACTGGGCAGTTGTAATAATCTCTCTTTTTTTAAACTGTAAGCGTTTTGGCCATTTTAAGTAAGTTGTGTGCATATGTATGTATTTTTCCTGTTTATTTTGCGTCTGGCTTTGACAACAAAACGTCTTTGGTTTGTAGAATGTGTGAAAGAAAATGTTTCAGAAATTCTGAAAGAATAAGAGGAGTAGTCAGTCCAACTAACCTGCTTGCTCATTTTTTAAAAATCAGTAATTTTAAAAAGGCGACGCAAAACTCCAACAAAACCTTGATCGACCTCTTGTAGACCAAATCTAAGTGGGAAGTCATGAACAAGGGTTTATAGATGATGTAAAGTAGTTTCAGTTTTGTTTGTCTAAACAAATTCACTCATGTCAGTTGAGTATTTCCTGCCTGTCATCAAAGTGTAATTTTTCTTGTCATCTACCTTAATATAAATGCTAGAAGTGAAAGATAATAAATGTTTCAATAATTTCTACATCAAGCATAGAAACCAAAATAGAATTTTGTATTTATGTTCAGGGAAATGCCTATATTGGAGTTAAAAGAAAGCTATCCTCTTCCTTTAATTAAGCAGGTATGCATTTTATTTTAGTCTAAAACTCTTCTGTCCATTTTAGGTCTTAAGTGAAGAGATGGAAGTTCTGGCTGACAAACTGGAATGGCTGAACAGAACTGAACCTGAAGTGTTATTGGATAAAAATATTGATCTTCAGGAAAAAAACAAACTTTCCAATTGCCTGCAGTCCCTTAATGTGAGGTGGAACAAGGTGTGCATTTCTTCAGCATTGGGTACCTGAGGTTGAAAATAAAGTGGTATACTTGGTTGTTTTCCTTTTCATGGAAAGTGGGATAGTTGTTTTCCTTTTCGTGTATCTGTGACATGTGGCATGTACATAAAATGATTTGGAAACCATACAGGCATGATCAGGAAATGTACCCCAAACCACTTATACATGAAAATGATAGACATTTTTCCATCAGATTGAGTTTATTTGGTTAGCTTAGGTTTTTCTGTGGGTTTTTTTTCTTGCTTTTTTTTCTTTTGTATTGGCTTTTGTTTGAAAGATGGATCAAAAGTATCAGCTGGAGCAAAAATATTTTGTTTAAGTCAAACAGTAATGTATTAACTTGAAATTGAGAGTTAGAATAAATCTTTGCTGTGTAGGAAAGTTGAATGCTTGTAGCAATTAAGAGGAAAAGAAATGAAGCTGTGGTAAAGTTTAGAAAATCTTACCAAGTGTATCTGGGATTCTTCTTAAACATTACTGTAAATTAGAAACTCATGTTCGATCTCATTGGCAAAGCTGGTTGGAGTAAAGCAAGAGTTTTTTCAAGTAAAGCCTGGAGATACAAATGGAAAACTTAAAATTATTTTAGATTATTTTATGCATGACAGAGGTAAGAATGTACTGAGGAAAGGGGCTTTTGATAGTTCAGGGAAAGAAAAAAATGTGTTTTTACCAACTCAGCCATGAAAATAGGGATTCCCCCACTGCTTTGAACACTACTTTTTCATCACTGCCTTTTAAAAAGCAAATAGACAAATTTGTTTTCACTGCATTGGAGTTGTAACACTTTTTTTTCAATTAGCTTCCTATTTTTTGACTTTTGTGTGACTGACAACAAGTCATGTTTGCATTGTCTTTTCTTCAAAGTATATCCAAATAATGAGTTATAGCTTTGGTGCTTAGACAGTAAAAAACATGTAAATGACCTGTCTACAACAATCTATTTATTTCTTTTCAATATTTAGGTGTGACACTGGGATGAATTGAAAAAACCCTTTAGCACCTCTTGAAGTTGTTTTTTAAAGGATACCTTCCAAAAAATATTTGAAATATATCTGAGTCATGGTGTAGAATATTTTGCCTTCCAATAAGAGATTGCTTTTCTGCCATTAATATAGGTTGTTATTGTTTTTATTTCTCTCCGCTGGGCTGTAGGTGTTCAAAGAAGTGCCTGACAAAATGAGAGAACTGGAGGCATTTGTTGGACAGTCCCGTCTTGTTACAAAGACAAAGCCTCCTGGTGAGTGATTGGTCCTTCTCTTCTGCTTGATTGTCTTGAGTATAATCCTGTTTGCAGTCAAAAGTAATTAAAGGAAAAAACTCTATGAACTTAGACATAAATAGGAAATATTGAAGCATCATGCTGAACTGGAGGCTGCTTTCTCATTACTATGGGAGAAAGGGAATATTTGGGTAGGGAACAAACCACTCTACTGTTCAGGACTGGGGAAGTCTTTTGGAGTTCCTCTAAGTTTTGAAATGGTGAAATTTTTATAAAGCTTAGGCATCCTCATCAGGACTAGGTACAGAGTGAAAACTAAAATAGCTGTGTTTGTGACAGCCTGTTTCCTGTGTTTATTTCCTGTGGATTTGTGGTCATGCCTTTGACTAATTAAAATCCAGTAGAAGCTTTCCATACAGCTAATTATTTGTAAAGTATCTCTTTCATGCAGATTTTTTGCAGTCCTATAAATAAAGGCCATTCTGCTTCTTTTGGCTCAGTTGGGGGCAGATGGGTCTCCCTTATCTGCTAGATACTGACCTGCCTGAATCTCTTAGAGAAAACTGTCTAAATATATGCTCTTGTATCAGACACTGACACATATTTTCAAGTTGTTGGAGTCAGTTCAGCACATGCAGATCATAAACAAAATGTCCAGGTCTCCCTTTTGGAAATTTAGGTAAAGAAGACAGCCCTTGCCTGAAAGAATTTGCAACTCAAACTTCAGTGAATTAACTCTATTTTTTTTTTTTAATTCAACATCAGTAAGCAAAATTCGAGGCAAACCAGCTTCTGTTTAATCCTTTTAAAACCTTGAGTTCAGCTTGTTCTCCTTTCATACATATTTGTTAAACAAAGCTCCTGTATTTTGTTGTTTGTGGGAAATGTGAAATAGTTATGCTCCAGCTTGATGTAACTTAGTGTTTCTTGGAACTAGAACACAACTTTTGGAGTAAATCTTACTATTCATTCAGCTCATTCCTCACTTCTTTGTTGTGACAGGTGAGAGAAAGGTGTGACTGAACTAGGGAGCATCTGTCCCTTCCTCAGACTGTTGTGTAATGCCAACTCCATGAAATATCTGTTGTAGAAGCTTCACTTGTGCTTAAGTGAATTCTGAGCCAAGAGTGGAGACCTTTTTGCTACATAGTAGAAAACTGAGGAAGACAATTTTGGATGTTTATCTTAAACAAAAGTAGTGTGTTTTATGCTTAATAAGTGTCAATGAGTGTTTAGCTTCATTCCATTAGGTTTAATGTAATTTTGTCTTTGCAAGTTTTCATCTTGTTTATTTCGAATTTAGGCTGAATCATTTGGGTGAGTCTTTTTGGCATGCAGTAAAAAAAAGCTGCCTTAATGGTGCAAAAGGATTTCTGATTACTTAGCTTCTGGTTGTTAAAATACAATTTTTGCTGTGCTTGAGCTGCCCATGTAGCCATGACTACTTTTTCTTTAACAGAATCCCCACACTCTGTTTCAGATATCCAAAGGGTGGTGCTAACATCATCTTCATTGGAAATTCCTGTTCAGACTCAGCAGGCTTTGGAACTTTCTGCACCTGCTGATCTGGACAAAACCACAACTGAGCTGGCTGACTGGTTGGTATTGATTGACCAGATGCTCAAGTCAAACATAGTCACTGTGGGAAATACTGAAGAGATCAATCGGACTATTGCACGAATGAAAGTATGTGTTTTTGTGAAGGCTAGTAGAAAATTCTCACTTTTTTGTAGTTCTTACATTCGCTAAAGAAATTAAAAGCAATAATGTGTTTAAGGGGAAAAGAAAACCCTGACTGCAACTAAATGCAGAACGTGAAAGTTACACTTTAAATGCTGTTATTACACTCCTTTTTTTCAGAGCCATTTCCTCTTTATTCTTGTGTCCCTGTGTGAGCTAAGCACTGCTATTTTTTTGTTTAAAACAAAGAAAATGGAGAATACTTTCTGACATCTTTTGGGGTTTGTAATAGTTAACTTACACAGAAGACTTTGGAGCAGCTACATGTTGGTTTAGTGGGTGACCTTTGATTCACTCTTTACTGGTTTCTAATGAGTTTTGTTTCCTGTAGTTACACTAAAGTGATTTCCACAGACATGCTAAGAGGATTAAAAGTTGTAACATAAATGCTTATGATGTAAATGTTTATTTGTGTTGATAGCTCATGCTATGTTGAACTATGACTAAGGGCAGTATTAGTGAGATGTATGCAGCTATTAAGGTTCATTTTATTTGGCTTAATATCAATTAACTAAGTATAGAGTAAAAGCTGTAGGCTGAACAAGTTCTAAACTGTTTCTGTGAGTGTCTCACATAGTCTGGAATTTGGAAGAATAACGTGATGTAGCTTTGGAAACACTTTCTTTTACCTGTATAATACTTGTAATATGGACTTCTGGTACATTGCCAGGTAGGGAACAATGGTTTATAGAGCAACATTATATAGTCTGATTGTTCCTTCCAGTTGTTCCTCTGCACTTTCCCCCTGCACTTACTGCTGCTTCTGATAAATATAAATGATGCCAGCTGGGTTAGGAGAAAAATAAGTTATGGAAAAGTGAAAAATAGATATTGGAAAATATTGTGCAACAACTGTGGTAACGATGTGGTTTGTTCAGGTTAACCTTCACCTCTGGATTTTCAGTAACTGCACTTTACAATATTTTACTTCTTTAAAGCAGTGCTACAACACTGTGACATTTCAAGGGTGACAGTAATGATGGGACCAGCTGCATACTTGTGGAGACACGTGTATTTTTTTTACCTAAATAATATAGATGAATTTAAATATTTACTACTTTTTGGACTTAAAAATCATATCCTAATTCTCAACAGATAACCAATGCAGATATGGACCATCGACACCCTCAGCTTGATTCTATTTTTACGTTGGCTCAGAATCTGAAAAATAAAACTTCCAGTTCAGACATTAGGACAGAGATCACAGAAAAAAGTAAGTTTCTCCATCCTGTGTTTGCAAATACATTGTTTTCATGGCAGTAGAAAACCTTCATATCTTTTTCTAAAATTCTCGGTTGAACATAGATGAAGTTTCCTTCCTTGAAAAAGAAAAGAAAACTTGGCAGTTAAGTGGCTGCCACTTAAACAGTCTAATCAAAATTCCTGGAACAAGAATTGCCATTTGTTTTTTTGACTGGCCATTTTTTCAAGTATGAAGGTCAATAGTTTTGCTGGGATTTTGAAATATTTTGTGAAGAATTTGGGTTGCTTTACAGTCACAGACCCAGTGATGAGGATTTTATTTATTGAGAAAAGGAGCTAATCATGTTTCTTTTCTTGTTGAACTCTGAGCCACAGGACAGTTATATATAGGCATTAGGACAATGACTTTGTGTGTGTACTTTGAAAATTGTTGACTGAGAGTAGAGATTTTAAGTCACTGACATGTACTTGAAAATTTAGTTCTTATTTAAAGGTCCCCACTCCCTCTGAAAATTTATTTTACTCGTACTTAAGAAGTGTACAATTGTCCCAATTTGAAACTAATGAACAATCTGTTTTTTGAAGCCTTACGCTTTGCTGGTTGCTAAGATTAGAAAATTCATGCCGTGGGGAATACCATAGTAAGGAGTAAAAATGGAAAGATATATTTTGTTACGTTCTCCTCTGTAATGTAGTTTTCCTTCACTCCATCTACACAAATTTCTTTGCTGTCCGTAAGACTTGATGGAGATGCTGTGGTCAGATGGAAAGCCCACAGATGGGTGGTTTTTCTGGGGGTCTGATGAGATGGCATCTGCTGTCGGAGGTTTGGTAGGGGCAGTAAGATTCAAAGAAGCAACTTTGTTTTTCAGTCACTCAGAACTAGGAGTGAGGTGGAAACTCAGGGCAGGATAATAGCCACGTAGTCCATGCGAGTCAGTCAACAAAGAGACGTGGAGTCAGTCACAAAACATTCTGGATTCTTTGGAAAAGAAGACCAAGAATAAAGGACTGTATGTTGGAAGCTTGAGTTCCCCTATAGTCATGCGCTTCCAGGGTGGGAAAAGAGTAATTATATGTGGTGCCATGGATTAAGCTTCCAGTAGATCCTTCAGATGTATGTGAAGATTTTGTGCTTTCATGAAACGTGAAAATATGAAGGTTTTGTTACCACTGACATTTGTTAAGAAAAGTTTGCTCTTTGAAGAAAGGTAAAGCTCAGGAATGCTTTTGCCCTTGTTGTTTAAACACTGAGTATGTATAGACACCAAATATATATCAGAATATACCCATGTCCTACAACCTTCTGTGAATCTGCTGTGTGTCGTCAGATGAAGCACAATTACTCAAATTGATAGGAGCAGAGAAACAGAGAAAAGCTTCCTTCTCTGGAACTTCCCTCTCAATTGTTTTATGGACACTGGGAACTGAAAAAAAAGTCTGATCAGGAATTCTTTCTAGTCCTTCTGCTTGTGATATCTGACATGACATACCAGCCGATGACCACTTTTCCTAGGAACTTACCTCTTGAACCCACCGAATCCTGAGGTTATCAGGAATGTCACTATTTTTCTGTGTGGTTTTGCTGGAGGTAGAAAAAAGGGTAAATATGTCACCAGTGTAGAGAGTAAGGTTAATCTGACCATTAATAAGAAAAAGTATATAAATAAGTAATGGTTCTATAATAGTAATGCTACTATGTAAACTTCAAATATCTGTGCTTGAAAATTAATCCACAAGCTGCCCGTGGGTTGAAATGGATGAATCTATATTGCACAAATTATTAGGTTTGTCCACCAGTATGGTGGAGTGATATTTTCTCTGACAGGTGGGCTTTGCTGCTGCAGTGTTTGAGAGCTTTGTGGAACTAAACAGAATGTTGTTGAACATACTAAAGTTAAGAGATTTTCTCAAGCAGATAAAGCACAATGGCTTTGTGTAATTGCAAAAGGTTAAAAAAGATGTAAACCACTTAAATGGTTTCAATTTAAGTGCAACCTTTGGCATTTTTGCTTCATGGAAAATTGAAGTGACTTGAGCATCAAGAGTGTTAATTTTCTAATAAAATTGTGTACTTTCTGTTAAAATAAATGCATTGAATGTCTTACGTACTGTGTACCTCTTTCTGGTGAGAGTAGCGAGATGCTCAAGAAAGCCAGCTTAGTCTTTTCTGGTTTTGCTTTTTTCCATTCACTTTTTTATGATTCTTTATCATGTTCTTTAGTGATATAATTTTTTCTCTGTAACTGTCACGAGAGGTGGTAGAGAAACCTGTTTCTAGCTCTATAGACTTTCAAGTAATACACTTGCTTTAATGGTCTGTGTCCAGGAAAAAGGATGATGCCATGCATTTTTCTCCAAAGACAGATTCACTGCTTTTTCGGATGCACTATTTTTATTCTAGGCTCTTATGTTTTCTTTTTCACTCCTTGTTTATTAAAGGTTATGTGTGTTTATCCATTATCTAATACAACTGTTTATTAAGAGAGGAATAGAATTTCTTCTACTTGAAGGAAGTGGGGTGTAATCAATAACTTCTCTGTTTTCCTGTGTAATCTACTAAATTCTGTAGAAACCTGTGGTGGAATTAAGTTGCCAAAGTAGGTTGTTACTACCTTGTAGAATGTTTCTACCTTGGCCAAATCTGTAGTACAGGTGCCACGAGATGGTGGTCTGCAATTCTCAGTTTGCTTTATACAAGCTGTCTAAACAGTGTTCATTTACTTATTTATTTGTACTGGTTTAAGTTACAGATGCAAAAATAAAACTTGCTGGTCCTGTCACCCTAAAATCACCCTAAAATTGTGCTCCTTGGAGCCCTGCTGCTGGCATATCTCTACAGTTCAGTTTCCTACATGTGTGTACTTTAAATGTAAATAATGATTTTGAAATACTCCAGAAATAATAGCTGTTACTTGTATGCTATCGTGCTTAGGCAAGAGGAACCCAAACACCAGATTTTTTCATTTGCATCTGTGAATATGTCAACTACATGGGGAGCTAAAATTCTGCATATGGAGACTACTGTATTTGACAATGTGTTATATCTTTTGCCCTGAAAATTAAGAGGTAGTTATGACTACTTTTTTATTTCCTTCACATTTTTCATGTGCTCTGCAGTGGAGAAGCTGAAGAACCAGTGGGACAGTACCCAGCACAGCGTGGAGGTGCGGCAGCAGCAGCTGAAGTACATGCTGGCAGACAGCCTGCAGTGGCACGAGCAGAGGCAGGAGATGGAGCACCTCATGGAGCAGTGCGAGATCCGCCTGCGATTGCTCCTGCAGGCCCCAAAGGAGATGCTTGCCAAACAGATTGCAGAGAACAAAGTAACACCACTTATGCTTATTGCTTTTTTCCAATCCAGATTCCTGAGTCTGTGTAATGCTACTGGATTCAACTGATGAGTGAATGTGCAATTTAGTTGTTGTGCTATTTTCTGTCTTTTTGGGTGTGATGTTTTCTTAATTATCTATGTTTTTCAATATATCAGACTTCCCAAGCATCCCCATTCGGGGAGGTAAACAGGTGGCATGTGTGTCTTTGAAAGCTTAGCTGAAATGAGAATAATGTAGCATCAAATAAATTATATTATGCAAAAAGCTTGAACCTCAGATCAATTAAAATTTAATGATACTGTCACAGAATTGACTTTATAGAAATATTTAAAAGTAGCTTAATAAGTCAAGGAATGGACTAAGGTATTTAAAATAATCCTGAATTTCACTTCTGGTGGGTGCCAGGGCATATCCAGTNTTTTTTTTTTTTGGTTCCATGCAATCTTTGATGCTTTTTATATCATGTCAAGCGTGCTGTGATAAATCTGTAAGTCTAGTGTCCTTTGTCCTGGTGGCTGTTCACAAAAAGGGCAGGCTGTAGGTGGCACAGTATGAGAACTAAAGACACAAAGCAGTGAGGAAAGACTCTTACCAGTGTAGTATTTAGAACAGGGATATAATAGAGTTTTTAAAAAATATGTGCATATATATATATATGCACATATATATTCATGAAGGGGCAATGTAGAGGTGCAGCTGGGTATGGAAAGAGGCAGGGAGTACGATTGTGAGACTTGCTTAACAATCCATAGCTATTTAAGTACACTGTAAAGTTGTGTGCTTTGCATAACTATCTGACTAGTGTCTGTATCTACATGAGCAGGGAAATAGAAATGGATTATTAGGTCTACTTTGTTTTCTTAAGTGAAAGCAGGCCCATTCCCAAACAGAAAGTTAGAGGCCATAATATGCAACTGCATATATATATATATATATATGCAAATATTACTTTTCATTTAGAAATAATCTCGAGTTTAGATTCTCTAATGTCAAGGCACATTGTAAATATGCAAACATTTCAAATGTATTTTCTTAATTTTAAACAAAAAGCCCGAAAGAATGAAATCAAATTTTTATACTGCACATTTCATTTATGCTGCTTTTAGATGCCGCTTATATTGCTATTATAATAATTCAGACTTATTCATGCTACTTAAAATACAGAAGTGTTTTTGTTTCTGTTGCCAGTAGACTATAAAAGAGGATTTCGCTAACCTTTGGCAGTTCTGGCAAATACAACTTTTTCTCACCTGTTTCTGTTTTGATTAGTTCATTATCAGGACACTTAATATCTGTAGATTTCCTCTTTAAGATTTTACTCCTAGATGAAAAATGTACACATTTTGCTTTTTAGAAAAGAGGAAACAATGACGGCTTTATAGTATATGATAAAATGAATAATGTGAGAAATAGTCTGATTTTAATCTCTCATTTGGCATTGCTTTTTTAGCTGTTAGTACAGGATCTACACAGAGGTGACATCACAGTAGCAGCATTCAATGATCTTTCTAATAAACTGCTTCGTGAGTATCGTGATGATGACTCAAGGAAGGTGAAGGAAACCACTGACCAAATGAACACTTGCTGGGTTAATCTGAACCAAAGGTAATTACAAGGTTTCACTCCATCTGTAGCAGCTGATGTCCTACACTTGCACTCTCTGTATACATGCATATTGTAGTCTCTTCTCTGTGTGCTTTAATACAGTATTTAGGGCTGCTGGGGATAATTAGTCAATTGCAGTCAAGCTCTTTTGATGATTGAAGTTCCCACAGTTCACAATGGAAAGCTGCTGTATGACTTCCCATTTATGCGATATATTTTTAAGCAGAAAAAGCAGAGACTTCTCATATTTGGTTTCAGGTTTTCCCATGGCTATTATTCTCTAAGTGTCTTTGAAAGTTCCTCTCTTATTCTTTATTGCTGGTATGATTTATGTATTTGTAGTTTGTTTTTGTCCTTCCTTTTCATGAGGCTCTAAGTGTTCAGCTTCATCTTCTCGTGCATTAATTCCTTACAGCCTTTCATCTAATGGAAACTTCCCCTGAATGGGGCTGTGCTTTGGGTTCTCGAGTGCAATCCTGCCAGTACTCCCATCTAGAAAATACCTGTGAGACTAAATTGAAGCTTCTTTCTATTCATCCTGTATTTAAGATGTACCTGCAGATATATCTCACTGAAAATGTGGTATTTTTCTATGCATATTTTTTTTTTCCTGCAGGGTAATCTAATTTCTGCAGAAATGCTTTTGAGTATTTGGTATTGATGGACAACTAACATTTAGAATAGTGTCTGACTCTGAATTCTGAATGTCCATATGCATTGTGATTAGAAGGAGAGAAGACAAAATTGATCCTCTGTATGTGGGAGTGGGGAAGATGACAACTAAAGTCTACATGTATATATGTGCATGTGAAAAATGCAGCTGCTTTTGGAATGGGATGTCAGTTAAAGGAATGAAAAGCTTACTTAGTAAAGTTTAAGGAGATGTTATCTCTCAAGGAAGTGAGGGGAGGAGAAGGTTACAGAAATTGTGAAGCTATAGAAAAATGTGAATTGGAAGGAGCCTTAAAGATTATCCAGTTCCAATCCCCCTGCCACAGGCAGACCATAGTCCACTAGATCAGATTGCTCAAAGCATGAGTCAGTCTGACCTTGGACACTTCCAGGGATGGGGCTTCACAGCTTCTCCTGTTCAAGTGCTTCACCACCCTCACAGTGAAGAATTTTTTCCTAATAGCTAATCTAAATATTCCCTCTTTCACTTTAGAGCCATTATTCTTGTCCTGTCCTTGCATGCCCTTGCAACAAGTCTCTCTCCATGTTTCATGTAGGCCCCTTCAGGCTCTGCAAGTCTGCTACGAGGTCTGCTGGGAGCCTGTGCTTCTCCAGGTTAAACAACTCGGACTCTCTCAGCCTTTCCTCAGAGAAGAGGTGCTCCAGCCCTCAGAATATTTTAGTAGTTCTCCTTTGGACTGCTTCAACAGGTCCACATCCTTCTTAAGTTGGGGCTCTAGAGCTGGATGCAGCACTCCAGGTGGGATCTCACTGGAGTGTAGTAGAGGTGCAGGATCCCCTCCCTGGCCCTGCTGCCCACATTGCTTTGGATGCAGCCCAGGACACGACTGGCTTTCTGGGCTGCAAGCACACATTGCTGCCTCGTGTCCAGCCTCTCACCCACCAGCACTCCCAAGCCCTTCTCAGCAGGACTATTTTCAGTAAGCAGCTAATGAAGGAAGCAGAGTAGAATGTCATCTTATCCTTCCTTGGAGGAAAATAGTTCTTCTGTCATTTTGTGCTTTGGATGTGGCAGCTTGTTTCCTAGTTAATTAGAGGCTGGAGGGGGAAACTTGGATCCTTGGATCCTTGGTGGATTGGCATTGACAGTAGACTAAAACTCTGTAGTAGTCTCATTCGCATTCAGACTTTGCAGTGTTATGGCTAGAACTGGCATAAAACTGTCCACTACTCCGGGAAGGTGACCAGAAAGAAGAGCTTCTGCCTGGAAGCCTCTAATTAGTTTGGAATATGCTTCAAGTCTAAAATAATAAGCTACTGCATTTTGTTGTGTATAACTGAAGCTCCTTAATTATCACTGGGGCTACTGTTTGAAGTTTGCAGCCTAAGGAAGGTGAATATCTGCTTTGTTTATTAACTAGTGGCGGAATATAAAGGACAGCTCTGAGAGCCAGTGCGTCACCAGTGTGGAGCTGCTCGTTGTAACACCATCTTGAGCAGCATGGTAGAATTAAAAGGAGAGAATGTGCAATTAAAACACCTTTTCAACAGGGTGAAGATTTTTATACTTACTTTAAATGCAAGGAATAGAATGACCAGTGATGAGGCTTACTTTTAGTGACAGATGTTGGGACGTGTGGGGCTTATATCTAGAGTGGACATGTGGCCCTATGGCTTCTATAATAATAAATCTGTATTTATATCATAATGCTTTAAAATACCAGTTTGTTCCTCTACTTGGAGGTTGTGGAAAGGGTCCTTAGTAACATCACCTGGAAGGATCGTTGTCCTGGTCACCATAAGTACACCACCAGGAAGACTGTAGCTATGGCTTGTAAAGTGAAGGAGTTTATTTTAAAACTGTTGGCATTAAGAGACTGAATATTGTGTAAATTGGACACTTTGCCCAGTGGCTATTAATGTTCTATTTTTATACTTTAGGGTGAAGCTATAGTCATTCTATGTGTTTGTGCTGCCTAGATAATGGATTATAGTTGCTTTCTGTACTGTCTCAGATGTTAGTTTCTGAATTTCTTTTGATCGCACACATGTATGCATTGCAGATTTTTAGTATAAATCTAAAAGAATAAGTGGAACAGAAACCTGGAATGGAGCCATGAAAACTTAAATAATAGAATAACGTTTTCTTTTCCTTGGGTGTGTGTTTGCCAATAGGATCTGCATAGACTTTCTCCACTATCGCTGTATTAAGTTAGGTGCATTTGAAAATGTTTCTCCAGCTTCTCCTCACATTTAGTTCTTGCAGCCTGGAAGATGTGTATATCTTCTGTCTTTTGAGGCTGCTCTAATTGTGTCAGAATTATTTGAAAATATGAGTTATGTTTTTAGAGCATGGGGTAGTTTTTAATGTGCAGCACAGAATTCTCCATTTTCTGTTTTATGTTTGGGGCCTTTACTAGCAGGGGAGGAAAGTATTTCCATCAGCTCTAAAAGTGTTGCTCACTACTGCTATACACATCCTCTTTAAAAACACCCATGTAATCTTAGAATGTTAGTTGTAAACTTGTATGTATTTAGTGACAGGATTGTTTTTCAGCTTTAATTCAAATATATGGTGGCAGTGGGTCGGTAATAGGATTTCATTCTTTTCTTAAAACCCAACCAAGCCAAAGGCTTGAGAAATTAAAACTTTAGGGTGAAGACAGTACTCTTCATTGAATGTTGTTAACTTCAAAGTTCAGGTTGTCTTGATTCCTATCTAATACATCAGTACTTAGACTTAGAGATCTGGGTCACTTAGTATTTCATCCTTTGGGGCTGTTCTTTTTCTTTGAAGGTCACCTTTATTAACAGTCTGTTCTTCCTGCTGTCACTCCTGTTCTTCCACCTTTGGCCTTAACCCCCTGCTAGGGAAAAAAATCCCTGCAGAGGGAGAAGGTTTTGAAGTTAGAGCTCATAACTGCTTTTATTTTACATTTTTCTCACAGTTCCTTGGTGTGCTCTAATTTTTAGCTGGTGCTTATTATCTTTTCTGGACAATATCAAACTACTTGCTATCCCTAGCATGCTACTGACTATTTTTTCTCAAGACTGGGTGAAGCACTCCAGCTGCAAGTGAGAAGCAAGAATGAAGGCTTCTTGCTCTCCTAGTCATTTGTTAGTAGCCAAAACTTGAGCAAGCTCAAAGTCAGGAATGATTCTTAGACTCTTATTTTGGATAAAGCAATTATTAACAAGTAATGCAAGATCCTAAGCTCCTAAACAGGGGTTGCAACACTATCTTTGTGCAAATTGTCTCTAAAAAATTCAGTTGGTTATGCTAAAACTTAGGAATGTGAGCCTGGCAGAATTGGGGTTGCATGAGATTTCTTCCCAGTCCTTGAAAGAAAACAGCTTTTACTTGCATCTGTCTTATCTGATGTGCTACTAAACCAGGCTGCTTGCTTTGAAATATCATCCTGAATGGTACTGAACACCCACTGCTTCTTTTCTAAAAGGAATATTTTAACTAGTTCTGAAATTCACAATTCTAGACATGGTTATTCCTTCATACTGCTGAGCAGTATTTTGCCACAGCATGACAAGGAGGAAAGAAAGCTGATGGGAGGACACAGAAGACACAGGTTTGGGCCTGTCTGGAGAAATGTGGAAATACCAAATACTGAGTGTTTTGGCCTTGTTTGTCTTGAAATTAAATGTCACTTTACCCTAAAATCTTATAATACAGCTGGTGCTTGATGTGAAGGTAAAATTGAACTTTCTACTCACTCAGCAGAAGCATTCTAGCGGTTAGCTCTGTTAGAGGTTTCTCTACAGTGTGCTGGTGTGGGACAGCTTGTTTCTTTTGTCCTGACTTTGGCAGAAGGAATGCTGCAGATTTACAGCCTCAAATGGATGAAATTTAGTTTGTCATGCTTTATTAATGTTGCTAATCAGAGCTTTTAAAATTGCTGACTGTAATAGTTTATCATCTGAGTTTCATTTCAAACACTAGGAGCCAGTACTGTTATGCAGAACTATAAGGTGATTTTTTTCTAGGAAATTGTTTGAAGTTGCTGATAACTTAAAATGTTTGGATTATATTGTTATTACATGAAATAATCTCCTTACAGACACAAACTTTAGTGTTTGCATTAGTTGGAAATCTTTTGGATGATTGAAAATTTGGACCATATTCTGCCAGTCTTTTTTTAGGTTTAATTTGTTGAGCATGGCTTGACTGTTATGATGGCAGTGTATTATTCTGTTGGTTTGAGTGATAGTGTCAAAAGTCTTGTCTTCTAGCAGAGAGAACCAGGTATCTGACTTTTCATCCCTTAGTACTTTAACTCTTAAAAATTTATGGCACTGTTTCTGCTCACTGTAAAAGGGGAACAAAAATACCCCAAGCACTCAGTGCTTCTACTCTGTGTGGGTTTTGTTCATGGGTTAAAGCCAATTTTTCGCACGTGGAAATAACACTTCTACCATTTGGGGTAGCATAAGTTGATGATGGTAACACTCTAAAAGGAAAATCTAGGTTTTAAATTAATAACTGAGTTTTTACTGTGTGCCTTTTTGAAAAGGTCTGTCAAATGCCTAACCAGTTCAGGACGTCTGTGGGGTAGCTATAGATACACCAAAAACAGTGATATAAATAATGATAAAACAAGCTGTACAGATGAATAGTTTCTTACTAGAGATATCGTTCAGATTTCCTTTTAGGAGTTTCATTATGATGTATATAATGCTGTATGTTATGGGGGGATATTCTGATACTTGTCTTCTTTTCAGAGCTGTCGATAGGCAGAATTTCTTGGAGACAGAGATGAAGACAGTCCAGGCCTCACACAAGGATCTGGAGAGCTTCCTCAAGTGGCTTCAGGAGGCAGAGACAACAGTTAATGTTCTGGCAGATGCATCCGAGCGTGAGAACACTGCTCAGGATAGTGTCTGCATAAGGGAACTCAGAAAGCAAATGCAGGTGAGAAACTAAATAGTATTGCTGTTGTTCTGGTTTTCTCTCAATGGCAAATGTTATGAAGGAAAGCTATCTACTTGCTTGGGGAAAGCTGCAGCCTATTGAAAGGTGTTTCCTGAAACAGTGTTCTAGAAGTCAGGTGTATGAAGGAAGCAGATTTGTCTTCCTAAGGTTTGAAGTACATATTTTTCTGTAGTCTTTGGCACTGAGGGCTCTTAAATGACCTTGGAGGGTGACTGCATTCAGGAGGTGTACGCTTCATTAAAGCAAGTCATGTTGTGTGATTGTCCAGCCGAACAATTTAATCTACTTCCCTCCAAGTAAAGCCCTCCTGGGCTGCACTCTTTCCTACTTCTATCTGCTGCCTTCCACCTGCTTTTTCAGCTCCCTCTCCTGATGCCCAGCAGCTCCCCAGCTGGCCTTCCTTCTTGTTCAGGCCCCAAACTGGAAACCTGGGAAATGAATGAGTAATTTAACTGACACCACTTATTAAATCCTGCCTCTGTGTTTGGATTGTCATCTGTGATCTAAGTGGGTTTGAACAGTTTATAATGAAAAAAAGATGTTGCTTTTAATAGTGCTCTTAATCTGAATATATCTATGCTGAATCAAAATGAAACAAGATTGTTAAAAGTATCTGATAGCAAGCTATTCTTGTTAATCATAGTGAAGAGCACAATATTTTGTGGAAGCTTCTATCTGTTGAAGATGAGATGTCACTCATCAATGGTCAAATGATTCTAGTCAGTCAGGAAACTCATCTGTAGAGATGCAGCTTTTTGTGAAACGCTGAGACTAGTCTGTAGTGGTGACACCTAGAATTTGATGTTATGCTTTCTATTGGCATCTCTCCCAACTACTCTAATGTGGTGCAGGTGGAAGAGCTAAAACAGGGCACAGGCAGCTAACAACAGAAGGCAGTGCTATGTGTAGACAGACTTATTTCTGCATTACCTTGCATTCTGTGTAGTCAATCACACCAAGATACAGCTTATTTCACAGTTTGCTTGTTGGCTCTGTGTGGCTGTGAGGCACTGTGAGTGTGGAAGGTTGTTTGCCATTCTTTGTTGTTGCTGCAATCTGGTTAAAATTGCCTGAATTGTGCTGTGTGAGGGGACAACTATTGGGTAAGACTGCCTGCTGTGAGAGAAAGAGAAGGTCTATAACCAACCCCTGACTGTGCACGTTGTCCTGGCTTGTAAGAACCGAAAAGGCAGGTGGAGGTGCTGGGGCATCTTACAGATGGTAAGATTTCTATATATAGAGTGGAATTTGTGTATCTGTTTCCCCTGGTTCAGCATCCCAGTACCAGATATTGTCCATCTCTTCCTGAGACTGTACCTTTCTACACACTGTGCACATGAAGTATCGTCACTTAACTCGCCCATGACCTTCAATAATATTGTGAACCTTTTCTGGCTACCCTAGGAAGTGAAGTAGAGCATGTCAAAGACTGTCAAACCATAATAACTTCCAGAATGAACTTTGTCCCCTACCATCTTACAGTCTTACTTTAAATGTAAGAGAAGACATTCATATCATGACACTGGCAAACACTCCAGAATCACTGTTTATGTTTACAAGTATATTTTCCGCTTCTGAAAACAAAATGAAGCTCTAATGTCTTGCTGTATCTCAAAAGATCAAGCCCACTCTCTTGCAAGTTCTTAAGTTTATTATCTGATTAAACAAAGATCATTTCCTGTCCTCCCATTATGTGGTGTAAAATAACAATGTTGTTCTCTTGGCACTTTGTTTAATATGTAAAGAAGTATTGGTTTTAAGGTTAGTAGTTGAATGTTTTTAAGAAGAATGTAGGAATTATAACCTTCTCTACTCTGTGTGAAGATGCCTCTGCCCCCCAAGGGCATTAAGTAAAACTTACTGTGAGTTTGAGGTGTGATAAATTCTAGGTGAAATGAGCTGAACCTAGGCCAAACATGATGACTGTTGTTGTTGCTGTTACGTCATGCCATTTTCTAAGTAGGATCATCTGTTAAACTGGCATTTGTGCGTGCATGGGAGGACCATCCTCCATTATATTTTGGGTCTGACTTGTTTGGCTGCAGCTCAAGTCACTCTACAGTGGAATCAATGATCTAAGCCCTGAAACCTTGTTTTGCCTTCCATTGTTATATCTGAGGCCAGCAACAGCACTATGCAAATTATGCGAACTTTGAGTGTGGTAGCAGTAGCTTTTTGAAAAGGAGAAATCCACAATTGTATCATCAGTCAGTTCAATTAATTCTCTCAGTATCTAAATGTTGTAGAAGACTTTCCATTCAGGTTAGTGCCAAAACACTACAGTGTGTGTTGGAAAATGTTTAGCAGTGACTTGGAAGAGATTAAAACCTAATTTGAAAAAAGATGCAGAAAATAAGCTAGGAAATAGAAGTAGTGCAATGCATGTGAAGTCCTTTGCCTACAGATGTGAAGGTGTTCAAAATAGTTCAAAGATTTTGTTATATTGTTAAAAAAGTTACCATAAGTAATGGCCAGCTGTTTGTCTCACTGCATGATTCAAACTTGTAGATTGAAAGATCTGGGAAGATAAAAAGCAGAACTGAAGTAAGGAAGGTGTGGACTGTGGGGTCTCTTACACGCAGAAGTTTGAGCTTTTGCACAGTCATTTCTGAATGCTTCCATGGTTTCAGAGTTCTGCTTCTTCATAGGTTTCCTTAAAAGGTATTTGGTAAGTGCATGTCAGCTAATTGTGGTAGGCTCAGTCTGGAAGGTTAAGGAAGCAGACTTCTGGTGGGAATGGATGTCAGCCAGGAGCAATGGCATGCAGAGGAACAGTTCAAATAATTGGTGAAGATTAGGAAAGACAATGTGTCTGGCAAGGTGAATACAGATGGTAAGATTTCTATATATAGACTGGAATCTGTGTATCTGTTTACTCAAAATGATGTTGTTATTGTTGTAGACAGATCAAGAAGAAAGCAGAGTACAGGGAAATGGGGTTTATGTGAGGAATGGTAGAAACATTGATTCAGTCCTAAAAATAAAGATGAAGATGTTGTCTTCACAGAATTGGATGGGAAGAGTTTTTAAATGTCCTGTATGAAGAACCTGAACCTTGCATTCATCTCCTTTGTAGGAAAGTGCCTTAGAAGAGGCAAAACAGTGTATAATGCACAGATATCTAAGCTGTGCATTACTTGGATCATAAGAACTTGTCAGGATGGCTGTTGCCTGCATATTGTGCTGATTGATGTGCTTGAAAACGTGTAGGTACCTTTGCGTGTGGAAATATGCTCTTTAAATCACATGATCAGTGCTCCACCTACTGTGTTCAGGCCTCCCTGAACCTTTGCTACAGCTGCCCCTCTGATAAGTAGATTCATCAAAGCACCTTTGGGAGCAATGAGCAGCTGGCTTTGGTTATGCTGCAGTTTTGCCACACCTTGGGGTATGTTGGCTATATTGCATTGGGAGTGCCTTGCTGGTAGCAAAACACTTCCATGCTCTTCAACATCCTACTTGTCATCCTTTGATGGCTTAAATAATTCTGCTTTGTCACGGGAAGTACATCAAAATTATGTTAGCTCTTTGGATTCAAGGATGACTTAGAGAAGGGGTTGATGATGCAACTGTATGCTTTTACTTTGTCAAACCCCTATTTTTTTCTTGTCTAAAATCATTCCGGAAAATATTTAATTGGAAATGGCTTGTGAAAAACATTCCTACTTCCTGGTGCAAGTGAGAATCTTTGGAGATCCTTTTGGCTAAATTAGCTTTAAGAGAGTTTTTATAGAAAGAGGTTTACCCCCCTGCAGTTTTCCCTTTTGTGTTGGGTAATCTAGTTTTGAGAAACGCCTATGTGATTTATTAGCCTTTATTGTATGGCTGATATAATGAGGGCAGGTATCCCTGTGCTCCTCTCTCAAGATTTATAACACAATCTGTTATTCACTCACTCTACAGCTCTGCCAGAGCTGCGTTCAGTCTGAGAACGAGAGCATCCTTTCCCAGAGTGAGGGAGCAAACACTCAGTCTGCTGATAGAAAGCAGCTACTAGGGGAGAGCAACTGTTGTGATACACTGGAGCCGTCTTCCTGAAGGAATTCTTTTTCTGTTCCTGCAGCTTTCAGGCTTAAATTAATAACCTTTTTCTGGCTATTTAGTGCACTCCTGAACAGTGGCAGACGATCGGCTGCTCAACTTCATTTGCCCTCTGCAAAGGCAGAGCTGAGCAGTGTCGATCAGAAGAATCTGGGAAGGCTGTTATTTTTTTGCATTCGTTTTGCGGGGTTATTTTAGGAGAAAAACTTATGCTATATCAATCTTCTTTGCCTTTGAAACGTATAAAGCCTGTAGCTTGCAAAAGCAGTCCTGGAAGAGAGCATGCTCAGAAAGCTGGCAAATCATTGTCCAGTGACCGGGAGGAAATGATAGTTGCTCTTCATTTATAATGCAAATTCTGAGGTATCTTCAGAAGTGTGGCAAACTTAAAATGATGGCTGTGGTGAGAACCTCTCTTCAGAAAGTTGTGGTGTTGTTGCATCGTTTACAGAGGATGGCAGTTTCTTCTCCCCGTTACCAGAAGCTTTGTAAGGTAAGAAACATAAGCCCTAAATGTCGAGTATGTGAATTGCTAACTCTGTTGTCTTTCTGAGATTAAAAGAAAAGGAAGTGAGCATGGGATGAGTGTCAAAATAGTTTAGGCTATCTAGTGTTTTTAAGCCTGTAATGCTCTTCATTTGTGTTTTGTTAAAGAATGCAATCAGAAAGAAAACAAAAACAAAACAACCCTGTGCTTGTTAGAGTGATACATTTTTTTTAGAAAAGTGCTCTCTTGCCCAGCACCTAGGTGTCTGGAAGGAAACTGTTGTTTGGTGATTTTTTTTTAATTTTTTTTTTTTTAAATACTACCAGGTTGTTTTTTTTTTCCCCAGGGAGTTATTTACTGCTTGGTAAATGTGATTATTTAAGTCCTGTGTACCCATTATGTAGAATAACTGTTTTTCCATGTGCAGTGTTATTTTTCTTTTGAGCTTTATGAAACTTTTAATTAGGAATGAGTTCAGCAGACTTAATATGCAGCCATTAATTTCTGCCTTCACCAAATGAGCTCTTTCAGTTAAAAAAACCAGGAAAAGTTGGAGGAAAAGCATGTTGACATAGGCTACCACTTATTGCTATTTTGATGGTACCTGTTTTGGTGGCTGATTGTTTCTATTTCCAAAGATGATGTTTACATTTTGGTTTTTTTTCACAGGCTCAGTAGTTCTGAACCTTAATACTATGGTGATCATCTAGGATACCTAGTAAAATTCACTTTTAAAAGTAGTTTGATAACTCATCAGATTAAAACAAGTAAATAAAATTAATAAACTTCTAACTAATCTGTAAAGTCCGTGAGTTTATACTGCTGCAGTGTTGATGCCTGTGTGAGGTGGTCATACTGTGCTAATATTATTGAACTTTTAATTTCAGAATTCTGTCTTGAAACTTTACAAAATTATAAAATTTGATAGGTCTTCAGTTGTATATACACTGACATAACATTACCTAAATTCTATTTGGCTGCCTTTGAAATTGTTTTTCTCTTCTTGCTGCTTATGATACTTTAAAAGTGTCGGTGTTTTTTGAAGAAAATGTGTCTGTGTTTTCCATACAAGGTGTGTGAGAACCAAAGTCTTGTTCTGATGATAAAGCAAAGCCACCTGAACTCATCCTACCTGCTTCAATATGAAATGTGCTTTCTGATGTGAGGAATTGAAAAATTACATCAAGTGAGAGAGATCCCATCCTTAGAGTAGGGTTTGAAAGTAAGGAGAAAGTACCATGCAGGATGTTGTTTGTAACAGTGAAGCTTGTAGATGAAGTTCTGGCATATGGGGAAAATGTTTAATTCAAATGGCTGTTTGAGGATGCTTCAGTTTACCAAGCTGTACTAATAGATGCATCTTCATTATGAAGAATGAGAGACAGTAGTTTGTGTACACACAAGCTGTTTTAACAAACATTCCTCAGTTGTTCTTGTCTATCAGTTGCCATTAAACAGCCTGTTTGCTTTTGTGAATAAAGCAGATTTTTTTAATAATATAAAGATGTGGGTCATAATTGCCTGTTTAGTCACATTTTTTGTGTAAACTTGTTTGTAAAATGTTTGTCAAGCCACTATTTAGTGACTCTTACAGTAATAATTATTTGCTAATTAGCCTGAGAGCCCAGTAAATGGTTGCATAGTTAATTTGTTGAGTTGAAGTCTACCCAAGGGGTAGTGAAAAAAAAATCTTCTAAAAGGCTGTTATTAAAATACATTTTCTGATTGAGAACCCATGCAGTAATAGCCTTGGGAATACACATTACTTAAAATTACACAGTGTATTTTTTTTTGCTTGTTAAAAAGTCATGTGGCTTAGTTTTTCAGATGTCTGTGCTTAGTTTACTGAAGATAGAATTGTGGGTCTTCTTGTAGAGTTAAATCAGACACCAACTGAGGAGGGAGAAAAAGAAATGCTTTACAATCCCAGTCACTTCCAGCAGGTGTCAATGTAAGGCAATGATAGATGGAAGTCTGGTGATGGAAATGTTAATGCTTAGATGAGAAAATGTATGGAAATTACTAAAAGCAACCATGACAGCATGTCAGGAAGGATTTCTCGTAGTGCCCTGTATCCTCCTGTCTTTGGAATGTCAGATGTCTGTACGTACCTTGTGCACTCTCTGGACACACTGGTATAGTTCAGATCTGCAGAAGAGAAGCTATTTACTACAGTGTATGAATTACTGCATTGTATCCAGGGTAGATGCTTCATGAACTACATCTGCATGTTTCATGTGAAGTGTCCTCTGAAGCGTAACAGAAAGCCAATAAAATATTTAAGGCAAATTCTTGAAGTTTAGTGTTTGTTTTAAACTGCACTGTTTATGAAAGAAGTAGTAACGCTTTTATTATTTAACTGTACTGGGAAAAGTAATGATCGTTCCTTTTAACAGCTTCATATAATAGTAGCAATCAGCATTCATAATCCACATATTGCAAATTTCCTTATAGTAAAACAAAAAGAAACACTTTTTTGGCATACTACAGCATGGCTGAAAACCACAAAATCCCAAGTTTGGGAAATTTCTTCTGTTGCTGCTTTTTTTTCCACATATTTCTTCATACCAAGATGAGCTTTGCCAGATAGACCTTTTCACTAGTTGCTATTTTATTCTTTTACCTTGAAATTAGTGGCATACAAGGGCAAAATGTCTGCATTTGGCATTGTGTGGTCAGTATGTAATAAGTTTTGCTTAGCAGCTTTGTTTGAAAACTCTTGTGTAAGACTTTGATGCTGATAATAAACAATCAGAAAACTGGTGTGCAGGCTGTCATCTGCTCTGTGTTTTTGCTGATATGATTGTTCTTTAAAGACTTATTAGTTATATCTAACTCAGACTAGAATGAATTTATAACAGAGAAAATAATTTTAAGCTACAAATTGATGGGTCTTTTCTGAGAGACCAGAGCTACAACATTACTTGTAAAAATAGAGAATTGTGAAACTTGCTTTAAGTTCCCCGATGGAAGGTAAGGAATAATGCATCTCTGGCAGACAGCTAAATGATTACCTTGAAAAAGGTATCCTGCTTGTGGAATTTGGCTGTGGTATTTTCGAAACACACTTACGGACCGGAGCATTCATCCACTGGAAAACAGGCTGAGGAACATACCTAGTTGCTGAGAGGGTTTTTTTTCTCATTTTTATCTCTCACTTTTTTGATAAATTCTTGAGAAGAACTTGCTTTAAAAATAAATAAATATTCATCTCCTTTCGCATAAAATACTCAGGTCTCAAACCTAATCCAACGTGAGTCTTCATGTGGTAACTTAGGTGAGTTTCTGAATTTCTCATCTATGAAACACATCAGGAACACTTCTCCTGAGGTTTTTTTTTAAGCATACATAACTTAAAATGCAGTCTTCTTATTTTATGCTGTTTTTTTAATGGCTAGTGTTAAATTTATAAAACTGCAGGAAGTTAGAAGCACAACAAATGCTGGGGTCAGCCAAAACCTTTTTTTTGCTGTGATACCGTTGATGCATTCCAAAAGATGTTTACATCATGTTGAATTTTGAGAGTAGCAGCAAAGGCTCTGTTCCTATGAAATTTTGAAAAAAAATGAAGGTCATAGAGCAGGGCAAAAATAAAAATCCTGGAAGGCTGTTGAGAAATGTGTAAGTTAATCCTGGTTCCCATGAATTCAAAAAGATACAAGTTTTTTTAATGCTTACATGACTTTGACTTCATTTAGAAAATAAATCATTGGTGCTTGGCATATTCAGGTATAAAATACAGATAACTGTGGGTTTGACCCACACATCTGAGGGCCAGCCTTGCACAGATGTGGCTATAAAAATGAGTGAGATGGCTGATCGTGGGTGCCTTGAAAAATAAAGATGGGTTTAATAAAGATGGAAAAAAATACAAAAACAAAACAACAAAGCCGAGCACAGCACAGAGACAAACTCCTTGCTGCTACAGCACCTCAAAATGCGAGAAGTGAAAAGCGTGGAGCTCCTTTGTTCTCTCTCTTTAGTACCTAATGGCTTAGGTGGGCTTTTTGGCCCTTGACCCAATGAGAAAAACAACAGTGTTTGTGTAACATTTCCAGGGTCCAATCTACATTTCTGGGCTGGCTCCGAGCCAATTGCAAAGAGAAATCCACAGAACTTTCTAGCTAACTTCTTAACATGTCAAAAGGTAAAGTGCGACCCTTTTCCTATAAGGAAGCATCTGCTAAAGGTATAGGGATTGCATTACTACAGATAACCAAGTGTGGATGCGGATGAGCAGCAATGTGGTACATTCATTGGCTAGCAGAAGTGAGAACAAATGTTAATTTTGGAAACATGTTCCAAAGTAGGCTACTGTATTAAGCAGGTTGCTGATTGGAAAATGAAGAGGTGTCGTCAAAAGCATTGCTAAATTATGCAGAGTTTCTTTTTTTAGATGAGAAAGTCAAGTCCAGACTGCTTGATATGGTTCTAGTTGTAAAAAGGACATTCTAATTAGATTTAGATATATAAGAAAGCCTTATTAAAGGGAGGAGGCCAGAATTAAAGGGAGCCTTGGATAATGATGACTATTATCTACCAGAATACAGTAAGGCTAGAAGTGAACAGATAAAAACAAAATGGCTATTTTGGAAAAGGACATGTAATAAATAATATCTAATCATCAGCTTTTTAGGAATTTAGGATTTTCCATTTTAGAAAACAACTGAGTAGTGTAATTGGTGACCACCCCTCCTCAGAGCACCCACCGCTTGTTTGTGTTGGGAATGATTGTAGAAGTGATTTTCAGTGTGATTTCTTGAGAGAGAGTATGTACAAGGCTGAAACATGACTTGAGTTCTTGATAAACAGAACAGGGCTAACATACAGCCAATCAAGGGCAACAAGGTACCTTGATGGCATTTAGTGGCAGAATATAACCCTTATTTAAAGGAACATGGGTAGGCTAGGAAGGCGTGTCAGTCAACGGTCATTTAAAATTAATGAGATGGACATAATTTTTTTGCAGGTTTGGATTAAAAGTTGTAAAGCTGAAAACTGATGGGGAATACTTGAAATGATAAGCATCCTGAAGTCTTGGGAGGTGACAGTTGGTTTGCTTCTGGTGTTTATTATAGAATGATCACAGCAGCTAGAGAAACAATGGAAGGTTGAAGGGAGAAAAATTTTAATAGCCTTAAAAAAATGAGATAAATGAAGGTTAGAAATGACTATCTGGTGAGTCAAAAGATGTGAAAATTAGAAATATGGACAAGAAAATAAATTCCATTTGGAAATATAATAACTATAATGGAATTCAGTTCTCCATTGGTATCAAAATGCATCTTTGTATATACTCTGTCAGTGATGGACAAGCACAATTAGAGGCTTTGGTGTGTAGGCAAGATGTTGTTAACTGTTACCATGTTATTTACTGATTGATTTCCTTTGCACTTTTGGAGAGATCTGGTAAAAAAAAAAAATCAGTGAGATACTGAAGGGATTTTTTGATAGGTCAGAGAGAGATGAGATCCTTAGAACTCCCATAATCTTCTAGGATAGTATATGTGGGTTCATGAAGAAAGTTGTGAATTCTGCTTGTGAAGGGGTTGGAGTGTCGAAGAATGAGAAGAATTTCAAAGAGAGATTTGTAGGTAAAGTTAGTGGGAAGACTTTTTGATAGCAAGACTTAGGAGCTTGCTTAAGTGTCTTTCCCCAAGGGCTCCTGTGTCCTTAGTCCTTAAAGAAAACGTTTCCCAGTGCGATGGCTTACTTCAGTAAGGCAGTTCCAAACACAAAAGACAAGATGGTGATTGTGAAGAGCCATCATGGATTTTGAGAAGGGTGCCCAAGCTGTTTGCTTTCTGTGAGATAATTGTTGCTGTGTCTTTGGATGTAGGGAAAGCAGTGCTGTTCTGGGATCATGATTTTAGAAAGACTTTGGATGCAGCCTCTCATAGCTGAATCAGAGATATGGACAAGATAGGTGAGCCAGAAGGTGGGAAGACAACTCTCTGGACCATTTGTGTTCCTCAAGGGATGGAACAGAGACTGGTCCAGTTTAGCATTGTTATGAACCCAGAGTGGGATGAAGTGTACTTTCAGCAGGTTTGTGAGTGATAATAGACTGTGGAGGAACAGTTCTGTTCCCATTCTTTGGGGCCTCAGGAGGGAGGGGTGAGCTGACAGGAGCACCATGAATTTTTAGAAAAGGCGCCCAAAAATCCCGAAGCCAATTCTTGCACCTGAGGAGGAGTAATCCAATGCATTGGTACAAGTGTGAGAAGGATCATAGCCAGACAGGAAGAAGTGTTTATGTTTTTCTACTTAGCACTCATGAGGTCATGTCTGAAATACCACAGTCGGTTTCAGTCCCCCAGTTCGACGGAGAGTGAGAGACTGGGGAGAGTGCAGTGCTTGGAGTACATGACTAAGGAGTAGAGCAGCAGGGGAGCTGACTTCATTTAATTTGGAAGAGAGAAGGCTCCAGGAATTTCCAGCTGCTGTCACTGAATACCTGATGAGTTGTTACCATAAAAGTTGGAGCCAGGCTCTTCTTGGAGGGGCCATGTGGAAGGAAAAGAGGCATTGGGAATAAGCTGCAACAGGGGACATGGGTGTAAGGGCAACAATTCTGCACATGAGCTGTAACTGTGTACCGGAGGGGGTTGCCCCAAAAAAGGAGGCTGTTATATTTCCATCTCTGGTAGTATTAACACTTGTAGTGGATAAGGCCCTTAGCAGCACACCCAGCTTTGAAATTGGTTCTTGGAATTGGCAGGAGGTTTGACCTCCAGAGCTTCCAACTTGTGATTTTTCTATGATTCTCTGTGCTAGTGCCCTATTAGCGTATAGTGAAGACTAAAATAGTCAAAATGATAGTGCAGCAGTTTTCAGCTGTGAATTGCTCACTTCCTATGAAAAGGAGCTTCAAGGTTTTATTCCGTGTGAAAAAATTCTTACTTCTCTGCTGAATTTTGATTTAAATCTGTACCTGCTATGAGTCTACTGAACAGCCACAGCATGTACTCATGTGGAAATCCTTTTGCTGTAGCCTAATGTCGATGGTGGTAATGCAGTACAGTCAAGCACTTGGTGCATAGCTGAATTATGTGCCTATGATTAGAAGGTGTTTTAATATAGCATAAAACTTTGTCATCTAACCTTCCCCCCACTTCTGTACTTTCAGATAATGTTTTCAGAACTACAGTAGAAGGCAGAAAGGTTTTGAATGTCTTGAGTGATGGGGCTGACCAAAATGAAACCACTTTGTTTTGCCATTTGTCTAATTAGGATCAGTGCCAAATAAAACTGTGTAATAAATGGGTACATTATTGCAAACCCTTGTGCTCTCTAGTCCTCTATATATTAGGCAGCTTCTCTAGAAATAGAATGGTTTCTTTAAGGTGAAATAACAAGGAGAAAAAAGTGGGAGAGGACATAAAGCTTCAGAATTTCAGTATTCTTAAGCACTGCACCAGTCATTCCTATTTACAAACAAAATGCAACTTAACAAAAGTTAAGATAGGTTCTAGGATATGGCATTTTAAATAGCATTTTGTAGTAATGTGGAAGGGAGGAAAGGAGAGAGGAGATGAGAGAAATATTTCAGGACATGCTTTTAGAATCCTCCCACATTTATTTAAAGGCAACTCTGATTTTTAAGCTGAAAATATTTTTTGCTTATTGCAGCAAAAATGAATCTAAAATATGAGGTAGTTCTGTTAAAGCATGAATGTAGCATTAATGGGAAACTTGACTTCCATGAACTTCACATGTTTACTGGAGTTGGATCAATATTTGATATAAGACCCTCTTGTCATAGTATTTTGCCACAGTGCTTTTTGATTGCTGCTGTTTTTCAGGAAGCAATTCCCCCCCCCCTCTTTCCCTTAGGGCTTAATTACCCATCCCAAATTCATGAAGTCGTGAAGCAGTAGTTGCCTAGAACAGCATAGTGCTTCACCAGTTTGTGTCTAGAGAACTGACAGTTTTTTCTTGTCCTCTTCAGACAGATCATTTGAGCTTATTTTTTAAAAAAGCTTCACTCACTAGGTAGCTGGGAAAATAATGCTGTTTGAAGATGTCCTGTCACTGTTAGTCATCAGGGACTCTAGAAGAGTTCTGGCCTCCTTTTTGCCTTCCCCTCTGTTTTTAATCAAGACAAACTGTAAGAGACATCATGTTCCAAAGTTGCCCTGAGAGTTTTCTTTTTCATATCCATTGCTGCAGACCTGTGTTGCATTCTCACTGCTCTGTGATGTTTTCATGCTGGGCACTCTTGATACACTTTGTTGCAAAGGATTTTACTTCAAAGCAAAAGTAACTTGCTCAGCACTGCATAGTTGTGTAATTCAATGTGGGTGGAAGATGTCAGTCGTGTTTTTGATAATTGATATCTGTGTTGTGCTACAGAAAGCAATTCTTCATAGTCATAGAGTAATTATATTTACTGGTGGTATATGGTAAATATGGTAGATGCTGTGAGTGAAGTAACAAAGTGAAATGCTGCTCAACTCAAGTTGTGGCAGGGGAGGTTTAGATTGGATATTAGCAAAAAAATCTTCACTCAAACGGTGGTCAGGCATTGGGATAAGCTGGCCAGAGAAGTGGTGGAATTAGAATTCCTGGAAGTGTAGGGAAAAAAATGTATAGATGGGTTTTGTAGGGACGTGGGTTAGTGCTGGACTTGGCAGTGTTAGGTGAATGATTGGAACTGAAGATCTTAGAAGTCTTTTCCAACCTTAATGATTCCGTGAATCTGTAGATGCTCCTCAGTTGCTGATGAGCCCTGTATTTATGAACACTCTGTTGTGGTAATGGGGAAAGTACTGGTTTCTCTGCACTGGTGTTCCAGATTTCTGACCTGGAGAAAGAATCCTTTCTGGGGAGAGGTGGAGATTTTGGTTTTCAACGCTTGCTCAATTCTTGGCATTTCTGCTGAGACTGCTGATCAATTAGTGCTAATTGTGCTGGCATTTGGGATATGGTCCTAGAACAGTCATCTGAGGTCACCGCTTTCTGTCACCTGCTGTCTTTGGACTCAGTTTGTGAACTATGATTTTTGCTTTCCTATTTTTCCTTTATTTTAAGAGAGGATGCATTATTAACCCTGAAATAATCACTCACCCTTCACATTCAATTTTGGATGTTCCATATCAAATACTGGAAGTCTCTTGGTTATTATTCTCTCTTCTTTTTTGCTACAAAGAGGAGTATTCTTTTGCTCCAAGTTCCAACACAGCAAGCTATTTGAAACAAATGTCTTTCTCCTCTTTCTGTTACTGAAATTAAACTTTAAATTTCAGAGGTTAAATGAAAGTTACTCAATATTTGAAATTCTTGGGCACCTCTGAAAAGGTTGGAAGCATAATAAAAGATTACACAAAATCTCATTTCCCCACTTTTTTCTTTATTAGCAGGCATGACAATTTCCTCTTTTGGAAGAAGCCTGTCAACGATGTTTCACTTCTTTGCTATGTGTTTGCATCAAGAGTTAAAAGCAGTCCCTCAGCTATTTCAGTGACATAGCTATATATCAATCTGTAGGCCATTATCTTTCACTTCATATAGCCCAGCAGTGTAATGATAAATTAACTCTGAATTTCTTTCCATAGTTCTCAGTAAGAAGAACGCAGTCTTGAATGATTCAGCTGTTATCTGTAAGCAGATAATTTAGCCCAATTGTGGAAGACTTGCATCCCTTATAACATTGTTCCCTCTGTATTAAGGGTACTTGTAAAGGATAATAAGGGAGATAATTAAGAAGGTTCAGTTAAAGAATTTGGATGTGGACATGACCTTCCATGAGCATTGTCTCTAAGTGAGCTGATGTGATAAGGCACTTACATAGGATTAGTTACAATTATTTAGATTTAGAAGACAAGTGGATTCTAGAACTTTTGCACTAAGCTAGAATTTTGATTAATACTCATTTTGTCTAAACTTTTTACCAGATGTCTGTTTGTCTTACTATTACCTGAAATCTTGAAATATATCATTGCATCTCAGACTCCATGGGATGAGGAGAGCAGTTTTGTTTTAGTTGAAAACAAGTGTGTCTGCTCTCCTTTTTTTGCCAGTGGCAGAGGTGTGGCAACGATCTCTTCCATAAGGAGAAACGGTCACTCTGCCAGCAGAACCTGAATACACATTTTGCAAGTGTTTGGTTGTGACTGAAATGGGGGATGGAGGTGAGGGATGATCTTTTAAAAAACACTGAAAATATGAGTTGCCTTTTAATCCTGGTGTCAACTATTGTTTTAATTGGAAAAGTGTGCAAAACAACTCCAAACTAGCCCATGGATTTTGTGATTGTGGAGGAATCTTTGGAAGTTGTGATCAAGTTCTAAGGACTGTAACAGGCTTTATCCATTGGAAAAAACTCTTGTTTAAACTATCATTCAGTAGTAGTCTGAATAGCCTAGTTTTCTGCACTTCAGGAGTGCTTTTTGTTGTCTAAAGCCAACATCACGTCAGCCTCATAGCTGACAGTACCAGATAAAAGTTTCCCTCGATGGATTAAAGTCAGTTCAAGGAAAGGAAAGTGTCAGAGGAAATAGCACTGCTAGAACTTGCAACATGGTTTTATTTCGACATTGCTGGTAAGTGACTGCAAGGGCAGGGCAGCTCCTATTGCCTGCTTGGGTGAAATGACAACCACTTGAGGTTGTCTAAAGCTACTCACCTGTTCCTGTGGCATAGAAGTTGATATTCATTTGGGAACACAAGTAGTTGTTGGTACACATGCTGATGGTGACGGTGATCAAAAGGGTATTTCAGTGGAATGATCCTGTGTGGCTTGAAGAACAACTCATTTTTTTCCATGCATTTATAATGAACCTTTGGTTTTAGGTTAGCAGATAATCTTCATACAAGAAGAGACATGAAAGAAGAATTGTGTGAAGTAACAAGTAAAGAATAGAAAATATGAAAACCAAAGGAAAGATAGCTAAAGTGTGGTAGGCATCATAAAATCATAGAATGGCCTGGATTGGAAGGGACCTTTAGGATCATCTACTTCCAGCTGCACTTGCCATGGGCAGGGACACCTTCCACTAGACCAGGCTGCTTACCATCCAGCCTTGACTATTTTCAAGAACAGGGCCTTTGTAACTTCCCTGGGCAGCCTGTCCAGTGCCTCACCACCCTCATAGTGAAGAATGTTTTTCTAAACAGCTAGTCTTACTGTCTGCTCTTTCACTTTAAAACCATTTCCTCTTGTTCTATCACTATCTGCCCATGTAAAATGTCACTTTAATAATCCTCCTTTAGTTATTGGAAAGCTGTAATGAACTCTCTGGAGTCTTCTCCAGGCTGAAGAACCTCAGTTTCTTAGTCGATGTTCAAAGGAGAGGTGGTCCAGCCCCCTGATTGTCTTTGTGTTCCTCCTCCTTTGGACCTGGGCTAACAGGTTTTTGTGCTGAGGGCTCCAGACTCTGGAGTTCTGGATTCAGAATCGAGGTGGAGTTTCATGAGGGAAAAGAAGAAAGGGAGGGTCCTCGCTTGACCAATGGGCCCCCTCTCTTTTGATGCAGCCCAGGATGTTACTGGCCTTGCTGGACAGGACCTGGCAAGCTCACATTGCCAGGTCCTGTCCAGCTCTTCATCCTATAGGTCCTCCAAGCTCCACAAGGGTGGTCTCAGTCAGCTCTTCTCCCAGTCTGTCCTCATGTCTGGAATTGCCTTGACTCAGGTGCAGCACCTTGCACTTGGAATTTTTGATCTTTGTAAGGCTCTTGTGGTCCCACATCTCAAGTTTGTCCAGGTCCTGCTGGATGTTGAATTTAGGAATAAGCCAAGGGTATGCTTTGGTCCAAGTCTGTGTGATTCACTGGGTTAAAAGTATGTTAATCTTTAAAACTCAGTGTTCCAAATCCAAATTTGAGGAGACAATGAAGATTTTGCTAGTGAGCAAATAGAGGCTTTAATATTACTGAGGTTCAGTGCATTGTTTTGAAGGTGTATGTTCCCTGGTGGATTGTGTTGGTTGTGTTGTTGTAATGAACATGATTTTAGAAAAAGTGAGACATTATAGGCTGAGAAAAAATTGACAGCTGTAAGGGAGAAGAAATTAAGCCATCTAATGATGTTACTTTTGTGTGTTTTATTAACTTGGCTGTCAGCATGCCCACTGTAAGTTTCTTGTGCCAGGTGAGTGCTGCTAGAATTTGTCAGTCTGTGTATAAACAACCTATACCATTTTTGAATCGAGGACAAAGATGCCATATATGCATAGAATATACCTATTTTTTTCTTGTAGGAAATCAAGGGAAATGAAACTTACCTGGTAGTTGTTTTTATACTCTCTAAATGGCAGATCTAGAACAGCATGCAATAAATTTTAAAGTAGAAATGAGGTGTAGGAAAGCTCTACACTATATCTTTTCCAGGCTTTAGTCCAATTGCATAGGACATGTTGAAAGGGAACTGTGATTTAGATCATCTTAGAAAGCCCAGGGCATAAAGCTAAGTATAATAATTTGTCTTGTTTAGCATTGTTTAATTTGATTATAAAATATGTTTAGATTTTATGACTCTTTTGGTATTGTCCCAGCATCTTTGCAAGAGATAAGTCTTTGGCGGTGGCATTTGTGTAGTGACTTAGGGAAAAATAAAATGAGATTAAAGACACTTTAGAAAGAGAAACAGCTGGCTTACAGTTTATAATGATGGTATGAATTTCGTGGTCTTGTTGTTTCACCTAATGGTGATTTACTGGGATGGTTTTTGAAGTCAAAGTCAACACACTGAAACAGGGAGCTGGCAGTCGGTCATTACTGCACTGGGAGTATTGTGGCTTCAGTTTGTAAAGGAGCCTGGGACTTTTACAGGCAGGGTGGCCGAGTAAAAGAACCTGTTAGACAGAAAGACATAAAATAGCACAACTAGGCACTGAGCTACAGAAAATACCCATCTCCCCAGTTGTTGTAGCAGTGTCTGGTTTGTTCTTCTGATGCAATGTTTTAGTAGATGCTCTAAGGTGAAAGTAGAATAAATTGCTGTTGCTGCAGGAGAAGAATGAGAGACTGAGTGGCGTAAAATAACTGCTCTGGAGAATTTCTCAGTACAGGAAGCAAATGAGCCATGATCCCATAGCAAATGCTGACACTTGTGTTGATGTTTTTTTAACCTTTCCCCCCTTCCCCAGACCCCTAAAAGTTTCACCAACAGAAAATGAATCCTTCTTACTTTTGATACAGCCCCTTCTCAGACTTTCCATTATTTCTGTGATTTGACTGCTTCAAGCAACAGGAATGTCAGGGTTTGCACAAAGCACTAAGAGATAAAAGAAGCTACACCTTCTTTTTTTTGTTCACTCTTGTGCTGTAAATGTATGCAAATGCACAGGCCATCACCGCCTGTGGCTTTCTTTTTGTAAAAGAAAGTACATTTCAATTTTTCTCAGTGGAAGAAAGCAGAACAAAGGAAAGTAAATAAACTGCTGCTCCTTTTGATATCTTGTGGCTAATTTCTTTTATCATAATTTTATCACAGCTATGGGAATTTTGTGTGCTGATATTCCCTGTTACTGTAGCTGGTTCTGGCAACTTCCTTTGTGTGATCATTTGACATTAATTTTCATACATGCCACCTACTGATTCCTCTGCAGGAGACACCACAAACGCTTGGTGTTCACTTTTTGAGGGAGGAGGAAGCCCTACTTCCTCTTCTCCATGAGCACTTTCCCAGCTGGTGCAATGCAGGTGATGTAATGGTAAAGAAGAATGAAACATTTTGTTGCTGTGTGTTTTGGAGAAAAGAAGAAAGGCCATGGCTTCAAAGTAGTGTTATTCTGTATTTTGCCCACTTGTCATATTTGCTACTGCCATTTGGTTTCGCTAATAATAGTTCTGGCATTTGGCAAAGTGAATACTGCAGAAGGTTTTCCTGTGGCACCATTGGTATGTAAGTTCTTTTAGGATAAGACTGTCTAGAAAGTATTAAATGACACTGTGCCTGTGATCACAGTGAAGCTGTGCATGGAAAGGAAAGCTGCTCCCTTATCCAGTCTTGTCTGTCATGGTATTTTTATAGATGTGTGAATGAGGTGAGCTATGAAATTCAGCCTAAGTGATAAAATGGGTTTGATTTAAAATGAGAGACATAGTGCTGTGGAGGTATATGATATGACTATATCCGAAAGGGCCTTTGAAATTGCAAATAGAATTTAGCAAGCAGCCTTCCTAAGAACATCTGTTCCTGATGATAGGCAAATATGTGCTAAATTTGCTACTGGAGTTTAAAGAGAGGTATAAGTTGGGTACTTGTGGTTCTGCCCCAGCATTTCCTTTTGAATTTTCTAATGTGTCAAAAATATTTTTTGTTGAGGTAGAAGCCCCAAATTTTTGGGCTTGCATGTGAAAAGATGAGCTGTGTATGTATACAAGGGTTGTGTGATGCTATAGATAGCACTGGAGATGGACAAACTTTATCACTGAGTGATTCTGAAGGATACTTCCCTTGTATTTGAAGAGACTTTCCTTGTATTTGGGGAAGTCAGAGATGTACATATGAATTCAGCACAGAAAGATGAAGTAGGCATTTGAGGTGACGTTATCTTCATGTTTCTAGTACATAAAGAAATAATCTGAGTGGTAAGAAACAGCACAGATAAAAGCACAGAGACTTGCTTGTCATCTGGTCTTAGCCCAATGCTGAGATCATCTCTTCCTATGTTACTTAAGAATATTTGTCACCTTTAAAATTAAATTTAAAATTGAGTCACCTTTTTCAAGCTATTAAAGCATTTTTTTTGGTATTTTATTCTGATGTGTAAATTAAACTTTATTCCTTATAATTGAGAGAAGTCACTCATAAGGTCCTTCAACTCACCCCAAATCTGATTTTACAGTTTAAGAATGTATTCCCATGGTAGCTTGCACATATTTCAATATGTATTGAAAGACCATTGTGCTTTCTCCTTTCTCATTTACTATTTGGGTAATTTGCAGTTCATTTAAGTGTCTCTGAGAACTAGTGAAGTTAAGGTAAATGACACTTATTACCATTCCCATATTCCCAAGGTTTCTTATCCTGTCACTGAAGGATATTAAGTTAACCTGACATGATTGGTTTTTGACAAATCATGTTGGCTGGTGCTAATTTTCTTTTTATGTGTCATGTGAATACTACTTTTTTCACAGGAATTGAATAAAGATTGTGGACAGTAAATTCCTTACCTCCTTCTTTAATTCCTAATTTTAAGAGAAGAGTTGTATCTGTATTTTTCTGTCATCTTCTGTTGGTGCTCAGAGATAACTGCTAATAGCTCTTAGACACTAATGGTCTATTATTTAAGTATTATTTAGCAGATTTAATAAGTAATACATAATTTGAGAAGGCCGCACTTATTACTTCTTGGCCTTTTCTCTCCAGTTGAAGCTCAGATTTTTGCTGCTTCATCTGTGTGGTTAAATAGTTATCTGAAACACAATATTCCTCATTAGTGAGATTGGAAGCAGAGAAAAGTATTGAACATTCCTTCCTTCTCAGCATAATTACTTAATAGCTTCCCTTTGTGGTCTTGTTACTGGCTTGAATAAAAAACCTGCTGTTTCCAAAAGGTGACATTATAGATGAATACAGGAATTAAGGTATCATTTATTGAATTTGTTTCTCTATAAAAGAAACTAACTATTCCCTTAGTAGGATGTTTAATTTCAAAACAATATGGCAATTTTGTTGTTGTTGATAAAAATAACAGCTTATCTTTGTATTAAGAAGGTGGATCTGCAGGCAGTGAAGCAAACTTTTGCAGGATGGTATAGAAGTGAGTCTAGAAGTAACTATGCAAACAGTCTGATCCAAACCTTAAACCACAGCATGTGTTATTATATGAATGCTTGAATCGGTGTGTATGTCAGAGACCTTTGCCAGTTTTTTAATATCCAGTTAAAAAATAACTGATTTTATGACACTAGAAAGCGGGGGCCTATTTTGAACAAACACCATCTATATCTTAGGTCAAAGATTTGGCAGTGTCTTCATACTTAAAAGCAAACGTGGAAATGAATGGTATCTAGTAGTAAAGAGACCTACCTGTCACTCTTCCAAGGAAGGTTGGTTACCTAAGGGTGTCTGTGTAGATCTTGCTGAAGTGATAACGTGTCCAGTTGGCACTGAAAAGGAGGCAGGCATTTTGCCTCAGTTACATTCACAATGGGAAAGATGGCGTTTTTGGAACCCTTTTTTGCTAATTGGAAACTGAGCATATCATGGAACATGTTTTGACAGTGAATGGTATATGGAAAACAGGCAAACAGAAGAATAAAACCACTATAAAACCTCTCTTCTAATCACTTTAAGTATGAAAAATTCAAGTAGAGGGAATTAAAAAGGATTATGATATTGTGCATTTTTACCTTTAAAGACTATGAAAAGCTTAGTAAGTAAGTAGCAAATTGTTTAAGCAGATGATAAATGTTTGAGGGCACTGTATCATCTTTAAGTCTGCTTAGAGAAAAAAGCTCCATGATAGCTCACAAAATGGGTTTTTCTGGAGTGCACAATACAAATTGTGTACATGTACATGTACATGTACAGCTATTTAAGAAATTATAATATGCAAAACTAAGGCAAATGATGCTTCAATAAAGAAATCTAATAATAATGAAGAAAATTGAAGGCTGGTTTAATGAGATTTTTGATAAGAAGAATACTTGTATATGCACAGAGAATATTTGCTTCTTCTGGGGTTGGCAATGGATCTTTGGTTTGGAACTTGCTAACTGTAATGGAATCTTTGTTTAAATTAGGTTCAGCAGTGAAAATAAGGGGAAGTAAAAGGATAATATATTTATAAACAATGAACAGCAAGAAGATCCAAAAGATATCAGTAATCAACCTGACTGTGCAAATACGCTATAAAAATGCTTTGCTGTTTTTATACTTCCTGTTAGGCATTTTCTGTTGTCATGTTTTCTGTGTCAGAAGCTGGAAGATAATTTTTGGTGCATCTCAGAGGAGGGTAGCCTTTGGTTTTGTTTCCAACATCTTATCTGTTTTATAAAGGATTGAAATGCCTCAGAAAAGCTTGTTGTGCTAAAAGAAGCTTGCTTCTTGTTACTGCTGCCTCTCATGCTGACTTGTTTTGATGGTCTCTTTAGCCTCAGTTGTCTGTTTGACTTTCTGCTTGGGCTACAGACTGCCTTCAACCTCTGCACTCCTTTAACCACTGCATAGCCTGTGCTTCTTCAGTGCTGTGCTTGTTGATATTCTTGGCTCCAAGCTCTTGAGTGTCAGGATAACACAAGTAATTAATCATAGAAAGCTGATCATGCTTTGCTAAAGTCTTAGGCTTAAACCTTGAGGTGGTACCAATGGGAAAAACTGTCAAAGCCCTTCAGTTGGAATTCCTGGCTCATGTCTCTCTGGAGTCTCTTTCTTTTTCTTCTAAAAGTGGATGGATGTGGGTGGATGCTTAGTGTCTGAGCAGGTTTAAGGCAGTGGTTTTGTGGTTTTATTTTCTGTGCTTTTCCTCCCACATATTCATTTATTCATTCATAGGATGCTCCTTTGTGTTTTCTGTATTCTCAACAGGAGATGACATTTTGCATACTTGAAACAAATGCTGTCTTTTTCCAGCTAAGGGTGGTCATCATTTTCTCCCTGCCTTATTAGTTGGCTTTGCTGAATTTTTAGTGTTTCTTGACATTGTTTTAAAATGTTGGTTATGAATGCATGATTAAAAAGCTCTGCATGCAGCAATAAGATTCCACTATGGACAGCAAAATAACTATTTAGCTCTCCTTTCACTTTAGGCTTCTCAGTTTATCTACTAAGAATTAACTATTAATTACTGTTTTGCTTTTTTGAAATAACAGTATTTATAGTTGGTAATTATGTCTGAATTTATTGACAATAAAAATAATAAAAGCAAGGCTTAAACTTTTCTCTCTTAAAGTAGCTCTATGATGAATGTGTGGAATGTTAGCCATCTAAAAAGATGTAGGTTACATATGTGTGAGGTATCACTGAAAGTTACTATTTATGATCTGGTAAATAAAATTTACCTTTTTTATAATCATTCTGACTTGCTTGGGAATAGGGATTTGTATTTTTACAGCTTCAATAAAGAATAATAAATTACTTACGCATTTCATAATTTAGGGTGGAAGTGCTCTGTAAATGGAAAGCTTTTTCAAAACAAATAAGCAAGTTACTTAACATCATTAATCTAAGCTAACTTTTTTCCTCCATTTTGTCACTTCTATAAATTTTAAACGTAATAAAGCAAAGCTTTTTATGAAGATGGAGTGGCCTACTGGTTGCCAAACGTCTGCGATGGCTACACAGGTTAGGGTTCTCCTCCCTCCTGTGCCATGAAAGATGGTGATTAAATGCACAGAGCTGTGATACGGCTGTGGATTAAGTTGTTCGTCCCAAAAAAAAAAAATCTGAAAAGCAAAACCACCCCCAAAGGTACTGATTATGTTTAAATAGTGTAAACTTTCACATTTTAAGTATAAAAATGACTGTTTTCTCCTTTAGAGCTGTAACTGTACATTGTAACTGTACAGTTCCTGTCAATGTGTGACATAAATACTCACACATGGTCTTAAAGGATATGAATTACCGATACATCCAATTTCAGATTCTCAATTTTCCATGCTTTTTTAGGGCTTACGCAAGCAGATTTCTCCTTTTTAAAGATCGTTCTTGTAGACATTCAGCATCTTTAGACTTTGCGAATGAGAAAACTCATTCCTCGGTCTACTGTTTGGGTTTGATGTGTGGATAGGTCATCTGCAAAAAAGCAGGAGTCAGGCTGTAGTCATTCCATAGTGGGTGACCTACCAGCCCACATGGAGTTGATGATCAGCCACCTAAAAGGCTAAAAGTCCTGGATTTTCTGGTAATTCATTCCCAGTCATAAAATAGTAATAGTGACACTTATCTTGGATGAAAGGAGATGCTAAAGTGAAGGACTTCTGGTAGTCGTTCTTTTTCCTAAATTTTGCAAGAATGTTCATAATTAAAGCTGAGACCAATTTAATATTTTTTTTTAAATAGATGTGCAGGCCTGTGTCTTAATGTAGAAAACTTAGTTTAGTTAGATAAAACAGTAAGGAACCAAAGAAAGGTGATCTAATGCCTGACTCTTTTTGACAGGCCCTCTGTTCTGTATTGTTCAAGGTAACAATTACACAGTGATTAAACAATTCTGGAGACTCACTGAATTCTGGCTTTGGTATTTTAAGTACTCTCATTTTTTCTACACTTACAAGGTTTGAGAGCAACAGTTTCTGCAATATTAAATAAAAAATAAGAGAAAAGAAAAAGTATATAAATACCAGTTTGTCTTGATTAATGCTGTCTTTTATCTCATGGCCTGATTGATTCTTCAGGACATTTAAATGCAGGAAAACCTGTGAGTGGGAGACTGAAATGAGGAAGATCAGATGTGAAAGTGTATTGCCCAGGAAGACTGGGTGTGGGTAGAAGCAAGTAAGCAGAAAATGAGATTGACACTTATTAATGATGACCAGGGTAATGCCTGGAGTCAACCTGATTCAGGATGCCTTTATATCATGTGAGAATCAGAACAGTCAAAGGGCTCCTGAAGCCAGTATTCCCTTGCTTTTCATTGGCATTAATGTGCAATGATTTTGTCCTGTAGTTTAACTTTGTCTCAGATTGTATAATACATTGAAACGGGGGAGTTTTTAGTCTTCTCTCTGCTTGCTCTTTATATTCTAATGGCAAATAATTTTTAATGTGTTGCTGTAGACCCAAGGTTGTGTTTATTCCATTGCATGATTGCAGTTGTAGTTTAACCTCAGCTGGCAACTAAGCATCATGCAGCCACTTGCTCTCTCCCAGTCTGGTGGGAAGGGGAGAAGAATCAGGAGAAAAACCTGAATATTTCAGTTAAGAATGCTTTCATAACTGAAATTAAGTAAAATGTAATATGGTAATGATAATAAAATATACTACTTCTGCTACTATTACTACTAACTATACAAATAATAGTAATGGGAAAATAAAGACCACAAATAAAAAAGAAGCACAAGTGATGCACAATAGAGTTGTTTATCTCCTGTGCACCAATGTGCAGTCCATCTCTGAGCAGTGATCGGCAGGTCCTCTAAAGTAAATAAAGATACTTGTAAGATTTTAAAAACATGCTTTATAGTTGACATATATATTTGTTTAGAAAATACGTGACCTTTAGCAAAAGTATGCAGGCAGCTTGATGTAAGATGCCAGTTTCTGCCTAGAGGTCTTTATTAACTTAATAAATTTCCTTTGGAAATAGAAATAGGGGTCTTTTTCCTTCCCTGGCCCTGTGTTGAAATTTAAATTAATACATATGTCCAATAATCATTTGAATCACAATATTTACTTTTAGGAAGATAATAGAGGAAATGCCCTCTATCTCAGTATGGACTAATGAAGATTGGTGAGATTTTGCCACCTTCCAAAGGAAACTTCATTGTTCTCTAGTTTTATCATAAGTATAATCACTAAGTAGTAAAATTTGATTTCTTTATCTGTTTCTTAGGTTCAGCAGTATACAACTGTTACTTGCATTTTTAATACAGAGCTTGATGCATTTTTGCATTTATTTTCAAATATTTCCAGAAATATTTTTGCTGCTGTGACCCAAGTTAAACAGTAGTTCATCCAGCTGGTCATCACTGTGTTTTCCTTCACAGAAGTGTCAGGTCTTGACACTTATGCTCACTTCAGGTTGAAAGTTTGTAGCCTGCTGTCAGGTAAGTAAGTTTGATCTTTGACGCTTTTTTGCATAGCGTTGTTGGAAGTTGGAAGCACCATACAAAATTAAGCGCTGTCTATTCTACAGCAGGAGAGCGCAGAGAGAGTCATTAAAGGCAAGAGCTGTATTTAAATGACAGAATGTGTGTTGTGATGGTGCCCAAAATGTTCAGCGCTAGATTAAGTGCTTCCATCTGCTAGGCAGAGTAGATTGTGGTGTTGCCAGGCAGGTAGCATCAGTTCACATATCCTGTTCTCCTGTAAGAATAAATTGTAATCTTTTCATGTTTATACTTTGTCCATTGCATGTCAGTGTTTTTTTTTAAAAAAAAAAAAAAGCCCTCTCAGCCAATGAGCTTGTTTTTGTTTAAGGTCTTCATAAAGCTTTAGTGTATTGCCTGTTTCTAGAAGTTTTCAGTAGCAGAGATATCTTCAAAATGGTGTTCACTTTCAATGTGTTGGTGTTACATTTTTTAAAGGGAAGAGTTGCCAAATCTGTTTTTCCTGTTGCCTACAGCCCAGTATTTAAATTTCAACCATGGATTCTGGATTTGGATAGCAACTATTTTAATTGTGAAATTGCCATTCCTAAGAGTGGCTGGAGTTAAGGAGTTGTTAGCATTCAGGTGGGTTTTTTTACCTTTTTTATTACTGTATTTGAAAAGCTTACTCCTGAATTGAGTGTTCTTCCTACCTAGTGTTGGCAGCTCAATTTACTGAGCCCTTTTGTCATTGTGTTTCTCGATCTTTACTTCAGCTTGCCTTGGAGTGTGAGGCTGGCATAAGAATCCTGTGTATCTTTCACAGCATCCCAGTGACCTGGATTGTGAAGTGGTTGTAGACACCCTCTTTCTTCCAATTTTCTCTTGCAGTAAATGCTGGTTGAGTTTCTTGCTGTGTCATTACAGATCAGCTGACAAAAAGGTCACTGACAAACCACAATATCAGAGTTTCTGCAGTAAGTTCAGATGCAACAGATGTGCATAGCATGTTCTCCAAAGAGTCCTAATCTCTCTGGACAGCAGATATATGAAGGAAATCATGACACTCTTCAAAAAAATTTGAATTGGCTTACAAAAATAAAACGGCTGTTTTAAATTACTGTGTTTACCTAAAGGCAAAAGAGCTTTTGATTAGATGTGTATGTGGGTGTATATTTTTCTTAAGTGTGAGGGAAATTGACTTTGCATGCAAGGCACCACTCTCGTCTGCTTTAGCCCAGTGCTTTGACATAATCTCTCACTTATACAACACCTTCTCAAGAGTTTGCTGTGCCATAGCCTCAGACAGATGTTTGTCCTGATGTGTGCTCCTGGCCAGGAGGCAGGAAGGCTCAAGCAGTCTCCATTGAGCAGTGTGCTGCCTGGCAGTGTGTGTGTGCTAGGAATTCTTGCATCAACTTTTGCTGTTCCTGTGGTGCAGGGAGACACATTTTGTGCCACCCCAGCCAGCTGTTTGTGGTATGACCTTAGTCAGGAGGTCGTCTGTGCTGAGATTCCAGAGCTTGGGAGATCTGATTGTGATGAGCTCTTGAATGACTATAAGCAGTTTAATTATTTTATCACTGTTAAATAATACTGCGGAGTCAATGAGCTGACAAATCTCTTCTTTTAGACCATGGTGACAAGTTCAAGTAAATACAAAATTTGAATACAGATCTGTGTGTGCAGTTCTGTGCACGTCTCTGTAAGACAAGGTTATAAACCTAGGGTTTGTTTTGGAAAAAATACAAACAACATCAAGGTGTCTCAAGCACCTGAGAACTATGAAATTTAGTACTCAAGCTGTCCAGCTGGTTATTAAAATCCTTCTCTGCCTAATTAGTCTTTGATAGCTTGTCACTTAATAGCCTGGAAGAATTATTTACAAGAAGTGATAGAGTTTAAAGGAAAACTGGAGATGACTGGAGAGTGCCTTGAAGCTGGATGTAATAGGTGTAATAAACTGCCAGCAGCAATGTCTGCTTGTGGATTTGACTGCTGATTTACTTTTTCTTGAGATTTAGCAGAGGCACTTCCATGTGCTTTGGTGCCTTCCATGCTGACGCCATTGTGGGCTGGGACTTTGTCAGCTTTTTGAACCTGAGCATGACCTGATTTAAAATCAGCTTAGAGGCTTGGTGTTGTGTTGTTTCATCAGTATTGTAATGATGCTTTTGAAACAGGCACTTGCAAAAATACTCCTCCGCTCAAGAATGTTAATGACATTGTAGATGCAGACACCTGTGAATAATGTGCACATGGGGATGTGTAAATGCTGGGCAGCTGTACCAAAATATCCTTATATATTTTGGCTTATTCCACCATATGTCTGTGGAAAATGACAGAGTTCAGTATTGCTGAAGATGTAGTGCTTAATCTGCTGAAAAAAACTAATTTATCATAAAATTAGCGTTCCCGTAAATGTTGATTGTTTATAGGAAAAAACAAAGTAGTACCATGGGAGCTAATCTCTGGGATAAGGAGAAAAGAAAACAAAACAAACTAACCTAGAACGGCAGCAGCCATGCTAGATATTATTTTCCACCAAATCAGGCTGATGTTTAGAACAAATTAATCTACTTTAATCCAGTTACATTTTTCTGTTGGAAATAGATTAATGGTTTTAATCATTATGTAGCATTTATAGTGCATGATAAGAATGGCACTTCACAGAAATAGAAATTAAAACCTGAAAAACTTGCAGTCTTAATCAAAGCAAGTGATAAATATTGTAAAACATGACCAGAGAGAATCTGTTCTAAGCCAGCAGTGTCTGTTTCTACACTTGCTTGCAAACACGTTGGCAGACTTCTTTAATTATATTCTTAGCAAGAAACCAAAATAGGTGATGCTAGCAGTAGACAGCAAGAAATTGTAAGTAGGAGAGCTCAGCATGCTGGAAGGGGAATCCCTCCCACGTATCCATGTAGGAAGAAGGTGTAAGGCATAAATTGGGGATTGAAGGGAATATCCAAACAGTATGTGAAAGTGCTTTGAAAAGAAAATTGAGACAATCAATGGTCATGCTGCTTGGAGCACTAGAAGAAACGGTTTTGTGCCAGATATATTGATTAGATTGAATTTAAATATGATGGTCAGAAAGGAAGAGGTAATGCAGCTGACAGGAAAGGAAGATAATGTAGGATTTTTTCCTAGCGGCTGATGAGAAATATACTCAGTTGGTAAATATCCTAGAGGGATGGAATGATATTGATTTAAAACAAGTCATGGTATAGTCACAGAAAACTGAGGGGATAATGAGATTGTTGTTTATGGAGCTGCTGGATGGAAATAAGGTAGTTTGTCTGTGCAGTGTTACTGAAATAGCCTTTGGCCACAACCTCTGGTAACTCAAAAATTCCAAAGTAGTAACTGCTTGAACTCTGGCACTTATTAAGAGTATCAACGCAAGCCTTGGCAAATACTGTGTGTTATGGAACATAGTTCTCAAGCTGTTTGTGCTTGAGAAAAGAGATTGAACTTAGAGGTACCCTGCTTTCTTAGTCTGATTGCAAATATTCTACATCTTGCAGCCTCGTATGGAATTGCTATATTTCCCTCATTTTATGTGAAGAGTAAATTATAGGCTATTATCTGTTACCCGAATAATTCCAAATGCTGCATGTACAAAGGAATTGTGCCGTGCTATGAATGAAAGCATTTTATTTATCTCCCTGAAAGTGTCTAGAAGTAATTACTTCCAGTTCTGGTCAGCTAAATATTGAATTCAGATCCGCTCTGGGAGTAACCATCTTCTTAAAATTTAGGATAGTATAATTGCTGTAGAAGTAAAATCTTTGCCTTTAAAATATACCCATAGAGTTAATGTTTCCATTTTTGTTGCACTGAAATAGGGCGTGGGGGTTTTTTTGTTTTAGCCTCTGCCAGTTTCTGCAAGTAAACCCAGAACTCTCAACATTATCTCTGATTTTGTTTCCCCTTTTTTATTGTAAAGTGCCATCTGTTCAGTAGGCAAAAAAAAGAAAAAAGGAGGATTGCATGTTAACATCCATGAAGAAATTTGGGATATAGGCACATATAAAGATAGCAAGAACTATTATTACTGCAGTTGTATTTATTATTAACTCAATACGTTTTTCCCCATACAAAAATGACTCTGGCAGTCAAATGGCTAATTTTACGAGTACTACAAATTCCACATGGAAATTAATCAGTTGTATACAATTGCTGCATATGCGAAGAATGATGTTCAGCTGCATGTGGCGTTTTTTCTTCTGATTGTACAACATTTAAATTTAGCAACAGAAGTTTAATGAGTTTCATATTCTGTGCAAAGGACTTTATATTTTACCTGCTTTATCAGCAGAGCAGCAGAATCTGGAAAGTTTTTAAAGGAAAATTTTAGAAGGGAACAATCCGTCCACTGAAGAAAGGAATGATCTTGAAAACTATAGGAAGCTGGAGCTGGTAGCTGCTCTTCAATGCCAGTGGGGTGTGGCTCTCTGTATTCAAATCAGAAATGATCTCTTGAGGGAAATCTCTTGTAGCAGGCTTGTCCCTCCTATTTGGGCTATATCATCAAGTGCAGAACTTAGAGTGCAGAAACTATTCTGGATGAAACTATAGTAGAAGAAAAGTCCCTAGGCATACCAAATCATGATCCAAAGGCACGGGTAAGCGTGCAGTCTGTAGGGTCATATGAGAATTAGCCTGAAGCCCTGAGCACCAAAAGAGGACACATAGCAAATGTTTGCATTCCCCAGGTCTGTTCCTGTTGCATTTCTGGGCTTCCTGATACAGGTGTGGCCTGTATCACCGCCTGTCTGCTACAGTACTGTGCAAGAGCAGTATTGTAGTTGGACAGGTGAAACACTGCTATTACAGTGCTCTTCGTCAGGACAGCTTTCCAGGGTCCTCCTTAGTTTTACTGAAGCAGGGATTATGCAAACAGATTAAAAATATTTTCACTGCATTGATAAATGCCAAGTGCAAAGTAGGAGATGAGTGGGTAGACCCAGGTAATCAGACTGGTAGGGGACAGGACCACCATTCTCCTTGTCTAAGTAGTTGAGTGTGATAAATACCTTTTAATATGTCATTGTCATACAATAGGTGGTCACTTTTCCTAGTACTACAGTGGTATAGATCTGTTCCTCAGATTTGAATGTGAAGTGTGCTTCTTCATCACTTGGGGCAACCCAGAAATCAGCTGAGAATGTCTGTCTGTGTAGTCTCTGTAGAAATACCGGTGCTCCCTGACCTGCCATCTCTCCCTGTTCTGTGACCCTTTATTCAAGCTTTGTGTTAATGAAGCAGACTAATTTTGGTAGGTTAAGTCTGAGCATCAGATTCACTTCTTTTGCCTTTGTGGTTGAAAGGTGAGCTGGAGAAGTGTAGATAATTGACTCAATTTTATCATTCTGATTATGAATTTCTAGTGCACACAAAATATTAGGAAAACATTATTAATAAATTGTTATTGTTAAATAATAAAGTTAGGAGATGCTAGTTAAGGTCAATCATGTAACTAATTTTCCTCCCTTGTATGCATCTGTTATCATTCAGTCCTTAATTACATGTTTTTGCTATCTTTCCATTCTCCTCTTGCTTTGTTCAGTGTGCAAAAGCCAATATTTGCTTATTGAACACCTGCTCAGGTTTTTTTTTCCCTTTCCTTTTAGTTTAATATGGGACTCAATCCCTTGTTTAGATTATGCTGTCAAAATCTTTTGTGAGCAGTATTTTTTGTTAGACACGTTTTATACAATGTTGTAGGGACATTATTTGTGGCCCTATAGTACCCAGGTTTTTCAAATATAGTGAAGTTGTCTGCTAAGCTGAGCAGTGAACCCTTTACTTGGATTTGTGATTAGAAACAAAGTAGGTAAATCATGCAACAGCTTCTGGATCCTTGAAGTGTTCAAGATACTACTTCTTGCTTATCTGTGTTGTCAGTGATTGCACTTTTTAAACCTTTTGTTGTTCATGGAACACCTTTCACTGACTTTGAGACTGCAGGCTCTTGGCAGGGCCTTCAGACTGGTGCCTGGGGTCTAAAGTCTGGGATCAGAACAAGAGGAATGTGGTTTTGCTTCTTTTGGCAGGTGTGAGAATTGGTATAACGTTGTTTTGACAAACATGCTGCAGGATTTTTGTGACAGAGGTGAAACTAGGTATTGACAAGGGATCCTGTTTTTAAATATCTAGTCCAGTTGTTTTAGAATAACCTTCCTTTGTTTTGCTGACAAGAAGGTGACCGAAAGATACGTTCCCATACTTGCGGCAGGTCTTTTTCTGCAGGCTTTGCACAACATTTCTTGTTCAGTTGCCTTTGCAAATGTTGATCCTTCCAACTTACCATCCCAGACCTGTTTTCTTCTTCCTTCTGTCTTCTCTCCATGGTGGCTTGTTCCCATCCTGGTCATCTTCCTCAGCGTGTCCAAGTCTTACTGCCGTGGCTTCCTAACTCAGTCTGCTTTTCTGCCAGTCATGCTTTCCTCCTCTCTCTGTTTCTCTTCACCCCCTGGGTTTAGGTCCCAGGTTCTCTCCAGTTCCTTCTCCAGTTTCCATGCTCCCTACCTGCTGTTTCTGGTTTTTCTGTCACAGATGTTCCCACAGCGTGGTCCAGCCTATCTTCTTGTCATTCCTTTCTTTGCCAGTTATGTCCGTTTCAGCAACTCCACATGGAAAGCCTGTGCCCAAGTTTGAAACACATGCAGACTGGGCATAAATTTGGGGCATTTAGGCTCCCAAAGCTGTATTTTCTCCTCTGTGGATATGCTGGCTTTTACTTGCTCATTCATCTATATATACATCTATTATTTATTTAAATCCTCAGAGAAATAGTCAAATTTTGATGGATTTTAATGTTGATTTATATTTTAATTTGGTGATAGAGGAACCAACCCCTGCTTCTGATGTATGCTGCTATAGTTATTTTAAATATAAGAAAAACTAAAAATGGATAATTCTAGCTTGAATGTTGAAGTGTTGCTGAAATGATGAGCAAAATAAAGTTTATAGTTAGTGCAGGTAATGTTAAGGACTGAGCTGTTGCATTAAAATATTGTTATATAACTCCTCAGAGAACATAATTGGTTGTAAATCTAGAATCAGTTGTTCTGTGTCAGGCTTCTAGAGCTGAGAGTTTTATTCCAAAATCTTTATGAGATGAAAGTATGCTATCTTAAGAAGAGGGGTAATATGGGTATTTCACTAATCATTTTTATTGTATAGTATTTATTTTTATTGTACAGTGTTTTTATTATTGATATGTAGCTTATTATTTAGTCCTCATGGTATGTGCAAGACCTAGATATAGACTGAGACCCTGGGATAAATAGGTTTGAAGGAAAATGGAATCTGCTCTTGTGCATTTTTGCTCTGATAACAGATTTGCGAAATAATTTTTTAGTAATTATTCCATAAGTTAATTAGGCAAAAGTTAGACCTCTGAACAAAGCAACACAAAACCAAAAAGCTGGCCTATTTGAGTGTTTGAATTTTATTTTGAAGCAAGTAAATTGTACATGTAATGAATGAAAGGTGTGTGTGACTGGGTGTAGATTGTATCTCCATTCTGAGCAAGCCTGCGGGTCTCTCCCAAACAGAACTCCAGTAGAAGCAGTTCGAATAAGTTAGTGCTGTGCATTAAAATGAGTAATAACCAGACTACTATGCTGAGGTATTTTCATGAAAACCTTGTAGGGCGTTGCTGAACTGGTGTTTCTGGTGCACAATTTTTATCCTTCACTGGTTTGCATATAAATTTGTGGAAAGGTGGTAAATGTTATGGTAGCTTAAAAAAAACCCAGACCAACAAAAAAATACTCCAGTCCTGGAAATCACAGACCAGCAAATCTGGTTTTTTTGTACCAACAGTACAGCTAAAAATCATAGAAATAGAATTGGTAGCTATTAAGTAACTGTTACATATTGAGAAACAGTAACCAGCTTTTGAGGAGATGCTACACCACAAAAATATTTCAGAATTCTTTAAATTTAGAGTAAAATGCCACCACAGAGTCATTCAGTCAGCACAGTATATTTATATTCCCAAAACCTATAGATGGATGCCTATATGTGTATATATTAAAGGGAGGGGAAGCTACTGTGGTTGATGTTTTTGTAGTTAAGAAAACCAAATCCCCTTGTGCTGTCATGGTGTAAGAAGGAGTCTTGTTTTGGATTAAGTTTCTTGATGAACTTTCATGGTTCAATATATTAGTGAATGACTTGTGAAAAAAGGATGAATAATGGGATGCTGAAGTGTACTGCCTGCACATATGTATTAAAGACAGCAAAACTAAAATGTACCGTGAAGAGTTGCAGTGCTTTCTAAGGTGATTAAAATGGCATATGAAAGACTGTACCAGAAGAAACAGTCCTAATTACACATGAACAGTAATTGGTTCTTAATTGGCTGTGCTTCAAAAAAGGATCTTCAGGGTAATTCTGGGTTTGAAATTAGTGTTGTTTTAGACACAGAATTTTCTAAACAAAACCAAGCAGAGACAGTGTCAGGAATTGAAAGTAATTAATAGTTTCTAATAGAAGAAGAGAGAACAGAAAGAAATCATTATTTACACTACTGCATGACCTTGGAAAATGGTGTTACTGAATACTATGATTTTTTGATTGAATACTATGATTATCCTCAGAAGTTCAGCATAGTGTAGTACAGTTCAACTACAAAAGATATTGAGAAAAGTAAGCAGAGCAATTGGATGTCCTGAAAGGTTTAGAATGGGATGAAAGTAAGTAAATTATGATTCTTGATATGGAAAGCCATGGGCCCATACTCATCTCATTGAAGTCTATAAACCCTTTGAATAGCAGGGAAAAGATGAAGAGGGAATGATTTGTTTGTTATGTCTCCTAACATGAGAAAGAGGATGTATTTAATGAGGCAGTAAGTTATTAAATAAAAGGAAATACCTTGTTATATGACAGATAATTCAATTGTAGGACTTCTGAGAGATGTAGTGGCCAGATGTAAACATGAACTTCGAGTGTTTAGACAAAATCATGGCAAAAAAGTAGTCCATCAGGGTTATTAAACATGATGTTTAGATTGTGTCTGATTCATTAAGTCCCCTGGCTTAGTGATAGTTGAAGACAAGGAGACTGTCAAAGGAGGGATTCCTTCTATTATATAGTGTTGTCCTCTGCAGTCTGACCTCTTGCAGCTGCTTTCAGGTTACATTCATGATTGTGTATCCTGTTCTTTGTCTTAAACCAGAAGGCAATCCGTTCACCTGTTCTGCCTTTATTTAGAAGCAGAGGTAAAATGTAGATTCCTTCCTTGCAAAGAGGCTGAAGACCTTTTCAAGTTTCACATTGTTTGTATAAAATACTTCTATTTGATAGAATGGCACTCTTGTCAGTTGTATTTTGATCCTCTGAAATGTGAGCGGTGGTTTTGGTTCAAAACTACTTCTGTCTTGAAATAGTAATTGGTCAAGTTGAAGTCTTTTAATGTTTGGGGTGGGTTTTTTTTGCAGTGTTTTAGTCTAGGGAGTGATTTTTGTCCTCTGCTGATAAAAGGTGTTTTGATTGACATCAGTGAGCCAACCACTGAGAAACAGTTTGTGACCAAAGAAGAGGAGAAAAAGAACTTGCAAGGATCTAGACATGCATTGGCAGGAAAGGTGTATAAAATGCTGGCACAGGCTCACACAGATAAATGGATTGTTCGCTTGCTAGAGCTGACCCATTTGTTCTTCCTTACACACTGACTTGTACTCTTTTAAAGTCAAACAGAAAAGCTATCAAAAACTGCTCAAACTCGCTCAGTTGTTTGCTTTAGCTTGAGCGTTGTTTATTTCTATCTCTTTCTATCCCCTCTGCACCATATCAAGCAAAGAAATTTCTAAGCCCTCAGTTGCTGAGTGGAAGTCTGCCTGGTGTCTGTACTTCTCAGAGGACTACTCAGCACAGAAGGGAGGGAGAAAGTGTGGATGCATACGTGTACAGGTATTTTCAGTTAATCCTTTCTTAACCGGGTTACTGCTGAGCTCAGCACTGCCAACACCATTGTGAGTTTCGGAACATCTTCACTTTTCCTCTGGGAGCTTGTTATTAGAGGTGGTAATCTCACTTCTTTTTTGTATTTAAAAAGTGTTTAAGGAAATTGTAAAGGGAACAAAGTGTATCCTAACAGCCCTTGAAACAGTTGACTATTAAGCTTTTGTGTGTGACTGGTGGGTTTTGAATCTTTAGTAGTACTTGACACTTGCAACTTGATAGGATAACCTCTTCCTCTGAATTCCTGGAAATCAAAACTGAAATTGTGGCTGGTAGAAGGGGTATTTAAGACTCAGTTCTGGAACTGCCTAAGAGAGCCAGTGCTCTCTCACGTGTGATTCAGCCTTACAATGATTATATTCCCTATCTTCTATGTTTTCAGTAAGATATCTACTGACTTCTTTGATAAAGGCAAAGCATTGATTACCAGTGTGGGAATTTAGAATTTGTGCTATTGTTTTCTTTGTCTTTGTGGTTCAGACCCAGGACTCACTTTTAATGAACAAAAATTTTTCTGATAATCTTCCCATTACATTCACTGAATGGAGAATGTGTGTTTTCAAACGGATCATTTTTCTAAATGACAGCAGTTTAGTATTTGGCTAAGATACTGCTTAAGAAAGGAATAATGCAAATTAAGTAGATAATCTAAACAGAAATTTTCCCCTGGCAAGTGTTTGCATGTAAATGAAAACAAAGTCAGTTTTGTTTTGCCTTTGTGATGAAATATAGGGATAGTTTTAATATTTCCTCAACTGTAGACTGAAGTCAGAGTCTGCATCACAAAAGTTTGCCAAGTTTGTTTGTATTTTTTGCTTAAATATTGATTCTTTTGAGTTTTGTTCCTATTTTGTTGATATTTGAGCTACTTAGAAAGCAAGAAGTATACTGATATATCCTGTACAGTCGAGGATTTCTTTGTGCCTGATCGAATAGCTTCTTGGTGAGATAGTGCCACCTTTTTTAACATTTTGCTTGGTTGGTTGTTCCTATCACTCCTGTCAGAAAACAGTGCTAGAATCTCATTATTCTGATGTGTAGAATCCCTTGTCTCTCCTATGTAGTTAATGGAAAGGAGCAAGCTCCATGAGAGGATAATTCATATTCAGTCTTTACGAGGAGAACTTAATTGTTCTGGGTTGCACTTGGAAAGACTGTGTTTCCGTTGATGAAATAAATGGTGACTGGTTCAGGTTTTCAGTGTAAATCTGCTTATTCTAGCCCAAACATATTTACAGCCAACCTGTAAAACTGGAAAACAGAGCATGGTTCCATCAGACAAGATTTTTTCCTTTTTTTTTAAGGTGGTAGTTTTTCACCACATAGACTTAAATGCACCTGTGAAAATATCAAAATTCTGGTATGACTTTGTTATATATATAATTTTACGTTTTGTGTTAAAGAAAAACAATCATACTAGTAAAAACGTAGAGAAGTGTTACTGAGTGAATGACAAGACAGATGGCCTTATAAACACCTGTTTGTATGGAATGTTGTAAACAGGAACAAGTTAATATAAAAATATTAGGGGTATTTGTGAAGGCAAATTTTTGAGGGCCCTTGGGGTTTTTTTTTTGTTTGTCCTTCAAGCTATTGAACAAAAAACCCAAACAAAAATTGAATGTAAATAGTAAATAAAGGTGATCAATCTGCCTCGAGAGATTGAAATCTAAGATTCTAACCAAAGGAATGCCTGTGATGTTGAAGTTCTAATGGATGTTTCAGGTGAAGGGTGTGCTCTTATTTCACTTGTTGAAGATCAAATTCTGACTTTGAATGTGAGCATGGGCTCCCAAGTTAGACTCACACTTAGGTTTACTTAGTTATTGCAGAATCACATCCTTTTATTGCTACCAGCTTTCTCAGGAACGGTGTTGGACAGAAACAGATGAACAGAAAGGAGATTTCAAACCAAAATGATTTGTATTAATTTGAAAATATTCTGAAAAATTATTTTTAGACTAAATAAGTGATTTAATATGGTTCAAATGTCACTTTAGACAAGCTCCTCTAAGATGGCTGTACATCATAAGATGTTTTGTAAGTCTAGGTTCTGTGCTGGTGTGAAACCAGTTATGAAAACACAGAATTCTGTTGCATTAACCTTAGAGAAACCAAGATACATCTCAGGTTCTGCTGCAGTATGAAAGTGTGAAATGCATCAAACAGTAATATGAAATACTCAAATGTTAATGAATGGCCATATTTTGTCAATAAATATATAATCAACATAAAGGTTGTGAAATTAAGTTAAACATGGGAATTTATTAAAAGCTTGATTTCATATTTACTTTAAAATATAATTATGCAGATCTTAACTATACATATTGGGCACACTATTCTTTTTTCTTCCCTAAAGAGACATAGATTTTATAAACTACAGATACCTCTATTACAAAATTGCTGGAAATGTAGTAAGTAGTGTTTTACTGGAGTACTTATTGCCCTAGTTAAATTTATTAGCATTCACTTTTCCTCTAATTTCATTCCTGACTGTACCTAGGACCAATGAGGAAAGTGCCTTCCTGGTTTTACACATTGGCTTGAATACTTTGCAAATATTGTACATCTGGATAGGATGTGCATAACTTTCTTTCTTTCAATTCTTATTTTGAATAGTATTTTTTAAATGTTAGTTTCAAATCCTGATATATGGGAACTGGGTGTTCACAAAAAATTGGTTCATGACATGTCTTTTCATGTTGGAATGGTTTCATGTGGTTCCATAAAGTTATCCTCTTGAGATTGGGTTTTGTATCTTTAAAATGTCGACTTTCACAGAAACTGCGCCTAATGTAAAGTTATTAGAAAAATATCAAGGGTTGGTGTGTGTATATGCAAGTGTGCTATGGTTGACTGACTGACTGACTGACTGGGTTTAAAAATAAAGTCTTACAAGATCATGAATTTCTCTTCTTATTTCCTTCTCTGCTGCCTTGTATGTAGCAGAGTCCACCCTTGTTGCCCTTCTTATGGAAGGAAATACTCAATGGAAATACTTTTACTACTGTCTTCTGCTTTGCTTTCTTAGTATTGATCAGATTCTTCCATGTTTAGATCAATCTTTAAAGTAGTTGATAAATGGAATGAAATTTCACTTATTACTAATAGTGATTTTGAACACTCTTAGCTGGGGTAATTGATCATCTTTTTTTCTTGCATGAAACTATGGACTGTAGAAAATCAGTTATTGACTGCAAAGGAGAAGGAGATGCATGTCTTTGTGCTGACTTACTGACACAGCAATGTGATAGTGAAAAACAAATGTGCAGCTGCTCTTTGAACATAAGCTGTAAATTCTACCGGCTAGGTTTTTGTTATAATTATAGTTTATCTCTGGCAAAAGTATGATCGAGCTTCTCAAGATTGTGAGAAGTTGACTTTGAATCAAAGACTACATAAGAAGAGACTAAATACAGTTGCAGGTATTGCAGGTGAAGTTCTATTAACTCCAGTCCTTTGCTGCAGTAATTCCTGCAATAGACAGGAAACTCTTCTCTGAGGAGAACAGTGTTTGCATTTGTTTGAAGCCATAACACTTGTTCTGGGTGTATTTTCAGCAAGGTGTTTCATTGGGAATGAGCCTTCTCATCAAGAGTAGTTGGTCTCAATGGAAATGAGATGACTGTAAGGACATAGAGTCCCTTTATACCTGTCACAGGCCAGATTATTCTCTTGTCCCATGTGTGAGCTTTTCTGTGGGGTTAGGGGCTGTGAGTGAGCCCTTCACCAGTCACTGCCACTCCCCATCCAGCAGGATGGAGAGGAAAGCAGCAGGCATAGCACTTTTGGTTGGCGCAAACACGCTGTGCTGTTCCTTCTGTGCTGAGGTTTTTCTTCTGGCACCTGTGCCACTTTCTTAGGGTCCCATTCTCTGCTGGAGTTGAAAGGATTGGAAGCACAAGCATGTGACAGCTGGTGCTAACCTGATCAACAAGACCATGACCCAGAAGTACTCAAGTGGCCTCTTGACTGAATAAGACCTTATAACTGCTTGTAGTACCCCAGATTTTTACCTTTTAAATTTTTTCAATTTTTTTTAAAAAAACATATTAATTTCCCTATGAAAGCAAAGAAAGCATTAGCTGCCAGTGAGTAAGTGTTAGTAAAAGAAGAATTTTAAAATATCCAATCCTGTGTTACTGTCAATGCATCTAAATTTAAGTAATACTGAGTAGAAAGTGCCAAGGATTTTAAATCATAAGTTGTAAGTTGGGATCTTTCCCAAATTGAATTTACTTTTATGTGATGGTAAAGGCCAAATGTATCACCCAGGGTTGCACTGTGTGTTGTGGTTTCAGTATAAAAACTCATGTGAATGTCTCAGTCTGTGGACAGTTACTAATGCTGCTCTAATCTAGAGGTCTACATCATGTGTACAAAACAGGTGCTAATGGATGGTGTATGAATCAAAACTCTCCAAGGGCCAGTTTGGATCTTGGTCTTGTTTAATTTTCACTAGGAAGCTGATCATATGCGTGTGTCAGCGTTGTGAAACAATGTTGTAAATCTCATGGGGGGAAAGCAGCAAATATATGTTTCTATAAAAGTATCATCTAGAAAAAGTATAATCTAGAAAAGCAAGGACAGGAATTTTCCATGTCATAGAGTATTTTACATCTTTCATTGCCTGATTTTTGGGGGCAATGTTAATCAGTGTCATTAAAGGAAATAAAACTCCTGACGTGACAGGAATGAGTTAATGTCTGTAAACCTTCTTTTTAACTAAACTATTTTGGTATTTGATTTAGATTTTTTTTAATGTCTCTAGGAAATGAGAGGAAAATTAAATGTGTTCTGGCATAACAAACAATATATCTTTTAATTCATTAAAGGAGACCTATGTGACTTTTTATTGGAAATATTCATGGCCCATATATTTTTTAAATAAAAATGTCTACACTTCTTTATCTGAAATACAAAATTAATAATTGGCAAAGACCTTAAAGTTAATTAATTTTTCCTTCTGAAGTGTATAACCCTTCTATATGAACAGAAAGAAAATAAGCACTTGAATGGAATTTCTGCTACTCAATCAAGTTGGTATTTTAATTAATATTTGTAATGTTGTAATTTTTGTAATATTCTTGAAATTACTAGACTTTGGAATGGCTAGAAAGTACTGCTGGACTACATGAGGTTCAAGTAGGAACAGGTATTGAGCAGATGAAGGGAGCTGCCTTCTCTTTTGCTTGTTTCCTATCAGTGAACAGGCCCTGACCTTAACTCGAATCATGATGGTCTCCTTCAAAAGGAGGGAATAGGTTTGTATTTTTAAGAAGAAACGTTTAAGCAGAGGTCTTGTCTTCCACATGGCAGTGCTTTTTGAGAGAATCGAGAACTTTCATAGCAGTGAAATACACTACACTAGAAATCTCCCGTTGAAGGAAGCTGTAAGAAGCATAGCGCATTGCTTGCCTTCTTCATGTTGTCCTCAGTTGACTCCTTCAAGTCTTGTGTGTATTTTTATCTTAAAATTAATTCAGGAACTCATTTCTGGTTCTACATTTATGATAGGCACGTAAAAAAATATATTTATATATAATAAATGTGTTTATACCTCAGAAGGTTTCAGTGTGCTGAAGGCTCTCATTCTAAGGGTTTCTGTTCTTAGCATGATAAAGAGTCAGATCACAGTCATATTTTCTTGTGGAGCAGATTAGGTAATTTCATGAGAATAATCTTCTATTAAAAACTTGTTATTTCTTTAGTCAGATTTCCTTGGGAAATAAAGTTAAGCTTTTTTACATGAGTATTTGGCTGTTTTCCCTTGATTCTGTTTCCAAAGAGGCAATAAAGATTTAATTTATAGTGTTTTTTAATCAGTATAAGTCTTTTGGATATATTCACAGTATAGATGCGTTAATTACTGCTAGTTTTGGTTTCTGCTTGCATTGTCTAATCAGCTAGTTTGTAAAAGGAACATCATGGAAAACAGTTTCTCTTCAGGTTTATTCGAACTGTTTTTGAAGTGCCAAAATGCTGTATGTACATGCTGCATTGTCCTCTTCCATAGAAGTGAGATTTTCCATTTAACTTAGGGTTAGTGCATTATTTTCTCCAAAATTCAAGTGTAATTATGATTTTGAGTAATTTTGGTAATGCTAGATTGTTGCAAATACAAGTTGTTTTCCAAATGAATGGCAGAAGTGGCAAGGCAACTAATTTGCAGTTAAATAAGCTTTTAAACTGTATTTTTGCAAAGATAATTTTATACAGCTTGAAATTTGACACATTCATATGCAACACATTCATTTCACAAAATGAACAATTTCCCTTCTTGTCTTTGTCATCAAAAGAATAGCATTCTTAGTGCAGATCTGCCAAGATTTTGGTAACGTTCCTTTTAATTGCCTTATAGGATACTGCTTTGCAAAAGATCGTATCTTTCAAGTTGCATTTTGTTATTGCTTCCAAGTGCATACTCATAAACTTTAAAGTAGTAGGTATTTCTACAGCAGTTCATGTGAATGTATTGCAAGGAGGAGAAAGATGACAAGAAATGAAAACTGCTGCCTTAATTTTTTTACCAAGGTTTTTTTTCAGGGTGTGGTATATTAAATATGCACTGATAAAAGTGCATAGCATGCAGAATGCTCAATGATGTGGGAAAACACCTCATATTTTGACTCATTATGAATTTTAAATGAGAAGTAGGGCATAGACAGGAGACACTGGACTGCACAATGGTTTCAGCAGTGTAACCCTGGCTTCATGATCAGCCTTGCATTGACCTGCTGACCTGCAGAGCTTCTTTCATCCTAGGTGGGTGTGGCTTCCTATGGAAGTGGAACATCCCAAACATTGCAAGTGCTGCCCAAGTTGTAATTCTACAAATGAAACTTCTTGATAAAACTGTATCAAACTGATTAGGAATTGAATGGTCATTGTCACTCATTAACTTCATTCTTCAGGGAAGTCTTACGAGTTTTGCACATGGGTTTTGCTTCAGTGATGTGCTGTCTTGGCAAAGAGACCTGCTATTTTTAGTATAACTTCCATGCAATTTGAAGTTATACTTCCTAGCAGGCAAATAATGAAAACTGAATACAACAGGTGGAATGGGGTATATGAGTACAAAAAGCAACTTTTTTGGGAGGATTTTGCTCAAAATAAAGATATAGCAGAAAATTACTTGCACGATAATTTTTAATCTGTGCTCACTGATTCTGTTTCTACCATTGACATCCTTCTTGTGGAAAATGAGTATTATTTCCAAGTATAAGTCCACATATTTTCAAAAACACTTTCAGAGATACTTCTAAAACTTGAAGGGAGGTCAATTAGAAATCACAGTGATTGTTCACTACCAGTGGATTTAAATATCACAGTTAGAAAATTGCCATAATGGCTTGGTTTGCTTTTTTTTCCCAGCTGCTTTCTTTCTCTCTCTCCCAGTGTACATGATACATTCACTGTCTCTTTGGATGTATATAGGCAAGCTTAGCAGGAAAAGTTTTTAAACTGTTACAGAGAGAAAGGTGGTCTTCAGAATGGAGAGAACTGTGGATACTGCTATTACTTGTAAAATAATGACTTAGACAAGATGACATTTTAACCTGTTCTTTCTGGTCAAAAAGCTAAATGAAATGTGAGAATAGGTGCCTCTTGCCACTCATTAATAGGAAAATTCATAAGGCTGGATATTTCTGAAACATTCTTGATGAATGGAGGGAAAGCATAGCTATTTATGATGAGAAGGTGATTTTTCAGCCATAATCCTCTTTTGCTTATCATGCGAGTGCCCATTTGAACTTTGGTTTTATTTATAGTTGCAATAGAAATAAAGCTGGTCTTGCTTAATTTCTGGGGTATATCTCTTACCCAGTAGTTAACTGCTTGCCACAAAGTAGATTAGAGTGGTGTGCTAGTTTGGCTTTACTCCCAACACCTGAGAACTTGTTTTCATATTCTCCTGCATGGACACTAGTATGCGAATTTTAATGTTGCTTGCTTGCAAACAGTGCGTGCAGTCTGATTAGATACATTTTAAATAAATAATCCTTCAGACAGCTATTGAAGTCTCCTAATCAGCCATGAGCAATTGGTAGTCTTCTGATCAAATGTCAGCCTACAGGCATATAAAATAGCAGTCAAAGAAAACATCAGCAGCAATAATGAGGGTGCACAAATAGATTTTTGCTTATAAATATATGTATGTATATGTGTCTCTCTCTATATATAGCTATATATATATGATCAGACTTAAGGCTTTAGCTTACTGTCTTGGTCATAAGTTTTAAATTGTCTATCCTCAGACCACTGTCTTCCCAGTTTTATGAGATTATTGTGGTTTATTTCCCTACAAAGTTAACAGATGTTTTTTGATTCCTTCTAAATCTGAAAAGGTCAGAAATAACCATAGATCTATTCAAGTACTCTTGCAATTACAGCTTAAAGATAAGTCAAAAGCTGAAATTTGGTTGTGCTGAGGAAGCATGTAGTTACACATTTTTTTGTTGATGAAAGAAATTTAAAAATACTGAAGTAAATAACTTTCTGTACCTCCAAAATGCACATTCTTTGAGTGTACACAGTGTGAGAGATAAATATGTATGTGTGTGGGTATGTGTATATAAAAACAAATTTGTGACCCCCCCAACCACAATCCCATGTGGTAATGTCAGTCAGATTTCAAATATTTTATGGTACTTCAAAGGCAGAACTAACGAAGGCTGTGCAGAGATAGTTGTGGATCTTGGCTAGGAGCAGTCAACTGCACATGTGAAATAACATAAGAATATTGAGCAATGTTAGCTTTTGTGAAAATGTCCATGAAAATATATTGTCTATACTTTCCTATCTGACCCTGACTGGAAGACTTTTTAATAGTTGCATTTTGATTTTTTTATATCAAAGCCATTCTGTGATGTCTCAGGGTATTACATTTTGTATTTTGTCATTGAAATGAAATTTTAAGTAGAATGACCAACTCTATTTTGTTTTTAAAGAACCCTCCTCATTTAAATTGCCACAGAAATGGTGATGTATACTACCTGCAGCTGTGTGTTTCATTTCTTAAACAGGGCTGAATTTGTTTTGGCAGCATGAGAGAATCTTCTCTGTCAAAGGGCCAGGCTAGTGTACTGGGCCCAGTCCCCCTCCTGGCACAGTGCTGTGGTTGCTTGTAGCATGGGGAAAGCTGAGCCCAGAAAGTGCTCTGGAAGCTGGAAGCTCCCTACTCCCTTGGGAGTGCTCTCATTAGCAAAAGCCCTGCTATAGGGTGTGAAGCTGGCTGGCTTGCTTGATGCAGCTATGGACCTTAACACTGAGGCTTGGGGTTGTTTCCGGCCTAAGTTGAAGCTCAAATTGTGTTCATTCCTACTGGAATAGTCAGCTTTTTGAGCTTTTGCAGTTGCACCCACCATGCCTCACTACCTCATCTTTGGGTAGTCATTGCTTGGAGGTGTCTGACATTTCAGAAACATTGTTAGATGCCAGTTCAGAGAGAAGAATGAGGAATGAAAGCCCAAGCTTATGATACTATTTTGACTTATTAGCTCTGTAGAACAGACTGCTTTAGATGTCTGCCTCTGTCTCGTCTCTCCTTTAAAATATGGTTTACTGAAGTACTGGTTGAAAAGATGTTTGTAGGCAGAGGCAAAGAGCAGTGAAAGGTTGGATCTGTTAATGAAAGTTATTTTGAAATCTAGTCTCTACTGCAGAATTTTTCTGTCCAGCCGAGCAGCAGTTTTTCAGATCAATGCTGCCACACAAGGCACAACAGTCACATTGTGAATATTAGGTCCTTCTGAAGGAGACAAGAAGATATGTGGCCGAAATACTAATTTACTCTTCAGTAAGACTGCTGCGTTTGGGTGAGCCAATAACCCATCACATTTTTAAAAATGTATGATCTGTAGGTTTTTTTGTTGTTTCTGTGTAATATATAATACAGAAGAAAATCTCACTTCATCAGAGTGGAATATGTCTCTGTAGTAATGGAATCAGGTTCAGGACCTTCCCATGGGTGAAAACAACCTTTTCCTTAGGTGGCAACTGACTGTAGGAGATATTGAATGCTTCTTCAGAGAAAGCTTGAATAAAAATTAGAGCAAATATATAGGCTGTCCTGAAGTTTCTGCAGCTTCCTTTTTGATAATTTACTATAGTGAAATTATTTTCTGGACAAAAGAATCAGGCAGTGCTTATTAGACACGTGTGTTTAGTAGTTCAGAAAAAAAGTGTGTTGACCTGTTCAGATGCATGTGAGGCATTCTTTCATTTGCATGATATGCATAAATTCTTTTTAAATTTCAAGAAGGAAAGAGAAGATAAAATATTGTAATTATTGAAACTGTAGCTTCTGTTTGAGGTCATGATACATCTCTGATGTTATGGATGCATTTTTTCAGACTCTGCCCTGCCTGCTTGTGGGGGGCATGTTAAACTAATATTTTAAAGCATACAAAATACCACAGTCACCTACCTGTTTGGCACTGATGGCACTGCATTGATCAGGAAACATCAGATACATGATGCGCTAAGGACAACATTTCAAATTTGCAAGCCTCATATTGGTGTTTTGGGAATTCCATGGATTAAGAGGATTTCATAACCAAAATGTGTGGCTGTAGTGATACAATAATGACAACCTCTCATCAGTATATATTATAATGATCTGAAATAAGAGAGAAACTTATTTTATATAGAAAGAAAGTTGTAGGAGAAGCAGCAAAAATATGAAACTTTGTATTTAGCACATAGAACATCTATTTCATAAATGGACAAAAGCATGAACAATTTAAATATTCTGTTGATTGGCTGCACGCTCACATCTGGAAGGTGAGTTTTGGAGATGGTACACTGTAAGTAGCTTATTAGTGTCAGAAAATATGATCGTATTTCAAACAATGCTTATTTTGTGGAATAATCTTCTAAAGCAGAGAATTTTTTTTTATGTATTACTGGTGGTAAAGACTGTATTTTATGTTCTAAACCAGGTCTTTTCTTTTTAATATTATTCATAAGCTCATGCATGGCATTTCCTCAGTGACAAGGAACAATTGTTTCTATTCACTTCTTGCAGATTTATTTTAAAAGCATTAGGAGTGTTCAAAATCCTCTTTTTTACCTTCTCATCTGCAATGCAAGCTTTGTTTAGCAAGCGTTGTCTTTTGCTCTAGCTCTTGACTTTGCTTGATCCCTGGTATGACTTGTCTGGACTGCCTTCACAGATGCTTGTTCCTCCCCTCTACATCTCGCATTAGCAATAATGTTGTTCTCCCTTGATTGATGAACTGCTTGGAACTCCAAATAGCATTCCCTCAATGGTTTATAGGAATGCAAAATATTCACTCTGGACAATTCAGTTATGCTTTGATTGTTGGCAGCCTTTTCACTATGGAAATCACTCGAAAGGGTCATTCAACTCCTTGCAAATATTAGCTTTTCTGCTGTCTTCCAGCCTTTCATGGTTGCAGCAGAGGGGAAAGAAGGGTTGTCTGCAGTGGAGTGGGTGTGTTTTTGAACTGGCAGTGCCCCTGGCATTAAAGTACCCAAGTGTTGGTAGCAAGGAAATGGCCAAAACAGAGTTCAGCTCTGGGCACTTTAAGTTTGATCTTAAAAATAAAGAGGAAAGCTATTTTTTTAAGCTGTTGTAATTAATATTGCTCCTCCCAACACAAAACCCACATCTGTTTGTTCGATGTTGCTTTGTGCTCTTATGACTTCTGTTGAAAATGCTTATTTCAGCAAGCAGCTAATGTGTGCAGAGTATAGAAATTACTTAATACGTGAGCTTGTCTTGCTGCAGTGAATCACCTTTGTAGATCTGTTGTAAATTCATCCATTTCTTACAAATGCTGATACATGATTAGTTGATTTGACAGTAGGCTTATGGCATAGGTAAATTCACTGCTCCTTGCCAGGTTATGTAGCAAATTTTTTCAGTAATAAGTGCAGTAAAAAAAGCATACTGGAGCAGGAATATATTTTTTCTTTGTGTCTTCAATCATTTCTATAATTCATTTTTATAACCTCCTGCAGCAGAATAAATTGCTTTATAATGCTTTGCACTGCAGCATTTTTTAAAGGCTTGTATTTTTTTTAATTTTTACCCAGTAGAAAAAAAAAAAACTACTTCCTCCACTACTTCTTGCTTTTTCTCTCTTAGTTCCTTCTCTGCCCTTTATCTTTAATCCATAAAGACACATGCTGTTTCTACTACTTCATAGTTTTTAGCATATCTCTTTTGCATTACTTCAGTTTGGCATCTTTCTCTCTTTTACTTGCTAGGGTGCACTACTGGTACTTGAGGAAATAGCTTGTTGATATCTGAAGGGGATGGTTTCCTCTCTACCTGTGACACACAGCTCTCTGAGATTTCAGTGCCCCATGTAGCCCAGCTTTCATGCTAGTAGTTTTCTTGTAGCATGTAGCAGTGAGAAGGAGATTCCTGTGTCTAGGGCTGCTGTATATCTCAAATCTGCAGCAATCAAAAGAGTAGCCAAATATCTTTGTTATATTGTGATTGGAGGAGTAACCTGCCTGTCTGAACTCCTTTGAAAAACTGATTACTTTGTCATATGAGTAATTCCTTCTCCTTGTTTCAGTGCTGCAGGATTTCTTTCCTAATTTCCAACTGGATCTGTTGGCTGAGGCCCTGGGCTGCTGCCATCTGGTAATTTTCCCTTCCCATTGTAGCTGCTCCTTAAATATCAGGTTGCACTGCTTCTTTCCAGATATAAGTGGAACAAGATTCTCCAGAAATAGTTTTTCTTTTAGTGATCCCAGGGCCTTGGCATGAACTCAGCTGCATTTTCTTATTAATTATCTCACTTCTTCTCCATTGTCTTGCTCCCATCAGCTCCGAAGTGCTGAAGCTTTTAGGTGCTCTCTTAGCCTGCACTTTTGCCAGATGGCATCGCAAAGGCATCACCGTAGGTGTGTTCAGTGCAGTCTTCCCAGTTTCAATCTAATCATGCTGTACATCATTAGTTTTTAAAGAGGCATTTGTATTCCAGTCTGAGGTCAATAACGTTCCCCAAATTCTGCAGGGTCTGTTTTACAGGGTCATTCATCACTGTGGCTAAGCAAGGAAAAGGACAGCCAAGAAAACTCTGCTGGGTGGACATTGCACATAACAATTATGTGGGGCAGTTGAGACTTTGAAAAAGCTTAAGCAGTAGCTGGTAGAAGAGGCAGATGTTTCTCATTTCATTAGCAATTCACAGCTTAAGTGCACTAATTTGTATATGCCATTTTGTCGTCTCTGTGTCCTTTTGTCAATATCCGTTCTTGTTGTCAGGAGAGCATGCTTCCTGAACTTCTCTCACTTGTTTCAACCTCAAATTAAGCTCAGATTTGATGTGCTGTGTGGCTTACAGTATCCTCACTATGCTAAAAAGACAAAAAATTTGTCTGTTGCTTGAAGAGATTAGAAAACATCTTGCAGTTTGTAGAAATACTTTTTTATTTTTTCAATTGTAATATGTTTTAGAGAGGAATATTTTCCAATATTCACTTCCAAAGAGTTAGACTAATAAATGGAAGACTGCAGGAAAAACCTACAGTACCTTAAAAACTCCCATAAAATGAAACCACTTCCAGTAAGTACATTTGCAGTAACAATACTGTTTGCATACTAGAGTGGATTTCAAATAGAACTTTTTCCTTAAAATAGCTGTAAATTTCTTCTCCCTAAAAGACATATTTTTGTGTTGTTTTACAGCTTTGAATGCCCATGTGTTCAGTAAATATTCAAGTTGGGAAAGAAATATTTAAAAAGCAAGTCAAATACAGCATCTAGCGTGGCTTTAAAAAAATTATTGCAAATAATTTTGATAGGCTAATGCAGTTACTTAATTATAGTTGTGTTTACTGTATTTGAAAGAATCTTTTTTTAATTAGGTTTAATGCATCTGAGACTATTCTAGACATTTTTCCCTCTAGAGAATTTTTGCAGAGATTTCCAGTAAGAACTTCCTTCTTCCAATGTGTCTGGCAGCTTGTTTTCTCAGAGGGGAAAGTTTACAGGAGGCTGCTCTAAGTGATCACTGTAAAAAGAGCATTTTTTCCATCTCTACTGGGATTTGCCCTTCAGTTGTGCTTTCTGATAGCACCAGGCAGCCTTTGCCCTTCCTTCTCTGTTAGAAATGATGGGAATTGATGCCTTCTTCAGACATTTCTATAAGATTGAGTGAATGGAATTGGACTGGGTATGTTTTGGCAATTAAAGTGTCAAAGGAAAGTTTTGCATATTTCAGAGCAAATCTAAGTTGTGTTATAAGGTATAGTTAAAACTTGATCCAAAACAGGTTGATTTGATCCAAGTGCACAGATAAGGGCACCTGGGACAAGTGTGGTGACACTATGGAGAAAAAAAGGAGATGATTAAAAAAATAATATAGTTTAATTTGGGTTGGCTTTAGCATGCCTAATGTATACTTTATATATGGATTTTTGAAGAGATTTTTTTTCTCAATAAGATCAAATGGGGAGCGTCTATTAAAAAGTTGAAGTCTTCTAGTATTCAGCATGTTACTGGCATGAGCCCCATACGTGCAGGTACCCCTATGTGATTTATTAAGTCTGTGAATTTCTGAAAATAGTCTCCTTAACAGGTGCTGTGTTGAGAGAGAACATTGTGAAGCCTGCTGCAAGTTATTTAGACGACACAATTTGTATTCTTCATTTCTTCCTTTCATTTTTTATGAAATCTTAGTATGTCCACTAAGTGTTACATTTGCCAAAAATAGAAAAGCAGTTATTAAAAAATAGAAGCTGCGAAGAAGGGAAGACTCCTTTCCCAATTTAAATATATGCAGAAAAATTCAACAAACAACCTTTACTCATTTGAACTGTGGGTTCAACAGCAGTTCTGGAGGTTCCTGCTTCTGTATTGGTATAAGACCGTAACTCAAGTCAGTTGAAATTCTGAACAAGAGAAAATGATAAAAATGGTATCAAGGCAATGTAGGTTGCAAAAACCCCCATGCCTGTTTGACATGATTAACTCCAACACACTTTTAAAGTTTTGGATTTCACAATTATGTAACATTTTTAGATTAGGAGTGTCCTCTGTATTTGAGGTTTATGAAGTAAAGTGTCAAGCAGCTTGCAGCAATGAAGAATTGTGTATTCAAAATGCATCTTTCCTGCAAGTGTAATTGCATTTCAATAAGAACAATAAAGATCTATTATGACTATACTAAAATGTCCCCAAATGTAGTAATAATTATTTGTATTTTTAAACAGAAGCAAATAATCAGGAGATGTTTAAAGAGAGATTGTTATAATGCCAAATATACATTTCAGTGACAACTTCTATCATCCACTAATGCTGCCCCACATCAGCACATGCCACCTTTCTTTGATTGCTAGTGTTCCTTAAAGGATGTCTTGTTTCTCTTTAGAGTGGTAGAAGACAGTTATGGTACAGCTGATCACAGACAGTTTCTGCATCATATATTTGATTATTTCATTTTCAAAAATGAGCATCAATACTACTTAGGGACACAGTAGTTTTAAAGGTTAAAAGTTCCATTCTTAGCTCCTGCAGCAAAATAATATTATAATTTTTTTTCATTATCTGTCTGGAAACTGCCCTGTTTTTTTAAGTAAGTTTAATTGAACAATGTATAATAATTTAAAATACTTTAAAAATAGTTAAGCTAAGATTAATCTGGTTAGGCTGTTAATTATCATCAGAATTAACTTCAGCTAAAATAAGGTACCTTTAAGCAGAGATATGAATAATGAAAACAGTACTGAGAAAGTCTCAGGGGTGATTGAAAAGGTTTTGCATAAACAAGGTGGCAATTTAGCCTTAAATAAGGTTTTGAGATGAAGTATTTGAAATATATAAAGGACTTTGTAAGAGCTATCCCTTTAATCCTCTTCAGAATCTGTATATTGTTACAATAGACTCAAAGTGTGTTTCTTATTTTAAAATAGCAATAATCACTTGATATTTTGCATATTCAAGGATATTGCATATAAATGAATCCTCAGAACTTCTGCTAGTCACATGTCAAATAATATTGTCATTGGTTTCTGCCTTTGATTCACTGTGGAAATTTGCTAGACTGATATACTTGTCAACAAGAATTAGCTTTTCAATCAGTAAAGTTAGTCGGCAGACAATGCCCAGCAGAGGTGGTTTGGTCACTTTTTTTAAGGAGATAGAAGCTATCAACCCAGTGATTTTCTTTATAGGCTGGAAGTCTGCCAGCTGAGTTTAGGTGCTTGATTTTCTAAATGATGGTGCATCTGATCTGCATTTCCAGTCCTTATCTTCTGTACTCATCTTTGATACCTTAAAACCGCAAATTTGAATTTTTTGAGGGGTTAAATGTAGCTTTCTTTCAGTCATTAATTTACAGTATCTCAGTTCCTGTAATGCAGTGGTAAATGAGAATTTTCTTCTTGCGTTTGTTTCAACAGCTTTTTCCACACAGAACCTGCATTTCTATTAAAGCTGCCATGTTGTATTTTAGGTGAATCTATAAAAGATGAAGAATAGTGTAGGTGAATTTTTGGGGTTTCTGGATATTTTTTAGTGTTTCTAAACATGTTCATACCTTGGTCTCCATGGGCTTTCATTTAGAAAGCAGTACAAATTTTGCAAAATTTTTGAAGGATTTTCTTTTGGTGTTACTGTTGTTCCTATGGAGCTTTTTGAAACTGGGTATTTTGAGAGTCGTAAAAATAAAAATTGAAAAACATAAATCTTAGTGGTGTTTTAAACAAGGCCAGGTGCTTATCTAGGCATTCAGAACATCAGCAGATGGTAATGTGAGAAACACTGACTAAGGTTTATGCAGCATGGGTGTGATGTTTGGATGCTTTATTTTGATTGTTGCAGAACAGCTGCATATCAGCATAACTATCTTTTCTGTCCTGGAAAAAAGAAAGCAACAGTGAAAAGGGTCATGTGCCTTCAGTGGGTATCGACTTTTAGCAAATTAACAGTCAATGCAAAGTCATGCGATACTTTCAGAAGTATCACAATGTAAATTAAATACAAGAGGAAATAGCTAAAAAATCTTTAAATTTTCTGTTTTCTAGGGGTCAGGGTACTAAATTTTTGTTTCATGTTTTTTTTTTTTCAGAATGCCATTGGTTAAATATGTGAAATTTAATTACATTATTTTTTGCTGGTCTCTGCTTTTGTTATTGATATTACAAAAATCTTTTGAACTAATTTTGCTTTCCTTTGTAAGTGTTCTACCATAACAGCAACCTCTTCAGACATACGGAAAACATTGCAAATAAACTTAAATTGTGTACCTGAACCTTCATGAGCGTTCCCTGATCTCCTTACTTAATAAAAGTAACAATTAATAGTGATTCTTCTATCTACAGATGCCATTGTACATGTTTTTCAGGCATTATTGCTTTCTAATGTAAAGGCTGGTATAAAAACTGTGTTTCTTTTCCTGACAACTTAAAGTGCTTTTTTGATTATTACTACTTGAGCTCTCTGAGATCAGTACAGTTTTTCTCCACTTTTTTTGGTTTTTTTGAGCAATATTGAGGCAACAGCTAAAATGGACATAAAATTCTCTGAAGTCACCTAACATTCCTAAGCGTGCTTAATGTGCTTTATGAAATAATGATGGTTCTTTTTTTTTCTGGTTCCCCCTTCTTTCCCTTCAAAAGGTTCACTAATACTGTTATAATAATTAACAACAAATCCAAACTGATTTTAGGTGTATGTGTCTTGCCATTTTCTTCACGAGCAAAATTATATACGTAAAGAGGAAAGAAAATATTTTAAACTTCCGTTGAAATTACCAAAACAGTTACTTAGAAAAAAGAAATAAGGTGGTGGGCAGGAAATGATTTTTATTGAGTAAATGTAGCCCCTTTATTATGCAATGACCCATGCAGATTTGCTAATAATCCCCATGCTTAGATTCATAGGAAATGCAGGTGTCAATTTCCAATTATTTTTGGAGCAACTGTTTTAAGCAAATTTAAGTATTAGTTTATCATTGTACAAAAATTGAGGTACCAGATTTTGTTTAAAGTTTGGTTGCAAGTCTCTACATGCCTGAAATAACAAAGGGAATCATTATACTCCCTTTATTTGGGGTATGCCTTTGTGATTCTTGTTTGCATGAAATAGGAAGGTAACACCCACACTTTGTGCAAGGCTGCTCTGTAAACTTTTCCACAGCTGGAAGAATTTCATAGCAGCTTCTGAAGCCAAAATGTGCCCAGTCAGCCATTTAGTGATAATCTAAAAAAGTTCAACATGGCAAGAGGTAACTCACTTAAAATATGCAAAATGAAGAAACAACTGAAAGGAGAAAATAATAAAAAATAGATCTAAAAAAATAAATCTAATCAAATAAAAAAGATTTTTAAAGCATACCTAAAGCTTATTCAGCTAAAAAGTCCCATCTCTTCAGTATATTTAGTAAAATCAACCTATGAAAACTTCAGGGCAGAAAGGCACAAGCAAGTGTGCAAGCTGCCTCTCTCTAAAACCCTCCTTCATCACACGTTGCTTGTCTTGCAAAAACACTCTGTTAAACATGACTTGTTCAACATACTGAGCTATATTACTGTCCTAGAGCTACTTTAAGAAGAACATCAGCAAAAAACCTCTCAAATTGACTGTATACTACTGCAAGATGAAACCTATGCCCTTTCACTCTTAGCCATTGTTTCCTTGAAGACCAAACAAGGGCTACTCCAAGATACCAACCCGGAATGGATTCTTCAGGTCACTGGCATTTCACACTGGTCCTGTCACGGCAGACCAACTCAAAACCACCCTGAGAATTCTCAGTAACTACCAAGGAATAACATCCACGTTTGTGCATACATGGTTTCCTCTTCCCTCTGTGCTTTTCATTCATACGTTGTAAAGATGGCATGCAAGGAGTAAACAGATCTGTAAAAGAGCAGATTTGCTAAAAAGCAACATTGGATCATCTGTCAAGGATGCCAAACACTTGCAGCAACCCTTGAGACTGTGGAACCTTAAAGGCAATATGCTTCTTAGCAAAGCCTAGTATTTATACAACTAAAGCTAAAGCAAACATGAGTGAAAGCTTGCCTGCAAGGAAATGAAGCCCATCAAAGAGTAGTGTTCTATAGCTCCAAAAAGTCACTGGAAATGACAAATGCTTCTTTTTATTGTGTCAGACACTTTCAAAAACAAAGAATCCTCAACTGCTTTCTACACCCCCCCCAGGCATTCATGTCAGCTGAAATTGACTAGGGAGTCCTTTTGGTCTTGGGGGATGCCTCTGGCAAATCACTTGGGAGAAAGGTGTTTGCTGCCTCAGCATGTAACAACTATGTCTCCATAAAGAAAAAATCCTGTTGGGACACTGTGATGTAGTTGGAGTACAGGGTGAAGTGGAGATGATTGCTGGAAAGTCTTGTGCATACAGGTCAAGAGGTGAAAGAAAACCAGTGTCAGAAATCAGGTGAAAGAAATCTTGTGTCGAGGCTGCAAGAACAAGAGGTGAACTTCCATTAAGACTAAGGGGAGTCATGTGGAAGTTTACCTGAAGAAAAATTTATTGGGAGCCATGCATCACTGGGTCCACTGCTCACAGTTCACCTTTGCTTCAAATGAGCTGGTCTGCAGGTTAAATGAAACTTCATAAATGGCAGAATTAAGGCCCTATTGACCCTGTCAGGGCATGGAATTTCAAACCTACTGTTTAGACCACTTTCTACACTTTCACTGAAAGATGATTGTGTTGTTACAGGTGACATTGTAGAATAGAACCTAATGAAGGAGAAGAACTGTCCAAGCTCAGCTTTCCTTTCTCCTTTTCCCCTCTGGTCAAGGTGATTTTAAATACCTTTTTGACTACACTGTGTAATGGACAAACAGCAATTATTCCTTGCCAAATTTATGGTTACTTGATTATTTACATCAGCTGAAAGAGGCCAAAATCAATGGGAGCTCTTTTGTGCTTACAGTGGAACTTCATTTTATCCCTGTCAGAGACCTAATTTGCCTCAGCAACTGCTATTGTTAAAGCAGGGCAGAGACTCTTTCCCTGAAGACCTTAGGCCAAATTGCTAATGCTGCTCTCCTCTCTGCTGTTCTAGACAGGCAGTAAACAGTCAGAGAGAGAAAACTAACTTGAAAAATTCAATACTTGTGTATGTCTTTTGTTATTTCCAGGTCCTCTGTAAGATAGCTCCATCTCTGCACAATGTTAAGTATTTTAAATTCATTGTCCCTCTTGAGTGCCCATTTTGAGAAATGCCTTGTTTTTGTATTTCCATCACTGATCTTTTCTGCTACTCTGTAGAAGTCTGATACACATTTTAAACATTATAGGCAAGAGGACAGTGTTAAAAGTGTTCTGCTGTTACTGAGGAAGCTGTTGTATATTTAATTTCATGAATGTTGTACATGAAAACTGCAGTTCACCAACTGTCAGCAGATTATGTAGCTCTGAATGAAAGAGTATTTGTGATCATGTCTGACAGCGTGGCCTAGGTACTACTTCAAGTTATATTTAAAAATGGCTGACCACAGTGGTACCTACTTTTTCTGTGTAGCAGGGTTTGAACTACTCTATATTGTTGTAATTTCAGTAGGACCCCAATATGAGCTCAGAACTACTTCATTCAGGTTTGAATTCATGTGTTCCTTAATGTGGGGTGTCCAAAGACACCACAATGCTCTCTTCTCAAGGGAGATGTGAGTTTAGAAAATATGGCTTTTATCAAGTGCTGGAGGAAAATGCACAAAGGTTGTTACAGGTGAGAGATTCGTTTAGCAGGTGTTAAGTTGCAGTAATAACAGTTCAGGATTCTTTGTTTTTGAAAGTGTCTGACACAATAAAAAGAAGCATTTGTCATTTCCAGTGACTTTTTGGAGCTATAGAACACTACTCTTTGATGGGCTTCATTTCCTTGCAGGCAAGCTTTCACTCATGTTTGCTTTAGCTTTAGTTGTATAAATACTAGGCTTTGCTAAGAAGCATATTGCCTTTAAGGTTCCACAGTCTCAAGGGTTGCTGCAAGTGTTTGGCATCCTTGACAGATGATCCAATGTTGCTTTTTAGCAAATCTGCTCTTTTACAGATCTGTTTACTCCTTGCATGCCATCTTTACAACGTATGAATGAAAAGCACAGAGGGAAGAGGAAACCATGTATGCACAAACGTGGATGTTATTCCTTGGTAGTTACTGAGAATTCTCAGGGTGGTTTTGAGTTGGTCTGCTATGACAGGACCAGTGTGAAATGCCAGTGACCTGAAGAATCCATTCTGGGTTGGTATCTTGGAGTAGCCCTTGTTTGGTCTTCAAGGAAACAATGGCTAAGAGTGAAAGGGCATAGGTTTCATCTTGCAGTAGTATACAGTCAATTTGAGAGGTTTTTTGCTGATGTTCTTCTTAAAGTAGCTCTAGGACAGTAATATAGCTCAGTATGTTGAACAAGTCATGTTTAACAGAGTGTTTTTGCAAGACAAGCAACGTGTGATGAAGGAGGGTTTTAGAGAGAGGCAGCTTGCACACTGCCCTTTGTGCCTTTCTGCCCTGAAGTTTTCATAGGTTGATTTTACTAAATATACTGAAGAGATGAGACTTTTTAGCTGAATAAGCTTTAGGTATGCTTTAAAAATCTTTTTTATTTTATTAGATTTATTTTTTAAATTTATTTTTTATTATTTTCTCCTTTCAGTTGTTTCTTAATTTTGCATATTTTAAGTGAGTTACCTCTTGCCATGTTGAACTTTTTTTTAGATTATCACTAACTGGCTGACTGGGCACAAACTTCTCAAATGGAAGATGTAGCAGCAGAAGGGACTTGTTCTAGGAATACATATTGCTCTGGACTAGTCAGTTCTTAGCCTTCATCTGGCTGTGTTCCACAGGAGGAGGGAATGCAAGGGGCCAGTGCCTCTGCCCTTCACAGCTGTTTGAATCAGTGTGGTTAAAATGGGTGTTCTCACCTGCCATGCCTTACTAGGGCACTTACTCCTACTCTTCTGTGCTTGTCCTCTCTACAAAGTCCATTTTAGTAATTATTTGTTCAGCACAAACATGAATATGCCTTGGATTTTCCCACCTTCACAACTTATTAGGAGTTCTTGTTCTGTTATGTTTTGTTGTATGTGCTTCGTCTCCTCCTTCTCCCGTTGTTGGGACTTGAAGCATGCAGAAAGGCCAGCAGAATTTGATCCTACATGGATGAAGTGCTAGTAAACATATAATGAACTATTATACTTCTTCAGCAGTATGACTGCCAGGTGTACTTTTTGTCTCTCATGCCTAGAGTTAAACAGTTTTTATCTGAATCTTCAGGAATTGCTAATCTTTCTTTAAGTTTTCAATGCTACAATTTTTTAAAAAACTCAATATGAATGACTGTAAAGCAGTTGATGTTTTTAAAATTAATTTCCTCAAATTTTCCTTTATGCTGACCAGACTTCTTCACTGCTATTCATTTTTTTATGAAGCAAAAAAAAAAAAAAAACCAAAAAAAACCCCAAACAAACCCACAAAAAAACAAACGTAAGGCCTCCTTTCAAGAAGTTACTACCTAATGAAAGCCAAGAATTGTTGAGTTGCAAATCTTGTATGGTGATCTCATGCTCTTGTGTCCTTGTGAAGCTGACTCTAACCTTCATTTTAGGCTTTTGTGTGCAGATCTTCAACATCCTTCCTCCAGCACAAACTTGGGTGCTTCTCAAAAGTAGGTGGAGTCCTGACTTTAAATGAGAATTAAATGAGAATAAAAGCATTTAATAATTCAATGGAAATGGGGCTTCTGACTAACATTAGACAGTGAAAGCCCTGGCTGAATAAATTTGGAAAACCAATTTGTTCCCTGTATAGTAGCCTGTAATAAAATGGGGCTAGAGAAGCCTTAGGCATGTTGTATTTAAATAAGCTTCTTGTTCAAACCAGGAGTAAAAGTTGCAGTTACGGATAATTTTAGTACATTTTATTTCAAGAATAAATATTATATTATCATAATTTCAATTGTAAATGCTCTTTACTTTTGTCAGCAGGCTGGTGATAAGATCTTCATGAGAGCTTTCAGTTAGCAAAATGACACAGAACGCATAAAGATTATAAATCTGTGCGGAAATTCAGTTTAGTGCTTAATAACTTAGACCAAATGGGGTATTTTGAAAGCAAAACATGCTTACAGCAGTAGCACTGAGAGCAAGTTCTGAGTCTCTCTGCATGAATGTGAGGACAGTCTCCTGTCTGCACAGTTTCCATTCCCCATTTTCTGAGCTTTACTTGCCTCGTGCTAAGGGGTGACAGTACATAAGTTCACAAGAAAGGATATATTTTGTTTTGCTAGTTTGACACTTCACTAAGCAAATATGAAGTTGCTACGAGCAATCACATATAACTACCTTGAAAGAAACAAGATAGGAGCTGCATGGTGTGGTTTTGGGATGTACATCTAAGTATGTACTTCTTACTGAGACTTTACGTTAATTGCTTACTCTGGTAAATGCCAGCAGTAATTTCACAGGCTGAATTCAGGGGAAAAAAATGAGGGAGGTAAGAGACCAAAACAATCTGTGTGAAGACAAGGACTGTAGCCAATTATTCAGGCATTGCAGTGGAGAGCACTTCTTGCTGTGGGAGATGCCAGAAAGATCAGCAACATTACGTGAAAAAATGCTCTCAACCATCCTGTTACTTAAGAGCACATGGTATTCCCTTGGAAGTCTTTAGATAATGGTTTTTGGAAGCTTTAATGTTAATTAAATTAATATAATTTGGCTAGAAAACATACAATGATTGGCTTCCTTGATGCCTTATGGTAAGTCAAGTCTTTTCTTTACTCTTCTTAAATTCTAAAGGACTTCAGAGGAGGCTTGTCCCCTCTTTCTGTAGTGTCAACTGCCTTGGAAACTTTTTTTTAGTCAGAAACAAAGGTGTTTTTAAAAGAATCTCTGCAATTTCTATTTTACCTTTATTCTTTACCTTGCAGGGTTGCATTACAGTTTTTTGATTTTGCTTCACTGATTAAAGTAATATTTCTGATTGCATGTGCATATAAAAATATATGAATAGCAGAACTGTTCCTGCTGCCCCTGGATGTCTCTCATATGTTCCTTGCATGTGCTTGAGTTCTTGACAATGAATGTGAGCATGATTCTTCCCAGTTGTGTTGGCTACAAAATAGAATAATTTAATTTCTTAACAGCTTTGAGTATTTGTTGACCTTGATCACAACTTAGACTTTTAAGGCTTTTTATATTACCTGTGACACTTATTGATTTAATAAGTACTAACTTGTTCAGTAAAAAAAAAAAATAATTAAAAACTTCGTTCTCTTCATATGTTCCATGGAGAGACAGGAATATATTTTATTCATTTAATTTATTTAACTGCAGAGTTGGAAGATCATTACACAGTTAATGACAAGAATGAATACCCTTTCTGCACTTCAACACTTAGACCCTGACCTTAAAACCAATTTTTAAGGTTTAATTCTGTGGTTTGAAAATTAATTAAATGAAGACAAGATTGTCATATGGTATCAGTCATAAGGCCTTTAAAGTAAGNCCCCCCCCATCAGATGCTCTTCTTTTTCCACTCACAGCAAAAGCTCAGTTTGGTGGTGAAACATTGTGGGTTGCTGCTTTGACACAGTTTCAACAGCATGGAAAGATTTAAAATAAATGTTAGTGGAACATCCCTGTAGTCCAGGGTCATTGATCGTTTTTAGTGAACTTTGAAAACAAACAAAAACAAAACCTTCACCTTTTTGGTAAATTGAAGTGGTATACTTTGTATTTCTTGCTTGATTAGGAAATAGACCTTCTGTGGTTTGACAGAACCTCCTGGTCACTTGCTCAACTCCTAAGAGTGACTTTCTTACTGTTCTTCTCTTGTGTGATGTTAAAGTTGATATAGAGGCATATTTCTTGGTAAATGTTTTAAGGATACTCACTTTATAGTGACTTGAGGAAGTTACTTGAAATCATATCAATTACATTGCTTTTAACTCCTAAAATGCCTAGCTAATATTCAAATACAGAAAAGTTGATTGTTGAAAAGCTTGCAGCTGAAGCATATTTTTATTCCTGTGAATAGGGTTTTCACTGGATAAGGAGAGTCCCATTCCCAGTGAATTTCAAAAAGCCCAAAAAACCTCAAATCAACTAGATCCGGGTAATACTTCTCCTTCCTGCAAGATAATGCCACTTAGTTAACTGAGACTATAAGACAAGTTAGAGCATAATACATGGGCAGACTGAGTCAGAAGGTACTTAACCTTGGAGTGTAGCAAAATGATAAATTACACAAGATAACTGAAATGGCACTGAATCCACGTTAGACACTTGAGTCTAATGCAATTGCTAAGAAGTGAAATGAGAGGAAACTGCAATACATTATTTGAATGAGATTTTAATTCACAAATACTGAGTTAGTGCTGTAGAATTTAAGATGCTCTATAAATTATTTATGATAAACTCAAATGAAAAATATTTTTGTGGTCTTTCCACCACTTGGATTGAGTACTTGTCTAAAAACTACTAAATTAACCATCTTTTCATTGATCAGTTTTAGTATCTCAAGAGATGGGTACCCTTTACTAAGTAATCTATATAAATAAGCCCCTCTTTAGCCCTTCTAAAATTCTTTTAAAGATGTGTAATATGCATGCATTAGTGAGGCTTTTATTATGCTAAAGATATAAAATTCTTTTCATTACAGTCAAGAAAATTTTTAAGGCAAACATTTTTTCAGGTTGGGCCAAAATATTGTAAGTCACAGTTCTTAAACTTGAGAAACTGGCTATTTACTCAGGGTGTGGTTAATGCAGGGTCTAGAATCTTTTTTTGGATGTGTTGCGTTGGCAGTCTATCACGTTATATCACCACTAGGCAGTCACCCTCTTTTTAGTTTTACCCTTTTAAATAAAAACGTGAATAAGTACATCTAAGATAATGTGTTTATTTCATTTTCATGCAGAGAGCAGCTTAAAGAAGGCCATTTAAGACAGACTACAAGGGGCCCTGACACTTTCTCTTTTCCAGCGTGATTATTGCAAGCAAGCCCCTAGTATTGTGCTTGAAAAGGAATCAAGGAGGAAAGGCAACTCACAGTTTTAGAAGGAGGCCTCCCCAGTGAAGTCTTTATAAACAGCTGATAAATAGGAACATTTTATTTAGTCGCCATTACAAACTAGAAAATAACACCCGATGATGAAGTTCCTGCTTGGCATAAATGCCAGATTTCATCCATACTCTCTGCTGCCTCCTTCATTCTGTCATTTAGGGTCAGGATTAAAATCTTCATGTTCTGGTCAATCCCATAAATTTATGGGAATTTAAATCTCAATCTCTCTCAGTTCAGTAAAGTTTGTAATGCCCTATGCATGAAATAGATGCCATGGTGGTGCTTTTCCTCCATACTTCCCTTTGACATTTGATTTCTTTTTGGTATAACCCAAGGATGAGATACTTCCTTCTTTTTCTGAGCATATTTGAAATATTCTGCTTTTAGGGCTGGGTTCCTCTGGGAAAGAACCCATATAAGCACAGCAGTTTATATTTAAGTCTAAACTGTTATAAAATCATGGTTGGTTTGTAAAGCTGAAAGCCATGTGTTGTCCAAACAAGTTAAAAATAAGACAGCATGAAAGCTCATCACCAAACCACCCAGTCCTCCACAAATCTTTCATGGCAGTACAGTACTGCTTGCCCTCAAGACTACATCTGGAATTCTACCGAATTTTATTCTCGAGGTTTAAAGTCTTGTCTCATTAATTTCAGGACGGCCACAGTCTACCTGCACTTACCTAATGCAGAACTCTGTCATTGAATGTGGCAGACATTGCACAGGCAGACATTGCACAGTCACTGAACGTGACTGGTTGATCCTTGTAAAAATATCTTCCAAGGCAAACCAATACCTTTAGTCGTAGAGGGAAAAAACAAAAGAGATGACAAATCCAATGGTTGCAGTGCCTTGCTCTAAGCTCTAGGAACTTTGATGTAATTCATGATCTGCATTGCAATCACCCCTGCAATACCTAACTGGTAATTTTGGCAATCATATTTATGTTACTTTTGTCTTATCCTACCGCTTGTAGCTCTTTATTGTAAGAATTTGATCTGTCCATTTGTTCTGATGAATTACTAGTCCTTGGGGTACTATATTGCTTGAGTGATTTGACTTCTGGCAGAGGTTATCAGTGAACCTCTGCTAAATTGAAACCTTCATGTTGGGTTCAATGGATAATAAGCCTCAGTGTAGGACTGACCTTGCTGGAGCAGTGTGTTAACTCTGTATTGTAAATGCTGACCTGCTGTAGGAAGGGAGAGGGCATCTCCTGGTCTGATCAGATTGACATCAGATGCTTTTCAACGCAGGTGAATATAGCACAGTGCGTTTGAACTGCTGGATTTTTTGTGTTCCTGCCTGAAGCTGCGTGTCTTGAGTGAAAACAGGATGTCTTGACTTGCTGTAACCACCTATTGACCTCTGTGCCCTTTACATCTGAGTCACACAAGGCAACACTATTCTTTTTATCTTTCTGTTGTCATTACTTGCTGTTGTGAGTCACATAAGATGTATGTATGCTCCTAGTATAAACAACTTCATTTATTTACTCTTGAGGTTCTTGTTGCTCTTTATTTTTTTACATTTTTCTTCTAGAAAAAGAAAAAAACCTTTCCTCTTTCTTTAGCTTGCATTCCAAAATCAAGTTGTGTTCAGCACGAGAGTTTTCTTGTGTATTTTGCACATCATCTCAAGTGTGAAGCAAATTCTCTATTGCATGCATATTTAATGTTGTTTCACACAGTAAAGTCTAAGAGGCTTTTATCTTTCCTGAAATTGAACTTTAGAGGTGTGTATAAGATCATCTCCAAGTTGATCAGGTATTTTTATTTCCGGTAGAAATGGAGTAACGTTTTTTCTCTCTCTTTTTATTTGTTAACATTCAGTTGCTTCTGGATTTATACTCAATAAAACTAGGAGGTTTTTAGTTAATTTTTTTAAGTAATAAGGTTTTTGATGTAAAAATTCTGCAATTAATTTTATAATCTCTGCATTGTGCCTTGCTAAATGGTAAGGCTCTTAAACCTGGATTTTTGGGGTGTGCACTGCAGAACCCATGCCTAAAAACAGTTTCCAGCAGATGTGATCATAGTTGTGTCACAGGCTGCTGTGCTGCCTATCCTTTTCCTACCATTGATAGAAGTGCTTTTCTTTTGATGGCCCTTGAATTTTGCAGCCTGCCATTACTAACATTACCAATGACTATAAAATGCTGTTTACCAGTTGTTTTATTTTTATTCAGTTTTATGTTCTTATTTAAGACATATGAGAAAATGCACCAAATTACTCTTAATAACAAAAGTAACAAAAAGCTTCACTGCACCTAATCTTCTGCAGCTGTATGTTGTTTCCAGAGTTTTAAATTCCCAGTTTTGGGTTTTGGTATGTACAAGACTGCTTTGGAAGGATGCTTTGTTACAGTTGGTGTGCTTGTTTTCAGCTCTAGGTTATGTATTTCCATGAGAGCTTAAACTCTCAAAATGTCAATTTCTTTGGCCTCTAAAATTCAAATATTTCATCTGTGTAATAACTGTAGTTTCCAGTATAAAATTAGCATTTCATTGCCAACAGTGTATGCAGGGCTGTTTTTAAAGAAAATTATGATGAAGCTGATCAAGAAAAGTTAAACTTTAGTAGCAATAAGTAATGTAAGGCTGTCTTAAAATGTATGTTGTATTTTTGGAGCTTACGATCTTACATTGCCATATCTACAGAACTGCTGGCTGTGCAGAGGCCGTATTAAATACGTGTCAATGTAGAGCTTATTTCAGTTACTTTGTCTTCTACATATTCCGAATTTCTCAAATACTGCAGTGTGCTTTCGTGTGAGAAAGCAACTGAAAAAGTCATTATTCAGTATAATTTTCAAAGCTGTTTTGCTGGAAGCCTTGGTCCAACATTGTGTATGTATGTAAATATTTGATAAACTTTTATAGAATTATGCAAAATGGTCCCTATTCACCTTAGAGGGTATTTCATTTGTATCTTATAGTGCTGAAAGATCTAGAATGTATGATTTCTTTAATGACAAATGGAAATTGGAAAACAAGTTATCTAAATATGAAGCCTGAGACCAAACATAAAATTAATGTTGTGCATTTGGATTCAGTCCTGGAGTTCTGAAGCTTCATTATAATCCAGCCTGACACTCATTTTTATTTATATACACTAACATCTCTGAAGTGGATCTAAAGTCTGTTTGTAAGGTTTGCAAGGACTTTTTTTCTCCATGAGCAGCAGAAAGCCTTAGTGTGCAGGGGAATAGGATCCAAACTTTGTCTGTCTTGAGGAGAAGAAAGGAGATTCTCAAATAGTGATTCTAGTTATATCTCTTGCAGAATGGTTTTACTTTTTCACTCAAATGTGTAATTTTTCCTTCTGTAAGTAGTTAATTTGGAAGCAAATAGTATGTGAACATGGTAAATAGGCTTTTTGCTTGCAGAAGCAGTGGAATATATTCAGACTGTTTAAGCTGATCTGTTATATGGGCTATAAAGCTGGTTTAGTTCTGTCACCTTTGGAAAACTTTCCTGAGTTTATTTTGCAAGCACTTCTGCAGTTTGTGTAATATGCCCACATAAAACATCCTGACAGGAGGCAAAGTACGAATAAACCAAGTAAAAATTCTGCTAATCCCAATATTTTTTTCCCCCCTTCAGAGTTATTTTTAAAATCCTGACCCACACCAGATACACCAATATAATCCACTAGCTCAGAGTAATTTTAGAGACAGTTTTGCTACTGGTGAATTCCCTGGTACTTCATATGATGGTTGGATGAAATAAAATAAAAGTAAAAGCAACATGTGATACCCCATGTGTTCATTGGAGAATCAGTTGTAACGGGTTTTGCAAGTGATGGGTTGCTGGTTTGGTTTTAATTATACATTTGCTGACTTGCTGGCAACTATTACTGAAGCTGGTTTTGGTGGTTGAGTAATGTGTGTTTGTGCGGAAGGCATTAATAGCAGCTTAAATAGGCCTTCACATGCACACGAGGTTTCCAGTGGGAATGGTTGGAAATGGAATGATTTCCTCACAGCCACCCATGGGGTGTCAGATTTCCCGCGGGCGAGCAAAGGCTCATATGGAAAACAATCTGGCTGGCGGAGCGTGCCCTACTGAGCAGCCCAGCCTGTGGTGGCTTTGTGCAGCACTGGCTGCTTTTACAGCTCCAAAGCTTGCTCAGGGACTGAACAGCCACTTTCCGTTCCAGGGGAAGGAAAAGGGGCGAGCGAGGGGCTTTGGTCTGGGGTTTCTGCAGCCTCAGGGGTGGTGGTGGTTTTCCAGCGGGGAGGCCTCCAGGAAGGGGGAGTGTGCTTGGCTTCAGAGCAGCACCAGGGCTGCTGGAAGGGAGGATGCTGATTACAATAATAAACAAATGCTGGGGATAGATTACCACACGGCTGTCAGAGCAGGCGGCACCAAAGGAGGAGATCCCCAGCGAAGCTTTGGAGGTTGCAGCAGGATCCTTTGCTGGACTTTTTTTTCTTTTTTTTTTTTTCCTTACACAGAGGAAGTTACTTTTTAGACAACTTCTAATGGGCCTTGGCTTTTCTGTGGTGCAGCATCTCCTGGGCAAAGCAAAGAGGGCTGGAGGTGCCTGATTACTGCCATAGCACCAGCCCATGATGCTGGCTCTGAGGAAGGCAGAGGAGAGATGGCCTCCCGTCTGGTCACACCGCCGTGTTTCCTAGGATGAAGTGTGCCTCGTCCCATTTTAACTTGTCTGAGAAGTTGGTTTTTGATGCTTTCTGTAGACAGAAATTTCTCTGGGAATTTCTTTTTTTTCTGCTTGCATGGAGCAGCATGGAAGGATGTGTTCCTACTCTCCACCTGTCGTATACCAGCAGGTTGTAGCTTCTCTCACTCAGGGTCACTGAGACAAACCACTGAGCTTCAGGCCTGCAAGAAGCACTTGGATCCTGCAGGCCATTGCTGAGGTGAGCTGGAGGCAGTCCTGGGGAGGCGTGGAGCCAAGGAGATCCCCACAGTGCCATGAGGTCAGGTCAGCCCTGCAGGGAGCAGCACCCAGTGCCAGCAGCTCACCCCTGGGTGCCCAGCCCATGGGAAGGAGCAGGGACACGGAGACTGTGACGATGGCATGGTGTGAGCTGTTCCCAGGGGAACACGGCCCGGGAGAGGGACACGCACTGGGACGCTTGGAGCATTTTGAGACTTTGTAGGTGGAAAAGGAGAGAAACTTTTTCGAAGGCTATAGACTTGGCTTGGAGGACATACCAGGAAAATGTAGGCTTCGGGAGACGCTTAATGATGATTGGCCTGAACTTCAGCTTACGTGAGTTGCTGACAAAATTTGAAAAGGTATGATAGGTACTTGCACACATGCCTTTGAAAATTACACAGTACATAAAAAAGGCAGGTTGATGTTTAACTTAGGTTTTCTGTGTTGCTGTTTATGTCCTCGTGTGTACTCTGTTTTTGGAAATTTAATGTTGCTTATCTTCCTCATTTCAGGTTCTACAAAATTACTTTTAGAGCATGTCCTCTGATTGTGGGCATTTTTATTTATTTAATTTTAAATTCCAAAGGCAATGAAGAACAGTTTGGTCTTTGCTAAGCAAAGGGTATAAGGGGACATTACAGGCTGCCTGTGACCTTGTTCCACTATTGACATAAAGCAAGTGCTCTGGAGTTTGCTGTTAAATTTAGTTGAGTGTTATTTTAGTTGAATTGGAGGATCTCATGATAGCATTTATAAGTAGGATTATTTCCAATGAATATGGAACTTTCCCGCTGTTTTATCTGTTCTTCTTTTATTCCAACTAGTTATTCTTTCTCTTACCAAGTTGTTTGGTAGCAGTAATGCTTAGAGGCAGGAGGTTTGGCTTTGCAGTGTTTGTGGTGAGGAGCAAGAGACATGAGAATGTTGAAGAACAGATTGTTTTCATCTATTTGTCAGCACTTATAGTGAAACCTCATTTGCATGTTCGTAACCACTGTTAGATTTGCTTTGTCTTTTTCTTTCACTGTATGAAGTTCCTGTATCCTGCAAGACCACAGTATGTAAAAAAATACAAAGTAGTTTATTTACAAATTAAGATAAAACACCTTAAAAATGTGATGCCACGGTAGGAGAGTAGTTTGTAAAGCCTGGTTCCAAAAGTAGCCAAGAGTAATAGCAAAAGCATTTGTGAGCTGATTTCTTCACTGGGTAGGTCACTGGCTTCTCTCTTGCTCCCAGTCTGTCATCTGGGCTCCACTCTTCTCTTGTAGCTGCCACTGTGATAGCCTGTAAAGATAGGGACATGTGCCAGACTCTGAGATGCTTCATGTCATCATTAAGAGAGAAGTTTTTAGGCAGTGTTTCTAATATTTTATGACTCATACAAGCCCTGGTATTTGCAAACTCCAGGCCCTCCCCTGTGACTTTGAATATTCTAGTGTTTATCTTAAAGAAATTGATCATAGCAATTCTCACCAAAAACAAAGCTTAGAGGGCTCACAGCTCTGCTGTATTTTTAGCTTGAAGCTTGCTCTGAAATTTTGTTTTCCACTGTGCTGAAATTTGTAATGCAACATAAAAGGACACTTTGGTGCTGGAGAAGGTTAACGTTTTATTTGGTGGACTTTGATCACAAATTCTAAAACCTTAGTCTGTGCTTATTTAGCAAGTTTGGTTTTTTTGGTTTTTTTGTTTTTTTTTTTTTTAACAAGCTCCCCTCTTCCCCTGCTTCATCTGTCCCTCTTATGATTCCCCACACACCCATCCTGTCCTTCCTGAGGTGTTTGCTGCCAGGAGAAACAGCATTGTGACAGTGATCCTGGCTTGTAAGCTACTTTCAGCTCTCTGGATTCATTAATCTATGTTCTACAGAGAGAATTATGAGTGCTGTTGCTGTGGTCGTAATGCAGAAGCCAGATGGCATTTGCAGAAGCCTGCACGGCACTCCCTTCCTATGCAAAAGCAGAGTCACATTACACTGCAGTAGGCAGGGCTGCTTTGGCTTTGTTCCGTCGTGATTATGTGACTGCTGGAATTAGTATTAACACATTTATGGTGCCCCTCAGATGTTGAGTCTATGCCACGCAATGGAGCCACAGAGGTTGTTGAAGGCATTCTCAGCCTTCCTGTAAGTGCATCATCATTCTTGTGATAAAATGAATCTTTAACTACACCGTATGTCACCTCTTAAGGTACTATCCAAGAGGCTTAAGTGCAAGTCAACTTTTTAGAAACCTGATGTGTTGGAACAAGGTTCTTGGTAATACAAGCCTTTGAAAATTAGAAGTGAAAAATGTCCCAAAGTGGGTTTTCCAAAGAAAAAAACACCTGTTTTTTCTTCATGAAATATCTTAGAGTTTAAGTAGTAAATACATCCCTGTTGTATCTACAGCAAATTGCTTTGTAAATTGCTTTGATCTTACACTATGGTTGCAGTGGCCATAGTGAAATGGTATGGTCTGTGTATGACACTTGAGAGAGGTTTAATGTCCATCTTTATACATTTCTGGCACTGGTGGATTTAAGATAATGGCAATTCTACCTAAGAGTTTTCAATGTGTACTGCTTTCTGAATGTGAATTAATTGCAAATGGATTGCTTAACAGCAACTGCTACTGCAGGCAGGCCTCTGAAGCAGTGGGTGGGATGAGCCTTTCTAAGGGAATGACTGTTCTCTGACATCAGAGACTTCCTGGATGAGATGAGATTTTTTTAGCCATCTTTTTACATGAGCATATCTTTTTCCCAGATACCCCCAGCATTTTAAGGTTGAGACCAACAAAAGTCCAGTTCCCCTTTCACAATGGCCACTTTCATACACGTCTATCATGCTCTAATTCTTACTCCTTCCTTACTCCTTCATTTCAATTCTGATGAAAGTAAAAAGCTCCAAGTAAAGCAGAGGCTAAAAGGAATATCTGCCACAGCACTGTTCCCAGAAGCAGTTGACAGCAGCAGGTAAAATGTACCTAGTTCAAGATAAACTAAACAATCTGCTATTAAGAAAAAAAAGGTCCATTCCTTTGCTACCTGCTGCGAGACCTCAAAGCACAATGTTCTAACTGTTGTCTGTGGTGTGCAGTTATGTCCTTTGGTTGGCACTGACATTTTTCTTCCAGCTGCTTGAGCTGGAAGATTTTTCTGCAGGTACTTTGATGAGCAGTCATCACATTTCTTCCTGACCTTTGAAAGAGGCAAGTGCAGCATTTCTGTAACTGTGTCTTAGCTGACTTGAATGTTGTTAGTGAAGGCAATGGGCAATCTTTTTCATGGGACTTGCATTTCTGTGCTCCTCTTCCACTCACAGGCATGATCTGTATTGGGTGCAAGAAGTACAAAACTGTTCTGGCAAAATAGCCTGGGAGTAACTTTTACTAGGGAAAATGCAGTTCTTCAATCTGATTTTCATTTATGAAGAGTCAACTTCAACCCCACTAGTTCCTTTTAAGATAAACATGTGGTTTGATGGCCACAACAGATGTCTTGTCCCTGGGGATTAAAAGGATGTAGCACTCTGTGTGCCAACACAAAATGCTACCAGGCTTGTTGCACAGCATCAGCATTGTACCTGTATGTCCATTTCTTGCAAGCCATATGTGATTTGTGTGGCATAATTTGCCATCCCTGATATGTGGTCAGATGTTTATGAAAATTCAGTGGGATTCTGTTTCCTAATAAACATAAAAATAATTGAAGTGTAGTGCAGAACTTTGGTGTATATAGTGGGTTCAAAAACCTTTGTAGTAAAACACTGATGAGTCCTGCCTTTAAACCTCTGTGGAACTATGATTTGGTACAGAATGCTGTTGATTTTTTTCTTGAGAGACTAAGGTGAGTTTTGTGTTCTATATGTAAGAAAAATTTCATTAACGTTTCTTGATAATAGAATCTTTAATGCTATGGGAACATACTTATTTCCCTTACAAAATAACTTCCCTGCTTTAGATCCTTGTATTATTACCTCAGCATTTTTAATAGTGAGAATTCAATACAGTAGCATTTTGTATATTTTAAAATGCATTGCTTCTTCCACTTTAATTTGGCCATGGTATTTTCTTCCATTAGTTGTGATTTTATCTTCATTAGTTGTGTTTTTATCTTCAACAGAAGTGTTTGGGCCGTATAAAAAGGGAAATACTTCACCTCTGTTACAGTCTTTACTGATATATTGCCAATACTGACAAGCAAAGTCTGAAAAATTGTGAGTAGAAATGAATCTGTTAATAGCTTAGAGGATTGCAGAGTGAATTAGAGGCCCTCTGGACTCATCATTTAGTAAAGACACATCATGGGAATTATGTTGGTTTGGCTTGGAGGTTTTTTGCCTTTTGTAAAGTACTGATAGTTTCCAAAGGACAATTATGCCTAATGCTGTTACTGCTTTTAGCATATTCTTGCAGTCTGTAAGGGGGAAAGAAAAGACAAAAGTTTAATACCTGGTTGGTCTTGGAGTTGGGCTCACAAGTTGGGTTCTGTTCCAATCCTTGTCATATACTTTCTTTTACCCTGGGCATGTCACTCCAGTCTGCCTTTGGGCTGTTCTAATAGCAACTTCAAAGGGATTCAACTGTGGTTTTGGGTCCTTTTCCGTATTGCCACCTACAGCCTTCTGAGTGGCACATATTTATTCATTCTTTAAAGACACATGCTCTTCAGTTGTCATTGCATGATCATTTAGATTTTATTTGGTAGGAGTTAAAGCAAGAAGTATTTTTTTTATTATGGAGACAAGGTTTAAAATCAAATCCAAACATAAAATGAAAGCTTGAATTCTGCAGGAAGAAAGGTAAAGAGGGAGAGAAGCAAAGAAGTCAGAGAAGATTCAGAATAGAAACAGAATTTTGGAATCACTACACCAAAGTGGAAAAAGGCAGGAGTTTGATCTTAATACTTAAAAAGAATTTAAGGGAAGTAGCACTGTTTTAACAGTCCGGCTAGGGTTAAGTTCAAACCTAAATGCCAGTCTAATTATTTCTTCTCCTCTCTATCTTTCAAACTTTGGAGTTTTCACCTTAATTTATACATGGGATAAATTCTTTCCTCAAAAAGCTTTCTTTTAATTTAGGGCATTAATCCTGCAAGCAGTTGCAGGATCAATAAATACATTGACCTCATACAATAAATTATCAGTTCCATTTAACAGATAGGTGCACATAAATATTTCCAAAATATAGCATCTCTATAGTAGTACCTCAAAAAAAAAAAAAGTTGATAAAGCAAGAAGACATTTTCTGTTTATAGTGTATTTCTTTAGGTTTTGGGGTTTTTTTCTGTTGTGTTTTTGTTTGGTTTTTCTTTTTATTTTCTCTGACTTTTGATTTGTTTTGCATGCACTGGGACACCACTCTGGACCAGATGCCTTAAGCACTGGGCTAAGAGAAAGGATGGAGTTTCACAGTTGTATCCCCCTCTTTATGTGGCAAAAGCAACAGAATTTTTCCCTCTTCTCCTGCATTCTCAAGTGTGTTGCCCCCGTGACTGTGACTCTGAACATGGGATCTTCCATGTGATAATAGGAGAATATTTACAGTTTCTTCTAAAGTATTGCAAAATTGAAAGTGGATTAACTCTTACTAGAATTAATCCTCACTGGGGCCTGAGCAGGCATGATCAACTTTTTCCATCCCATTTTTTGCCACATAGAGGACAATGGAGAATCAAAGACCAATAAAAAGGTGGGAGAAAGAGAAATAATAGATTAGGAGGAACATAAATTTTGGGGTTTACAGAATGATAGAGTCCTTTCCACTTTGAAGAACGAAATTTGAAGTGAGGGTAACAATGGAAACAATTGTAACAATTGTAAACACATGTTTACAAATAAGACTTGAAGGACTGATAACACAGTAAGTAAAGGAGAGTATTGCCAATTACTACCAATTATAGCAGTCTTAGGATAAGATGGGAGCCTATCATCCAGAAGATAGTACCCGAATAAAAATCCAGATGCTTTATGTCATTATTGGAGAATAATTAACTTATTGTGTCCATTTTTGCTATTAGTAATTTTTCACATCCCACTTTCCTGCTCTGCTTTTTCCATGTGCACACTGAGTTGGGTATGGTATTTGAATTTCTCTCCATCTTTTCATTGAGGACTGTTACAGACTCACATTCATTAACTTTAGCAATCCTTTTGGGTTATCTATCAGCTGGCAGTGGTTTCTTGGTTTTTTTATGTGGAAAATGGAAATCAGAATTGAGAGAGAAGTTAATAATGCAACTTTATTCTTTGAACTGAATTGTCTCAACATGGTTATTACATATGGGACTCAAGAATGTGAACAGATTTATTGTACCTTAATTAATGTAGCATGATGACTGGAAAATGTAAGAATCAAACCCATTGTGAATGAAACATTTTTGAGCATGCATGCTGAATTGCCCTCTCAAGTAAAATCAAAGAACACTTTATGAAGGTTCTAGGATGAATAGATTTACAATTAATTGCCGGGGTTTGGTGCTCAACAATTAATATTGTGATTGTAGAATGGAAAATTAGAGATCAGTTTGTTTTCAATGAAGTTGTTGCTTGTGACTTTGAAGAGGCAAAGAAAAATTTTTTGCATGACCCGGCTTTAGTAGCACAGATTTGTTGCAGTTAGAATTGTATCTAGTGGACAGTGGTTGTATCTCCTGCTGTGTGGGATTGAGCTGGGTTTCACTGCACCTGCATGCATGCTGGGGTTGTAAGGACAGGAGCTGCGAATGTTTTCAGATAAGCATCTAATTCAGCTGATGATTCTGCCATCTTACTTGGGTTGGCTGATCATCAGACAATTCCACTTCGCTTTTTCCTTTTAAATGTAATTTTTGTTTCTGTGTTTTGACTGGGGATTTTTATCAGGTTGTTTTAAAGACAGCAAAGTGTTTTTTTATCTGTTTTAAAGGAGTGAATGTCAGGGCAAAGAAAGGTAGTTGTCCAAAGTCACACAATAGCTCCTCTGCCCAGACAGAGCTTCACCAGTGCCTCCCTCCACCTCTCACCTCCTTTCCCTCTGCCCCATCTCTCCTCCCCCCACTTCTTCACTTGTATCCTGACTTTTTTGGTTTTTTCATTAACTCAAGAAAGCTTTCACACTATCTTAAATCCATGGCTACTTTTTCACTTCAATTTGTGTATGTGGCTGCAGGAATACGTCTTTAGGATGGGGAGACACAAAAGCCTCCTCCTTTTCTGTTTCTGGGAACAGATGGTGGTTACTTAGGAGTTGATTGGAAGAATAAAAACCTTTAAGGAATTTCAGTTATTTGATTTCCTCCTTTGCAAAAGAAGTTTATTTACATCTGCATCAAGTTCCTGTCATAATCCTCGTTGATTAATCCTATTGAGACAGCCAGTACACCTCCTGGCTTTCCACACATTTACATTGCTTTATTGGAGTATAGATAGATGTATGGATGCTAGAAACCATTGGCGATGGTGCAGGAAGTTTTGTTTGCTCTTATTATGTGTTTTAAAAATAATGCTGTGCTCAATTAAATGAAGACAACATCTGTAATGTGTGTCTTGAGGCAGATGGTAGATGAGAGAATAAAATGTGTTTAATTTCTAAGGGAAGGAGAAATGAATCAACTGAATGGAAATCACAAGCTTTTCCTTTTCTTTTCAGTATTTGCTATGAAATTCAGATTATAATGCATCCTGCCATTTTATGTCTACCTCTCCACATATTCAGGCCATACTGTAATGTAGTTTGATTGTAAAAATGGACTTTTGGTTGCTGTAACCATTTAGCTGCAGTTTAAAGGGACAGATTTTAGTTAAATGCTTTCGTTATGTGTGACCTAAAATACTAGGTAAAGGCTGCATTTCACTAGACTGTGTAAAGTTTCTGGAATGTTTTGTTTCAAAGAAGATGATGACATAGCTAAGACTGAATCTGTGTAATTTCTGGAGAGGAAATGAGTTCTAGTGCATTTGCAAATGCCACACTGTGTGAAATGCGTGGGTGAACAGGAGACAGTTAGTTACCTTCAGTGCTACAAAACACAACATCACAGAACTCTGTGTTTATAATTCTATTTCCTTTTTCACAGCCTTGGACAACTTTCAGACTTCTCTTCTCACACTTAAGAAAGCTAGACCTTTTGAAGTGACGTTAATAGGATTGCAGTTTTTTCTCCTGTGCATCTTTTATCAGAGCCACCCAAGAAAGCTGGAGCACATGCTCTGTCCTAGTGTTTAGGAGCATTCATTAGAGTCAGCTCTCCCCTCCTCTGCTTACAGAGTTACTTACAGAACTATGTTTGAACTTTTCTTGCTGGTATTTCAGGACATCCAAGCTGAGATTGATGCCCACAATGACATCTTTAAAAGCATTGATGGAAACAGACAGAAAATGGTGAAAGCTTTGGGAAACTCTGAGGAAGCTGCTCTGCTCCAGCACCGACTTGATGACATGAACCAGCGCTGGAATGACCTGAAGGCAAAGTCAGCTAACATCAGGTGAGTGATGAAAACATCAAGGTGTGATGGGGCACAGTTCCTGTCTTCCAAGAGGCTTGACAAATATGACCACAGCATTGAAATAAAATATCTATTCTCTTTCGTGAAGGACCCCTGAGTGCAAATATAGAAACTTGGTGAACTTATTCACCAGGTAGCCTTAACTACTTGTTTTCTCTACAGAGCTTCACAGTCGTAACTTGTTGACCTTGTACCAAAATTTCCAGAAAGTGCATTGAGTCTTTCCTTATAAATCAATGGCAGTGTCAGTAAATTAATTCAGCAAATCTGCCATTACTTTCAGGAGAAATCAGGAGTTGGTTGATGGTTTTGTTTTACAAAATTTTGGTTTTGAAATTATTAAGTTAATAGAACTTGCATCTTAAGTATCTTGATCCTTTTAATTGGTTTTGAATTATTAATTGCTGCTATTCAACTGCAAATTTTTTAAGTACTTATTAATCAAGGAATGCATTTTACAGTCTTTATACCCTCTCTGTGCCACGCTCGTGTGGTAATTGTTAAATCTTTGTGATGCCATTTTTGAAATAGACAATGCCATATTCATTATTAAGTTAAACTCTACATGAAAATGAATTACATAGAAAATAATTTCTACAGCTTTTAATTGCAACTACTTGCTTGTTGGTTTGAGAAGACCATTCTTTTAAAAGAAAAGAACGATGTTAAACATTCAGATGAATATTCCAAAGGCCAGGAAAATGAGACGACCTTGAAATTCAGGCACAAGAGTTTGAATGAACGAAATAGAGGAGAAAAAGTCATATTTACTTTTCATATCCACTTTTCCCATCACCAGCCTGCTAAACAGTTAAATGAAACAGGTAAATCAGCTCCTTGAAAGCCTACAGGCAGAACTTGGGGGTTTGCAGAGACTGGCTCCCCTGCATACCCAAGGTAGTGCAAGAGCTGTTGGACTTGAGTTGTTATGAGCTCTATTCACAGGTCTTTCTAAGAGAAAGACAAAAGTATGCTCTTAAAACAACAACTTATTAATTGGGAGTCCTAGCAAGAACCATTGGGTTTCTTGGCCATTCCTGGGGTTGGTCATAATTTCAGAGAAATGGGTGGCCATGAAAAAGGGCCTTCAAGCCACTTATCCTGTACAGTTCTGAGTTCCAAGGCTGTAGTACAGAAAGACCAATTGTGCAGTCCGTGCTCAGACATTGGGAATGCATTTTCTGAATACAGACCCATCTTTTCTGCTCTTCATAGATATGGCATGTGTATCCCACTGAGCAACATTAGTGTTGCTCTGCTGGTACCTACAATGCTGCAAAACCATTTGCAACTTCAACTTGTGTTGAAGTTAACCTTGCAGCACATGAGTTTTTTCCTGTATATTTTTTCCCTGTTTAATGTCACCAGAGATCAAAGTGCAAGATAAGCAAGAAAGAGAATACTGGTGCAAACCTAAGACAAGCACATTACCCTTTCAAATCTTAGTCATTACTGAAAAGAGTGCAGTATTCCTGAGTTCATGTAGTTTCCACTGTTCTTCAATTGCAGTTCACTTTTCTAACTTGTGCAATAGTCCTGAAAACCTTCGTAGGGAAGGAACAAAGCACAGAACTGATATGAAGTCTGTTTGCCTTCAATTTTGCTTTCTTCCTGTATCTTTTTCCTTTCTTGCTGTATCTTTTATGAATTGGAAAGCATGGATGAATGACTTTAGTGAGAACAATATGTAACTCTTAGATGCTAGGACTGAAGAATGAAAAAGCTGATTGTTTTGTTACAGGTTTTAGCTTAGGATAGTGCTCCCAAATTAAATTTTCTGTAAGGTTTTTGGAATATTTTCAGGTATGTGTACATTGTGATTTTGCTGATTTTTAAATGCTGAAAGTACTGCACTCCCAAACAGAGATACTATGGGTTTTTCTCATCACTTCAGTCCTCAGAGCTGGTGTTGCTAGTCACTGTGTTGAGTTTACTTCTTTGCTACTGTAACTAAAGGGATTTCCAAACTGGAAAAGCAGCGGGGTTCTGACATATTTTTAAATGCATGGAAGCTGCCTAAACCTGTACTTGTAGTGTCTATGATGCCACACCTCTCTTCTTGAAATTCTTTCTTTTTTTCTCTTTATCTTATTACTGGGAAGCAAACAAAACTGCAGACTTGTGGGGGTCTGCTTTTTAAAGCCAAATGCTTAGGGGAGATTCTTTTCTCCTGGGGCAGGTGATGTGAGGATGTCAGTGTTTGGGGGAGGGTAGAGGTAAAAGTTTGGGAGAAACAGAGAAGGAGTTTCTCTCTATAGTTGGACCACCCACCAGTCTTTTCTTATTCCATGTGTTCCCTCCTCACTCAGTGGGAAAAGTGCTGCCTCCATAGCAAAATCCAAAGCTGAGGAGGTCTCCAGCTGGGAAGAGAGCCTCTCTGGGTCACCAGAAGGGGAATTGTGTCAGAGTTGCTGTTTTCTGGATGATTTTACTCAGCATGGGGAGGGGGAGGGAGGGTTCCTCTCAGTCTGGTCACTTGAATAGGAGCATCTGTGTGGTGTTCAGGTTCATCCAGGATTGCCTTAGGAGTGCTTTTGCATACCAGGTGGTTGCTGCTGGTAAATGTTTGTGCTCCAGCTCATGCTCAAAAACAATCATCTATAACTGACCTCTATTTTGATCAGAGCAGATTCTTAAGCCACCACTTGACCTGGTAAATCCCTGAGTTTGCCTATTCATTTGTCACATGGGCACAAATACCTGAAGCTCTGTTTGCAGGTTGTTTATCAGTAGAAGTACCAATTCCAAAACAAAGGCCAGAAATCCTGACTCAGAGAACAGAAAAGCCCAAGAAACATTTCAGAACTTCTGCATAACTGATATTCTGTCTCTAATAATGTCTGTATGACTAATGTAAACATGACATTAAAACTTTACACTGAAATGCAATTTAAAGCATATCTTGACTCTCTTGCTCCTGTGCAGCATTTGCTTTGATTGGGGTTTACTGAATGTGTGTTTCTTTGCTCCCCAGGAGAATTGAATGCTTGTGTCTGCTCTTCAGATGCTGCATCATCTTGCTTTCATTTTCAGTATTGCTTTGATAAAATTAAAAGGATAGTATTCTGGAAAAATCCAGGCTGATGTGATGAGTGTTTTTTTCCTGTGTATTTTTTCCTTGTTTAATGTCTTTCTTTGGGAGGTTAGGTCACTTTGTGCTCAGTGAAAAATTTTGAAGTCCCTCCTGGTGTAGTCCATTTCTTCTCCACCCTTTACTGCTCTACCTCTGCAGGATTAACTTGCACTGGACTTTGAAACCATATGCTTGCTAGTGTTATTTTTGGCATTGACATTAATTTGGCATGCACACAAGTACTAAGTGGTAAATTACAATGCATTTAATCCTTTAACATATGCTATATGGTTCACATTAATATCAGATTAGTTTGTCCACTATTAATATTATTGCACTGTATGTTAAATAGTGGTGAATCACCCTTTAATTGTCCTTTATCTAAGTGCAGGAGTTTTTCCCCTCCTTACAAATCTCCCAAGTTATTTTGCATACAAGAATTCCACTAAATAATTAGAGCAGAATCTTGAAGCCTCAGAGAGTTCCAGTTTTTAGAGGCAAGTGCTGCTTATATGTTCTAGAAACAGTAAAAAGTCATGGTGAGTAGAGATTTCACTATCAAATGTACAGAAAGCTACAAATCTGAACATTTTAATTTTAGTTGGTACTAGAAATTCTCAAAGATATATATATATACACATTTTTTTAACAATCAGAGTCTAGTGGCGAAACTGTGAATTCAGGTGTGGGCTGCCTTGGCTTGGATGAGAAGGCAATGTCTCTCCTCTGCCTGATTAATAACAAGTATAACTCTGTTTTTACTTCAAGAAGGAGGGGACAGTTCTGAAAAAATACCAGGAGAGTGGGGACAATACAATACATTCAGAAGCTGCTGCCCTGCTCACCAAGGCCAACAGAACAGCTTGCTTGTGCTTCAGTGCAGGGTGGGATGCTGACTCTGCTGTTTAGGCCTGAGCTACAAGCAGCTTGTTGCAATTCAGTGTTGAGATAAAGGTATCAGTGAGAGAGATAAGGGACAATAGAAACTGTAACACACAAAACTGTAGGCAGTAAAATGTCACTTCTAGCAAGTACTTAAATTTTATATTTTTTCCCAAGTAGTTACCTAAGTGCTTTCCTTCACAGGAGTGAAGGAGAATAGATTGCTCTTTCTAAAGGTACTTAATTTATCCTTTTCAGAAATGTGGAATTTTTTTCTTTGTATTTCCCTCCTTATATGCTCTTACTCGATTGCTTTATTGATTCACCTATCCTAGTATTGCTGGGAGATCTCAGTGTGGCCAAAGCTAGGCTTGTGTTGAAGTTAACCTTGCAGCACATGATGATCCCTTCAATCCAAATGTTGTTGTATCAGCCCCACATATTCACTCTAATGCCATCTGAAATGATAATACAAGACAAGACAGGTGAAAGTTTCTAGGCGTGCGTCACAGGGAATCAGGGAAAAAAAAAGATAACCAACAATGTACAAAATAAGAAAGGGAATAGAGTTTAGTTCGTTCATCCTTCAGAAGCAGGGGAGAAACTGGCAGAACTGGTGTCAAACTACACTGAAAATTGTTCAGCTCTACTCCTCCATCTGTGTGAAGAAAGAGACTGGTCTGTGCTGATAGAAATTAATAAAGACATGCTGGTCTTGAATGATACCATAACATGGAATGACTGCAGTAAAAGGGAGGTAACTGGTCCCTGTTGGAGATTTCTATGCATCTTTTAGGTACTGCAGGGAGAAGACATCCTGTCAAGGTATTTCTGAAAATTATAGAAAAAGATATTGTGGAATTGGACTTTTTTTGTATATTAAAGTGAGGAACAGATTCAGTGTATTAATTGTCTAGTAATTCAACATCGATGAAAGATGATTTATTAAGTAACCTGTGTCACTGACTGATATGTTCTGCGGCACAGGCAATTTGCTGTTGATCACTGCTGGTAGAACATGCTGGATTTTGCTTCTGCAGAGTCAAGGTCCTGGCGTGAAAGAATTCAGTTTTGCAGTGCTTTAGCTCACAAAATGATGCTTGTGCTTGTTGCACGACAGTGGTGGAGGTACAACAAAATACAAAATATGTTGCTTAGACATGCAGTGTTCAAGGTTTTAGATGAGTTAAAGCATCAGGGATATATTTATCTGTGTTCTCTTGTTTCTCCTCTGCTTATTTTGATATACTGTGCAAACTGTTCTGGAATAGAATTTTTTTTTTTTTTAACACAAAGTAGCTTTGCAGTTAAACACTTGAAACATTCTCATTTTACTGATGGAGTAATTTTGTTTATTGTTTTCCCACGCTGGTTTTGCCATTCAAGGCTTTAAAGATGCTGTTGTGCTGTTTCACAGGGCTCACTTGGAGGCCAGTGCAGAGAAATGGAACAGACTGCTGACATCCCTGGAAGAGTTAATCAAATGGCTGAATGCAAAAGATGAAGAACTGAAAAAACAAATGCCTGTTGGAGGGGATGTTCCAACCTTACAGCAGCAGTATGACCACTGCAAGGTAAGTTGCTTAAGTTTTGTGGCTATGCTGCTGTGAATTATAGAATGAAGCAAATTTTTGTACGGCGGAAATGATGAATTCCTAGTGACTAATTTCTATAAAAATGCTTTAGGTCTCCACCCATTTTGCTTACCAGCCTTGCTCAGTAAAACACAACTAAGATACGCTATAAAATTTCGTTCTAAAGGATTTTTGAGACACATGTTCAGTCTAAACACTTTTATTCGTTACTGTTCCTTGATGTTTTCAGAATCCTGATGGGTGTAACTGTTATTTTACTCTAAAAGTTAAGGAAGGCATGAAAAAAAGTGAGACGTGATCAAGAATCATAAAAGCAAAGCTGAATGTAAATTCAGTAAAATCGTGAACAGTGCCTTTCTAAATGTTTCTAAACTCACCAGTGATAGCAGCCCCCTATCCATTCTGCTTACACTGCAGGAATGACTCAAAACTATTTTAGAAAACTAGAATTTTTCTGTGTCTTGTACTGTTGTAACTACAGCATGCAGTTCCATTTTTCTGGTTTTGCTTGTCCTGTTCTGGTTTGTACATGATGGACTATTAGTTCCTAAATACTTCTTGTCAGTAAAAAAGTCACTTGCATCTACAGTTCTTAATTCATGTAGCATGTAGAGTCTGTCTTGCCAACTCTGGTCAGTAATCAAGTGAGGATTGTTTTGCCATTGGAAAAATTCAGTCTAGTAAAAGTGGTTCCATCTTATTTGTTGATCTGTATGGCGTGAACAGGGAAAGAGAACAATGCAGCTTTATATAGCTAATTGTATGATAAATATGTTCCCCTCTGCCAGCTGCACTGGTGTCTTTTCTGCTGTGGTGTTTGGTGAGGGAAAAATTTGAGTTTGGAAAAACTTACTAATACAGAAATTCTTGTAATACTGTGGGGTAGTACAGAAAATGTAGTCTGTCATGAGCAGTGCTTTTGCATCTTCACTCCAAAATAGAGGTGCTTAAAGAAATCTGCATACTTTTCTCCTTGATTTAAAGTAAGCTTATTAGCATAAACTCAGGAACTTAGTTTCTTGAGAGTTCATCTCTTCCTAATCCACTTAAAGCATCATGCTCTGTTTGTAGGCACATCTGCTGTGATTTTTTTTTATATATAATGATGAAATGGTGGATTACTAGTGCCAAAGAGCAATAAAAGGCTGAAACAGAGCCAAATATGATTTTGGAGGAGATCAGTGGAAGGTGATAGGCCTCCACAGGTCATTTTCTAGAAGCTTGTTTGTATTTTGTATAGATTACAGTATGTATGTGCATGATGGTAGCAAAATATTACTAGTAAGTGCTTCTCATCTGAAGAACTCAAATTGATTAATGAAACTGGGGCTTTATTCTGAAGTGGAAAAATTTAGTAGTAATGATGCTGGATGGCTCATTTGGACCACTAGTGAACTGCAGCAGTATGAAGGAGAGAGCACCTCTGGGTTGTTTAATTCTTGCCCCTGCGTTTAAAGAATAACTGATATTTTGTTATGCATCAAGGTTAAGACTCTAGTGAGTGCATTTGGGAGTTTTTGGAGATTATTCTTTCATTTTTCAAAAAAGCAATGTTCTTGCAATGTCACAGGGAGTATTGGATATAGTTGTCTGAGTCAAGTATTTAATATGAGCTGCATTAATGGTGTGCTACAGCATGAAGTTAAAGCAACCCTGAATATCACTTTATTTTTTATATACCTACACCAGCAAAAGCACTGTGTACACTTGCAGATATTTCTTAGATGATGTCTGGATGACTATTTCCACGCAGTTATTTTGTTAGGGGGAACCAAGAGATTCCCATATATCTTGTAATAATACTGTCCTATACAAATTATTAGCAGGTGGCATTTCACATTCTGTCAAAGTGTTGCTTATTAACTATTGCCAGAGGAGGAGGGGAGCTGAACCACAGCTGTCTATTGGTTTGATTCTCATGGCACTCAATTGGTTTGACTCAATGCTTCACTGCTGTTTCTTAGCAGGAGCTGTTCATTCCTTGCTGAAGCTCCAGTTTGACAATAAACTTGATCAAGCTGAAAAGTTGTGGTTTTTTCAGACAGAAAGTGAGAACTGAAGGGGGGGAAAAAAACCCCATACCGACAGAAAGCCAACAAAACAAAAACCCAAACCTGTTAGAAGTCCTTCTGCTTCCTCAGCAAGGTCAAGTGATTGGTTGGTGTGGTTAGGATGCTGGATGAAGTGTCCTTGGTAGAGGAGCACAAGTTTTACTCTTGTGATTTTTTTTTTTCCTGTTCAAAACATTATGCCAAAACTGCCCTTTCAGTGGATTTTTGTAAACTTCATGTAATTCTATGTTGTCACTTACTCTATGCCTTGTAGTGGGTGTTGCTGGCTGGTGTCATTTGCTTTGCCTTTAAGGTGTTCCATTTAGAATACATATCCTGTGTTAAGATGGGAGTTTTCAGTGTTTCAGATTTGAGGTGTAACTGTATCAGATGAATATTGCAGAGATATGACTTGATTTCTCTCACTCCAAAGAATGCTCCCTTTATTCCACCTCTCGTCACCAGTTGTCCTGGTACTTTTTAAAATGTTTCTTTGCCCATGCTTCTTCAAGCATTAAACCCTCCTGAACATTTCACTTGTAAGACTTACGTTTGATCAAAGAGGGGGTTTTTATGATCCCTTGTGGAGTTTCTGCAGCACCACATCAGCTGACCTTGAAAATGTTCTCCCAGGTCTGTTTGTGTGCCTCTGCTCTCCTCTTTCCTTTAGTTTCATACCTGAGTGTAGATTTGAAGTTGTTTTTATGCAAATTGAGCAGTTCAGTACCTCATTTTGTCTCCACTACTCTGTGACCCATTTTCTCCTATTTCTAGCTTGCTTGCCTGATCTTGTCCTTGCTGGCACTTCAAAATGTGAGTGGTAAAATAGTGCCTCAGCTCTGTGAGATGTGCCCTCATCCCATCTCCTTCCCTTTATTTTTCTGAGTTCTGTTGTATTGGCATTATTTTTTTGCCTCTAGTTACTCAATAATTGTTGCTTTTATTAACCTACTTTTTTCCCCCTCAGGTACAGGAGATGACTTGTTTGCTTCAACTTAATGGCGCTAATTCTATTGGCCTTTCCCTCTGTTAGTGTCTCCCTCACTCAGTGCTTGGCTTCAGCAGTGCTAGATAGATAAGTGCAATGTTATGTGACAATTTGGGTTGGCTCACATTGCTGCTGAGGTCTGTTTGGACAGGAGGAAATAAATGGTTTGCTGTTTGATTTTTAAACCTGTTTTTGTTTTAAATATCGCTCATTCTTCTGTGCTTTAAAAGCAAACAATACCCACAGCACTGTTAATAAGTTGAATTAGGGCTACAGATTTAGCCTATATTTCCCAGCTTAACAGGAATCTTTCAGGATGTGGCAAATATTTATATTTTTTTGACTCACTTTTTGTGTTGTTCAGCCAAACTTCCATCATCTGTAGTGGTTCATAGTCTTATCACACACTAAATGCTAAATGCAGTCTGGATGTTCAGTATTGCTCTGTGCATTGGAGGGGACAGGGAAAGAGGAAGCTTAAAATATGTTGCATGAATTCCCTCTTTTGATTATTTTTCTATTAAATTTGATAAATTTTGTCGAAATTTCTTTGCCTTTAAAAGAGGGGTTGTGAAGCAAGAAGTCCCAAGAATACTGAAAAATTTGGGACATGGAGAAGAAGTTTAAAAGTACCTGAGCTGAAAAGTTGTTCATATGGAGTGTACCTATAGCTGAGTCTACATTCATGCTCCAGAAGTGTGGGACACAGGGAATGGTTTATAGGGAAAAGAAACTGAAGGTACTTACCTTTTCAGAGTTATTGCCAGGTATTTTCTCATAATTTCAGCTTCTCACTGCTGCTAGTTCTTAGCAGCTCGTGTTTCCTTTTCATTCTGTTCTTTACAAGTCTTCTTTATAAATATTTATTTAGGTTTTTAACGTGTGTGAATCAAATTGTTATCAGATGCATAGACCAGGAACAAAACCCCACACCAATTCACCAAAATGGAGAAACCAAAAGCACCACCCTAAGCCTGTTCCTCCCAGCCTCTAATCCTCGAAAATCTACCTCTATGTGCATATTTTAGTATGCCAGGAAAGAAAATCTGCAAAAAATACCATGAAAAATCAGTGGGCTAGTTTTGTGCATGTGGAAGTACCCAGAGTCACATGTGTGTACAAGAGGGGGCAGCACGGATGCTGACACCTTGTTCTTTGGAGATGCACTGAAACCTTTATATATCTCACTTTTCCACTGGAAGAGTTTCTGACTGTAGCTTTTTGAAAGTGTGCTTTTGCTAAAATACAGAGACTTCCTAAAAGCTGTAAATCACTGTGGTTCAGATTCCAGAGAGAGAACCAGGACATATCAAATTAAGCAGAAGTGGGTACCCTCTTGCATAAATCCTGTTGGCATGTGTCTGCATAAATGAACAAATGTCTAGCTAATGCTAAATAATGCATGCATCTTGGATCAAAGAGATGCTTAACTTAGCTTCATTTGAGCTCAGAATGAATTGGCAAAGGACCTGTGAATGTTTGATTGATAATTTTATATCTATGGATAGGTCATTAATATTTTAGATACTCTTCAAACTTTTTGGGGTTGCTGTCTATGTATTTCATGTTTCAGACTTGTTTTGTTAAAGTAATCAAATAATGAAAGCTATAGTATTTCAGTCTGTTTTACTTAGCTGTTTTCACTCTTGTTTCATCAAAAGTTAGCATAGCCAACTGGAAACCACTTTCTAAGTGTTGTTTTCCCTTCAGGGTGCCTGTAATTCTGTTATTCTCTTTAACAGTGGGAAAAGTCTGTGAGGAAAAAAAATCTATTTCTAGCCTTAAACTTTTCTTCACTCTTTCAGTTTGCGTGTCTGACTTTGGGCAATGGGCTTAGTCTTAAATTGATTCCTACTTAATTATTCTAGATTTGTTTCTCTAGGATATTTTCTCTATTAAAATCTGCTTCCATGTTAGGAATTACTAAATCTAAGAATGAAAAGAGAAGCATTAAAGTATTGGTGCTGCTTTAGGCCATGCTCTTAATTACTGTCTAGAAAGAGCTTTAACTTGTTACTCATCTCATCACATAAGACACAGAGCACTCAAAATCTCAGCTGATTAGAGGTGGTCAGCTAAATTGGTTGGTCAGTTAATGCGCGGTTGCTAAAACATTCATTTTGACTACAATGTGAGCTATGAGGGGGTAAGAAAGGAGAATTAATTGGTCCGTGGTTGGAAGTGGAAAATCAATACAGCCTCTTGCTTAGAGGAAGAGCTGCAACTTGGTCTGATGGACAAGGATGTGATGGAAACAGGAGCTTGAGCAATATGTACCACGCTGCTCTGAAGTGGCTCTTTAAACTCAGGATGTGTTTTCAAAAACAACGTGCTCTATCAAGAGGGGGAATAGCCTTCCCAATAGTCAATCAGCTTTACTGAGGGGTATGAGAGCTCCTTAAGTAAACTTGTAAGGGATAAGAGTTTTTTAAGAACTCTTGAAATTTTGCATATTTGAGAGTCCTGAATGTTGATTGTTGGTGAAAAAATCTGCTATTGTACTACAGTGAAAATTTGTACTGTTCAAGGACAGTACAACTCATTAATCTTTCACTGAGATTTTTCTTTGTGGTGTGTTTAGGAGGAGGAAGTGGAAATTGTGGGTGGGAATATTTTGTTACAGGAGAGGAAGAGTGTAGTTAATGCCTGAAGTTAAATGAGGATTCTCAAGTGGACAGATTTAAATGCATTGCTCACTAAGGATTTACTTAAACTGATTTGTGTGTTACATGAATGATTCAGGTGTGTGTCACTGCTCTCCTGGGCTTTTTCTCCAGAAGAATGATGTGTAAACAAAAGCATGGCACAAAGAATGAAGTGTTAAATTAGGATGCCAGTGCAGTGTATTTTTAACTTTTACAAAAAAAATTGTTTCTCCTGGCTGTATTTCATCTTGTTCCCAGAAGTGTGGTTGTCTTGCGATAAGACAGGAAAGTTGCAACGGATCAGTACTTAAAATAATAAATAACCTGGATAATGAAAGAACAAACTATTCTGTCGCTAATGCAGAGTAAAGCAGGTTATCTTACTGTGGGGAAAAAACAATTCATAAACACTTTTCTAGGACAATAAATGAAACATTTCGGTGGGGTTGCCTTTTTAATCATATCATTTTGATGTATACAGATCATGCTGCTCTTTCCTGAGGAACCATTGTCTCATTTGTTTCAATCAAAGATGCCCATATAAATTTTTAGGACCTCACTGAGTCTTTTTCAAACCACTGAATAGAGGAAGATTTGTAGATACCCTCAGATATCTAAGAGGTCATTCTGACATTGCTGTGGAGGAGAATGCTTGTGTGTCATAAATTGGGCTTACATTGCAGAAACAGCACAGCAATCAGCCTTTCTCTTTGTCCTCAAGAAGCTGCAATGAGTCAAATGCCTGTTTTTGTAGTATCTTTTTATTTCACCTCACAAAAGACCACTCTAGTTCCATCATTGTCAGTAGTAGCCCATTTACAACTAATGACATCTTGTAACATTTCCACGTGCTGGAATGTGGCAAAAATCTGTTTCACTCCTGTGTCTTGAGCCACAGTACCATGACTGGCCTGATATTGAGGGGTGAGCCATGAGCACAGTCAGTGAAGGTGATGGAGCACAAGCATAGTAGTGACTGATTTTTAATCTCCCCCCGTAAGACGGCCACTCTATTCTCTTAGCTACTTGTGTTGTTCATCTTGCTGTGTTCTTCTGACTCTACTTATATCCTTAGGGAGCTAAAGTGACTGCTGTTGCATGTGAAACTAAGGATGAAGTTGCATCAATGCAATGTTTGATACTATAGTACGAGACTGTTTTTTTTGTTTTGTCATTTCTGAAGATGCTCAATATTTTTTTGGCTATTTTTTGGTTGCAGTGGCATATTAAGCAAATTCTTTCAGGGACTGGGCAATGAAACTCCCGAGACCTTTTTTTCTGAGCTGTAACTGCCCAGAAAAATGCTCATGGATTTCAATTTGTGTATGCTTTTTTTTTAATGATCAGTTGGTGTTTCAATTGCATTTAAAAATCCTGGGTGCTACCTGAAACCTAAGGATGATATGTCAAAAGATGAGCTGCCTCACTGGATCCCAGAGATGGACTGGCATAAGGAAATGAGGCAGGACATTTCTCTGAATGCAAATATTGTTTTTTTTGCTGAGGTCTGTTTTTCCAAAGGCAGAGAGCCAGGAAAAAACACTGGCACAGTCACAGTGAATCTGTTTTTTCGATGGGGGAGTGCTGCTGGAGAGCCACGATAATACAGGGTCCACTGCCATATTTTGTTCAGATGCTTCCATAGTGTGTACTGGAGATGAAAACTGTTCGTTCTGCTCATACCTTTCTCATTTTGACACCAATTTGAGGTTCTTTCTGTATAGTCAAGAAAACCAGCTCAGGTTTCCTTGATTTATCTGTGATCTGTTTTGATAAACTGGACCACTGAAAAGAAACCTACTTTATTTAGCAAGGCTGTTCACTTGTCACTCGAGATGTGAACTGGAGCTTGTAGGGACTAATGCAAATCTTAAGAACCTTTCTATATAACTGATACTTTTTCATATGAATTCTGTGCAAACACTAGAGAGTTTTATTTTCTTCCGTCTTGTGTTCTCAGTGGGCAGAGTCCCCTATGCATCACTGTTTTGGAGAAACTGAACGGAAGCATAAGTTTATGATGTGCTTCTTAAATATGCAATAAGACAGAGGCTGTTACCACTTTAAAATCCTCCTGAAACTTACTGCATTTGCAGACAGGGACTGGTGAAGAATCTATTTTATTTTCGGTTAAGAACATCTTAATCTATATCCTGCTTCTTGCTGCTGCAGGCAGACTCTTTAGGGAAGAAGAATATTTATTCCAGTTAACTCCTGAACTGAAGGATCCTCAATCCGTTGTTATTACAGTCAGTAATCCACCCTAGGAAGATCAGCAATAAATTGGAAAAAAAAATGTTTCCATGGCAGCCACCCACTCCTGTTTTCATGCAGATTCTAGAGATTCAGATTCTATGTTTCAAAATGTATGTACAAAATAGGGGAGAGGATGGGATTCTGCTTTTTCTTACACTTTTTTGTTAGTTTTCCCATTTTTTTTGTTGTTGCATTTTTTAGAATGCAAGGGTAGATATGGGTTTAAAGGGCAAGGTAGTCTCGCAGGAGGTATTTCGTTCTGTTTTGTTTTCTTTCAAGAACTCTTAACCATAGCTAATAGTTGTTCCTAGACAGTTGCCACGCATCTGTATCTTCTGACCTGGGTTTCAGTGAATTTCTCTCCTCCAGGATGGTTAGTCTGTGGGGCTAGGAAATTGCTGGGAATGTTGCCAGAAGGAATTTTCTTCTCTGAAGCTTTGGTCTTTCAACTTTGGATGCCAAAGGGTGCTAAGCCTTAAATGATGCTTAAAGATTTCAATCTTTCTTTTTAGGGAAGCTGCTGGACATTATGTTTTTCCTAATGTATTTCCTGCAAAGTGAATTCAGTGTTGTGCTTCAAAAAGGCATTATGTTGGATCTAGGTACCCACACTTTGAGCTGCTAGAGGCCGCTTACAGATTCATCCAGGGTTAGTTGTTTTGGGGAAAAGATTGGGTTTTTTTCTTTTAATCAGATTTGGAACCTGAATGGCATCTTGTGAGGCCGGTAACCTGATTCCTTTCCTTGTGTCATTTAAAGCATCATGAGTAGTGTCCACATCAAAAGACTTAGGGTACCCTGAGCTTCAGTATTAAGGTACAATTCCTCCATGTAGAGCTGTGCCTGGTAGGTCTGCAGTGTCTGCAGTCATTCCTTAGAGGTACTGAGATTACTTTGTTTTAATCAGTAGGTTACTGAATTTTGTGAGCATGGTGTAATTTAGATTGAAAATACTTGCTCGATGAAGTGGTCGTGAGAGTTGGGTTTCTTTTGGTCTGTGTCTTGGTTTTTGGGTGGTTCTTTGGGCATCTCTTCCTGGAAGGAGTGTAATGTTATGCTCACACATTTACTACTAATGAGTTATTTTACATGCTCGGTTGGTCATCTTATAATTTATTCCCCTGCAATGTGTGAAGACACTTTAAAAGCATCTTGTACAAAACCTAAGTTTTCTCAAGGGTCCTTTCTATCTTGCTTAATGATAATGTAGCATTATGTTAGTGCTGGTAGTGAAGCCGCTGTGTCCTAAAGTGGTTTTAGGCACTGTGTATTAACTAGATGTGAAACTTTGTAGCCTGCTCTGCCAAATAGACAATGCAAATGCAGTAACTTCTGTGGCATGAGCAGCCTTTTCTGGTTCTGCGGCGAATGAAGATCAGCCTTAACTCTAGTTTTTGATAGTCTGAGATGCCATGCTGTTACTGACATGACTCTGCTGTTAGGTGATTGCTGTTGGTTATCGCAATATCCTGTTTCTCTGTGGGACAGATTTTGAGGGGATATGGGAAGCTGAATAGTTCTTCTGAACTTCCAGCCAGTGGGGGCCTGTTCCTTAAATGAGCAGGCATAGCCTGTGGTAGGAGAGAACATTTCAAAGATGTTCTCAAAGAACTTAATAGCTGCTGCTAATGGTAATTTGTGTATTTTATGATAGGATTTAAATCTTTTAGACCTTTCTTGTCAAATGAATGTGTAAATGGAGAGAAAAAATCTCTATGCCAATGTTTGATGGTATAGCACAATACGTCAATGATATTTCCTAGTCTGTTTTATAATATTGTTGTCAGCAATTTTGTGTTTGAAAACAATATTTAGATGATTAAGAGAGAGTAAACCAAAGCCATAAATCATTAAAATGTTCTGATACATTTATTTTCCCTTTTGTTTGAAGCTGGACTGAATTTTATGCATTCTGTCTATATTACTAAGGAATTTTTACTCTAAAAGTCCTAATATAGGTAATAGAATAGATTTTTTAAAAAACAGACTTTCTCTCCCTTGAAACAGCTGGTTTGGAACTTATATGCTTGAAGAATTTTTAAAATATAAAATAAAATATCATGATTAATGAAAATACTATGCTTATCATCTTATAAACAGTCATTTTAAAATGCATGCTTTATAACTGTGTGATTTACTTGGGTCTAAATTAAAATTTTCAGTACCAACAGAGGCTTGAATGATTGAATTCAATCATTACTTTTATTAGTATATTTTTCATTAAGTCAGTGTAACAGGTCAGCAAGAATTTAATATTAGCAGTAATAGAAGAGAGAATAGTAAATGAGATAGTTTTAAAGAAATTACTGGAACAAATGGATAATTTTTCAGTTATATATTACTGCAGGTCATCCATAATTTCTTTTCACCTTGTTCTAGATTTTATAAAGTCTATATTTATTTACCTTGGAATCAATCTGATATGAAGTCTTGTTTCTTTCTTTTTTTTAAATAACAGCTATTTGTAGATTTTCTCTTTTGTGGTTTCATCTTCTTTTTGAGTGATGGATCTGCCTCAGAAGCGAGAGGCTAGAAGTTTATGTAAGCATTCACTACCTTGAAGGGATAATGTTCAAGCCAGGGAAGAAACCCTCCAACAGAGCAAAATGCTGAAAGGGTAACATTTTGATGCCCTGACAGGAGAGGGAAGACTAATTGTGAAAATATTTTTATCATCAAATAAATGCAAGGGAGGGGAAGGGTGTAATTTTTAGGTAAATTTCAATGGTATCTGGTAATTTTATCCTGTGCATGTGATTTTTCAACTTGTAGCAGAGAGATACTGAGCAATACCTGGTGCTGCCATCAGCGCTGTGCTCAGCGCCTGCCATCACGCTGGGCAGGGAGGCTTTCAGGAGCCTCAGTCCTTGACAGAGAAACAAGTCCCCAGGCTTTTGACTAAAACACAGACTGCTACAAAGCAGTCATGCTTGGTTGAAATTACTCATTTTCAATAGGTCAGCCTCATTTGGGATGATTTTCTGATGAACTTGTATTCTTCTGTATGATCATGCAGATAATGCCTTCTGACATTTCTGGCTGCTACAAGATTCTTAGTCCAGTGAGCACGGGTGCTTGGCTGCAGTTTCTCAAATCCTTTTTTCACCTGTGTCTTCCTGCTTGTGCTTTGCATGATGCTGGTGCAGCAACACTGGAAGAGAAGAAAGAAGTTATTATCTTAATGCTAGATCCATGAGGGACTGGCTAGTGGAAAGCACAGCACAGTATATAAGACAAACAAATAAACAAAACCCCATGGTGTTGTAAAAAAAAAAACAACTTTTATTTCTAGAGAGAAAAGTAAACAGACACAGGTCAGATGTGAATCACATCAATAATGTTGTTCTGGAAAAACAGCTTGGGTACCAAGATGATGTGTGTGTGGCCTAAAAAATCTCTACATACTGCAATTAAGCATCGCTTACTGGCATTTTAGTTATACTTGTTTGAAAATGTGAAGAGATTTCTAAGAAAGCAATGACTTCAGAGTTAAAAGTACAGAAGCTAGTGCACCCTATTGCTAAATACAGTATAAGTGAACGAAATACAAGAAATAAGTGAAATTCCTTTACTTTTTTAAAAATCTGTATTTATGCTGTACCCTTTTCACTAAGGTTGCTGCGGAAAGAAAGCTGTATATAAATGTCTTGGCTTTATGTTGGCAATTTACATTTCTGGGAAATTGTTGCAGATGTGTTGAAGTATTCTTCGGCATTCAGTCACTAAAACCAATTCTAGTTTTTGGTTTTGACACATTTCCTGTGTTCTCAATGTTATTGTTTATACCTCAGTATTTTACTCACTGCCTTTACTTTTCTCCGTAACTTTGCTAGGGTACTTTGCCATGGCATAGAGCTTGTTTCTAAGTATTGAGGACTAAAAATAACAATTTGACTCTATGGTTATGTTTTTGTTTGATTTTTTTTTTCCTTAATGAGCAATTGTTTGTGGTTTCAAATTCTGTTTCTAAAGAAAAAGAAATCCTGTTTAATACATGCTGGTTCTTCTGCTGGTTCTATATGTAGAATATTACAATTCTTTGCCTGAAGAGCTACAAAATAGAAAGCTCATCATATGGAGAAATGAAGCAGAGAAAGGAAATGAAGTGAGTGAACATGAGTAATAAGTCTGTCTTCTGATCTCCCTGATATGTCCACCCTATATTGAAAAATATTTGTGGAGCTGAGTTAAATAGCCCTGCTTCACAGAAGTATTCTTTTAAGTCCCGGTATCTTTCTCTAATTGACTCCTAATCACTGTCAGTTATATTAAATTACATTTTTCTCATGGGCAGAAAGCCACTTTGTAGTCATCCCCAAAAAAATGGTTTATGACAGCTTTTGCAAATAGTTTCAGTAGGACCTTTTCTCTTTTTTTTCGAGGTTAACAGTTATTCTTATAGAATTATTTTTAATCAAGGATTATGGTTTATGTGAAAACCTATTAAAAGAACTTACCGTGGGTAAAAATAAGGCAAGGTTTTGTCTTTATCGTCCATGGATATTCTGCAAAACCTTGCCTGGATTATTTTCATATCAATCTTTTTCTACTGAAACACCCCAAGCAAACTGTTAAAATCAAATAGCAAACTCAGTTGGAAAGGAGGAGGGCACAACCCTGTAACCAGGTGATGGAACGCTATTTGGAAAACATTGACAATTTTCAAGTGGGTTTGCTATGGTTTTTATCAACATATGTAGATTATTTGTTACTGAATGCCCAGCAGTATTTCTTTTTGGTAGGATTGTCTGAAAGCATCCTTTTTTTTTCTTTTTTTCTTTTTTTTTGCCTACCTCCTAAGATTGAATGTATAGGTCCAAGTGGATTTTCTGTTGTTTTTATGAGATGTTAGTTCATCTATTTGAAAATGCAAAGACTGAGCAAGGCTGTTGTGTTGGGCAAGTGCAGTTTGCAGAGGCATAAATGGAACTAATAAAGCAACGCACACTATTGCATGTTGTGACAGGTTTGGGTGTCCCCTGTTTGACAAGGGGCTTAAACCCCCAGCAGAAATATACATGTTATTTATGTTTTGTATGGCTCATGATGAGGGAAAATTCTCTGCTACTTGAAACAAATGCACCCCTGACACCCCCCCCCGCCCCCCAAAAAAATATCCAACCCCAGCACAACTATGTTGTGATACCTGCTGCTTTGCTGTAGAATATATGAAATATTACACTTGGAGCTTGCCTTTTTTGTCTTTTTTTTTTTTCCTTTTTAAATGCCACTGGCTTTTACAGATATGGCATCAGTGCCAGGTCTATGTTTTCATGTTCTTTAACTTCTGATGGCATCTAGGATGAGCTGAAGGAGTTGACTTAAGCAGAAGGGAAAGTCATGTTGCCCTTAGGGTATTCCTTCCTCATGACTCTCTCATAAATGCCTGGAAAATTGTTTGAAGTAGAGTACTTCCTCTTTCAAACATTACTTATTTTATTCAGTAATGGTTTTACAGTAATCTTTCTCTGCAGAGCAGATGTTGGATATACTAGCACACAATCCAGAGACAGGAAATTTTGGAGAAGTGACCCAAAGCAGAGATTCAGCATAATCTGTCATGTCACAGTAACAAACTGTGTGGTAACAACTTTGCAAAGATGCTGTCATTTTAGATAGTTTTGAAAATGGGAAGCCATAGTGGAAGAGTTGAGTGCAAAAAGCTACGAGGGAGATTGAAGTAGACTGTGGTGAGGAAGACAGTTTGTTGACTGGTGATTATTCAGTTGTCTGTCTGGGCCATTTGCTTCCAAAGAGAAACCAAAGTGACTGTTTCTAAGAAAGAGGAGTAATTAACATTGACAGGGTTTCTGCTTCTGAAAGGATTTCCAGTAGCAGTCCCCTCTCATGTATTCATGCATGCATACAGAACAGGAACACTAGAGCTAGCCTCAAATTGCAACTGGTCCCTAGCATTTTTTCTGCTTCAATATTCAGCTGGGCTCTGTTGCCTGTGCTTCCTCCTCCCCTAAAGGGAATATTCCTCCCCTTACACAATTGTCATACAGGTGATGCTCCCTTGAGACTTTTTGCAGTGATCTGAGTATTTATAATTTATAGCTGATGCTGTACAGTACATTCACTATTTTTCTTGGTGATCACAATTCATTGTCAAGGATGCTGATGATCTCTTGTACTAAGGAGGCTGACGTAGAGAAAACCTCTCATGAGATGTGGGCATGCACACAAAGTGCATCCTATCTTTATATATGGAATGAATGTTCATAGTGCTGCATATCACAAAGTTTCTCTTAAGTGTGTTGATTTTGAACTGTAATTACTAAAAGTCTTTCTCAAGGCCTCTACATTAATACAGGAGGTAGCATTTAACAGTGAAGTGGCTTATGAGACCAAACATATCTGACTTGTCCCACTGGTGGTTTTTTTGAAGAAATGCAGAGGAATCTTAATCACACAAAATGAGCAAATGGTGACCTGAGTTTAACTACTCTTAACAACAATGCAGCACCCGACTTGTTAATGGGGCATCGTTTCAGTTTGAGGCAAGAAACTAATGGCAGTTCATCAGTGCTCAGCAATCACACAGCCTAAGCAAACTCAAGCCAGTCTGTTGCCAGCAAAGAAAGAACGAGGAATGTGTCTCTCTTATGTTGAAGAGCTAGATGCTTACTGCTGAGGGTGAAAGAAAAAAGGCAGTGCTAACAGGATATTTGAGGGCTCTTGCTCAATTAAGTAATAAACCATTTAATATGCTGCAGATGTTTTGTGTGCCTTGTGTCAGGCTGGAGGCAGTACATGTTTTGGATGCATAAACAGAATAATGCTTTTTTGTGTGTTCTTTATTCCTCCCCCTTTTTCTGTGAGTATTTTCTGATCTAAAAAGCAGAAGTTATACCAGTTGCTACCCATAAAGAAAAGATGGAGTTTGATACTCTGACAATGTTTCCTCCATAAACTCATTTGTTGGGTTTTATGTAACTGAGTATTAACTGTTACCCAAAGCTACCCAGTTATGCACTATGCAGTGCAAAGTTACACAGTTTGAAGTTAATTGCAGTTAGCATTGAGGACACAAATTTCCTTTGCTTCTTCAAAGGAGGTACAACTTTGAAGAGTGTGGAAGAAATGTAGCTTCTGTTCTGCAGAGAGCTTTACAAAACAGTTTCATCTGAAATGGAAGGATCCTTATTTTGATGGTATATTGCCTTGTCTTTAAGGTTGCTTTTTAGAGGATATAATCTTTTTAAATGTCTTTGAAATAGACTCGCTGCAATGCTTTACCTGGTATTGTACAGTGATCTTTTCCTCTGGGGTTTTTCAGGGTTTTTTTGGAAGACAATTTAAAATGTTATTTTATCTTTGCTGATTTCTTACTGTCAGTCCCCTGTGTCTGGACGCCAGTTCTTGCATACTTTGGATTAAAGCTTCTGGTTTGTCCCTGATTTACATGTAAGTAGTTGTTCTGTTTCTGACAGGAGCCAGTAGCAGAGTCTGGGGAGACAGGCAAAAGAAAAATGGAGCAAGTAGAGAGGGTTAGTTCTCTTCCTGCGTTCTGTTGATCAGAGATGTGTGAAAATGCCTGTGATGCACTATTTGTTTACTACAAAATAAATAAAAACAGAAATAAAAAGAGATAAGTCTCCCAAGTTTGTTGATCTCAGCTGTCATGCTTCCATAGTAGGGTTTGGTGGGATTAGTTTTCCTTCACCAAAAGCACACTGTAGTCCTTTTGATGTAAAACTGAATGTGCTTTTACTGGCAGTTTGGCATTTGAAAATTGGTTCCACTGCTAGCAGGGTGATTACTGCTGTTGTGTAAAAGTCAACACTTTTTCTCCACCACACAAAGAGTAGAAAGCTGCAACAACTTCCCTCTCTCTTCATCTCTCAGTCTCCACACTGATTCAGGCACTTTTACTGTTCTCTGGGGTACAATCTGTATGAATTCTTGTATTAAATCCTGATTAGGTATGTTAAACAGATTTTTTTCTAAAAGCTCCATTAAAAACATTTTTCCCTATGTGTAACATTGTAAACCAAACCTATTTTAATCTACTGCTTTTGTGTAGTTTATGCAAGCCATCAAATTTAATGATTCTCGTGCCCTTTTTTGGCTGTCATATTACAATGGATTTAAACCAAAATATGCTGTAGTGGTTTGAAAACAAACCAAATGAGAGGCTCCAAGTCAGAAAATATAATTTAATAAGAAGAAAGAAAAAAAAAGGTAGAATAAAAATAAATCCAGTAATACAAAAGACCACTGACAGCATCAGAATACAACCTGATCCAAGTGATGGAAGCAGTCCAGATGAGGTGGTCGTCTTGAAGCAGTGATCCCGTAGAAAGGTCTGGTAGCTCCAGTCCTCTGGGAAATCCAGTGGCCAAGGGCTGCCCGAATCCCAGATTATATCCAGGTGAGAATGCCTGGCTCCTCCCCGCTGGGTGGAGCATCTCACAATGGGATGGTGAGTCATGCAGGAGAGTCTTTGATGGCCCATTAGCGAGTGATTGCTCCCGGAGGCAGTTATCTATGAGTCATACAGCAAGGCACCTGATGGGCCATTAACAGAAGACAGTCCAGGGGAAGGGGGTCTGGGAAACACTGCTCCAACAATTGGATTCAACAGTTTGTGAAGATGGTGATTGAATACTTTTGCATATTCTGTACTACAACCCAGGACATATGCTCACTTATATTAGAAACTTGTTGGATGAGCAAAATAGGCATATTCTATCAGATTTTGTTCTGTCGTTTATATGATACTTTTGTAGTACTCATGCTACAGTGAAATGCAAAGTAAGGATTGAATATAAAAAATTACTTTCTTGAAGAAGAGAAAAAGGAGCCAACAAAGCAAGTTCAGTGGATATGCACTGTGTAGCAAACCCATCACAAAAGGGTTCCAGTGGCCAGAGTGGTTATATTTCTGGGGATTTCAGTAGTTGATTCAGTAGAGAATTCACATTAGCATACTGAAGCCTGGCTTTTCACTTTTATTAAGAAAATAATTATATTTTTAAAAAGCTTTTTGATGATAATGTCTTTGGCATTAACTAAAGGATGCGTGGTGTGGGGTTTTTTTCCCTCAACATAGTTCCTAATCATATTTAAAACACACCCCACCCCCAACATAAATGCATAAATTTTAAGAGGAAAAAAAGAAAAGCCTTTAGACATTCCATGTTTTCCAGTCCCTAAAGACTGTGCTCTGTTGAGCTTCCAAACTTCTCTGGGCAACCAAGTCTTGGTTATCATTGACCTAGAAACACAAAGTCTCATTTCAGTGGACTAGGAATTAAGAAATCAAGTTACATAAGGTTATTGGTGCTGGAAGACATATTAATGAACATCATTATGCCTCATTTTTGTAACTTTTGCTCAATTAAGCAGTGTCTCCCATCTGTGGTTGGATTTAGATCCTGTAGCATCTCTAGGGAATGCAGGACTTGGAGTTCTTGCTTCGGAAAAGACTAAAGATGTTCTTTCTTGGAAAACTAACTGTGTAAAAAATTAGTTTAATGTTTAAGAAAAAGCATAGCCCTGTGATCTTTAATTTAAGAATAGCTTTTTAATGTCTTTTTTGATGCAATCTGTGTGACAGCGAAGCTTACTTCTGCCTTTGTGATGTAGTACTGGATTCTTTTCTAGTGCACAAAGGAGGCCTTTCAAAGTCTTCATGAAGTTATTTTAAGTGTGGCTTTTCCGAACAGGCTTCACAACATCTTTTCCTGATTTAAAAATGCTGTTAGATGAAAATGAAGGAAATAGCCTTACTGGTTTTGTATAGCCTTACTGGTTTTGAACTATAACAAGTTCAGAAGAAAGCCAGTTACCCTTCCTTATATTAAAGTGTCTCACAGGAATGTACAGATGCAGTTCTGAGATTGTCAGTTTATTGGTTATCAGTTTTTAGAATGTCAGTAATAGCTTTGAGTTTCTTGTCTAAGCCTGAGCAGTAGTGATACAGCATCCGTTCCTTCCCCTATCTCTTTGGCTGCACTTCTGCAAAATACTTTGTTTGAGAGATGTTTTAGATACTTATTTTATGTGGTGCGTGTCTATTAATGCACATTCAGAGGTGGGTGGCGTTTTTGGTGAGTAGCCACGAGTATATACGCAGCCCTCCAGAGAGAGAAGGGAAACTATGAAGGAACAAGAAAGTCTCAGTGAAAAGGTGCCCCTATTTTTTGGCCTGAAGCATCTATTTTGATAAATCAAAGGGAAAGTCTTAAGTAAGCTAACATTTATTTGCTTCTGGTAAAAGATCACCAGCATGCGCAGTCTAATTCTCTTTTGCCCATGTCTATGCTTTTAAATTCCTGTCAGTTTAGTTTCCTTGTGCATGCAGGCAAAAAAGAGGAATTTGCTATATATATGACTTCTGGGTCTACGCTCCCATTGAACCCTTGTAGTTGCCCCCTACTTGCACACTCTTTATTGACACTACAGCAAAAGAGAGAGCAAGTGGCAAATGGTAAACTGAGGTATTTCTAAATGGTAAACAATTTAGAAAAACGCAGCCTTTTGCACTTCTTTTTGGTCCTTTGTGAGATGTCTATTTAGATTACTCTGTTAAAAATAAATCTAAAATACTCAATATATATTTTATTATGAAGGCAAACAGCTTCCTTTTTTTTTCCTTTTTTTTTTCAGATTTTTTCTCCCACTCTCGTATTTCTTTTCTTTTTCTCTGCTCTGGTGTTGGTTACTGTTTGTCACTGATTTATCAGAACATGTAGGATTCGGTCATCTTTGAAGTCCCATGTGCTACATGTGTCTTTTTATCTCTAGGTGTTAATGGTTGTATATTAGGCACCATTTTTCTGCTTCATTATTTCTCTTGCCACGCAGATTTTGTATGAAGTAGTAAAAGGTAAATGCATGGTGGGCTGCACCATTTCAAATTAAATATTGCTCTTTATTTGACTATTTTCTGTATCAGATGAGGTAGACATATAAAATTGACTTTAACAGAGAGATGTGTACAGAGACCAAAACACTTTTGAAATGTTATGTGTGCATATTCCATTAAATAATATCTGACAGGAAGGAACAGTTTTTAAACATGCTATGCTTATTTTCTTTCTAGTTCATTCTTTAGTGACGGAGACAGCTGGCAGAGACTCAGTCACAACCTTGATCTCTGTATGATCTTTATAAACAATTCCTCATCTGAGTTTGCTCAATCATCCTGCTTTATTCTTCCATCCTATTAAATGCCACAGATTATTTTTTACCATTCCATTTTAGTGTATAGAAGTAACAGGAGTTTTTCAAGCACCGGGTACAGAATGAAGATGAATAAGTAATTAAATGCTACAGGAGCTGCTGATTGGCACATAAGGCTACAGTGTGCTGAACTGATATGAGTTACAATAACTTGCATCTTTAGTTCCTTGAAAGAGTGCATAATGAGACCTGATTTAAATACGTTCTGTTTTTAAGAAACATCCCATGTGTTTTCTTTGAAATTAGCTTTGCCTTCATCTGTTGGAACTATTAAGCAGATCTGCTCCTTGAATTATTCTGTACAAGCCTGTACAATTCAAAAGAGAAAAAGAGACTGCAAATTAACAGTGAGTAATTCTGGAAGTCCACTTACTATGTATACTCAAAAAACAACTTTTAAGGTGCAGCTGAAGGAAACAGGCGCTTTCAGGATACACTAAACAGTGTAAAAATCACAATAGCAAAAGTTTGGTAGCTTTTAAATTTTTCAAAAGTGGAAAAGACTTCAGCTGCAAAGCATTCCCAACAGAAATTTTGTAATGCCCTGGTTTAGGCAACTTTCTTTAAAAATCTTAGCCTGTAAGAAGAGTTGGATTTTATATTAGAAATCAGATGTATCTTTAATGTAGAGAGGGCAAATGGGTTTGTAATCTTGGTGTAACAGAGCAAATGGTCTATCTATCATTTCCAGAGTTATAAAGGGAGTAACATATGTTTCACAGTCACTGAAAGAAGAACAAATCAAAACAGAGAGTAAATCACTGGCTCATGGTTGAAAATGATGGAGGCACTTTTGTTCTCTTCCCTGAGAGGAGGATTGTGTTAGTGGGGTCCTGGGTTACTCCGCTGTAGTTGGCTAACTTGAGACCTCATACCTACAAAATAAATGCTGCAGTGCTGATTGTAGTTATTGCTTTGTTTCATGCTGCATAAAAGATTTCAAGAGTGTGGTTTTGTAAGCACATGTCCATTTACCAGTGGAAGAGCTTTTTCAAAGTAGGTGTTTCTTAAGTTTTGGCTAGTATTGTTTAAGGTCAGATATGAAAACAGTTTGTGTTGGCACTGCATCAGCATACCAGATTTTATGTTTTCAGGACTTTTTTTCACCTCTTTTTCAAGAATCAAGAATGTCTAAAACTAGCGTTAGTTTTTCCAGGACTCTTGCATGTCCAGGTTTATGTAGGAAGTAAGAATGGACTTGCAAATGCAACAGAACTGTGTAAACCACACATTGGATTTAGTAGTCTGTCACCTGTCAGATTACTGTGGGAAGTGAAGCTGTGGTATGAATTACTGCCCAAGTCATGTACAGCCCCTTTCTGTATGATCAATATAGCTTTAAAATATTATTGTGCTTTTATAAACAAAAAAAAGGCATAGTGTGGGCAAAATAAATGTGTTATCTCTGCACTCAGTGTTCACTTTTTCATTTTGTATTCATATCTGCATGCTCAACAGGACTCAAAAAATACTTGCATCCTTGTGTTTAGCTTATTAGTGGACAGTTTCAGTGGCAAGTTTTGAGATGCTTCTCAAGTTTTTTCTGCCATACCTTCACCTATTTAATCTATACCAAAACTCGAGTATCAGTTTTCTTGTAATTTTCTCTCTGAAATGCATTGTGAGAAACAGGAGGGGAATTCTCCCTCTACTAAAACCTGTGATCCACTCAAAGCTTACAAATGCTTTGACTATTTTAGTTCTTAATAACAAAGGGAGAATGAAGTAATATCCTTGTCTACTGAAGGAGGTACATCTGTTTTGAGTAGCCACTGCAGGAATATCTCTTGAAAAACTAAATAAGCCAACAAAATATATGATTGTGCTTCTTATTATATAAAAACCTTTACAATAATCAAATTCAGCATTGCAGGTTTTAAGTTCCTTGGTGGGCTTTTTATGACTTACTCTGTAGAATTCCTCTAGATGGGAAAATGAAATCTTTGTTTTGTCCATTCGAGACAGATGATATTTCAGCTCAAGATCAGATTTATGAGTGGGGTTTTTTTTCTGTTCTATTGCAGAGAGATTTGCTGGGACAAGAGAGATTATTATTGGTATGCTTGGTTATCCTTGCGTTGTGTATCCTCATTGCTCTTCTTGTTTACTGGCACAGAGACACAGAGAAATATATTGAATGTTGCTAAGAAAAAGTTATGCTAGTCTGAGTGCATTACTTTTTGCACCTGTGGCATAAGAAAAAAAACCAAAACATAATCTAGGAAGTCTGTGGTGTGTTCAAGGTACTCTACTGCTAAATGATTTTAGTAGTATTATTTCAGAGTGTGTGTTTTATTTCATGCTAAGAGAGTTTTCTATCTAAAATATTGGTAAAGATTGCCATGGATGACTTATAGCTGATGAGCTGTATGGGTAGAACTCTTAAAATCTTTGTGTTGTCAACCTCAATTTGAACAACTTCAATGGCAGGGATGTTGGAGAATTAAATCCAAGGTCTCTTAGGTCAAACTTGATTGAAGTTTTATTGAGGGTCAGGAGAAATTGATGAAACACCATACGTGTGGGTAAACAGGAGAGACAGAGTAAAAGAGATCCATCTCTAGATTGTTTCTAACTGCTGGAATTTCTTAGCATACTCGAAATGTGACATAGCCTCCCTTTTCTTGTATGCTTTGGAAACATTTTGGAAGTTATATGGGGGGGAGAAAAGTAATTCTAGAAATATTTCCTACCTTAAAGTGTAGTAATCAGCCCTCTGTTTCTGACAAAGTTTTTGAAATTAAAATACGTTACATTTTACTGATGCTTCCACACAGGTTCTATTAACCAAAAGTCTTTTTTAAATGGGGAATTTTTCAAGCCATAATACTACCTTCCCTCTTTCTTGAAACAAATTCCTGCATAGAGAATACTTTATTGATTTGTAAGCTATGGATGATTTCAAGTGTCTTATTCTACTGTGTAATGTGAAATTAAAATATTGATATACACTGTGATGAACTGAAGAGATTCTTTGGGAATGTTGCTTTTACAATGTTTCCATTTGTGGGTTTGGGGGTTTTGTTTGTTTGTTTGTTTTTGTTTTTTAAATAAGGAGGGCTTGTTTTTAAATGGCAATTTTCATTACTTACTACATGTAGTGTGTACTGGATCCTACAAAGGATATTGCTGCTCTTCAGAAGCATACAGAGATAACACTGTTCCGAGCAGTGTTTGTATAAACGCAACAGTTAATGGGTACTGAAAGTTGAACTGTATAATGCAGGCTCCTAAATGTAATGGAGGTTAGTGTGTTTTCAGTGATTGGTTTTTGTTGGGGGGATTTGTTTATTTACATGTTTGTTTGTTTTATCTGAAGCAGTAGAATGGAAGTATTTGGAAGGATGAGGAATATAGAGGAATGAAGTGGTGGAGGAGTGATGAAAAATAACATCTTGCCTCCTGCTAAGTTAAAGTTGAAATAAAAGTGTTTTTTGTGATTGTGACATCAAGAGACTTACTAATGAAAATGATAAGACAGCATTTGTGATGCTTTTATGGTATCTGTTTTTCAAACTTTTGTGTAGTAGACCACTCATTTTATTATATAATGTTGTCAACATTGACTAAATGCTTTTTTTGATCTGGAATGGGGCCTTAGCAAATCGTAACAGCAAAATAAGCCTTGACTTTTTAATTAGAACCAAAAAATACATTGTAAAAAATAAACATAGCATTCTAATAATGTCTAAAGTATCTTCTTTTGTGTTTCTGTGTGTAGAAAATAATACAAATAAAACAGGAAAAGCAGTTTTCTTCTAGGTGGGACAGATTTATGCTGGAAAAAAATGCTTTGTAAGAAACATAATAGCTGACTACTTATAACCTTTTTTTAAAAAAAGCTTGGTTACATTTAACCCTTTAATAAAGTCATAAATTCTGCAAAAGTAAAATATCCTGAAATTAATTTTCGCCACCATGAAAAAAATCTTACATAAAAATTGATTTTTGTCTTTCTGTATATAAGTTTCAAAGGGTTTTTGCATAATAGAGATCAAAATTTTTTTTGAGTAATTTAAAAGATGGCTTTTTCAGAATGTGTTACCACAATAAAATTTCTGATACATGTTTTCTAAATTTTAAAAATATTATTAAATAGTGGACAGAAACAAGATGTTTCATTTTCTAGGGAATGTTAACAATTTTTGCAGTTCTTCTTAGCATTTCTAAAACAATTTTTTGAAGTCTCAGTAGATGCCATTTGCTGTTATTCCAGCTATCAAAAAAGTAAACCTGTTGCAGCAATATTGAAAGCAATAAATGCATTAAATTTACTTTTTAATAGAATTTTAATGCAGTAGTTTCAGTTTGTTAGGCTTTTTTGAAAGTTACCGTCTTTACCTTTCTTGTATTCCTTTCTTCAAGTCAATTTCCTAAAAATTACCCTTTCAGCCTCAATTTCTTGGTGCTTCTGTTTTGTAAAATTTGCATTTTATCTAGCAGTCTGAATAACATGGGCTATCACTCACTCACTAGGCAGGTCTGGTTGGAGAGATGAAAACAGAGAATTGTATGGTTCACAAGGTCAAGTTACAAATGCATTCTTCTTTCCCTTCCCAAAAGGCACTGAGGCGTGAACTGAAGGATAAAGAGCAAACCATTCTCAATGCTGTGGACCAGGCACGAGTTTTCCTTGCTGACCAACCAATTGAGGGGCCTGAGGAACCAAGGAGGAGCTTGCATTCAAAAACAGGTCAGAAAATACTCGCTTCTGGGGAAGGGCAAAAAAAAGAGAGAAAGGACTTGTATGTCTCACATATTTTATATCCCAGGTACTTGCTCAGACCTCAGAAATTTCTGAATGGCATTCTGATGGCTTTTATTTAAATGTTTTAGGCTCAAAGATTACTTCTCTGCTTTGTGAGTACTTACATATTAATGGAAGAAGTAGAAACATCTCTTCTGCCTTTTCCAATTTTTGGTTCAAAAAGCTAATGATTTTTCTGTTCTTTTTTCTTTACACAGTAACATATGCACCTCAAATATAGTCAGAATATTACTTCAAGGCTACCCATTCCCGCATCCTTATGTCTATTGCGAAGTTTTACTCCACAAATAGAAATAAGCATATATAGTGGTGTATCTCATTAGAAGTAAAATACATCAGCTTTGGGAAGGCAGTCATTGCAGAATCCTAAAGATTTGAATATTAGATGAATCATTGCTAAGAAATGGAACCACAGCTCTCCTAGAAACTGTTTTTGCATAGTATTTGTTGAGATATTGCTCTAAATATCAGAGACCTACAAGAAGGTAATAATTTTTCTCCAGTCCCCCGTAACCATAAAACAGAAAATTATCTCTCCAAGTTCTAAAATTGTATCTCTGATACAAGCTACTGCATTATGGAGTCTTACTTTTAGTTACACAAGAACTGTTCTCAGAAAATAATCTGCTTTTGCAGAATTATCAGTTGCTGTAAGATGTGAACAATTTACTCTTCTGTATAATTTACAAAATTACAGTCTATCTGCTTTTGTCAGGAGTCAGTTTTTTTCTTTCCGTACATCATCATATACATCTTCATTGCAAACTTCTTTACTTTGTTCAGTGGAAACAACTAATCTTTCCTGCACTCATTGTGTTATTTCTGTACAAATTTTTAAGTGATTTCATATTCCCTAGTTCAACTTTGTGATAAAGCTTGAATAGCTGATGATTAAAGCCAATGAACCATTTTTCTCATTGAATAATGCTGCTGGTACCCTAACTTTACTTCTGTTTTGAACTCCTGACTCCTGAAAATCAGTTTCTCTTTACTCTTAAACCCATTTGCTATATGGCATCTCTCATGTTTCAGTTGATCTAAATCACAAGCAAACTTTCAGTTGAAAAGTAAGTAGCTCTCTGTATATTTGTTCATTCTTTCATAAAGAAGTTTGAAATTGCAGGTTCTCTCCTCAAAAATAGAACCTCTCAGCACAAACAATGCCGGTACATAAAATCTTACCAATGTAAAATGTTCATTTTCTAACAGGATTTTATATCAATGATCTAGTCAGTGTGGATTGATGAGATGCAAAACTGTGAGAGCAAACTTCAGCTGATAAGATGCATCATGAATTCTTGCTATCCAGTCTATTATGATGAAAATTATTATTATTTTTGTGCTATACCAATGGCAGTGAGAACAGTATAACAGGGAATTTGACGACCATGGTAAATGGCATAGCAATCAGCCATGATCTGCAAGTGATGTGTGCATGTCTCTGGTCTAGTCATCGTATTTGAAAACCAATCATATGTTCTGACTGCGAAGCCTCATACATGTGCCCTGAGCTTCTTTTCTTCTGTCTCCTTCACACTCAGTACTTCCATGGACTTTCTTTTTTGAGCATGACTACCAGCCAGACTCCCACCCATCCACTTACATCTTCCACTGAAGTGGAATGGAGGCAGGAGATGGGAAGAATGAGAGTGAGAAAGCTCATGGGTCAGGATGGGCATCAGATGGATCACAGATGCAGATGCCCTACAAACTACTCTTCTGGACCAAACAAGTTTAGCTTGGGGAAAACAAACTATTTATTGCCATTTAAAATAAATAATTAAATACCAAGTTGGTTCGTAGTGGGGAAAAAAAACCCTCACAAACATTAAAACCACGGCTTTTCCCCCACCTTTTACAGACTCAGCTTGACTCCCTCATTACTGTCTCTTCCCCCACCTTGTTGTGATGCCAGTCATGCTCAGAGAGGCAATGAGTGGCACAAGAGGGTGGGAAGGTGGTGACTCCATGGTTAGCCTAGCATTTTCTTTCTCCTACTTCTTTCCTTTCATGCCTTTCCTCTGTGTACTATCTCTGTGGGGAATATCTGCCTTACTGTGGGGTTGCTCCCCCTCTGACTTTGGTGTTCCCTCTGCTGTTTCTCCTATTGGTCCCCTCCCCCTCTTTGGTGTTTTCTGTTTCTTAAATACACTTTCCCTGAGGTGCCACCATCGTGGCTGAGGGCCTCAGGTGTGCCCCGTGGTGAGTTGACTGGAGTCTGCTCTCCCTGGCACAGGGCAGCCCCAGCCTCTTCTCCCAGAGACCCCTGTGAAGCTCCCACTGCTGGCAGTGGGCACTCACACCCTGTGCAGAACAGACCTGCACTTTCTGTAGATTTATAGACCTTCAGGCCAAAAGCCATTCTTGAATCATTTTGTCTGAGCTCATATATATATAATAAGCTGTTAATTTTCACCTAGGAGTGAGTCTAGTAAATTTTTTCTGACAACTGATACCACCAATCTCCAGAAAACTTAATCTCTGAACTAGAGGACAGACAGACAGACACAATTTTTCTTCAGATTAAGCATTTTCAGTCAAGGTTGTGGGCTTTAGTTTGCTTTTAAGATGTTAATTTTTTTTTCTGTCATCCTCTTGGTCACTGGCATTCTCTTAGTTGATTAAAGTTAACTTGTTATCTTCAATGAAGTCCACTTTATGTTAATAAAGGTGGAGTGTGGTTACGAATTCTAAACTGACAGTCTGTTTTCTAAAAATATTGACAAACTGTCAACATGTGCAGGCTTGATTTGAACATTGCTTTGGCTTGTTCAATAATAGAAATAGCAAAACTGTTTTACTAACTCAAACTTGCATTAATTGAAAATCACAGTTTCCTGAGGTTGTTTCTTACCTTGTATATGGGAAGGGGTTGTTATGGGGGAATGATTAGCTAACTTGAAGGTGATAAAGGTTGTAAAACTGTTTTCTATTTTTTTCAACCTCAGTCTAATTTTTTAAAAAATATTTTTTATTATTATTTTATTATTTTCTTCTTCACCACAGGTCTTTTCATGCCAGGGAAGGCATTGTTGCAAGGGCAAGGAATGAGACAGATTTAGGAGAAAACTGATAAGAATCAGTTTTGAACTTACCTGACTGAGACCTGTTTGGAGGACTTATGCATTTTAAATACATTTATTGAATATAAAGAGAACATTTGTTACAGCATGCCTTATGATAAACCATTATTGTCTCTAATGGTGTTGTTAATTTCAAACATATGACAAGAATGTAGATTCAGGTTATGAGTAAGCCTTGGTTTCTTCTTTCCCATCTTCATCTTCTGCTTCTTGTGTTGGCCTTCTACTGCACCGGAGAGTAACTGGCACACTCAGACAGAGTTCTCTATCTTCCAGGGAACTACTTCCTTAGTTAATTATATCTCCCATCTGTCTTTTCTTCTGCTTTTGTTTTGCCATGTTTCTGTAGAGAGGCCCCATCACAAAAAAACAAGTTTGACAACCTTCCTGTATTTGAGCTGCCTCAGCATCTGAGTGGAGCTGATTGATAAGCTGGCAGGCCAGCTGCTGAATTTCATGGATGGACAGGTTAAAGAAATTGAAAATGCTCTGGTTTTTAGCTTTTTTTGTCTTTTGCCCCTAGTATAGGAGAAAACTTTGATCTGAAAATGTTAATTATAATTCTCTATGGCGTAGTTACAGCTACCTTCTTAAATCCATTTACTGCAAGGTTACAGGCCACTGGTAAGACAAAGGAAAACAGATTTCATATTTTATGTCCCCCGGGTTCTATGAACTGATGATAAAGCTTTGCTGAAATTCTGTCCTTACATTTCCACTGAAGCAGTGGATCATCCTAGCAGATTATCACAGGCCATTGCACGATTCTCATTGTAATAGTGAATGTTTCTAGGAGCCTGCAGTGTTGTCCAACTACCTTAGTAACTTAGTTTTCTTAGGACAATTAGATTCCTAGCTTTGAAAGCTGTTATTTGGTAGCAAAGGTGGTTGTGATAAACACAGCATTTAAAAATAAGTAGTTGCCATCTGTTGTCTCCTATTAATTGAATAGAAAACCTCATAAATCACATCTGTGTTACAAAAGAAATATATTAACTATCAGTGTATGTATATACTTTATTTAGAGTTGTAGAGGGACAATATCTTTACCTGTTTCAGGCATAAATAAAAGCTGAACTTTTTTGCTTACCACCACTGATCACATTCAGGTAAATTTCTCTGCAATAATTTTTCCTTTCGCAAGGAAGATCTCACTGAAAATAGGCAATTTACTCTCTTCTAATATATAACAGGTATATAGCAGGCAGCATTTTTCTAGTATATAGCAGGCAGAATTTCTATTCCCAGTCACTTTTGTTTGTTCTCTAGCTATCACACATCACTGGAATTTTGTTTTTCCTCTGCTGTGCGGTTGGATTGAGCATGAAGTCTTGACTGTAAATTAGAAGTGGTTAGAAGAATGAAGATGATATAGCCCACTGGAAGTCAGTGGAGTCATATCCAGAAACTATTTACACTATTTTCAAAATTGCTACTTTAGTTTTAGTTGGAGCTCTTTCATTTTTAAGAGTTTCTTCCTATGATAAGAGAAATGTGCAGTTACTTGTGAGAGAATCACAAAACACTTCTCTCTCTCGTTTTCAAAATTAGATCTTTTAGTCACCCTACTTTGGTAGAGCTTTGAAATTCTTCCTGTAGGGTCTACATGGTTGTCTGCTTGGAGCCATATTAGCAAAGTTAAGGAAATTGTTTCCACTTGCTGAGTGGCGCGGAATGCAAAGTTAGAGGATTTTAATGGAAACATGCTGGCCTGAGTTCAAAATGTTTAATTTTAATTTTGGCTGATTGGTTGGTTGTGTCTCAGTTTTACCTGAAATACGGGATGTTCTCTGGGTGGAAGCATGTTCTTAAAGTTTAACTGTTGCCTTGTTTAAAAGGCCATTGAAACCAGTGAAGCTTTGTTGCAAGAGAATTTTCAGTTATGCCACAAGCAGTGCAGATGACTGATGGCTGTCAAAGGTTAGGACTTCGTGTGAAAGAAAATGCCTTTCTTATTCTCTAGAGCAAACATAGCTCAAAAACATTGTAAATGAGCTTCAAGAAAGCAAATTGGAAATGCAGAATAATAACAATTCTAATGTCTGTGAAGGAGAAAGCAGGCTGAAAGAGATGCTTAGCAGGTCAGAAAAGTTCAGAACAGGGACCTGTGTGGCCATTATAGGATACTGTTAAGTTGGGGAGCCATATCTTTTGTGCTGTTTAATTTGTCTATTTTCTGGTTTTGTATTGTTTTGGAATAAAATAAGTGCCTTTGTTTTGTTTTTAAATGCTGTTAGGGGATGTATGTCTGCTGCAGTCGTGCTGCATATGTGCTAAATGTGCATCCTTGCCATGTGTGCAGTGCCAAAAAAAATCTTCATTGATCTTTAAAATAAATAAAAGGCTTGTTACAATCTGCAGTCACAGTGCTTTGAAAAGAAACAGGATTAATTCCTTGGCTGAATTGAGTAACTGCGATACAGTAGTAATGATCCTCTCTCCATTGATACTTTCCCTTTATCAGCAACTAGGAGAAGACACAGCCTGGTGATACTGTAACAGTACCGTTATATTTGCATTTTCCTGGGATTGTGGCAGGAGCATATTAAAACTGAATTCATATCTGGTTTCTGTTCCTGGAGCAGCATAAAGTTTGGGTTTCCACTATGCAGAAGTATTGTTAGCTTTCTTTGGGTCACACCATTTATTACAAAATCTTTGCATGCTTATAGTGAAAAGTACTGTGTGTGGTTTGTTTATGTTGACAAATTACACTGGTTATACTGTATACATGTCTGATTCCCAGGTTTGCTGTAATTTTCATTGCTTTTCTGAAGAGAGATGCTCTGAGACAACTTAATTATGTCTTTTACCTATAAGCTATTTTCTTTGTTTCATCCTTCTGTGTCTTCACCACCAGCACCCACTGGGAAATATCAACAATCATTATTAAACGACGTGTATTTGCTGGCAGTGTTCTCAGTTGTCTTTATCTGGAATCCATACTCCAGGCCTTTTCCAGAACTATTCATCATACATGACATTACCAGTTTCATTTGTTCTACTTTTGCAGTTCTGTCTTCTGTAGACCAGAGATAATTTGTCTTTCACCCTGAAGAGACCTTTCTCGTTCACTCTTTATTTAATTACATTTCTCTAGTTTAAAGAACATTCAGCTTTGGTATAAGAAAACCTAAGTGGGCATCAAGGAAAATGACTGTGCTCTTTGCTTGTTTTAACTGAATATGCAATAGACAGGAGATAGAAGATGGTGATGTAGTGGGTTATGGCTGGATTCTGGCTCAGATTCTGACTAATTGCTGCATTTAACCAAATGCTGCTTATCCTTAAACTGCCTGTTCCCATCACATCAGGACTAAGTTTTCTGTCAAGATTGTTAGCAACTCAGACAATGCTTTCTCTGCAGCAATGTTAAAGACTTCATGATGCAACGATAGCACTGCTTTTGGATCTTCTGTGTAGGAGTTTGATAATGGGCCATTATGCCTATTCAAGTCCTCTGAAAGTTTTCGTAATGAGCACAGTGCTGTGTCATTGTTTTTTGCTGCAAAGATTGATTGAACCAAGGAGGTAATGTTTGACATCACGTGAGAAGGAGGCAACATGAAAACATCTCCAGTTCCGGTATAATTGGTTCAGAATTTACCAGAAGTGAAAGGAAATCAATGTAATTTTGGAAAAATGTAGAGATCACTAGTTCAAAGCTACATAATAAGGATTAATCAGTTGTTTAGAATGAAAACTGCTACAGCCAAATAGGCTGAGAGGTCTAAAATAAATTCTTAGGCAAGAAGAATTTCCTTCACTGGTATTATCCATATATGTGAACATGCAAGGAAACTATATGCTGAAAATTCGGGCCTAAAAGTTTTCCTTCTATGGCATTCAGTCTTTGCTAGAAACACAAAAAAGCTGTTGGAGCTTTCAGTGCTTTGTTTGTGACAAAAAAATGTATATTAAAATCAAGATTTGGGGTTTTTTTCACTACAGAAGAGGACTTTTTTTCTCTGACCGCAAGGTCAGATAATATCTGTTCTCTTTGGTAAATAAATGGTCCAGTGAATATAGGCTGTTCTGTTGCTGAAGTGTGAAGATAATGTAATAACTACCATTAAAAAAAAAATGGTAGGAAGACACTGATCAACCTGATGATTGAGAAGACTTTATATTAAGTAGGAACAAAAGAGCAACAACTACTGTGTAAAATTTTTTCACAGCAGAAAGGAATCCTGTCTGCTGGTTTATGCAATGACAGGCTGGTTAAATGAATTCCAAACTAATAGAAGAAAAATCTTACTGTTAAGACAGCTTCTTTGAGATTTACAATTTTATGCTATGCAACCAGTATGTTGAAGAATGTGATCTCTGCTTGGAAAAAAAAGTAATGTGTTGCTCATTAATAATTTGGACTTTAGTGATGGAAAACATGAAGTTATACAAGATGCAAGATTTATTTCTTTTAAATTAATGATTTATAGCTCATAAAAGCACATTTTGCTCTATTTCCCTAGTAAATGTCTTTTTAGTGCGAGGTTTACAAGCACTTCCAAAGCTTTTGTAAAATAAAGCAGTCTTGCAATGAATTAATATTTTTCAAATACAATATGTAGTAGATATCCTTGTACAATAACACTGATTTGACAAATGGTCTTCCAACATGTTTTGGGTTTCAGTTCTGTTGGGATACTTGAATTACCCCAATCATTCTGGAATCTTTTTCCCATCCCCGAATAAGTGACTAATTCTTTTGTGAGTAAAGCTGCCTTGTTTTAGCTGGCCAGACAAATAAAGTCAGGCTATTGTTCCCCTCTTCTAATCACTGAATCATCAAGCTTGGAAGAGACTTTCAGGATCATCTTATCCACTTGTTAACCCAACACCACCATAACCACCCCTGAACCTATCCCCAAGTGCTACATCCAGTCCTTTATTGATACAGCCACTTTTCTTCTTGTTGCCTGTGAGGGCAAGAAGCACTCATTGGAGCATTGACTCTGCTGTGTCAATACCTTTAAGGAAAGCCAAAGAGTTTTGCAAGATTTTCAGCTCTTACTATAAAGCTTTCCATGTGCCCTTTGTCAAGCGACTGATCTTTTTAACTGGCTAATAATCTGGCTGAGACCTGCTCAGGCCTTGCAACATTCTACTCTTTTATGCAGAATTGGTAGGTTTTGGCTCTGACAACAGGTAAAGAATGATGGGACAGCATGATGTTGGATCAAAATGGTAGATTCCAGCTTTGTGTATATGGAGCTTCTCCTTAGTCCAGTTTCTGGGTATAGTGTCCTCTGTGTTCACATGTTCAAGATACCAACAGAGGAGGCTTCATCCAATAGATCTGCAATTTTCTGTTGCCTTTCAATGAAGTTCAGTATTACCTTACCTTAGGTAAAGTATTCCACCTCTGGGTGCTCCCTTAATCCTCATTTATAACTCTTGCAGCTTTTACTCCTAAGGTCTGGTTGTCCACAACCTATAGCTGTATCATAGGAAACCTCAGCCTGTAATACTAAACTTTGGTCCTTAGGTGCAGCATGACTTCTGGATTGTCCACAGTCCCTTTGTCACTGGACTGTAGTGAATTCCCATTCATTCATCAATATTCTCAAAGGTGAATTTTTCCAAAATTGCTTACGGTAACAACTTCTTTGATGTCTTTATATAAGAAATTTTTAACTCTTCTGTGTAAAAGAATTTTTTTTTCCTGAAAGAGTGTTTTACCTAGAGCATGAGCTTTATTTCTTTTCAGAAAAAATAAAGTAATATTTTCTTTACAGAACTTGGGGTAAAGATTGTTCCAAAACTGTGTTGTGCTATGATGCAGTTTATTCTACTGTGAAATGCTATAAATCCAGAGACAAGGTGCAATTTATCACAGCATAGCTTTGGTCTTCATCTTTGTTCTGGTGTGTCAGTATTGCAAATTGTACATTACTGCCAATCTCAGGATCCCAGAGCTACAGACGTAGTTCATATCTCTTTGCATCTACTCAAGCATTGAAGTGTTTTTTTTCACAGCCATTTCCTTCCAAGTTTCTCTTCTGCAATACCTTCTTGCCACTGCAATGTCCCTAAGCCTGGGTATAATCTCTGCTTTTACAGGCAGAGTGCACATAGGCAGTGCTCTCATGTGATAGCTTATGACACACCAACAAGTCAGTGAAGTATTAATCTAAGACACTTGGTAAGCTGAAAATGTCTTTTTTACCGCTCAGCTTCACTCTTTCTTCAAATGGCTCTCTTCTGAGGTCAAAACACACACCTCAACCCACAGGCTGGGTATGTGTCTTCTTCCCTTGCTGCTGTTGCCTCTTGTTGATTACTCTTGCCTTCCACTGTGCTCTGGTTACCATTCCTCGATTGTTGTTTTTCCTACGTAACTACGCCCCAGCAAGCTCCTTGTGCTTTTGGGCAACACCTCCTCCTCCCTATATCAACAATTGTAATACAAATTATAATTGCATTGTGGTTGATGTATGTTTCTTTGTTTGTTGGTTTTTCCAGATGGCATCTGGATTGTCTTGTTGAATACTCTTCTAGTATTCATAGTCTAGCATATATGAAGACTAATATGGGCTAACAAGATTTGAAATAAACTTTTAAAAAACCAACAACAACAACCCCCCCCAAACCCAAACAAACAAACAAAAAACCAAAAACAAACCCAGAAAATTATGTGGAATTGGTGGACCGAAATTCTAATTGTGATTCAAACAACTCCCTGTTACTTTTTTATCTGGAAAAAAGTGACTTTTTAACAACAAATTGGAGTGTATTTCAATTTTTATTTTGTGTTAATTACTTACAATATGCTTTTCTATATTGGGTGCTGTGGGAAAACAGTTGAATACAAGAGGCATAGTAGAGTAGCTTTTGCAACCATAACTGCAGTTACTTTAATCATCTGCCCTTTGTAAAGCAAAAACTTCCCTCCCACACCATTTTTTATCTGTTGCCCCCTCACCCTCCTCCGCCACATTAGCAGCTCCAAGCTCAGTCAGTTATAATGATTTTAAAGACAGTCTATCATTAAATGGAAGACTGTATGTCTCATCTGGCTTCTGACAAAAATGGTACTTTCATCTTTGTATGATTGCGTATAATTTATTCACAGGCAACACTTGAATTTTAATCACAAGAGTACTGTGATAAACCTTTTCCAGGGCTTTTATATAGGACTGAATAGAAGGCCAATTGGCTTAGTTTCAGTGCACATCATCTCTGCTCCTTCTTTTGTTCTCTGTTTTTTGCATTATAGTTTGCTCTGCTTGCTTTTATGTAGAAGGGGAATCCCCTGAGACTGGCTATGTTTGTTTGTCATTACTGAAACAACTCTTCCCTGATGAAGGAAGGATTCCCGTGAGTTTTTTTCAGCAAGGACCTCCTGGGCAGTAGTCAGCAGGACCTTTTGGGGATGTTTTAGGGTTTTCTTTTTAGATTTCTGACTGTCTGGGTCTTATTCAGTCTCGAACTGAAGGTTTTCCATGGTTGCTGGGTTTTGTGGGATCTAGACACATAAGCCTGAAATTTGTGAGAAAGAGTACCCCATAAGCTTGATTCTTTTCCAGTAAATAGCTTCACAGAACATTTGTAGGTTTGGAAAAGCTATTTAAACTGGCCTTTTCGGACTTTGGTGTTAACACAGGAAAACTGATGTAGTGCTGCAGAACCACACCGCCCATGGTACTCAGCGTACTTTGGGTTTTGCTACTGAATATGAAGAGACATCCTGGTGCCACAGTGAAAGGTGGTGGCAAGAGATCCAGGAACAAAGCACTGTCCTTGCTCTTTCTACGTAAAATGATCCTAAGATTACCTACTGAAGTTTCCAGGAAGGAAGGAAGATCTTATATTTCTTTTCCCTCTGCCTCCAAAAGTAACAGATCAGCAGTAAGCTGCTTTTACTTTGTGGGTAAAATAACATATGAAAGTCAGGAATAGTTTCTTGTCTTCTGATCAAGGTCTGTGTTGTCAGTGGGAGTGATTGAGGTTTATTTGAGTTACAGCAAGGTGGACTTTCTTCTACCTTGTACCTGCTGAAATAAGTTATCAGTTGACACTGGATTTACTGTCTATCTTGAGTGTGTATTTCAGGAGCACTATCTATTCCACTAGACAAAAATAAGAAATAAACAGTATAACTGTTCTTTCCCTCTGTAGAATTGACCCCTGAGGAGAAAGCCTTGAAGATTGCCAAAGCTATGCGTAAGCAGTCATCTGAGGTAAAAGAGAAATGGGAGAACCTAAATGCCAGTGCCAGTATCTGGCAGAAGCAAGTGGACAAAGCATTAGAAAAACTGAAAGACCTTCAGTGTGCCATGGATGACCTTGATGCTGATTTGAAGGAGGCTGAAAATGTGAGGAATGGCTGGAAACCTGTAGGAGACTTGCTTATCGATTCATTACCAGATCACATTGAGAAAACTACAGTAAGTGTGGAACTCCTGGAAAATATTTAGTTTGTTTGTGTGTCAGACCTCTCCATTATAGTCCCTCTAGTCATATTAGATATTTATACACTGTATGCTGAAATTTTCACGTGCAGTATAAAGTCTTTGAAGGTATCTGAAGTCTCAAAGTCCAGTGCTGGGCCACATTCCCAATGTTGACTGGGATTACATACACACATAGATCTGTTTGGCCATCAGATTTTCCTGTTAGAAAAAATTTAGAGCTTTTTTAATTATACAGAAATATATACATAGTTTTAATTTCTGTTCCTTTCACAAACTTAGCATGTTTATTGTCTGTTTTGGTTTGTATAAGTGAATATTTGCATTTGCTGTTACTTTAGCCTGGCTTCTCGTCAGGATTATTTCAAACTGAAGAACACATACTAGCCTATGATGTTGTTGTAGGCAAACTAGTTCTTACTGCCTGGGTTCCATGCAGGGTTCAGCATCCCAAGGCATGGCTGCTCCTGATGGGTAGTAGTCATCCCCTGCCTAACTTCATGGATTGGGTAGGGACTTAGTAATGCAGAGCTCCCCAAGAAGGAATATCTTCTGATAATTAGCATTGTCCAGAAAAGCTGACTGGAAACAGTACAGTGCAGTGAATATCATGGAGAACGTGTGGGTATGCACATGTAGGTAGAGAAGATTGCTCTTTCGGGCAAATTCAGAATTTACTGCTAAGCTTCTGTTTCACATACATAGATTTTCAGGTTTTAAGCTTAAGAATGAGTATGGCAAAGCATTGGAAGACCCTGGGGTTGTGTACCTGACCATCCATGTCTTCAGCATAGGATGCTGGTGTTAGAAGAATAAAATGGGCTGCTACCAGATTTCTGTAGATAGTCTCTTTATGTATACAGTGCTTGTGAATTCACAGGGCTGCATTATTTCACATATAGCAATGTAAGCATCCTCATTTTCCAAATTATATTGTTACTTTCAAGGTTAATGGAACTGAAATCTTTAAAACAAAGGCAGTCAAAGCTGAGTTAATCAATATGCTGTTGATTTGAAAAGAGTAATGAATCTCTTCCTCTTTCTCTTATATTTTAATATAGATACTAAAGCAAGAAATAAAATGCTAATGCTGAATAGCTCCTTGTTCTCATGCTAAGAAGTGATTTGTCATATCTTAATGGCTTTTTCTGTAAAGTAGATGACAACAAAGTCTTTCAGATTTTCATTGCTGTGGGAAAACTGTAACATCTGCTGAAGCAATAGGGGCCTACTGGCTGTCCAGAAGCCCAATGTTTCTATCTTCACAGTATGTTCTTTCTGTTCCCTGGCCTGATGAGAGTGATTTTTGAAGGGAGGTAAATAATTGAATTGTCCAAAGAAAGTACTTTCTTTACAGCTGTTTTGGGTTTGTTTCATGATGTTTAATCAAGCTGTTTATAGGATTGAACACTTAACTACTCCCAGCAAGAAAGACATTTGATGCATCTTTTTAACTGTAACTAAAACTTGCATCAGTGTTGTCTTAATACTGCATTTAGTTTGATTTGATTCAATAAACCTTTTACTTCTTTTTAGTCATTGTAATGGCTTTACTCTCTGGTTCTGATCAGGTAAAACATTGTACTCCTTTTCCTTAGAAGCTACATTCCTTCATGCTTTGCTAGTTCAATAATAGTTTTTAAATTGAATTTTTGTCAGCTGCTTAATACTTGAAAGCTAGAGCTACTGAACAAATTTTTTCTTAAGAACACTTGGCAGGCTGTACGCTGCTAAAGCTCCTAATATAGCATTGTGTATTTCCTTTTGAGAAGGAAAGCTCTATAGCCATACAGCACCACAATAAAATAATAAATCAAATTATTTTAGGGGTACAATTTGCTTATGGGCATTTCAGTAAGTTTCATACTGTTTTTCATTAAAGGTGGCTATGAGTGATACAATAAGAATATTGAAGTGAGTGAATTTTCTTTGCTGAGAACTGATTTGTGTGCAGCTGTTTAACATAAACTGCCACATTGGGCAGGTCAGCACCATGTGGAGTTTGCAGTGGCTTTTGTGCTGCTCAGATATCCGTTGAATATAAGTGCATGTTTCTTACTTTTAGGCTTTTAGAGAAGAAATTGCTCCCATCAACTTAAAAGTTAAAACAGTGAATGATCTGTCCAGCCAGCTGTCTCCACTTGACCTTTATCCATCTTTAAAGATGTCTCGTCAACTGGATGATCTTAATATGCGGTGGAAACTTTTACAGGTATTCTTCTGAATATGTACAGTAGGTGTGTGGAGAGGGATATTTCTCAATCTCCTCTGTTTTCTTAAAAGATTCACTTATTGCCATTTGTTACTTCTGTCACTAAGGTGTTATTCTGTTAGTACCAATGCAACAGAAGGAGCTGCCTTTCCTGCTGTAGCTTGGCCAAAAGCTTTTCCTTTCAATCTATTTCAGCAGTTTATTAGAACAGGAAACTGCATTGAAGTCTGGGGAATCGTGGGAACTCTTGCTGCATGGGTTTTTTGTATGTCTTGTAGCAGTAGATTTTACTGCATAAATCTGTGTCACCAAAAACTGGTGTAAAAATTTCTGTTGTGTTTCCAGCTTGTGTGAAAGCTGTTTTAATCTGTCTTTGAATGTTCAGTTTCTGTAGGAAATTTCACTTAAAGTGATTTAGGTGTTAGAAGAGCTATAACAAGATATAAGCAATAGCAACTTAGTATGCAAAGCAGAAGAGGATATGCTGAGAGATTCATATTGCTTAGTTATGATTATTGTGCTTAAATGGTCTGAGAAAGGTAAATCGATGTGCCTGATTAGAGCTGAAACTCATACATAGTTTCACAGTGAATGATTTAGTGAAGTTTCTTGCATCAGTTAAAAGTTCATCTATGAATTTTTGAAGTTTCTCCCTTTTTTAGTGTTTATTTTTGTAGGGAATACTTATCACATCTCTAGTGAGGGTGGTGGGAATGAATTTTCAAAACCTGGGCACGTGTGTATTGGTCAGTAGTTTTGAATGAGTCACTCCTGAGAGTTTTATTTTTTGGGGGGTGGGGGTGGGGACAGGTATTGTGTGTGTCCTCTCAAATTTAGTTAACCAAGCAACCAAAGTACTGCTGGGTGTGCTACTGCAGTTTCAATTAAACTGAGGGGAGTCATGTCAGCCACTGAAGCAGTATCTTCCAAAATGGTTCTGTGCTGGAAAGGCAGCTGTGAGATCAATGCAATCAAACTGCAACCTGCTGACTGTGGGAATTTGGACAGCAGAAGGGTTGGGAGAGGTCAGAAACTTCAGCAGTTGGCTGTAGTCACCATGAAACTACTGATGTTCATCTTATTGATCTACAGTTCTCACACGAGAACACAAGACAGAAACATGATTCTCATTAAGCAGATGAAAGAAAAATATGTAGTCTTGAAATAATTGCTGTGACACATAAACAAATTGATTTCACTAAAAGAAATGTAAACAAGTGATTTTGTTATCATGACCTTGGTGTTGCAAAGTAGATTTTGAGTGTGTGTGTGTTTATGTGTAGGTGTCTGTAGAGGATCGCCTTAAACAGTTACAGGAGGCACACCGAGATTTTGGACCGGCATCACAGCATTTTCTTTCCAGTAAGTTCCTTGAATTAATAGATACATGTAAGATATGATGGCTTTCTCAAACACTGCCTGATCTCTACTCCAGATTTCCCTGTGGCTTGAAGAAGTTCCTCTTCCATGATATTATCTACCTCCTTGTTTTTGTAGGGGTGTTTCATCTTCATAACTTCATTGACATTTTGACTGGTGTGCTTCCCCCTTTGAGATGGTTGTGCCCTCTTTGCTTTATTCTTTGTCCTCTGCTGCCATGTCTGACCAGTGACTGTTCCAGAATCTTTGCATGTTTGCAAATACATCTTTTCATCCTTTGCCAACCCTTTCTTCCATTTCCTTTTGCTTCCACACTTGCTGGGATGGCAAAAAGGAAGAGCTCCCTGGATTTTTTTTTTTTTTTTTTTTCCCCAAGACTCCATGTCTTACATTCCTGGAACTTCAAGTAGAGGGCTGGGAAAAACAAACATACATCGCTTCTTCAGGATCTATCCTTGCATCTTTTTAATAAACATTTTAGAGGTGTAAACCTATAATCTCACATCTACTAAGGGGGGAATAGGTCGTGGTATTGAGACCCGTGTTGATTTCCTGATGTTCCTGCCTACCTGCCACCATCAGAGCGAATGAGACAGAATTTTAACCCAATCACCCCTCCAGTTTTTAACTGAGAGCTTCTATAAAAAAGGTAACATTATTGCAGGAGTTAAGAAGTCAACAAAATGAGCAGCTTTTTCTCAGAGATTCTGAAGTAGTGTAGGTCACTGTATAGCTAAACTGCTATTGTAATTTAAATCACTAAATAAGTCTTGATTTTTTTCTTGACTTATGTTACAACCATGTTCTTATTTTGAATTGACAGATAGTTTTTTATTAAACCAAATGCAACGTATATAAAATATTATAGCTGTTATGCAAACCAGCAATTGCTGTAGTCATTTATTCCTTTTTTTAAATTGACAGAACAAACAAACAACTTTTTAAAAATATGATTTATTTCTTTTATAAAGCCCTGTTAGAAATATTGCATACTGTTGCCACAGTGGTTTTGTAGATCTTGTGGTCTCAAACATGTAACCTGGTCAGTACTCCTATGTAATAATTTGTTCAAAAGATCATAGATAGGGTGCTACCTTTGGCACTGGTGAGGAATGCCAGATGAACTGTTTGCAAGTCTAGTCAGTCTAGTCTCTATAAATAAAACAGATTAGGAAGCAATGTAGAAAATGTTTCTTAGAATGTAGCTCTTATTCTAGTTGAGAGAATCAATGGAAGAGTCCACATGTAAAACTTGCTAGGAGAGGTTGGCTGGTTTTGTTTGTCTCGGCCTGGAACGTTTCCTTGAATTGGCTTACAACATGCCGCAATAAAACACTGTGTTCACAAGTCTGAGTGGTGAACTGGCTTTGCTGCTGGTTAAAACATTCATAGAATTATGTCCACAGAGACTATGCAGTGCCTTATCAGCATTCCTCAGCCGTGTTTAGAGAATATTCTTCAGGCTTAAGGAGACATTCAGTTTGTTACATACCAAAGTAAAAAAGGGGAAGTTTCCAGATGGTTTCCGTGTTGGTGGATACCACAAAGAATTACAGTTAAGTAACACAGTTTTGGAAAAATAAATAATATGTAGTTATTCGTTTAAACCATTTGCCAATAGCAACCTCTTTCCCCACACCAACTACAACTAAAGCATCTTAACAAAAACCAACAATAACAACGAAAAAAACCAGACACCAAACCTTTTCTAGAGCTTTAAGAAAACAGAGTTAAAGAACCTATACCTACAACTTTATATAGTGTCTGGTAAATATAAGTCAGAGACAGTAACTTCAGAAGTAAAATAATAACGGAAAATATAATTAAATCTGGAAAGTTGAAGGCTTTATCCTTTTGAAAGACAGTGTATTCTAAATCAAAATTTTCAAACCTTTTTAGAGCAATAAGTGACTTCTAGCTGTGAGGAACAAGTAGAGTAGTAGTCTGAATAAAGCAATCTCAAACTCCTAAGACTGAGATTGATTATGTACGTATGTCTTCTGCAAATCTTCATTTCCAAAGTTGCATTTCTGAATTAGATGCCAGGTTTTTATCTGTGCTTATCTGACAGCAGCGATTTTCAGTTTACCTCACCTTTTGCTCTTCCTCCAAATACTAAGAAGAAACCATAGCTTGCCATCGCACCATTTTTAACTGACTAGATCCCAGTTATTTAATCAGGAATTTTTGCTAGCAAGACACCTATTTCTGCCTGTTCAGCAGATTCATAGAATGATGGAATAGCCGTGTTTGAAAGGGGCTGACCTCAAAAGATCATGTAGTCCAACCTTTTATGGGAAAGGGAGCCTAGATGAGATTATCCAGCACCCTGGTTCCAGCCCTGTTAGTCCAGTGATTTCATCTCTGCAGTAGCAAGAAATGTTCGTTACTAAAAAGACGCAGTGCAGCATTTGATACTAGTGTTTGACTTCTTGGAACACCAACTGCATGGATTCATGCAGACCATCACTATGAAAGGACTTCAAAATCTTTTTGAAGACTACCAAATAATATATTAGCCCTTCTTAAAATGTTCTGCGTTAGGAGTCTGAGGTAAAGCTGTACTAGTAGACCACTGCAATCTACAATCCCTCTTTCTGCTGAGCTGTTTGTCCCCTCCCTTCATTGGGAGGCAGAATTTGGTTGATTTGTTTTTCAGCGTTTTTGAGATGGAAGGTAAATACTTTTCAAGTTAATTACTGATCAGTAAATTTTATACATCCCTAACACAGATAAAGGTGAAGAATCCTTATAATCCATTATTCTTTGCAAAAGGATTGCTTTTTGCTGCCTCCTGCCTTTAGAAATAGTAACTCGATTTTTTCTGTAAGTGATTTATTTTCCAAGGCTGACTGATCCACCACTCTGTGATGTTTCTTGTATGCTTTCTAAGATGAATCCGTGAACATCCACAGAGCACTGATTCCACATGTTCCCTAACAAACAGCTTATGTCTCCAGTGGCCTGCTCAAAGCATGTTCCAGCCATACTAATATCTGCAGGCCTGCTGGTGAATACCAAGTTGATAACTACTATGTTCAGTTTTCATCAGTGATTTTTAAAAGAGAACGGTAATCTCATTTTCCAGACTTTTATACAGCAAGGAGTTTTACAAAGGTTGTTCCCAAATAAATAGAATATTACTTGTTCCATAATAATTAATAATTTAATTGGTTACGTTGTTTAGTTCATATTTATGTCAGTGCAGAATATCTGTATCTATCATAGCAAATAAATTCTAGTTAAGCAAATTCTTACTTAGCTGTAATTCATGTGAACAGGATGTCACAGGATGTACCATAGGTGCCAAATTGCAACACTAGAGAATGAAACTGTAAAGCTGATGGTTGCCTTCACCTATCAGGTTGATTTTACTTTTTTTTTCAGATTTATGAAGGCCTAGGGATTACTTTATAGCAAGCTACGTCTGTTTGAGCCTTTGCTATGTTTTTTATTTACCTATGTCTTTATTGCAAATGTTACCTTCTTCCAATAAAGATGGAATTTTCTCTTTTTTTTTCAGTAAAGAAAGTGGTTTGCTTTATTCCTGTAATTTCCCAATTATTCTTCCCAGTTAATCTGTCAGTACATGAACATTTCTTAAATTATAAACTATGATATTTTGTGTGGTTTAGGAAGAGGTCGCAGCCATGAAAGCCTTGGGCACCAGCCAGCTGGTCACAGGGCAGGACCTATCTCTGTGTGTAGCTGCAACAGCCTATGGGGCTTATACAGCTTGAAAAGCTTCACTGCAGTTTTGAGAGGTCTTTAGGGAAGAGAAGAGAGTTACTTTCAAGTGGATTTATTTTTTTCCCCAGAGAGGGATGGATCATAAAGTGGGCCAAGCTTGCAGAAAATTACATTAATCGAGAGTTTAATTACTTGAGATCCAGTGTGGATCAAAGCTGTCTCATTTTACCAAGGTTCTAAATGGGGGCTGTTAGGACCCGAGAGCAGGTGCTCTGTGTCAGCAGCACTGACATATGTGTGCAATATAAATTCATCTCATTGTGGTGATCACTTATTCCTGCCTGTTCTTTCAATCTCTGCTTCCACAGGAAATCTAGTGGAAAGACTTTTTTCCATACTAAAACCCTAATTACCCAGGCACTAGTCCAATAATTTCTGGTATGTGTCCCTATGGTTTTTTCAGTAAATAGCTATTTTGAAGTCGAGCACCAACTTGGCCTGAATACTTTTTACCTTTTATCCCTTGGGATCTTTAGATCAGCAGAGTTGCAGTGTCCTGTATGACTTCATGCGTTTTTCAACTCAGTGTGCAGAAGCCTTCCTGATATTGTGGATGATATCTGATAAATTCTGCAAAGATTACAGTTCTTTAGCAAGGAGTGCTAAGACAGGTTTTAATAGGGGGGTTTTTTTTGGCCATACAGTGTTAATCAATATTAATTTGAGTTGCAAATAGGAACTAAGTGTTGCAACTAATAAAAACAAGGTTGATATTTCTTCTGGTTCTGTTGCAGAATATTATTTATTCTAGTGGAATAATTTATTGTAAAAGCATAAACTGATAATAATCCCATAGAGGTAGGAAAACAAGTGTCTGCAGCTTCCCTAAATGGGTAGCTTGCTTGCTCAGAATTTATCATCCTTCTTTGAAGTAGAATCATCACATTTGTTTTATTTCCAGCATGGCATAAAATAGATGCCTGTAATCATCCTGATAGATTGCCATAATTTTCTTCTGCTGCTTTTCTAATTGCTGAAAGTAGTCTGGGAAATATTAATTGTTTCTATTTAATTTATTATAACCGTATTAATTGTAAAATAAATAAAAGATAGTTAGATTTTTTTTAATATGACAGGTACTTTCTAATAACAACCTTCTCTTTATTTCCTCAGCCTCAGTACAGTTTCCATGGCAGAGATCTGTTTCACATAACAAAGTGCCCTATTATATCAAGTAAGTTTGCCTTGATTCCTTTTTTCTTAAGTATAACAGAGGGTCCTATCACCATAACCTAGCAGTAAAACATGGGTAGTTGCCAGAAATGCTGTTGAGAGTTTCTCTATGTTGTGTGATGCTGGCTATACTATAAAGTCATGTTTATTGCTTTGTGTGCTGCGTAATTTAGAAATATGTAAAAATAAGTCACTGACAAACCCTAATTAAAAACCTCACTGACATAAGAAACAGCCAAGGCACTCCAATGTAATATACTATCAGGGTTCAAACTGGACTTGTTCGTGTGTGTGTGTGGCTCATTCAGAGTATAAACTGTAGAGGGAAAAACAACTGAATAAATAATGTATTTAAAATTACAAAGTTCATAACCTAGAGCAGAACAGTGGTGACTAATATATATTGAGCCCATTCATCATTTTGTGCAACATTCCTTTGGAAAAGAGGCATGCCTCAACTGTCCTTTTGTCGTCTTCTTTACTTTATGGAAGTTTTTATAGTGATTGATACTAAGGTAAATCTTACTCTGATGTGAATATTTATAAAAATTTTGCAAATACCTTGATTACCAAGAGGAATGGTTGAGATACTTATTTTGAAAATAATAAGGAATACCTAAGTTACAGGTGTGTGGAGATCTTGATGTATTCTACAAAGAGCAATCCCTGACATTGCATTTCTTACTCTGCCAGTGTTTATTTTGTTTTTCTGTACTTTTAAGGTCAAATATTGCAGCTTTGAGAGGAAGATAGATAGTTACTAGAGAGGTAAATGAAATTTTAAGAAGGTACAGTGTATAAACAAGACCCAGAGTAGTTCATTTTAGGCTGAAATAAATCTGTGTTTAAAATGTTATCAGTCTGCATTTGGGAAAAGAGTAGGGTTTTTAAGTCTGTAGGATGACTGTGAATTGGACCTGAAGATAGTTCATTTTAGAAGAACATAAGTGAGGATTTTTTACTATTGCATGTTGCTTATAACTCTGAGAGCCACATTTTGTGCTTCAAACAATTTACAAGTACTTGAGAGCTTTGAAAAGCAGGTAGCAATAAATCTGTCGATCAAACCTGTTAGCATTCTTGAGGTGTGGCAGTCATACCAAGATTAATTGCTTTCAAGGGTCTGAGTAGGTAACTAGAAAAAGCAAAAACCTGCTACGAACATCCTTGAATTCTCTATAAAAGCATTTGTGCTTCTGCTCAAATGTTTTGCAAGAGGCAGCAAAAACTGTGACACGCTGGAGAAGAGGTTGCTGCCTCCCTCCCAATGGAAGAAGTGAGGGCAGAAGTTGGATATGGAGGCACACTCACTGCTCAGACTCAGGCAGAAGTGCTGTTAAAATGATCACACCTGCAGTTCAAGGAAAATGCTGAAGTGGCAAACAACAGAAAGCAAGAGGAAAACTACTCTAAACCTGACAGTTTTTCTTGTGGCTATGTCCTTAGTGGATTTTGAAAGATTTATGTTCCTATTCTACCTTATCAGAGTCAGTAGCTGGAGTTGGGGGCATGAGTTGGCCTCAGAGGGTTCTGTGGAGCTCGCCAGTTCATTCAGAGTTGGGGAACAGAGGTAGGAACGGATGGAACCAACTAAGATATACCATCTGATCTGTGCTGAGCAAAGCAAAGATTTTAAACTTGAATATTTCGCATGTATATCTTTTTTTTTTCTTATCTTATACGTTCTTCTGAGTTTCTGAGGCTCTCTGTTACCCTACCTCAGCAGAAGTTCAGGTTTTGAGATTTTTTTTTTTTTTTTCATTGCTGGTTCAGAAGAAAATCTTTCCAGTAGGTGCAATCCTTCAAGCACACCAGTTGGTGGCAAAGTATCCCCTGGTACAGTGGCCTTGGTCCCATAATAGTGTGTTAGTGGCTCTGGAGCTGGATTGTGCAATGAAGCCAGTTGGGGCTCAGAAACAAACCCCAGCATCTCCTAGAAATTGTTTTTAGTGGTCTTTAACAGAAAGTTTGGTGGGGGGGCAGAAATGTAGGGTCAAGGTCTTTATAGTAGCAGAGACCACTGTTTTATTTTCAGGATGGCTTTAATGAAGTCAACAGAATTAACTACTGCATCTCAAATAAGACTTTTCCAGTAATCTTGTGCGGCTAAAGCAATGTCTTGATTCTAGTCTCTTGAAAAAGAATGATGGTATATGTAATTAGTAGGGTTTGCTTTTTAAAAAAAAAAACTTGAGGATTTCAGTAGCTTCACTGTCTAGAAAGCAGGCTGACCTTTGCAGTTTCCTACATTTTTTATTTCTTACTCATCTAAACATCGTTTTCCGCAGCACCTAGATAAATCAGAGGGTTGTGGAAGATAAAGCAGAAAATAGCTGATTCTGAACTTCATTTGCTTTGTTATGATCAGGCTGGAGAGTTCCCTTGGCTTTAAATACCCTTTTAAATCTTTGTCTGTTACTTAATTTCAGACACAATTTAAAGAAGAGAGAAAAACAATACTGACATGAAAAACTTGCTTGTTCGAAGTGATTACATGAGTAAGACAATTCAAGACAACAGTCAATAAGATTTAGTGATTTTTTTTTAATATAGAAGGAAAAGCTTGGAAAGAGGGAGAAACTGACTTAATTTTTCTTAAAATTATTCTAATGTCTTTCAAGTTTCCTTTGATGTGAAGTACAGCATGAGTAGAAGGAGCAGCTGCAATAAGTCTCAAAAACTTTATCATTTGAGAGCAACTGACTGTATTTACAGTGACATTTCTATGTTCAGAGGGAAGATGTAAGATACCAGTTCATTTTATGGTATAGCAGAACAAGGATAATAGAAGTATGATGCCATGATTGGTGGCTGAAAAATGAGGAGTTTCAAAAATTAATTTTGAAAGGGAAATAAATGCTAATTGAAATCAAGTTACTTAAATTCTGAATAAGAACACCTTTTTTAGACTACCATGAATTTATAACTTTACTTCATTTTGATAGCGTTTTGTCAGTGTCCTTGAATGAGAAATATAAAATATTCAGAAAGTGAATTCCAGTTATAGAAAATTTTTTACTTCTGTAGTCTGTGTCTTCTCTGTCACAGTAAAACCCAGTGAAAAACTTAATCTGTAAAGTCTTGAGGCTGCTGGGGAAAAAACCTGCATAATCTTTCATACTTTTTAAATTGAGTTAATGAGCATATGGAAGGGAATGCAACACAGAAGGCACAATATTTACCAGTGCACTTTAGGTAATGAATGTGTGAGGTTTGGACAAAAGTTTTGGCAAACTTGCCATTGAATATGCTTTTCATAGGTTGGTTTGTAAAGATTTGAGATTTAATTAGGATAAAATTCTGTTGTTGTTCATTTACAACAATTTGGATCATACAAATAAGATATCCTTGGCCTCTGTAACAGTCAATTTAAAAAAATAAAGCCTATATTACATAGGCTTTCAATAAAAATATTTTAAAGAGAAACAAAATAATAAATGAAATACTATGATCATCAAACATCCATGAGGGAAACATGATGAATATGCAGAAAGCATAATTACCCTAGCATTTCTCACTGTTTTTCTTTTAACTATAATTTAAGTGTTCTTCAGTCATGTACCTTTCAATGCCATAAATTATTAGATATTTGTGCTGTGCAGAAGAAACAAAAGGGTAATACAGAAGAGGTCGCAGTGAGTTTAATCTCATGCAGGGCATTACATGGGAGTGCAATTTCTTGTTGCAACCATTAAATTGATCGATACCAAGCTCCATGATTGCCTTGCCTTTTCTGTAATCCTGCAAAGTGGCTGGCATCACCAGCATCTTAGAAATATTTTTTTATCAACTCCTATGTTTTGTTCAGCTTTACGGGGATGGGAAAAAAAATGCTTTCTGCTTCTCCACTTTTTAAGACTCTTCAGAAAGTCTTTGCTGATGTTTGGTTTATGCCTCTATAAGGGAAGAGTAGGAGAAGTAATGGAAGAGAGAGAGAAAAAAAATTTTCTTATTATAATTATATCCATAATTTCATTCTCACAAGTATTAGGTGTTTCCCTTAGAAGGGAAAACAAACTCTAATTTACAGAGGAAGGTAATACAGGTTTGAAGGTTTGAGCGTTTCTTCAATTACCAGTTCCTGTGTTTGTCTTTGTTTTCAATTAAAGAACTCCAGTAGCACGTTTCTCTGGAGTGATTGCAAAATATCTGCATATAAATTGTTCTACCAACCTGTGAGGTACAATGCTCTTGTGATGCATTATGCCAACTCTTTTCACCACAAAACAGTATTTTCTAATGGGCTTAAAAAAAGAAAAGAAATATGCAGTATCTAAAAAAAACACCATGACATAAAGTGGGGATGTTATGCCATTTGAAATTTGGCACAGGTAGCAAAGTCAGAGTTATGAGTGCTATCTATTCATTGGTGTTCAGTAAAGATTCTGAGTTTGGATAATATTTTGTGCAAAAGACTACAGGAACAGAAAGATACTTAACATCATGCCAGAGTCCTGTTTCTTGTGGTGTTCGCCAGTGGTTATCAACAGAGGCCTTGTCCATGATAAGAAATGAGAAAAAATACCCACAACCTGTTTCTAGTTTTCTGTCTTGTACGAAAATGCTGAAAAAGATCAAATGGACTTTTTTCACAACTCCATGAGCATTCTGAAACACATGGAAATGTTAAACTTAATCCATTCATTTAAATAGGACTGTTCTTTTATTTCTAGAGCATAAATTAAATGACATGCTAACTGTTTCTCAGCTTTTTATTTACAATCAGGAAGTGTTTTTAAAATGGATTATCTTTGCCATTTATAATTAGAAAGCTGCCAGCAAACACAATGAATAAGAAACAGATTGTAAGGGCAAATGTTTGTCATGTAAGATTTAGAGCTCTTCATTAATATGTGGGGAAATGTTTTGGAGTATTTCATGGTTATCATGGTTTTTTTGTTAGTGAAATTTACACAAGTGCATTTAGACTTTTTAAATTACACTGCTTTGTCAGGTAGCATATTCATGGATGCATGTTTTGCTGTGTGGCTCATATTGGGTCCATAAGTTTGGCAGAAGAGATTTAGAAGACTCTTGCTCTGAATATCTCATTCTTTTGATAGTAACAACAACAAAAAAATCATTTCTCAGTGAAATGCTTTTAATTCTTCCCTGACTAAACCACGAGGAAAGATGCAATATGTTCATATAACTTGTGTTGCTGCCCTGTAGAGTGGCTCACTTCTGTAATAGCAGAAATCCCTCCTTCTGTCGCCCACTGAGCAGAATGAAATCTTGTACCCTGAGCTCCTGTACACCTTGAAAAATTCTTTTTTTTTGGTGCCATCTACAAGCGAGATGAATAATGGGCCCAGTTGTTGTACACCTTCAATCAAAGTTAATATCACTTCACTCTATGAGTGGTTCTTGATGTTAGCCAGGTACTTGCAAGAGAAGGTGCCCCTTGCACAGTCATCACTGTGACCTGGGATGGAAGTGCCATGGTAGTTGTAACAGACAGAGAAGACTCTGCAGGTTTCTCTGCTCTTGGTAAAGTGCTTGGATTGAATCTTTTCGGAAGTTCAATGAGATGATTTTTTATAACTCTTATTAAATTTACAATCATGTGTTTTTTTCCATTACTTTGTCCATAGAAGTCTGGCTTTGGTGCCTAAATTAAACCTACCCATGGAATATATTTGGTCATGGTAGCAGTACTGCCTGTGACAGTGAAGGTGCTGCCTCCCTTTGACCTGAACAGACTGTTGGGCTTGTGATTCTTTTTCTCTGAGCCCATTCCTCTTCTCTGCGGGATCCTTGTATGGAATTGCTTGGCTGTTGCCAGTGTTTTCTTGCTGGGTGTTTTGGGATTAGGCTGGCACAGTCATGTTCACCCTCTGTAGTCACTTAGCAGCTGTCAGGTAGAACTGACTTTAGAGTATTGGAAGGGATTCTCTCTTGCCTTTTTTTCTGTTGCACCAGATGATGTTCACTTGGCCTCCTTTCTCACAAATTCTGTGTGGCATAGAAAGTAACTGAGTGATAAGTTTTAAAAACTGTTGGTTTTTATGTGGTTTGGCACAAATGTATTTCTTGTGCAAATAAGATAGAATCAGAAAATATTTCATGGTCATTATTTTATTAGGCATAAATTCCATGTTCTCTATTTTTCTATAAAGATAAAATTTGGCTGCTCAGGTATTTACTGCCTCAAATGGCAAAACAAGATTACAGTGCAGGACACAGAGGTTTTTATATCTTGTTCACTTTTTCTGCTTCATGTTAAATAGACACAAAATAGGAAAAAAAGTGTATTTTTCGTATGGCATGTTGTCACTGTTAAAGTGATTTTTGTCTTTCAGATAAAACTGTACTGATACTCTGTATTTAAAGTATACAATTTCAATAATGAAACTGTTGTTTGCTCTTAATTCTTGGAAACTTGATTTAAGGGATAACGTTTGATTAGTAAAATCTGGGTTTATAAATTACTTACAAGCTGGAATCTAAATTGCAATTAAGTATACCCACATCCTAATTAAGTATTGCAAATGTGTAATGGAGTATATTTCCAGAGGGGAAATAAAAAAAAAAGACAAAGATTTATAGAAGTGTTTAAGTACTTTTTTCCTGTATTTTTAGCAATTAAAAAAAAAGAAAAAAGAGAAAATGTCTCTGGACCTAGCTAACTAAACTTTGCACTTCCGCTGCAGCTCTCAGGAATATCCTCACAGCACCCCACTAGTCAGAAATATATTTGTTCGTGGAACCATATGTTTATTGCCAGAAAACAGGGAACTGGGAAATAATGGCTGCAATTCAATAAAGTCCCCATGATCATGGCTGGTTTTGACATCATAATTTCTAATGCAGTAAACAGGATTTGACTCAGCTAAATTGCATGTAGTTTAAATGCAGTGTTTGCATTCAATATTTAAAATAGAGGGAAATGTATTTCTTTGTATACATGTATTTACAGCTTCTGTCACAGTGCTTCCACACACCTTTACTTTTCACATAAAAGTTTGAAGGTGTTTTAATTAAAGGGGTTTTTTTCTCAGAATATCCTAAGAAATCCTTTTCACTTGTTGACAGTAAACACCAGTTGTTTTGGGGCTTTTTGTTTTGTTTTGGGACTTGAATTTTGGGAGTGGCTTCTTAGGGAATTTCAGTTAAAGCCATGTCCTTAAAACAAGCTTTATTAAACTGATCACATATTGTGTTCATTTCTGTGGGCAGTTGCAGTGGGTTTAGTCAACAATTCTAAATGGGCAACATGATATTTATGGCATCCTGTTAACATGATAGTGCAGACATTTGGCAGCTTCCAGAGTAGTTTTGAGATAATTAAATTAGTTGAGCAGAATGAACTATTATATTTTATTTCCTGTTCCTATTTACTTTAGTATTTACTGAAGCTGTATGTGTTCTTTTTTTCTGATATACTATAGTCTTTTGACACCAGGGTGAACATGCTGGACAGTCACCAGCCTTTACCACGGCAAAGCATAAAATCTAAATATATTCTTTCTTGTTGCTGGCTTCATGATGATTTATTGGTGTGCATTTTACAGGAAAATGATTGTCTATCTACTTGTTTTCAAAATTACTCTTCTGGACAAAGATAAGCACTGTTTTAGAAGTGTCTTTCTAAAAAGTGCAAACCCACTGATTTACTGGTGTGCATTAGCTTTGGAGTTTAGCATTAACAGAGCCTCAACCACCTCACTGGAAATTTGAAACATGAATGCAATTCATGTGATAATGATATCAAAATGAAATCAAATAAAAGGTTCTATTCAGGAAGATGTGTTCAGATGTAAAGATGTATTTAAATGTTTTCTTCTGAGTGGAGGAGAGTCAATCAAGGTTTGATAGAAGTTTTTTTGATAAATGTATAAATCTCTCTTGTTTAAATGTAGTCATGTTCAATCAGTGACTAGGGAGTAACTGCAAAGAGGGAAAAGAAGATTTGTACCTATTGTATTAATAGGAAATACATATTTTGCCATGAACTTCTCTGAAAAACACCTCACAAAGCTGTGGTAGTGCCAGATAGACATACGAGATCCATGGCAGAGTGTGGACCATGATGATGGGGAGAGTTGTCTCTGAATACATAGGCTAGACTCAAAGCTGGAAGGGTTATCCTGGTGGAGGGACTGCAAAATGAGGATCATGTCCCATGTAGAGAGACTCATTTCGTGTTCTTTCCGCTGGTGTACGTTTGAGACTAATGTATACACAAAGGGGTCCTCAGCACTTCGTTAGAAGCTTGCCTTTGCTTATGGTATGTGTCCTGTCTCTGCAGTTCTTTGGAGCAAGGACTTTCTATACAATTTTTTTTGTACCACCTAGCGTAAGAGGGTTCATTCTTGGTTGGTTTCTCAGTTAAAAAATAAACATTGGTGATAAATTACTGTGCACTCACTGAGGTACAGCTGTTTATATATAGCAAATGATGGTACAGTTCACTATGTTTAATGCCAAAGTGGCCTTTTTAAACTCATTATTTACAACCAAGCATCCCTCTATGCAGGGGAAAAAAAAGGTATATTAACAATTTTTAAATAGAAACAAAGGTGAAATACTTAGTGTTCTCTGAGCATTACTGTTAAATTTGCTAACAGCATAATTTAATTTTCGTTAACTTTTAAAGGGAATCCTATGATCCTTTTAACATGACTTCTCTGATTAATTACCTTGCAAATCTAATTCAAATGTAAATGCTTTGTGAGGCAAGAATGTACAATCATTCCAGCATTTAATATTGATAAATACTAGTAAAGTGTGGCTTGTAGAAGGGAACTGGAGATTTCAGTGGACCTGACATAATACATGTTTTGACCTCTATGGGTGCCTACTTGAAACCTTGATAAATTGAAACAGCAACACTAAACAGTAGGTTAAGGGATGCTGCCTATTGAATCTCTGTTCTGGGAACTGTACTGTGGAGCACGTCCCCTAAATCAAGGAATTTATTGACTGGTTATATGAATGGTGATCAGGCTCCCATTGGACTCCAGGATTTTAAAGGTCCTTTCTAACCTAAATGATCATGTTACAGGTTAAATAAATGCTACAGGTGAATCTTAACATCATTGTCTGTGTTCTGATTCATGTGCTCAGATATGCAAAAAAGATTAAAATAAAATCTCAATATTTAAATTTTTTATTGTTTTTCAATAGTATTTATTGTTTTACAGCACAGGAATTTTTGTATTTTACCTTATTAGTGTACATCTTAGCTCCAGGGTAAGAGTCCAACCCTAACCATCACAGTAAGAATCAAAAGTAGATATTGTTAAATATGGGTGGGCTGTTGTCTGACTAACTTTGTGATTATAAAATCAAGTAGCATGCATTTTAATTAGAGTTGAGGGATTTCTTGCCACTTAATGCAGAAAATCAGAATATCTTTAAGATTTTATTCTTTGAAAGTGCATATGTGTGTTTCCTGAAACTTTGATAATTTTGTTCCTTTGTAGTCATGAGACACAGACGACTTGTTGGGATCATCCTAAAATGACTGATCTCTTCCAATCCTTAGGTGAGTGCATTCATAAAAACATTGTGATTTTTATTCCATGAGTATGGAATAAAATCCTGTGTTTGAATACTGAATATGTCTGAGTTCTCATGAGCTGAGTGTAACAGAATTTCCTGCTTTGTGATAAGACACACTTTTCTACCCAAAACCTCCTGCCTTGGTCATGTCGTGTATTGTCTTTTGACAGTATTAATTCTGAACCATATACTCTGACTATATGCCTTAATGCAGTACCTTGGGGTTTTTTTTTCTTTTAACTTCACGATTGTTGTCCAATGATACAGGCTCTCTGCATGTTTAAACCAGGGTGCTGGTCTGCAAGGAACTAATTTTGGTAATAAAATAGAGCAGCTGCCTTTTCAGTAAAAGCTAAACTGTATTATGGTTCCACTAGACCAACATGCCCTGATAGCATCAACCTGTACTGTGAAATCTCCCATTCTAAGGAGAGGAAGGGTAAAATTACTGTTAAGTGAGGAAAAAAATGGTACTGTACCAATTAGTTTCTACAATAGAGCTTACAGCTGTGTGACTGTCCCTTTTAAAGCATAGTTTGCAGAGTCGTGGCATATAAATTATAGCTTAAGCCATTTTTTCTGTTACTGTGACATTTGCTGCCCTCTGTTTCCTGTGTTATCTGATGGAGTTGTAAATTATTTGAGAAACTTACAGTATTTGAGCAATTGTCTGGGAACTATGTACCAGTGCATAAAACATACGTAAAACTCTCCTGTATATATATGTATTATATGTGCCAGGATAGTGTCAGCATTTCTGGAGGGCCTCTCTCTTTAAGGTCCTGAACTGTCAGAGTCAGGAGGCTTTCCCTGAAGGTGAACTGGGCTGAGGTCCCAGCCTGTCAGGTTTTTTAATTTGTTCTGATATATCCTATTAATTCATTCCAGAGAAGAGAAGGGAATATCAGACTTCTTCCAAAAAAATGAAGATTTATGTGTAAAGGAACATTATGGGCTCTACTTTTAGGGCTGCTCATGTTTCTGTTCTGCTGTTTCAGCTGACTTGAACAACGTGCGCTTCTCCGCCTACCGCACGGCCATCAAAATCCGCAGGCTGCAGAAAGCACTGTGCTGTGAGTTGGGCCTTTCTTATGGTTTCTCTGCTGAACTTGGGGAAGGGAGGGTCAGCCTCAGTCAAACAACATTAACAGTGGACCAGAGTCCTCCTTGACATACTGTCAAACCAACAAAATGGCAAGAAGAATTGCCAACAGTAGGTGTCATTGTTGCAAATAAATAAAATAAATTAATAAAAAAAGAGGTGCAGAAGGTAAGTTGAAATGGTGAGCCCACTAAGAATTGTTTGTATCTCAAATTTTCTGTTCTATAGGTAAATTTATTTATTTATATTGATAGGTATTTAAGAAGCATTTCTTATTATATCACAACTAAAATTTCACTCAGCAGCAAGTTGCATGATATTACCATGTTCATTCAAAGTTTAACAGCCTCAGAGGTGATAGATCAGGAGATCTTGTCCTGGCCTCTGGACTTGGCACTTCTCCAAGTCACACAGGAGGTACCACACTCTGGGGATCTGTGCTCTTTTTGAGTTTCCTGTGCAAAGCAAACAGAATTTTAAAAACTCTGCAAAATGAAATACATAAGAACACACGTCTAACAGAAAAAAACAAGGTAAAGTAGAAAAAGCAAAATGAAACTAGACAATTTTGGAAGGAGATGTGAGATGTGAATGAGAGTAAAGGTTGCAGATTTAAGACCTTTGGAAACATATTGGCAACAGATGGTAGAAAAATGTATGATATTACCAAATTTTCTTCTTACAAATTGTGGCCCCACCAAGGACTACTGCTTCATCTCCCAGGAAGACGAAAGGACATCATGAGCTTTTGGCTTATCACAGTGCAGGGTATAAAGTATTCATCAACATGTACCTAAAAACAAAAACAAAGCAAGAGATCAGAAAGCATAGTAAATTTCTCCTTGTGTGACCTCCTCCTCAGGGAAGAGTGGGAAAAACCAGACTGAATGTGACAGATGCTAATCTTGCTGCCTATTTCTGACAGACATGCAGCTTTTCTAGTGATCTGTATAGATCAAGCCTCACTTTTATTACTTCTAATAAGCTTTGAAGAGGGACATACTTTCTCCTCTTGGTTTTGCTGCAAAATATATCAATTTCTATAATAACTGCCATGGTTAGCTCTCCTTGTTCACAGATTTCAGAAGTGTCCTCCTGTTATCTTCAGTTTCAGGGGAGGGAGTTGGAAGGGAGGACAGAAGGAAATAGTAAGAAGTAAAGAGAATGCTCCACTTTGAAAGAGCTAGGAGTGAAACTCATCTCTACAGGTCTAATCTACCTTATTATCTATGAAGCTGTTTGTTTATAACATCTCTGTGCTACATGGGAAGAGACAGCAGCCAAAAATGTGTACTTGATAAATAATTGGTTTTATTTTTAGGTGGGGAAAGAGTCATCTTCTGTGCTACTGCCATTGATTTTTTGGTCTGAGTTACTTTAGTCTTCCATTGTATTTTCTGTAATTTTAATTGCAGATGCATTTTAAAAGTGTTTGCAAGCAGAATGCTTCAAAAAGGCTTATGTGCTAAGGCAAACAAAATGTCAAAACAAATCATCAAAAAGGAAGATCACCGTAAAATGTGACAAATTGCTGTCACAGGCATGGGGTGTGTATAATGTCAAAGGCATTTTTGATGGGAACTCCCAAAAGCACAGCTGGAGTTGGATGCACAGTTCCACTTGCACCTGATAGATTTTGACTTTGCAGTGTAAATGCTTTACAAGCAGATTCTGGACTAGTTGCCCTTTAGAGTCTTCATTTGAGAACTGTACTTTAGGAAACTTTGCTGATGCCATATCTCTTCTCGTGTCAAAAAACCTCAGATCTAGGGAGCTTACTCCCATTTTCTTCATTCTCCTTTTAAAAGAGGAAGTGGAGTTTTGTTTCTTGTTTTGTTTTTTGACAGGTAGATTCTTGCAGAATACGTTTTCATATATATGTGTATGTATTTTGCAGGAATATAAGAAAGGTTGCAAGTTGGAAATAACAAATTCTTAGCCTCTCTGTCTCGGATTATGTGGGGCAGATGTAGTGAGAGTGCTTTCCCACTGTAGCAGAAGAATGGGGGCAAAGAGAGTATCCTGTGTTTCAGATGTACTGGGCAACTGTGTAGCACCAGGTCCCAATGATATTTTATTCTTGTGCAGCATTCTTTAGGTCATTTTCAAGAACTTAAAATGCCCCAGATACTGAAGTATAGTACTGAAAGGCAAAAAGGGAACAAAATCACCATGTATATTCAGAATTCTATTGCTGAGTTCCTCTAGGTGATTTAAAATTTAAGAATGTTAATAGGAATATCAACCACACAAGGGAAAAAAATGGAACATTTAGACATCAGGGACTAAAAGAGCTGTGAGCACTTCCCTCTTTGAGGGAATAGTACAGTCTCTTTGCAGGAACTGCTATCATTTGCAAGGTCTTTTTAGTAAAACACTCCACAATAATCCCTGACTATTTTCCATGGGGTTACAGCCCCATGGAAATTTGCCTCAAATTTGCCATTAGTGGCTGCATGTAGTTACTTGCTCTTGAGTCAGTCACTCACATCTGCTTTAATGGTGGTGAATGATATGATTTCTCTTTTACTTTGGGAAAGTCTCCTTGCTGCAGAAAGAGGAGAAATGGGCCTTGTGCCCATTGGTTGGTTAAGAGCAGGATTGGTCATTCAGCATGCTTAAACAGATGCAGAATGGTATTGCAGAAATGCACTGCAACCTGTGTTGCAGCGTGCCAGCAATGGCATGATAGGATAACTGCCTGTCCAAATTTTATTCAGCCAGGTAAGTGCTGAAGTAAGCAGGAATGGAAGTAATTTCCTCTGGTTGTTCTCCATGGATAGTGCCATCCAAAAGTGTAAGTTTAGCTTAATTTGCATTAGTATAGCATCAGAGTTGTTGTGTTTCTTCATACAAAAATACTGGAAGTACGTGTCCCAGGTCCTTCTGGAACGGTTTGGCAGAAATGTGAATGAGGGATCTTAATGCCAGCAGATCAAGATGTGAAGTTAGCAGGCTTGGTGTCTGTTGAATTGCTTCTTTTCAGTGCAAGGATGGTAATGTTAAGCCAAACCCAAAAGCTACAACTTCCTGGCATTTCAAAGCTTTCTGAATTTTCACCAGCTTTAAAAAGGGCAGATTTCATGTGCTGTCAGTCTGTTTTATGAAGCTAATTACCTGCTTTTAGCCAGCCATTAAAGTACCTTACAGAAACAAGTTGCAAAATAACCAGAAAACATAAAACCCCACAAACAAACAAGCAAAAACTCCCACAACCCGAACCTAAAATAAAAGCTAATCCCAAAACAAAACCAGCAAACTGGTTGCTTTAATTTTTATGGGGTTTTCTTTGTCATGAAGGTTATTGAAGTCATGAAAGGAAAGCATGAAAAGTGACCATCTCCTAAGTTCAGTATGTATGTCATCGGATTGCAGGTTAACCTCACTTGGCTTCATTCCCTCCACAGCTCAAAAAGTAGTCAGGGTTACACTGTGAAATTTTTGTGGGTCCATGTTGTTTTTAACTATGCCTGTGAGCCTTTTCCGGTGTATCACATCCTTTATAGCTATTGTAGAAGATTGTGCTGCAGTGAGTGTATTGCCAAACATTTCGGCTACCTCAGGTCAAACTAGTGGCAAGGTGTTTTGCTGTAATTACCAGTCTGCCTCTTTGATAAATACATGGCTGGTATTTGTTTGCAAGCCCAAGAGAAAGGCTTAAAATATACCCAAACAAACAAAAAGCAAAATGAAAACCAAACAAATGTAAACCCCTGCAAATCTGACGCTGTGAGGTCAGAACAGAATGTACCAATTTTAGTGCAGGAGAGGAAAGGCAAGGTGTGAAGTACTGTTTCTCACTTTATGAAGATGTGAGGAAGGGTAGATAGGGGAAAAGGGCTTGGGAATGCAACCTCCTTTTGGTGGATGATCATTGATAGACTTGCTCACAGTTGTTAATATTATCTTGCTCTTGCTTCTTTTTCTGTTGTTCTTGCTTTTCCAGCCCAGATAGAATTACCCCATTTGCACAGGATGCAAATTGGGGGTCCTTATTTAACATTGTTATTCTCCCTCTCTGCTCTTGTGAGACCCCACCTGGAATAGTGCATCCAGATCTGGGGTCCTCAGCCACAGGAAAGATGTGGACCTGTTGGAGCAGGTCAAGAGCAAGCAGTGAGGATGGTTGGGGGATGGAGTACCTTTCCTATGAGGAAAGGCTGAGAATGCTGAGGTTGTTCATCCTGGACAAGGCTCCAGGGAGAGCTTAGAGCAGCCTTTCAGTTCCTAAAGAAAGCTTATAAAAAATAGGGAGAGTAACTTTTTTGAAAGGATAGATTGTGATAGGACAAGGAGAAACAGTTCTAAACTAAAAGAGAAGACATTTAGATTAGGTATTAGGAATAAATCATTTACTGTGAGGATGGTGAGACACTGGCACAGATTGCCCAGAGAAGTTGTGGATGCTCCTTCCCTGGTAGTGTTCAAGGGAAGGCTGGATGGGGCTTTGAGCAACCTGATCTAGTGGGAGGTGTCCCTGCCCATGGCAGAGGGGTTGGAACTAGAAAATCTTTAAAGTTCCTTCCAACAAAAATCATTTTCTGGTTCTATGATTCATTGTGGTGATTGGTGAAGAGCAGTTCACAACATGTCAGAGATTGTCATGCGGATTTTTTTTAATTTGAGAGATGACACTTGTGGTGCAAATGTGTTACTGACTGTTCACAAACAGTTCAGTATGAGCTTTTAATATACTTCAACTGCATGTTATGTATATGGTAGCAAGCATGCTAATACATTGGAACTATTTTTTTTACTTGAAGTCCTTGCTTCTGTAAAAAAAAAGTCACTGAGGATTTTACCGTTTATGTTTTGCCTTTTCCGCTTCCTTTTGCAAAAGGAGTTAGAAGAGCTCATTGATGGCCTTTCATGTTTACCATGCAAACCCTGGATTTTCACAATCACATTTGAATGATTTTGAGAGGAAAACCCTTTTCCCCCTGTAAAATATGAATTGCATCACCAACTGCTTATAGGAAGAATTCTGCAATACAGGAGATAAAAATATTTTTCAAGGAAACATAGCATTTAGTGTTCTAGAAAACTACATTAAATAACCTTCCTGTGTCCGTCTCCCTGCTTTCTTTTAAGCCCTAATTTAGCAACTCCTGTTCAGTTAATCAGGCCTTAGTACATTTTTACTGCCTTTAAGAAAGAATTCTTACCTAAGAATTTGCTTTGCTTTACATTTTATCGAAAGCGATAGTCATTTTATAGGATTCTGCTTTATGGTAAATATGAAGAATCCTGTAAGCCTAGTGAATTCTCTGTGTGTGCATCCAAAGTTAGAGTCCTCTAATTACAAAGACTACTTCAGCAACTATTTTAATGTTGTTCTGAGCTGCACAGTATCATTATGATGTTTGTATTCTAGTTTTTTTAAATAAATAGTGCCAAAATGCTGTTGACTTGTCACAAGGAATGATTTGTCACTATGATATTACTAAATGAAAGCCACTGGGCTAGTTGTTTGCAGTGTTTGCTACAATTTGCACATGAACAATTATTGTCAATGTTATGTTCAGGCATCTGTATTCACACTTATTTTTATTTTATTTTTAAATCCTATTATTTTTAAAAAATCTATTATTAGTGGACCTGTTGGACCTGAACATGACAAGTGAAGTTTTCAAACAGCACAAGTTGAGTCAAAATGATCAGCTGATTGGTGTCCAGGATGTGATCAGCTGTCTCACTACCATCTACAGTGGACTTGAAGAGAAACACAAAGATATGGTGAATGTTCCTCTCTGTGTAGACATGTGTCTTAACTGGCTACTCAACGTGTATGATAGGTAAGAAAAATGGTGGTTTTTGTCACTGTTTGTACCCCCAGGAATTATAAACTATAAAGCCTGAAAAATGTCTTCATTAAAAAAATATCTTCTGATGTTTTTGTCTCCATAACAAAAGTGAAGTTGCATGCAATAAGATGTTTCTTATGCTGTCCTGCTCAGTACTGAACTAAGATTACACTGCTTTTATTCTACTATCAAAGAAACATCGAAAGGATTTCAAAAAATATGTGTGTGTGTGTGTAGAGAGCTAGGACACTGCTTTAGCTGTGTTCCTCCTGTGGCTATTCCAAGTTTCCCAGATTGATTGCCTTTCATATCAGATTCTATTTGTGCCATAGTTGGAGACAGTCTTTTCATGTATTTTACCCTTAGTTACTTGCACTCATCATCCTGGCTGAGCTCCCTGCCCTAGGTCCTCTGCTGAATGGAGGTTGTTGTGATCTCAGCACTGAAGTCTGTCTGATTCTGGGGGGCCAGCAGTGTCCTGATTCTGGCTAAATTTCAGCACATACAGCTCCTGCCATGGATCAATGTTGAGGGCTGGTGTTACGCGGTCCATCTGCCCTTGTCCTGGCAGCAAGTCTGTATTTCCCAAGGGCATTGAGTTTGCCTCAAGAATATTTTGGGATGCTTACAATAAGAACCTGTGGGTTTATTTAAATACACATTTGCTGTTTCCAGAGAGAGAACTAAGCCCGAAACAAAC
>VZDJ01007749.1:36218351-36315659 GCA_008694505.1 Cyanoderma ruficeps | reverse complement strand
AAAAAAAAAACCACGAAAAAAAGAAAACACCCACTCCATCAGCCCCTTGTGGCTGTGGGCAGTTCTTCTTTCTGAGCCTTTCATCCTTTCTTTCTTCTGCTGGAAATTGAACTCTACCCTCTCTGCCCTGCCCTATGTCAGCCTACATGACCTGCAAGCAATCTGCTTTTATGTAGTTGTGCTTTTGAGTCGTGATTTTGTTGCTTATTTTTCTTAGTGGTGTTCACTATTCTTACCTCCCTTGTGTAGTAAAAACTGGGGAAAGACTTGGTTTTCATCAGCTCCTCCATGCCCTAAAATGTGTCTCCTCACATTGCTTCAACAAAGGCATTTCAGGGCTCTTTTGGGGCTGACTAAAGACTCAGTAGTGCAGTACAGGTTGTGATTGCTTCAGTGTGTTTGATTGAATATGTGCTTTAGTTCAGAGCTATAAACAGAATTGCAAATCGGAATTTCTAAGCTCCATGAGTGTCGTTACAAAATTTATTTTCTTTCTCCCCATTTGAAGTTGAAAAGAGCAAAAGTATTTCTTGAATAGCGATAAAAATTCTCATACCCAGCTTTGCAAATGGGAGCTTTTACTTGTAGATGTGTGCATTGGCTTCAATATGTTCACTCAGGGCCAAATTCTAACAGTTCATAGCTTTTTTTCCTCCTCAGAGGGTTACATACCAGTTCTCCTATACTTCATGGCTATCTTACGTTATTTTGGTTTTAGGGGGGAGGGAAGGAGGGAACAGAGTACATAGAACCATTTGTCATTTATGTGCTGGCTACTGGCATTCAAACATTGCTTTTAAATATTGTGACATTTCTGTTAGTCAGACTTCTCCCCATTACTGCTGAAAAAATTAGAGGGTCCGTCAAATATTGACTAGGATTTCTTCCTGTATTTATTTTTATTTTGGAGACTTCTGTATTGTGAATAAATAAACACACCACTGGCAAATAGAACAGTAGATCAAGTGAGTTGCTTGACTTAAATGTTCTTGGCAATTTAGAAAAAGAGACGTAATAATGGCAAAATTTTTTTTGTGGTTACTGGCTGGTATTTGTTTGTGTTCAGACTGAACACAAATCTACCGCATTTTCCTGAGCTTACCTTTGCGTCCTAACTTTAGTCAGAAGTCAGTTGTTTAATCTTTATTTAAAATGCATATTTTCATATTTAAAATGCATTTAGTAAGCAGAAAACCTTTCTTTCAATCTTTCCAGTTTCTGCCATTTCCCCTTGACTGTTATATTGAAAACTTAGTGGAGACAATTCCTCAAGCCCATTAAATTAAGTCTTTATTCAAACCCTGAAAAATCAATGATGAAGGTTTACTAAGAGAAAATTACGTTTCACAGTGTGTTTCCTTGTTCCCCTTTCAAATTCACTCCAGGAAGAAAAAGAAATGCTAAAAGGACAGGCACCAATTCTAAGCTGGAATTTTTGATTTTGTTTTCTAAACCGGCCTTTACAAAAGAGCTAATTTGTGTCTTGGCATTTCCATTGTGTATATTGCATTGGTGTTACGCATATAAAATGTGTCAAGTTGTTAAACTGCCAACAAAAAGTATGTTAGTCACATGCTGCTAACCTGAGATTTAATTACAGATTCACAGATTAATGGCAGACTGAATAGTTCTCCTGACTTAACCTGCAGATGTCTTTGGCCCTTAAAAAGAACCAATTTATTTTTAGAAAAGGCCTGATATGTTCTGGTATTTTCTGACACCTTAGAAATGACTCATTCTGAGCAAAGGAGAGAAACACTAAAATTACTCAGTGACTTTTACTACATCAAGGGCTCAAAGGTTGTTCCAGACATCAACATCTGCCCTTATAAACACTTTCCAAACTTAAAGTTGGGGGGTTTTTTTGGCTAGTCCAAAGACTTTTTTTTTTAAATGAAGTTAGAGAGAAATATCTTGATACTTCCCATGAGAACTGTGAAGGAGATTTTTTTGCTCTTTAAAATACCCTGGCTAGGCCTGTGTTTAAAGCATTCAAAAGCAATAGCTGGTAGTTTTTCTTTTCAGCTATATATTGTCAAATTTGCTGAAATCTCCAGACATCATTTATATAAAAAGGACTGATAGCTTTCAGTACTAATGGAAAAGCTTAACACCCCTTGAAATGAGTTGTTTCTATATGTACTGATTCAGGGCGATGACTCATTTCAATTAGAATTACCCATAAAGAAACTCTTATGTGCACTGTTTAAAGATTTTGCAATGCTTATCTGACTTTCTGTATTTCAACTTTTAAATTTTCTTAGGGTTTTTTTTTTTTTTTAATGCTAGGATACTTTTGATAATGCCTTCTTTTAAATTGAATTTCTTTGCTACGTTAGTCTGAGGAGGGTATCTGTGGTATCTATGCTGACATTTTCCATATGATCAAAGCTGTCTTTCATGATCATTCTCTGGAGCCCAATCTTCCCCTGAAGAATCACAACTTCGTTATTTATCGTTGCACTCATACACCTGGCAGCTTCTATCACCAAGCTGTTAATATCCCAGGCCTTACCAGCGTGTTCATTTCAGTAAAATCTGAACTTCTGAGGAATGAGGATGAGACACCTGCTCAGTCAGCCTTAACTTTATGCCCTGGTTTTGACAGTAGCTGATGGAAGTTTTCTGCATGCACTCCAATTGCATCCCCTGTGTTTATGATGGCTGTTTGGATTCATAGAGCACTCCGTGGGAGCAGCTTAGCAGCCTGTGATAGCAGTAAGAAGGCTCTGGGAAGGCTCTCTGTAAGGCAGGAAAATGAGCTCCTTTGTCTGAGCTCACTTTGTCTGTGAGTGATCAAGGGGAGGTGTCTGTGCTGACCTTCATTGATCTACCAGGCTGCCTCGTGTTGCTGGGCTGTGCAGATAACTGATAGCTGCAGTCCCTGGTAGTCCTCAGCTGCAGTGCCAGTGTTGTCTAGGCTTGAGAGCTCTTGGGCAAGAGCAGGCTGAGGGGCTCTGGGCTCTTCTTAATTCTCTAGTTTTCCTTGCTAGTAGCTGATGTTTTTATGCTATTGTCCCTACTCCTCCAGGGACATAGGGCTCCTCTAGACTTCATGTTACAATTTTGCTTTCCAAGATTCTTTATTGTGTATTCCTGTTTGCAATCTCTTATACTTGATCTTGTTGCCTGTCTGACAACTTTTTTTAATCTGACTAACTCCTGCATGCAGCTGTGTCTATCATTGGTTGCCCTTTTGGCATTCACTTGCTTAGATAAAATGCTCATAGGTACTACATCTATGCCATCGCAATACTACAGAATATTTGCATACCATTGTTGGTAAACAGTAGTTTTATACTTACACTCAACAATTTAGTAATAATTATATCCTGATTAGTATATTTATAATTTACAGGTTTCAAAGGCCTCTGTTTTGACTATGGTATAGACTGTTTGCCTGTCAAGAAGTTTTGGATCCTAACCCTGTGTTAGGAAGTTATTTAGAGGAATAGATTCAGGCTGTCCTTCATCAGGATCAGAGCAAAAAAAAAAAATCTGAGCTGCTTAAAGTGGCCTTATCAATTGATTTTGTAATGGCAAGCATGCTTGTATTGCTATAATGAGTCTGAATAATGTGCTGACATTTGTGGCATATATGACCCATAAATTTTTATGAATTCAGAAATTAAAAAGTTTCTTGAACCCTCCCACTATAAGGCTTTGATTCTTAGGTGTTTGTACATGTTGAACAACTGGATGGTTGTGCTGCCATTCAGAGGCACCTTGTAAGACAGGCTCATGGAAGAGTAGCCTAATAGTCAGTCTGCCAGCAGGTCGAGGAAGGTGATCCTGCACTTCCACGCAGCATTGATGAGACACATATGGAGTCCTGGGTCCAGTCCTGGGCTCCTCCAGGACAAAAGGGATGTGGACAAACTGGCAAGAGTCCAGTGAAGTACTGTGAAGAAAATGAAGGGCTTGGAGTAACTGATGTATCAGTAGAGGCTGGGAGACATGGGACTTTCCAACCTGGAGAAGTTTCAGGGGGATCTTATCAATGTGCATAAATACCCAATGGGAGCAGAAGAGAAGATGGAGCCAGGCTTTTCTCAGTGGTGTGCAGTGACAGGACAAGAGGCAGCAGGCACCACCTGAAACACAGGAATTTTTCTTAAACATATGAAACATGATGTTTTTTAATGTAAGAATGATCAAACAGTTACTCAGAGAAGCTGTTCAGTCTCCATCCTTGAAGATACTGCAGTGATGGGATATGATTCAGGAAAACCTGCTCTACCTGGCTGAGCAGGGGCATTGGTCTGAGGCCTCTCCTAATCTCAGTGTTTTTTTGACTCACTAAGCTGGGAAAACTTAAACCATTGGCTTGGAAATGTCAGGACTGCAAAGTCTGTGTGTTTGGAGAGAGAGAGGGAGTGTGTATGGCATTTGGTTTTGGTGTGTGTTGGGTTTTTTACTGTATATATGTCATTACAGTGCTAATATTTATCTGTTTCCAAGAAAGAGACTAGGGGTGAATATGTTACCCTTTCAAAAAATGTACTATTGCAGGCTTTGTAATCATTTGTCTAATTAATTGGGAAAATGCTTTTTGTGTGAAGGAAGTTTTTCAAAGACCCTACAGAAATCTCCTGAAATCAGGAGAACCCTGAAGCCTTGACATTTGTGCCCTGATCTTTTAGCTGCAAAGTCTCAGTTTCTGTCTTTAATAAACAAATTATGCGGCCAGTCCTGAGTTAAATCAAACCCAAATAAACGTTCACTTTTTTTTTCTGATGAATATAAATTTAAAGCACAAACAACCATGCACAGGAAGGAATAGGGAAATAACTTTATCAGGGTGTAAAATGAGCCATTTAGATGGCAAGGTATGCCAGAATGATGTAGTGTCTGTGATTGAAAGAGGTAATTTGAAGCTAAGCTTGAATATATAAAAAGGTGGCACTTTTATAACATTCTGGAAAATTGGGTCCTGATTTTTCCAACTAGGCAGTAAAAGTAATAGATGTTTTTGATTAATTTGGCAATAATTTCTCTCTACCTCTGTTCCAATGAAGATACTGCTGTCTAGTGTTACTAGATTAGATGATGTTGTGAAGACAAATGCATTAATATTTGTAAGTTGCTTAGCTAATTTATCAAGAACCCAGGAGCAAATTAATAATTTTGTATTCAGCACAACATTTATGAAGTAAATCAGACAGCAGACCATATGCTGAATGGATAGGATAGAAAGCGATATGTAATAAACACTTCAGAAGTAATTAAAGGATATATAACTTCAGTGTGCCAGAAAGAACCAAAGTAAGGTTTGAGGTGATATTAGTGTTACCTTACTTGTTGGTGAAAGACCCAGCTAACCTTATGTGTGTCATAGATACAATTTAACTGTTCTGAAGATTTTTTTTGCATTGTCTCATTTAAAGACAAATTGTGTCATGTTTTTTTCATGTTTGAAAGAAGAAAGAATTTTTAAGATTATGTTCCTGCATTGATCTTCTGAACTTTAAAATTGTCCTTTTCCATATAAGCTGGGTTTGTTGTTTTAGTATCTTTTTGAACAGCATTTGCCTTGCCGGCTTAACATTGCTTACTTTGGAACCTACTTATCTGTTCTCAAGTTGCTTTTTAAGTTTGGACATACTTTTTTTCATGCTGGACAAGATGAGCCTGAAGTGACATTAAAAAGAATGACAGCTCCAAGTCATTGAATGACAAATTATGCGGCCAGTCCTGAGTTAAATCAAACCCAAATAAACGTTCACTTTTTAAGACTTCATTGTCTTAAAAAGAATGACAGCTCCAAGTCATTGAACTAGTGGATGTGATTGCTTATTTATGTCCCGATATTGTGTATGTCAGAACATTTTAAACATAAAACAAAAAAACCCAAACAAACAAAAAGGAAAAATATTTAATTACTGTTATATAAAAACTTGGTTTTGTTTTACAGTCCTTGTGTTTCACTCTGAGTAATAGGCCTTCCTGCTGGGTGCTCATGTATTTTTTCTGTGTATATCACATTAATAAATCACTTTTAGAACTTTGCAGAACTAAATATTTGTTCTTTTGTAGTAATACATGCTGTTTGGACACGTAAAACCACTTGGAAGGCGAGCTGAGCTTTTGTATGGGAAGAATTCTTAATGTGATTTTCAGTGTTAATGGTTTTTTTGAGATCAGAAGTATATTTGAAATATAACTCTCCAGTGTCTTTGTATTATTTAATAGACTTGAGTTGGAATGAAATAAAATGAAACTGTGTTAAATTGTCTTGTCTTTATCATTTCAGTGGCCGAACTGGAAAAATTCGAGTGCAATCCCTGAAAATTGGCTTGATGTCTCTTTCTAAGGGCCTTCTGGAAGAGAAGTACAGATGTAAGGAAGAACTTCTTTTACAAACTACTCTATATAATTAAGTCATGTACAATGACAAAGCACCTAGCAAAATTTGTAGTAAAACATTTCTCAGGCCTGTTGCAAGGCAGTTTTCTTTGGAGTAAGTGAAAGAGAATTCTTTTCATTATGACCAGTGGCAATGGTTAAAGTGGGATTTATGTCTTGACTGGAATGTGTTACTGTCCATTCTGAATTGTCAGAAGTGACAGTACTGCAGTCCCCAAAAGAAAAGGAGAATATAGCTGTGTGGAAGATAGAGAAGTATTTTATTTGGTTCTGTTCTCTCTTGTATGTGTATTGTTTAGGGAAAAATCAAGCAAGTTAGTGCTGATTGCATCAGATTGATATGCCTGATAAAGCAAGGAAATCCATCAAAATCCAGCAATTGTATTTAGTGGTCTACGACAAAGACCTGAAAATGGTTTTCCAGTATATGTGCTTTCTGCCAGAATTGCACAATGAAAGTTTAAATTATGTTGAATTTAGTACTCTTGCAAGCTTGAGAAATGCTGAGTAATATAAAAAGATTTCACAAAAATAAATGCAGGACCAGAAAAGAATAGAATAAATTTGTAGAAAAAAAGGCCCTGAAAAATACAGAAAAAAAAAAAAATGAAGTGCTATATTAGAGCATTCGAGATGAGGACATTTACATATTATGCACATAATCTTAAATTTGCTGTTCTTTACAGCAGTTTCTTGACTCATTTTGAAAGCACATGAAAAAATTATAGAGAGACTGAATTTGCTCCATGTACCTTTGGAGCTCTGCAAAAATTTCTGCTTTCCTTAAGAGCATTTGTAAGCAATCTTGTAAACTTAGTCATTAACATTGAACAAAAGTAGAGGTGTTTTATGCATTGGGACATACTTTGACATCTTAATGACATATTGAGACTTCGGGGTGTTTAGTTTCCTTCTGACTTTTGACATACATGTGAAGTATATGTAAAGTATTCCATAACTAAAAAAGAGCTTGATGGACATGCCTTTGTTCCGTAATGACAATTCAGAAGGTAATCTGCTGTTCTGTATGAAATAAAAAGGTTTCATAAAGTGTAGGAGTTAGACTGTGGATGATAAACTGATAACCCTAAGGAAAAGATGGTTTAAAAAAGCTCTGAAACCTGAGAATACTCCCATTAAATTGCTATTGGTAATACATTAGTATATAGTTGCCCAATACAGGCACTGAAGCAGAATAAGGAAATTACTAGGTCAGCTTCATATTTATGTTGTTGCTTTGCATTTAGTAATAAAATTAAAATGGCAGCTGATGGTGGCTACATTCTGATTTTATGTCATTTATGTCAACAAGATGGACTTTTACTCTGAAGGATGCCGACAGAAGTCCTAAAAAAATTAGTAGAGAGTAAGTTTCAGAAGACTTTTGTACCAAGTGATCGTAACTTCAACCTGAAATACATCTAAAATTAAAATACTTGCTTGCATTCTCAAAGCAGAGAATTAATAGTCAGATAATGCATCCTTTTTGTTGTAACTCCTGCTCTGATCAATGTGCCAGGCTTTGATATCTTTGTTAGCTTTTTTGTCCTTATGAACCTTAAAACTATAACAGAAGAACTCTTCAATTCAAAAGAAATTTTGCTAACGAAGGTAGTGTGCGTCAGGTACTGTTCTTGACTTGCAGTGGCTTTGAAGTCAACGTTTTGGGGTCCTCTGGCACAAGCTGTCACAGACTCCTCTTTGATATGAGCTCTTTTGATTCTTTTGATTTTGTCATACCCTACTAATCATCTCTTTTGGAGAGAGATTTTGTCAAATATACTGAGTTTTCAGTCCTCGAGTAAAAATTGTAATGGAATTCCTGAGTATTTTCAAGAAAGCCAGACACTTGGAAAAAAAAAAAAACCAGGACCCCCAAACATGGGTGCTTAATACCAATTACCTGCCTTTTGATTTTTTCCTTCTTGGACCAATTCTTGAAGTTTGCTTCTACTATGGCTGTTTCTTCTAAGCGTTTCTGAGATGTTGGCAGTCGCAGGCTGCTCTGAGTGTGACAGTCATTGGATGGTTGTGGTCAGAGCCCTCAGCAGAGCACAGACTGTGCCTTCAATGCACTAGCCTTGGAGAGGCATACTCTTCTTAGAGTAGTTGGTGGTAAAATAAGCAAGTTTCTTGTTTTAAAAAGTTTTGGATAAACCCTTAATTCTTTTGTAAAACCCTTGACTGGAATGTTTGCTGCTCAAATGTTCAGCCTTCTTAGAGACTGTATATTCATTTCCAGTATAGGTAGGATCTTTTCACTTGACCCATTTTTAAAAAATATTTTGTGGAAAAATTTCTGTGATTTTTTTTTTAATTAAGCTTCTTTTTAACATCTTAGACTTCAGGGTTGACATGAGAATGGATCTTTAATTAAAAGTTCCAATTGCTTTAGAGGAAACATTGAAGCCTCAATTAAAGAATGCCTGCTCTTGAAAATGTTTAAGACATGCTTAACTTCAAGCAAATGCCTGAGTGCTCATGAGAATAAAAATGGACCTCCAAAAGTATGCAGTAGTTGTGAGCTGCTTGCATCTATTTTGTAGGGTGAGGAGTCTCAGGCTTCTAAGCTGTTGATGAGGCCAATGTCCTGGTCTGGCCATAACCATGTTATTCTCTGCTTTCTCTGTTGACAAGGAAGGTCACTTGTGAGCTACATAAAAATGCATTTGTGTGCCCTTCACTCTTACCTGCACTCCTTTCTAACACCCAAGGCCCAAACTGGCAGCAGAAACAGAAGAAAACCTTGTACGGAGTTTTTTACAGTGTGTAGCTCTTGGGTCATATCATTTAATGAGTAAAATCTTTATGATTTGAGATGAAAAAGAAGGGCTACTTAATAAATCTCATCTTCTAAGCAGTTCAGTTTTCAAGTGATGTACAGCATCCTTGGAATGTGTTGCTGTTTTTTTTTTTTTAAATGTTTATGTTGTAAATTTCCAAACCATTTGGAACTAACTAAAAAAAAGAAGAAATTGGAATGTGCATTCTATTTGTGACAATACCACTTAAAATGTGGGTTGTGGACATCTTTCTACTTTCATCTTATTATCCTTTTGATAGGAATTCAATAAAATTTTCAATATTTTCAAGTATCCCTTTCTTTATCAACCATTAAGTACATTTTTTTTCAGGTTGTCCAGCTGTGCAGTTTGAGTCCCACTGGCTGAAATCCTGAAAATACTTAGTGTGAGGCTGAATTTATTTAACTGATTTCTCTTTTTCCTGGTTTCTGCCTTTCTTCGTATGTCTCAGGTCTGAATAATCTTTTCTCTTCTTCCTCAGTCATTCTTCTTGTCCTGTTGTACAGTCCCTTATACAGTTTAACCTTTATATCAATGTATTTTATATTGAAACTGCTTTAGTGTTGTTGTAGTTTGGAAAGACAGGTGTCTGCCAGGGAAAAGCTGAAGCTTCCCTTGGGATGGAGAATGTAAACCCCTTCCCTCTGAATTATTATAATTTTGAAATTAAGAGACTTTCAGGCAAAGATATGGGAATAGGAATAACAGTTCTTTGCTAGGAATATTAAAAATATAGTAGTACAAAAAAGCAAAGAAAAAAAAAAAGAAAAACACTAACAGTCAGAACACAACCTGACACCCTGTTGGTCAGGGTGGTGGAAGCAGTCCAGTTAAGTCCTCCTGGAGTGACAGATGTCGTTCTGTTGGAGTAGAGATGATCCTGTAGAAGGGTCCAGTGGTGGCAAGGTGGGTGTAGTCTTCCTCTGGGAATCCAGTGGGAACAGGCTTACCCTGGTGCTCTGAATCTCAGGTTTTATCTAGGTAGGAATGTTTGGTTCCTCCCAGTGGGTGGAGCATCTTACAATGGTGTGATGTAATTTTATCAGTCATGTGGTGAGCCTTAATGGCTCATTAACAGGAGATATCCCCCTGGAGGAAGGATGGGTTGTGGAAGAGATAAGAACACTGCCCCTGGTTTTAACAGCTGGCCCATTAACAGAAAGACACCTGCCCCCTCCCCCCAGAGTTATGAGATAAAGAAAAACACCTCTTCAACAGGTTTCAGCAGATGGGAATAGAACACATCTTGCATTGCAACCCAAGACAAGTGTGTATGTACATGTTAGCAGACTTTTAACACAACCATTTAATAGAGGTTGTGGCTTTTGAGATTGCTGGTGGGTGATGTGTGTAGTCCCCTTTCCTATTGGGGGTGAGTAGGGTGCCTGGATGCTCCCTTGTCAGAGCTAAAACAGACTCTCCTCCATCTCCCACTTGAGAGATGCTCTTGCTATGCCTCCTTTTCCAGGGAATAGCTCATGGGTTTTTTGGGGTAGGTAGGCCAGATAACAAGAGTATTCTTAGATTCCATGCCTTCAGTTTAGGAGCTTCTCCTACCGTGTGCCACACTGAAGGCGTTGAGGGGTTTGGGAAAAGAGGATACTATCCATGAACTCCTTGCACCTGGACAGTCTTTGGTTGTGGCCCAGCTTCCAGTGTTATGAAGCAAATAATTTGGAAGAGTTTGAGCTCTTCAAAGGTATTTGCTGGTTTCCTCCTAGCTAATCACTATTCCCTCTCCTGTCACATTTTCCTCTATTTACCAGTTCCACAATCAACTGAAATTTTAAAGCTTAGGAAATTGCTTCATCTGCCTCCCAGCTCCAGCAGCTAATGAATTGTTCTTTTATGGCCTGTTTCCACTGCAGACTGATGCAAACAGAAAGAATAAGACAATTTCTGTTCTCCTTCTTTTTTTTTCCCTGGTATACTATCAGGTTTTTTTAACTGACTCTTAGAAATTGAAAAACTGTCCCATCCTCAGCTGAAGAAGATAGCCAGGATCTGGGATTGCCAAGAGGAGCTTGCAGGTGTACAGTATTAGTTCTGTCCCCTCTATTGTCTGTGTTGGCTATTTTCTTAACACTGAGTGGACAAGATGCTATAGCTGCTGTTTGACTAGGCAGGAAGGGGTGAGAACAATACAATAAAATCTAAAAATTAGTTCAGTCATCTGGATTTTTATTTTCTGAAGATTTTCTTCTACTTTCACCTCCTTTGAGAAGAAAAAAAGTGTGCCCAGACTGTCTAAGGCACACTGACAAAGCTTGCCACTCGCTCCAAATGAAGGGCAAAACAATTTACACCATGTAATAAGAGTTACTCATGAGTGTTTCTGAACAAAGGTTGTCTTTTTCTTGATTGGAAGTGCAGTCAGACTGAATTTTCAAATTTCAAGTATTTCTAATTTATTAGTGGTTGTTCTGATGGGAAACATGAAAAAGTAAGGGTATACTATAAATGGATTCTTTTCCTTTTAAGATTACTTGGAGCTTTAATCCAAGCCAACCATTGAGTGGAAAAGGAGATTGTAAAAACCAGCTGGAATGAACATAAGAATTGATTCCACTTCTTCTGTAATTTGTACAAATCATAGAATTAAGAAATATTTCTTAGATAAACTCAGCATTTAAGATGTTTTCAGAAAAGATTAATCTTGTGAATAATGTTAATGTACACAGCCAGAGAGTTCATAAATCAAAAGTATTGGCAGAAACATTAATGTTTTTAGCTGAGCATTTTAACAATTAAAACTGTCCAATCAAAGAAACGTGCTAAGAAAGCACTGGAGAAATAATAACTATACTGCTGACAGGCCTATTAACTCAGTGCTTTACTGTAAGTGTAGGTACAAGCCTGTATCTGTAAAAATTTTTTTGATCTCTTTCAGCATCAATTTTTTCCATTATTAGAGTCATCCTGGTTCATGCATTTATACTGCAGGGCTTGATACCTACCTTAGGAAAATAGAATCAGTGAAGAAAAAGTACATGGAAATAGACATGGTTATCCAGGAAGAAAATGTGATCATTGTTAAGTTAAGCTTGTTAAGCTCAAGTTGTCTTTCTGGCTGCTGCTCTTGCTTTAAGCTATTTCACATGGCCAGCTGTGGCTTGTGGTAGCTTCCAGTCTCAGTTCAGAGTGATTATGCTTCTGTCTTCAACCAACTGAAGCATGACATAGTTTTTTAGCATAAGATGGGGATATCTGAAATATTATTTCTTCTTCATAGAATCATAGAACAGTTTGGTTTTGAAGGGGCTTTAAAAGGTCATCTAGACCAATGCCCTGCAATGAGCAGGGTCATATTCTGCTTGATCAGGTTGCTCAGAGCCCAGTCCAATCCGGCCTTGAATGTTTCCAGGGGTAGAACATCTACCACCTTTCTAGGCAATTTGTTCTAGTGTTTTGCTACCCTCACTGTAAAAAATTTGTTTCTTAATAACTAGTCTAAATCTACCTTCTTTTAGTTTAAAACCATTACTATTTCTCCTATTGCAACAGGCCCTGCTAAGTGCTTTGTTCTCAGCTTTCTTATAAGTCCCCTTTGAGTACTGAAAAGCCACAATAAGGTCTCCCTGGAGTCTTCAGGCTGAACAACCCCAACTTTCTCAGCCTTTCTTCAGAGTGATGGAACATCTCTTCTAGGATGAGTTTTTTGGTCTTCCTCTGGATCTGTTCTTACAGCTCCACATCTTTCCTATGCTGGAGACCCCAGAGCTGGACCCAGTACTCCAGGTGGGGTCTCACAGTAGCAGGGAGTACAGAATCACCTCCCTCATTTTGCTGGCCAGGTGCTTCTGATGCAGCCCAGGTTGACTTTCTGGGCTGCAAGTGCACCTTGTCAGCATATGTCCAGCTTTTCACCTACCAGCACCCCCAAGTCCTTCTCCACAGGGCTGCCCTCAGTCTCTTCACCCCACAGCCTGAACTGATGTTGGGAGTTGCTGTGACTCAGGTGCAGCACCTTGCACTTGGCCTTGTTGAACTCCATGAGATTCCTAGGGGCCCACTTCTCCTGCTTGTCCAGGTGTAGATGGCATCCTGTCCTCCAGGTGTGTTAGCCACACCACTTGGCTTAGTGTCACTTGCAGACCTGTTGAGGGTGCACTTGACCCCTTCATGTGTTTTATTAATGAAGACATCAAATAACACTGGTCCCAATATGGACCCTTGAGGGACATCACTTGTCATTGTTGTCCATGGGGACTCTGAGCTGTTGACGACTACCCCCTTGTTGGCCACATCCAACCAATTCCTTATCCATCTAACAGTCCCCTCATGAAATCCATCTCTCCTGAATTTAGAGAGAGGGATTTTGTGGGAGACTGTGTCAAAAGCCTTACAGAAGTCCAGAGAGATGACATCTATGGTCATGCCCCTGTCCACTAATGTAGTCACAGAAGGTCATTAGATTTGTCAGGCAGGAATTTTTGGTGGTGAGGCTGTGCTGCCTCAAATCACCTTCCTGTCCACCACGTAACACAAGAAGCCATATAGTATCATTTATTTGGCCTTATTTTTCTCATTTGTATGGTTACAAATCCAGATTAGGTTAGGTGAAGGCAAACTCTTGTAAATGGGACGGTGGCCATTTGTAGCCATGACAATAATACAGAAATTATAAGCTTGAGCTGCAGCTATACTGAATGAAAGGAAGTGTATGTGGAAATGTAACAAGATGGTGTCTTTTGTTGATGTTGCAGACCTCTTCAAGGAGGTGGCAGGCCCTACAGAAATGTGTGACCAGAGGCAGCTGGGCCTTCTGCTTCACGATGCTATCCAGATCCCACGACAGCTTGGGGAAGTGGCAGCCTTTGGTGGCAGCAACATTGAACCCAGTGTGCGCAGCTGCTTCCAACAGGTAAGATAAAGACCTTCATGTGAAGAACAAAACAAAACCAAACCCTCTCTGGAGTCTCCAGTTTCACTTATGCACAACAATGTAAAAAGAGGAGAGAAATATAAAAACATCCACGGAGTTTTGAATAGAAATTAATATGCTCTTGCAACTAAGTATGGGAAATTCATGTGAAAATGCAGCTGCAAAAGATGGTTTATGGTTTAGGAGAGGATCAAACAGATTTTGCTTAGCCAAAAGAATATATGAATCTTCATGATTCTGACAGTGTTTACCTCTCTAAAAGCTTTTAAAAAATATTGTAGCAGCCAATCATCCTGCTTTGCACTGTTGAAAGCAACCTGATGCTGTGAGAACAACATGCTTTTTTGCAGCTGAAATAAGGCATGATCTCAACAGAACAAGAAAATGATGTTGATAGTAATTTTTGACCTTGTGCACCAGGAAATTATTTAGCATTATGTTACAGACAAAAGACCCTGCAGTTGCATGAAACTTCAAGCATAGTCTTTTTTATGTTTCGAGGCTTTATGCAGCAGATCAGAACATGGAATAAAGCTCCTGCAGCCTGCTGTGCAGCTCCACACTACATGCAGGGGGTTAATGAGGCTGCAAGGAGTGTCTGTCTGTTTAAAGAAGATGAGAATTAAAAACAGGATGTTGTAATGGAACACAACTAACTCTGACTTTTTCAAAGATGCCTAAGGCTCCAAATGTTAGTGCTAGTAATAGCTAATACCGCTTTGGTGCATTATTTTCTGAAAGCAGCTGATTTGAGCATTGTCAGAAATTGTATATGGTCTAAAAATACACCATGGCTTATATAAAATTACTGACTTGGATATTTCTGATTTTATTGAATTGAACATAAAAGATTTTTAGTGAACTTTCAGAGGATTTTCTTTTGCCAGTCTTTCATAGAGATTTCTACATTTTTGTCCAGTTCTTTGAAAAATGCAATTGCACTGGCTTTTTTTTCCAGAACTATTATATTAATTTCTGGATTCAGGCAATTAGGATTGGAAGAGTGTTTGTGCAAGTCATGAATAATTGGGTAGATACTTACAGAAGTTGGTTTGACCAATTAACCACGTAAAGCTTCCCCTGATATTTTAACATTGCTGCTTCAGACAATAAAGGTTGGTGCTTGACATATCTATCACTGGCCTTGAGTGGTTTGAATCATGCTGAAATAAATTATTCATTTGTTATCCGAAGACTTTCTGTGTGACAGAGGAATGATCTTTATGTCCCTCAAGGATCTGCCTCATCTCTCATGCTATTCAATTATGGGTGAGGGGTACTAGCAAGATAGTGTTTAAATACTTGATGTGTTATTGCGATTATACTGATGATGAGCTGCATCCCCCCATGAGTAGTTCAAGATCAGTCCCTGGTCATTAGGAGACCATAGAGAAAATGTGCAGCCGCATGCCAGTTATCTCAGCCCGGTGAAAACAATTTGGTGAGGAAGAAACACACTCTTTTTTTCATGCTTCTCCCTCTTTATGCCAAAAATGGACTTGGACCATGAATAGGTTAAGGAGCCTAAGAATTGATTTCCATCATGTGTTACCATTTCAGAATAGCTTTCATTTTAATCTTTATTTTATTACTTCCATTGAGTTCAGAAATATGACCTTTGTTATTGCTAATGAAGTTGATGAATACAATACTTTTATAGCTAGGCTCCTCTGGTGGTTACAAGTTAAAAAAAATGTGGAAATATATTTGTTTGCTTCTTAAAACAATTGTGTTACTATATTAGCTCTGCTATGTTCTTGCAGTGATTGCCTGTAAATGGCAGATTCCTTTCTTGCTCTTTATTTTTCTGTTTGTTTGTTATATGTGTGTGTTGTGTTTAATGTGCTCACTAAAAACAACACTGTGGGCTTAGAACACAATAAAAAAATGATGAGTCTTGGGGCAATCAGTACACACATGCAAACACTACTGACTTTTAGCATTTTGTCATCAATTTTAAGTCACAAGATGGCCATGTCTTCAGTATGTCTGAACTGAAGAATGTGCTTCCCTTTCATGCTCATACTTATTTTTAAGTGCTTTCTGTTGAAAGATGGCTGTACTATGCACTCTGTTACTTCTTTACTATGTCCTCCATCTTTGCTACCATCTGTCTACTCTATCACAGCTGTTTAGTCTTCTAAAGTCTTACTGACTTGTTTTCTTTATTTTCTTTTTCATTGAGGCTATTTCTTGTATCCTCTAAATGTTTTTGGATTATACTGTAATGAAAAGAATTCATGCAGGTTGTTGGGGTCTTTTTTCCATAGAATCCTAAGGAAAATCTGCTTGTGGGTGTCTGTTGTTTTGGTTTGTGGGTTTTTGTTGGTTGGTTGGATTTTTGGTGTTCTTTTTTTTAAAATTTGGATGTGGGTTTTTTCTCTCCACAGAACCACAACAAGCCAGAAATAACTGTAAAGCAGTTTATAGATTGGATGCGCTTAGAACCACAGTCTATGGTGTGGTTACCAGTTCTACACCGTGTGGCAGCTGCAGAAACAGCAAAACATCAGGCCAAGTGCAACATCTGTAAAGAGTGTCCAATTGTTGGATTTAGGTAAGAGGAGAGGTGTTAGGTGCAATGTTTCTCTGAAAATATCCACATTTTAAAGTCTTCCAACAAATGAAGTTCTTTCTGTCTGTTTTTCCACTGTTTTCCTTCTTTAAGACAGGTTCTGTCACCCATGGTGAGGCCACAGTGTGGCCTGAGCTGGTGCAGTTCTGGCTCATGCAGTGCCACTGTTAGACACCCCGTGGTCCTGTGGCTGACAGAGGTACAGGGTGGGCTGTCATCAGATGTTTTTGGATTGTTGGATCCAAGAGATAGCAAATGAAGTATAAATGCATCCCATGTGTTCTGTAAGCACAACATCAAAAGGAGGTGATGAGCAACAAAAAACATGGGCTGTCTGTCTGCTCTCCTGCATAAGGCTTGGGAAATTAACTTAAGCCAGGCAGTATAAAACACCCTTCAGCATCAATCTTTCCTTGCTTAAAACAAACACTGATACATTGCTATGATGAGACTTGCCTGTCTATGTCCCTGAACATAATCGAACTTCTGTCTTTTCAAAGAAATGTGTGAATTCTAAAAGAAAATGTTACATGGGGAATATTCTCCATGTTATTCTCCTAAACTGTCATTGATACCCCTACTAAGTATTGCTATGACTAACATGCATTTGTGAATTGATTGCTCCAGTGTATAAAGTGGTGCAACCCCCATCTCCGAAATCTGCAGCAGAGGCTAGAGCTAGAGTTCAACATAACTGACTTTTTTCTCTACTGTGGTCATGGAGTCTAATGTGTTATCTAGGAAAAATATAAAGCAGTCTATCATGTAAATGCTTCTAAGATCTTTCTTTAGGTATCTAGGCAGATGAGTCATTTTTGTTCATGGCGCTCTCTGTTCTCCATCTTTCTGAAATTTTGGAGAATATTAATATGAATCCTCAGGTCAGATTCATCTTGCCTAGTTTTAGGAATGCTGGCTTTAGTCAATCTTATGGGATTGAGCTAGCAACTCTCTTTTTCTTTTTTTTATTGTAAGTATAGGTATGTGAGTATTTGCAGAACTAATCTGATCAAACTTTGTTGCCTATCTTGAGATGAAATTCTCTAAGTGTTCTTGTTTTATTGTTTGAGGAAGCATAGGGGGACAAAGCTCTAGCTCAGCTATGTTATACTGTATGCAGGAGGGCAGAGAGACAGAAAAGAAGACAAGGACCCATTTAGAATGGGTCATTCTAAATAATTTCTACAATGAAATTAGAGATCTGCAACAACAAAGGCATCTAGCATCTTAGCAGAAGGTAAATGTCGCCATTTAATCCACAGACTCTGAGAAAAGATTACAAACAAGCTGGATCAGCATCTTTTAAAGTGAACCTTTGCATTTATAGACACATATTCTCTTGCAAAACAAAACATAAAACTCAACAGAGGAAAAACGTGGATGGGTACTGAAAACTGCTCTCTGGAAGCCATTTAATTTAAACTTGAACTATTCAGTAACTATTCAATTTGGTTCAATTAGCTCATTTTAGTTTCATACAAATGATATAACCTCATCCAGTCAGAACAACCATAGCATAGAAACAGTGGGTGGAATCTAGAACTGAATTGCTGATTTAGTCAAATAAATAAATAAATAAATAAATCATTCTCCTGGTGATTACATTTACTACAAGGGATACTGTAGAAGTTTGTTGGCCTATTTATACATATATTCTCTTGAAAAAACAACCAAAAGTAAACAAATCATTGTCTATTTTTAACTGAATTTTAAGTTATTCTTACAATTCATGAATTCTTGAGAATTTAATTTCTCAAGAAATTAAAATGTGTGTAGAATTTCTGAGCATCAAAATGATTTACAAACCTTTAACTGTTGAGTGTAAAATAAACCAGTCTGGTTTATGAAAGTTTCTTTGAAATAACACATGAATAGTAAATAGAGGAAAAGAAAAACTAAAGAAATATAGTTTAAAGTCAGTAAAGACTTTAAAATTATAAATTTTTCCCAGTCCATCAATGAAGCTGATGCCTGTAAGATTTTCTGCATCAAAGCTACTTGGGCAGCAGATAATTGACAATGGCTCTCTACACTGATATGGAGACAGGAATTTTTAAATACTCAGTAGGTGTGTAGAGTAGGAAGGTTCTGTGGACTAAGAGGGCTGCAGGTTTGCTGTGTCCCCTGCAGCTGCTGCAGTGGCACTGGTGTCCCTGGGCCTGCAGCCCTGGTGAGTGTTGGCCGTGCCACCTTCTGGTTATGCACACTCACACACTTCAAACTTCTCTTGGAGCTAATCCCTACAAACTCACTCTATCCTCGTGTTGCTGAAAAGCAGGTGACACCATTCAGAATTTGCTTTGTGAGGCTTAATTAGAAGTAAAGTTCTAATCGCTTTGTTTAATGTCCTCACAGGTACCGGAGCTTAAAACATTTCAACTATGATGTCTGTCAGAGCTGTTTCTTTTCTGGCCGTACAGCAAAAGGGCATAAATTGCATTATCCAATGGTGGAGTATTGTATACCTGTGAGTATCAATTTACTCAGTGTTTCTAATGGAGAACAACCCAGATTTGAGGTCTAAATTTTTTTTCATAATCTTTGTTACCTAGCCAAGATTTCTTTTTCACATGTTTAGTATGGCTCTGGAAGGCATCAGGAACTTTTCAGGTTTTGCTGATTTTATGTGGGGAGCATTTGGATTCTATAGAAATAGGTAGCAGTATCCACTTCTGAGAGAACTTAAATTTCACTTCTAATGGGTGAAACAAAGCTTGAATATTAAATGTAACTGCTGTTCTTATATACACACATGATAAAGGTAAGAACATGTCACAGAAAAAGGACTCGCTTTACTATTGCTATACCATGGCAAAGAGTATTTAATATTCTAGTAATGCATATTAATATTTTTACGGGGGTGTGATCTATCTTTGTTTTCAAGTCCAGGATTTCCTTGCTTCATGAAAATGTGGTTAGAAATAGGCTGTTTCATTCTGTTGTGTAATTGCTGTACTGGGTTATATAAAAGTTGATTTGTAGCTAGAAAAAAATAAACAGAATTGATAGTTTCTAACCAGAAATGGTGTGGAGATTCTAATCAGAAATGGTGTGAGATATTTTACCAGCAGTAGCTGACAAAAATTAATTTTATAACACTGTATTTTCCTAATGATGTTTCAAACACAATTTTTAAGAAGATTCCTAGCAGTCTTTCTTAAGCAAAGGAGTGGCTGGGTTGCTACATGCAAATACCACTCTCACTTTTTTATCAGGTAGTTGTTTACATTCAAGAATTTTGACTCAGTCACAAATAAATTAATAGGATATTTGATATGTGCTCTGTACAGCAGTGGTGAAAGGTCTTTATGCTCATAAAAATTCAGAGCTGATTCAATAGAGCCAAATTTTCAATAGTGTTACAAGATAGTGTGTGTTCTTATAGTTGCAAAAATTCATTGATATATCTGAGTCTCCTGCTGCCGGACTTACTACCTGTGTTTTCCCTCTCTTTTTTTGTCTCGTGTGTCTTCTGTAATGGAATTCAAATTCTATTAAGTAGTGGTTTGACTTCATTATGGTCAGAAAAAAACATGAGTAATGTTAATGTATTTTCATTAATTCTATAACCAAATGTTAGGATTTTATTGATAGATTGGCATGTCAGGGTATACTGTGAAGAATATTTTTGAGGTAGATTTGTTGTTTTTTTCAGCTGGTTTTAATGTTTATTATATTTTATCACATGACTATTCTAACCTCAGAATTTGGAGGTTTATGAGTAGACATCATTAAAAATTCACTTTTTTTTTCTCCTTATAAACCTCATCTTTAGTGGAACAGAAATGTTCTTTGTTACTGCCTATAATATGCAGAAAATCCAGAAATTGAGGTGTAAGGGGTGTTGAAATAGATGATGCTGCTGGTCTGCAGGATAAGATATCCTTCCTGTTGAGTTAGTCAAATACAGATTACATCTGGCATGCGGTATTGTACTTTCCCTAGAACATTTTGGTATATTTCTGATGAACACCAGGTTTTGTCTGAAGCAGCAGATTTCATATCTAAGATGAATTTTCAGTTCTTGTTAAACAAGTTCACATTATGTAACTGTGAGCCATCCCATTTACAAGTGAAGGCTGACAAACTGGAAAATATATTCTGGAAATGAGTGGAATCCTCTCTGTCCCTGGGAATAGAGATACCTTGTATTATAATGAAGATTTCTGTCACTGCTGCAGAGAGAATGTAGTTTTAAAGCAATACTAGGTGTAAAATAAGGTAACATAAGGCAAAAGTCCCTTCTTTCCATGAAATATAGGAGGAATGAGGCGAATCCACTATGGGATAATAAGGGGAGTAAAATGACATTCTTGACTAAGGCCAGTGTAAAAGGGGGAAAATGAAGGAACTTGGGAAAGTTTTAAGTGGAGCAGAATAAAAGAAATGGCGTATAAGTTAGGTGATGCATAAAACTAGAGATTCGGCACCGACCCCTGTTAATTTGGAAGCTGAGTATGAGAGCTGGAATTTTATTTGGGTCCTGATGTGAGTACACTCTGCTACCTCCATTTCTGTAAAAAGAAATGACCCATTATATGAACAGATCTAGATGCCTGTTAGACTTCCATAATCAGTACCCATATGCAATCTATTTTAACTAGTCTTATTTGGTCTAGGAATGAAGAATTGAATTCACAAAAAGAATCCTGTATTATTTATTCTTACTATTTGTAATAATTCACTATGGTTGGTATACTAATTTGTTGCTAAACCTCTCTACATATTGAACTCATTAAATGAAATACAGTAGTCAAGAACTGCAAAATTTTTTGCAGGTAGTAGAACAGCTTATATGTTTAAATGGAATAATACCTGAAAAATAGCATAGACCTGGGTCTGTGAAATAGAAGTACCAAAGGCCACTGAATTGTTCATTAGAATCCATTATATTACAGTACAAATGGCTTGAACAGGAAGCCTGCATCCACTCTGCCTTTTCAACTAAATTCAAAGGCTGCTGATGTTAAAATGTTGCTTTCTTGGCCAGTGTTGAAAAGCAGAGTACAAATGCATGTACTCATCAAACTGCATTAATAAAACCTAGCTTCACTTTCCTACTGCTAATGCATATTAATACATTTTTATCAAGAATACTCACAACAAATAGGTTAAAAAAATGCTTCCATTACTTAAACTGACATTTAGAACTGGAGCTTAGTCACAGATGGAGGGAAGACCATTTAATTGTCTTCAGGTGAACAATTCAGTGTAGGGTATAAAGGGATTTTTCAGGAACACCTTAAGTTCTTATCAAATTTAAAATAATGTGGAGAATGGGTTAAGGAATATATTCTCCTTTTTAATGAGTTTTGTGATATTTGTATTAGGTAAGGCGTGCTTCATAATTTCAGATTAGGACCATTTACCCCACATAGCTATATGTAGTTACTGCATTTTAATCTGTAATAATGTTTTGCATTTTCCTACCTTTCAATTTAATTTTCTTGATGATGAAATTAAAAAAAAAAAGGTGTAATAATGAGTTATGTCTTTTCTTTCATCCAGGATTTAGAGATCGGTATGAGAAGCATCTGAAAACATAATTCTTTCTTAAGTGTTAGAAATGCAAAGTTTCTCCAGTTTGTTTTTCACCTTTACATACTCCTTCTCTGAAAAGATGGAAAAATAAGATTTTTAATCTAGAATTTTACAAAGATATGTAAAAATATTCTAAGATTTTCCTAGCATCTAATTTGGGAATAGTCCTACATAACTACCTACACAGGTGGGGATTTTTTGGGTGTTTTTTGAAGGGAAATCCTCTCAATAGTGGCACTTGTGTTATATTAATGTGCCTGGGCTCAATGACAGAATACATTAGTGAAGTTCACATCTCTTCTGGGAATCAGTTTCTCTCGGTATATTAAAACAGCTAATTGGTTTTGTGTTAAATATAATAAATGTAATTAAGAGAATGATGACTTAGGTGCAGACTAGTCATCATTTTACACAGGTAACTGAAGTGAAAGGGATAAGAACATGGGCTTCTACTATTTCTCTTTCTTTGAAAAAGGGAATAGTGAGAAATAAATAAAATTAAATATAGATGTATTATGAGTATTCTATACTATTTATTCATGTTTCATATAGTTGTAATTTTTATATCATATGTTACTTAATTTACATCTCTGCAATTAAGTTTATTACAATCTTGGTATTACTTTTTACTAATGAAGGCTTGTTCTATTTCCAGTTGATTGAAAGCATATACCAGCTGGGTTTTAAGATATGTATGGAAAACATATTTCACCATGCTCATTTTTTTTTCACTGCTTTCCATGAAATCCTGGTTTCTTAAATTTTTGTTGGGTTACAATTAATTGTATCTTACAATTGTTGCTTATAACTCTCTTTGTGCATGGCTGGTGTATTGAAGAGTGCTGATGCAGTGTGTCAATTGTTACAGATTGTAGATAGTGACATCTTGAGTTGTCTTGCTACCAAAGGTTTTTTAGTTGTGTGTGGCTGCCATGGATATTAAATGTTTCTTCCTGAACTTTATCTTACACTAAGAACAGATTTTAAATTGAGTTGAAAAGCATGGTCTTCAGACTGAATTTTCAGTGAAGGAAAGGGTTTTTTGGTTTGTTTTTTTTTTTTGCTTTTGAAGTAGTTCTGTAACAATGGTGCTATTTGTCCTATTGATTTGTGTGGAAATAGTCAAGATGTCATGATGTAAGGAGTTGTACAAGGTACCTGCTAGTTTTAATTTAGAAGATAGATTCTTCGCAAGAGTGCCTGGCTATTCTTTTTTTAAAGGAAAATGTTATAATACATCTCCCTTGGCGTGATTTTGGATTGGACTGTATTTTGTGGTTATATCCCCAAAAGAAAAAAAAAATAGAAGACATTTTTCAGAGTTGCACCTTAACTGCATGTAAATCCAAATAGTTCCTCCAAGTCTGGTCAGATTTCACTGGTTAGTATTTGCAGTGCTCAGTCAGAACACAGTCATGTTAGTCCTCTTTCTGAGAATCAGGTTGTCATACCAAATAAAGAATGAACCAGAGGAAAAGTCTGGCAGCTCAGTCGACATTTATTTCTACAATGTGTAGGGATTAAAATTTTCATTCCTTGGCCTTGAGGCAGAGTTCCATCTGTTGGAGTTACTATTGCATGAGAATAAGCAACCCTTTGCATTGCCTCATGTTCCTTCTTTGGATGGTGCAGTGGTTGGAGAGATGCTTTTTGAGAATGATTTTGTGAACCCTCCCTGGATTCACTTTTATTAAAATTCAGAGGTTCAAACAACCCTTGGTCACAAATTTTCTGTTTGTTGTCTACTTTTTAAAGCCATGTATGAGAAAGTCCTATCAACACCAGTTTGTTTTACTGTTTTTATTGCTTGTCTGATGTGAATTACAGAGTTTGTAACTGCATATATTATACATGCGTTAAAATATATAGATGAATATGGAAGTATTTCTATGTTTTGACAGCAGAGAATAGTTTGCCTGACCTGCCCCCAGGTCTGCAGTGTTCCTCTTTATTTTCCACGCGGTTGTTCATCGGCTTTGGCCTCCCTTGATCCTAACAGGCTTCTCCCAAAGCAGAGGGTACAGGAATGCAATTTGTAGTTTGTTACAGAGGCTGGGCTGGAAGTCTATAAAAGCTGTTGCAAATCTTCAGGTAATTCTGGAGGTGAATGGCCACGTTTTCTTCACTGCTGTTGCAAGAGAAAATGCTTAATAGTACCGACTGGAAAGGGATGTTCTGTTGAAATACTCAGTGCTCATACACTTTAAAGGCAGACTGAATACTATTGTTTCTTCCTGCAGATCTCTTTATTGCCATTTTTGCCTTGTATTTATTTTATGCCTGTATGTATCCCTGCTTTTGTAGCAGAAGTTAGCTGAATAGTATGACCAAAGCCATGCTGCCATTGTTGCTGTGATTATCACTGGTTAAAGGGGTTTTTAAAAGTAGTTGAATAAATTTTAATTTTGCTCTCAGGATAGGGTGGCAGGCAGGGAGGGAGCAGAGAGGGATGGGGTTAAGCACTTAGCAGTTTTGGAAGAGGCTGCATCAGTCATGACCAGTAAAAAAGCTGCTGTGAGGGATGGAAGATGTTGATTGTAACTTGTAAATTTAGACTTGTGGAATCTTGTGGCTAATCTATGTCCTAATCTTATTCTCTGGTAGTAAGGACACCACTGAATCAGTCTGAGTTTGCTCCTTCAGGCACTAATTGTTCTTATCAGGCCTACCTGTGCTTTTGAATAGTGCCTGTACACTGGCCACCACTTCATCTGTGCATTTTTTTGACTCTGGAATATTACAGGTAGTGGCAGAATCCTATAGGAAGAGATTTGGTGACTTGAGAAAATGCTTAGGAAAATCTTGGCCATTGCAGTAGAGAATGGTTTACCACATAGCACTCCCATCTTGTGGTAGAGTTTTCTGTTGTGGTCTAGAATGGGGGGCAGTGAGTATTTTGTCAGACTTTGTGAATATAGAACCCTATCTTACCAAATGATTTTTGCCCTTTTTTATTTTTTCTCAAAAATTAAATTCTTGTGGGTTTTAAGATTGGCTATTAATGCTTAGCTTAAGACTTGAACCTGTGTCAATTTTTCTCTAACTTATAAAGTAATTGGTAAATGCATTTATTACTGGGAATTTGAAGCCTTACTATTATTTTCCAGAAGAGAATTTTTAGGTGCATTAGCATTATTATTGTACCGTATCTCATGACACTAAAAAGGCAATTTTAATATCATTGAAATTTTAAAGTTCTTCCTTGTATTCTTTTTCAGGACAGTACCAGCAGTATTAATAATATTGACATTTAGTCAGTACTATTTGGCAATGTTGAATTTTATTTATTTTTTATTTTAAAGACAACATCTGGGGAAGATGTACGGGACTTCACGAAGGTGCTGAAGAATAAATTCCGGTCCAAGAAGTATTTTGCAAAGCATCCCCGACTTGGCTACTTACCTGTGCAGACAGTATTGGAGGGTGACAACCTGGAGACGTAAGCTTGGTTTATAGAGTAGCTTCTCCTGCAGTCACTGGCCTATTCTATCAGAAACAAAAAGCTGAAACTCAAAAGATGGCCAACAACAGTTGCAGAGCCCTGTGCTGTGTTATTCTGTATTGTTTCACATTATTTGCAGATCTTCTCTATTATTTTTAAAGTAGCATATTTTATGCTTAGATTTTTATCAGCATTGTATTATAAAGCCATGGACTTTACAATGTCCTTGGTAATGGACAAAACAGGCAATTTTGGTGAGGGCTGAATAGCTGTTTTACAGAGAGTACTTCTGAGGAGACTGGGTTTTTGGAAGTGCACTGCTTATTTGATTATGTCAAAATTCATGGAATTAGAAATGTCTGACTTAATTAGGGTCCTACAGGCTTCAGAAATATTGGTGGCCTAATCAGAGAGAGCACTCTCTGTGTCTCCATGGTTTTATTTATGGTGCAGACAGAAGTGCTCCACTTTATTTACTCACTTGGCAGTTGTCAGCAAAAGATACTCTTACAAGAGCAAAAATTAAGATGTGTTGACAGGGTGCTAGAATTAGTTTCATGGTTTGACCGTCCCTCCCATCCGGGAGTCTGTGGCACTGCTGCACTGTCTGAACAGAGCCCCACTTAGCAACAGCCCAGGCGAGGCTTCGGCAAAGACATTTGCTGTGTTGCATTCACACAGCAGCTCAGTGCCAGTGCCCACAGTCTGAGGGCTTTCATGACTGTAGGGCTGTGCCTTTCATCTGCAGTAAGTAAACAAAACCTCATCATTAGCAGTTTAAGATACAGGAGGAAGTAACCTGAAAACTCCTTGATTTCTGAAAGCCTGGCTTCTAAGGAAGCAATGAGCATTCAAATGTTACCCACCAGGGCAGTCTTCAGCTGCCACCAAAACAGGAAAGCAAAGTTGCTTTAATGTGATGAAAGTTTGCCAGTGCTGACAGAAATTGGAATGATAAAACTATAATCACAGGTTAAGATAAAATTCTGTCGGTCCAGTCATGTGGGAAATATACAGATAAATTGTCAGCACCATGCCGAGAAAACTCTTGGCATGAGCTCTCCGCCCTGCAGGTGACAATAATACAGTAATACATTCCTTTTAATAAAAGAAAAGAAAAAATCTTTTATAGTTTTTCAAGTGTGAGAATGTAATACAATATGTATTTACCTCATTATTTTAATGCATAAGGAAAAGAAGCATTGATAAGTATGACTTAGGTAGGGGGGTTATTGGTCGGGTTTTTGCACCCCAATTTTTTTTTAAATACATTTTATTAGTTACTTTAAAATTAAAATTCCAATGCTTGAGCAGAATTTAAATGAATTGATTATGGTTTATGAACTGCAGTTCAATCAATAACACTAATTTGGATTTTTCTTTAAATTGATTTTTATGTAACAAAATTAAGTATGTAGGACAGTCTTCTGTCTCTCCATGACACATGGCAATATTTGTTGCTGTCTCTTTTATACATCAATTGTTACTGTTTCAGGGTGGGTTGCTGTTTAAAATATTTTGTGTGTCTCCAGCTTTCTTTTGCTTAAATGGTACTAAAGTTTTAGTTTCATAGTTTCATTCTTTCTCTCTCTCTTTTTTTTTTTTCTTCCTAACAGTCCTATCACTCTCATCAGTATGTGGCCAGAGCAATATGAGTGAGTATGCAGAACCCCTTTACCCCTTTATCTGGAAAGCCTCATTTGCCAGTTGTTTTCTTTTAGTCAGTTGCTGCTAATCTGATGTCCCTGAACTATAGGGCATGGCTGACCCAAAGCAATAACAAGGAATACTGTGCATGTATTTATTTGTCATCAGTCTAACTTGATTTAAAAACAGTGTTGTCTATATCATAAATAATTGCTTTAGACTAATTTTTTTATTATTATTTTTAAACTAGTCCTTCCCAGTCTCCTCAGCTGTTTCATGATGACACACACTCCAGGATAGAACAGTATGCTACCAGGTAAGAGACATGGTTTCTTACTAGTCCATTGTATTTTGTGGTTGATTCCTGCAGTTTTTAATACACACTACTGGTTGGATATTATTTATTTAAAAGATTTCATTCTCTGTACTTAGAAGTAAGTTGAATGTTTTTAAATCATTAGCTTCTGATTACAGCTATATTAAATGTAAAATACATGCGTTAAATCTATCATCTCTCATACAGAATGGAAGCTGTTGCAAAATTGTATTATTTCTGAAATGTGCCATTATTGGGTTCTTTCTTCATCTTTAACCTTTGAAATAAACTGAACTTCTTCTATATATAGATTTTCCCAGTCGGATGTTAGATCCAGGGTTTGTTTTCTTCTGTGATAGGCTGACACTCTGCCTTACTGTTGGGTTTTAGCAGAGTAGATTGTAATTACGGATATTTTATGTTGTGGCTTTTGTGGGGTCAACCCTAGTCCTGTCATGATAAAATGTCTGTTATGCCAGGTCCATCTCAATGTTTCTGTGTTTTGTTAATTCACTTCTGTACATTCAGAGCTGGTGATCACAGAATCATTAAGGTTGGAAAAGACCTCTAAAATCATCAAGCCCAGCCATTAATTCAGCATGACTGTGTTCACCATTAAATCATGTCCCCAGGTGCCACCCACCCCCACATGCCTTTTGAACACTTCCAGGGAAGGTAGTTCCAACTCTTCCTTGGGCAGCCTATTCCAATACCAGATCACCTTTTCACAGAAGAAACTTTTAGTAATATCTAACCTAACCCTCCCCTGGCTCAACTCAAGGCCATTTGCTCTCATCTGGAGTTAGGGGTGTGGTGATGGTGAAACATTATCCAGAGACACTCTGAAAAATAAGTACCTGACTAGTAACTGACTAGGTTTTGCTTTGGGTATTTTTATTGTTGTATCTGATCTCCACAACTGAAAAACAATTTTAACTTTTTCATTTTTTTTGAATAAAAACTCAGAGAGCGTGTTTAAATTAATAGCATTCTTAGTTATGGGCACCTTAAAAATCTTCAGACCAGTTTTTTAAATGCCTAGGATATGCTGCACATGATCTTTGCAGCAAGAGAAAATAGGGCAGGAAATAAAGCTGAAGGGCTACCTACAGTCAGCCTATATTTTTTTTTTGTCCCCCAACAGCAAATATTTTCATCCTTTAGTAGTATAGCACAATGACATACAAAGTCATTACAGAACTTTTCAGTTATTTGAAACATGTAATTCATATAAATCACTCGACATTTATTTGAATCTATTACCTGGGCCATGTTGTAATCAATTAAAACCCCTCAACCAGACAAATTAAATTTCTCTAGAGAGATGGAAGAATTTTCTGTCTACCTAGGTTCTTTTTTCAGCCTGTGGTGCCACAATACTGTGGCTTTTTGTGCCCAGATGAAGCTCAAACTCTGGACTCAGTGGAGATCCTGAGTGCAACAGCTGTTTTCCCTCTCCTCCCCCTCACCATTTTCCAGTTCTGCTTGGGATGAGATTAGCTGAAGGTGCACTGTACACAACTCAATTATCATTCATGATATAAATCTAAATATGTACCTGCTATGTGCAAACATTGCTTAGCAAAATCAAAAGCTTACTACTTATTGCCTCATAGGTAATCTGTCTAAAACTACTCAGGACTGTTTTTCTTCCAGCAATAAAAACAAACAAAAGAAGACATAATTCTGTGTCTTCCATATAATTTTTATTGTGTCCTTTCTAGTTGAATCTGTTATGTATATGTTGCATATAAAATAGTAATTTTTTTTATTGTTCTGGTCTTTTCAGCTAAGTGTCTTCAACAAAATATTATCAGGGCTTCTCTAATAAGATAGTGCCCAGCAAAAGCAGTATATTAGGGCTTAAAGCCTTCACTGTCACTGTTTGGAGAACATTCAATTCTCTTTTTTCTGTTTACAAAATCTCCTGCCTGGAATCAGGTACCATCGCCCTGTTCTGTTGTGCTGTGTCACCTTTCAGTTGTTTCTAATTTCCTTCCTCAGCTTTCAGTTTTTATCCTACCTTGAAGGCTCTTTGCAACTCTAGGGTCCCTTCCCTGTTTCTCTGTGCTCCCTGGGCCATCTGCTGGTTCCATATACTATCCCAAGCAAATCCTCATTAATGATGGAGATCCTAAATGTGATAATAATGCTGTAATCTGCGTTTGTGAGTTGGGATATCTATTATTCACTAAGGGATTCAGGGCAAGCCCTTCTCTCTTAAAAGTAAGGGAGGTTGTACTACTTCCCTGTATGACAAAGGGACTATGAAGATTAATTTCTAAAATTGTTTCATCAAAAGATTTAAATATGCTGAGCTTAGCAGCTTTATAAAGGTGACTTGTAAGCATGTTGCTCACTGTGAAATAGATTTGTTTGAGATGCCCTAGAGCAGAGATGATCTGATTTGTCCTGAGTCACTTCAGAGATTCTCTTCCCTTCAGGGAAGATGCTGGAGCACAGTGTCCCAGCCCAGCCATGGTGGAATCAATCAAGACGACATCCAATGTGTGCCTTCATTTATTCTTCTTCTTTGACCCTCAGGAATAGTAACAAATGTACAGGAGGGCAAACTTGCTCCATTCTGAAAGAAGTCACTGGTTCCTGTTCTTTAGGGCCTTACACACTCCCTTCAAAAGGAAGTTTGAAGATGTCTATAGTAATACAGAATGCACTTGCAAAAATATATGTGAAATTAAGATGTCTTTATAGTAAAGGAAATAGCTGTATTTGGTGCAGTTGAATATGTGTGTAAAGCATTAAGTGTTCCTCAGTTTTTATGTATGTCTGTTATGTACATAAGGTACATCTTTCCTGGAAACTTGAATAGATAGAAAAGTTCTGCTTTGATTTTAAAGAACTGTAAGACCTTGTATATTATGGTCTAATAGTCTGGTCTTTTTAGATTAATTTCTTCCAAAATGAGGAACTGTAGGCAATGATTCCCTGTAATTATACTGCTTTTTGTGCTGTTTTACAGGACTTGTCTGTCCACAGTGTGGTATTATTTGCCAAGCATAATTTCAGATGTTGCATGTGCTATATTTAAAAAGGCTTCATCCTCTTTTGTTAGTCCAGCTTCAGAAAATTCAAAAAGAAAACCATCTGTGAAAACATCTCTTTAACTAATTTTACCATGAGAGTTGTGGTAATGCTAATGATAATTATACTAGACTTAGAAAATACGATTTTGTTGTTGTTTGGCAAGTAGAATTAATTAATCATAGCATAAGTTTCTCATAAAAGTCCTCTGGATTATAGGTTTTTGTTACAAAATCTGGGAGTTTATTCCTAACCACGTATACAAAGATTGCCATATCTGAGCTGTTTTGAAGTAGAATTGATTTTCACGCTGTCCCTGTTTAGATTGTGCAGCATGTTGTCTGAAAGTCATGGTCTTTCTCTGCCTTTCAGACTTGCACAGATGGAGAGGACCAACGGATCCTTCCTCATGGACGGCAGCTCCACCACCGGGAGCGTGTAAGTAACTCAGACTCATTACAGTTGTCAGGAACTTTGGTTATCCATTCATGGTATAATCTTCAGCAGTTCTAGCACAGGACTTAGTCTCAGTGAGAGCAGCTACTAAGTATGAGCCCAAGGATGGCTCCTTAAGTTTAATTTTTCCAAGCACTAGTTGTGGAAATTGGTGATGTTCACTTGACGATGTGTGGGAACTCTATATTTGTCAGCCATTCTACTTCAGCATGAGTATATTTCATGCGACTAGTAAAAGGCCACAGCCCTATTCATTCTACTTTGTATTCCTTTTCTGCTTTTATCATAGTATAAAAGAAAAGAAATCCTTTTTTAGGCTTTTGCTAGACCCTAGGCAACTTTCCTCTTAAAATAAAAAAATCATCTGTACTTTAAAGATTCTTCAGAGCCAGAACAGTGTTGCTACTTCTTATTTATATTTCAGTTTTCTGGCTGCTGATCCATCTTTTTGTACCTGGAATTGTCCTATGTAATAAACAAACTCCTACATTAATTTTACTAATTTTTTTTTAATTATGTGTCACTTTTTTTGTAAAAAACCTTAATTAAAATGCATTGGCTCTATGCTTGGAAAACATAGAACCTCTTGAATTGCTGATGAGATAAATACTTTTTTTTTTAATGCAGAGGACTCTGTCTCTTCTAAGTTATTTACAAATACCATCAGCATTTTTAAACAGGAAAACTGAAATTGTTCTTCTTCAGCTTTAGATAGAAAATGCTGTTGGTCTTCGTAATACTTTCATTTATTGTTTTAATTATTGTGAAATAATTATGAAATTATTCTATCCATGAGTGCACTAACAGCTTGAGATTTAAAAATACTTTGCTTGAAAGAAGCACATGTGACCCCCTTTAAAAGTTGCCTCTTTCCTGATTAATTAACTCTATTTACATACCAAATAAAATCTTTTTTCATGCGATCAGTTTTAATGTGTTTCTGTCATTGGCACACTCACCAGTGAGAGAAATGCAGCCAGAATATTCCCTTTTGATTTACCTTCCACAAAAAAAGAAGAGCAAAGATACTGTCATTTGGCAGGAAAGCTGGAAACTTGAAGGCAGCTAAATGCTCATACACTTGAGTTGTGTATTTAGAAATTAATGAGCCTACTCATACACAAAGACAGAACAACCATCCATCCCAATGGTAAAAGGGGGGGTGTATGCCTAATTTTTACTGGCAAATCAGCTGTTGATTTTAAAGCAATTTCCCTGCATTCCTTTTCCTTAGAAAAAGAGTTATCATCATATAAACTTGTGTACCAACATGTGACAGGTACCTCTGAATTTGGGTCTCAGTCAGGGCACTGTTACACAAACAAAACATGGGTAACCTTGTACACAATGGCACCTTCTGTTTTAATTGCAGATTATAAAGCATGCTCTCTTTAAGGCATAAGTACTGAAGTACTCAAAATTCTGAAGGTCTGTTGTTTAAAGTTTAAACTATTGTTATGGAGTCATTTAGGTTGGAAAAGACCTGTAAAATCATTAATCCAGCTGTCGAAGTCCACCACTAAACAATGTTCCAAGTGCCACATCTACCTCCCTTAAATACCTGCAGTGGTGGTGACTCAACCACTGCCCTGGGCTACCTGTTCCAGTGCTCGACAGCTCTTTCTGAAGAAGTTTTTCCAGGGAACTACAGAGCTGTGAAGTTTGTATTCCAGTTTGGATCAGAAGTTGTTGAAACATTGGGAAATTAGGATTATAGTTCAAATGGCTTATTTTTTTAAATGCCATTTAACATAGAAATGGGGATGGTGTAACTATTCTTATATGGATGGAATTCAAAGGAGCAATTTGAAATGTGAATAGATGCTTTTTTCTGTTCAGATGTAAATCCCTGAGCCAATTTTTTTTTTTTTTGCAGTATTATTTCAAAAATTCAGGAAACAATTACTACTTTGGAAATCAAATTCTGTGCTTCTCATAATTGGATTTCTGTTTCATGATCTTTTTTATTGGTCCTGAGGAGTCCTTCAGTTTACTGTGAATATAGAACAGAGGCAGTGTTGCACTTGATTTTGCAAGTTACTTCTTCGGTCTTGTCAGGTTCACAAGCTCAGCAACAATACTTTTAACGCTCTTCATGCTTCAGAGATTACATGTAAGAAGTCATCTACATTTGAATAAGGAAACTTCTGCTCTTAGTTAAACATAATGAGTTTATTCTCAGGAATATTTTGCAATATGCCATTTGATTAAGAAAGCACTCATCAAAGATAGTTCTTGGGTTTTAACCTGTTTTCTTGAATGTCATTGTGACTTCTATCTCTCTGACTAAGCTTTGCTAACCCTCCCCTTTTCAAAAGATGTGTGAATTTCATTAAAAAAAACGCATTTTCCTTAATAAAAAAAAATGTAGATAGCAAAATAAAAAGCATAGTCTCTACTACAGTATGCCAGCTTTTTAAAAAACATTCTAATGCCCTCATGCATGAATTTTCTGGTACAAATACATTCATTGAATAGAAATATTTTCCCTTCATGTTGTCTTCTCTTTGCGTTAGACAGTTCTAAATGTATAGGCTAGAATGTTGTGATGGATTTTATTTGGCTTTAATTCATGCAAAAGATTCTCTATCTTTAAAGCGGACTTACCTGTTCACAAACGAAGATGAGCATAAGAAAAAAAATAAGTCTTTACAACAAAGAATGATAAAGTGTTCCTGACAGAAAGCTTTGCCTCACCATTTGAGAAATCATGGTGTAGTAGAATGAAAATAAAAATTGTTAGAGAAATAGGACAAGAGTGCAACTCTCCTATTCCTGTAATGTATGAGCAATCCTATCCAGCCCGTACTGAAGTGAATTGCACTGGGCATAGTATAAATACTTTCAGAATAAATACAGATGCTTAATAGCTCTTTTCTGGTTAGTGCCTTTACTACCATTTATATTCACATCCACTGCATTGTTGATGCTATTTCACATTTATCCTAAGGCAGAGTTGGAACATATCTGAAATTTTATTTGTTATGGAACTCTGCACTCAGATTCCAAAGTAGGAACAGGTGCAGAAGTGAAGGCCATTGATAGTTTTACCTGGCACTGCTACTTAATGTGATGTAAGTCAAACTGGAGCTGCAGTATGTAGTAACTGAATACTGTGACATAAGTGGTTAAAAGGTATCTTGTCACAATAAGAAATTTGTTTCATGCGATGGTAAAATTAGGAGAAGAACAACAGAATTAAACTAAGCATTTTTGAGTACCTTTTTCATCTAGTACCTTTTTCACTAGAAACATTGTAGTATGTTTCATAGCATCAGTAGGTCAAGGTACACTTTATTTGGACTAGAACACATGGTGCTTAATATGAGAGCTACAGCAAAAATGAAAATTGTCAGTGAAGTTCACAAATAGCCACATCTTCCTATCTTAAATCCAATTTAGCAATCAGTTTTCTTGATCAGATATAATTATAAAATAATTAACTTATGGAAAATGATGGTCAGGAGATCTGAATTTTTCTTTCCACAGCATAGTCCAATAAAAGGAAGTTATATGCAGCTTTATTTGCCTCTTGCTTCCTCTATGCACAATGCGTGTTTTGGAATAGACATCTTGAAAATATACATCCACAAGGAGAGTAGGATACTTCAGAGGCTGTTTTCCCCAGGCTTCTTTGTTGGGGTGTTCTTTTCCTTTGAGATGTACTTCTTTCAAGTCTGAACTTCTGGGATGTCTTGTTTGCTGCTTTTCACTATGGTGAAATGCAGAATAGGAACTACAGTCTCTGCTGTCGAAGGACTTTGTGTACTTCTGGTTGTTTCTCAAAGCACACAGGGTATTCAATAAAATAACCACCAAGAAAGAGTGAGCAATTAAATTTTACATGATGCTTTTATTTTGATTGCTGATTGCCATCTCCTGCCACTTCTACAGAACAGTGTCCCAGATTCTGAAAATGAAAGTATTTTCCTGGCATAGAACAATGACCTTATGTTGCAGGTCATTTGAAGCCCTGTCCTGGGACTCCTATGCTACTAATGAATCTATCCTAATTACAGTCATGAGGTTTGTTGGTGCAGGTTCAAGATTATGTTTTTTCAAACTAGCAATTTTGCAAGACAGACCAAAGGTAGAATACATGGTAAAAATACACTTTTGCTTCAGAAAACTTCCTTTATCAAAAGCCTGTGAAAAAACATGTTGTCAGTTGCAACATGTGATGCCTAAAAGCAGAGCAATATTCACAGCCTCTCTAGTAGACTTTCTGAGGCTCTGAGCCAGTGGGAGAGAAGGGAAATGAAGTTTTTGTAGACTGAATAACTTTGAGACCAAAATATAAAATTACCTGTATTTAGTTGTGTTGATCTCATCTACTGGATCACAACACAGTCAAGAGTATGTAAGCATTTACTGTGTGAACTCTTATTTTTTAAAGCATTTATAGGTTTCATTAAAAAATGAGGTTACACCTAATGTAAAATCTTGACAGAATCTCAGATTTAACAAATTCCAATAAATATAATCAATCCAGCTTTACAGAGCCCTATTTTAAAAAAAGATCCAGTTTAGGTGTCCTAAATTTTGTTTATAAACTGTTTCACCATTTCAAAATGTAGACGGCAGCATTTTGATGCCTAATTAAAATAACCAGACTAAACTAGATCAAGTGAACATTTACTGACATCATCAACACCCTTGCACAAAAGGCTGTATGTGTAGTCACACAGTATCACCTAAATTCACATGTAAACAATGTTTTGAAGCCTGGATAACAAAGCTGTGTTCCTCTCACCTGCCTGCTTTAACTCTGTTTTTGTGGTTGCCCAAGGCGTGACATTGAATTGCTGGCACTCCTGGCTCGCTGGGGCCATTTCCGTCACAGGTTACTCTGCACCTTTTGGAGGTCTGTGCCCTGCAGAGTTTGAAGCCCCAAAGGGTTTACCTCACTTTGGCAAAAATCTCGTTATGAGGGAAAGGGTGTTTTTTCAGGATGACTAATGGGTAGAGAAGTACAATGAGGTTTTAATTATCACTCTGGGACATGATCCATAAACTACATTACCTGCACTCGCCTTTTAGTTTTAAGTAGACATGAAGTATTAATGAAAAACAATAGTGATTATGAATTTCCCTGAGATCACTCAAGTAGTGAAGAAGATAAGGCAGTTAAAGGCTTTTTATTTTTGTTTTGTAGATAAGGGGGGGAAAAAGGAACGCTGTTCTGGTTCTTTCTGTTTCTTTTTCGGCCAGCACCCTTGGATGTTGCTATTGTTTTTAAGGACTTAAATGCACATGCAACCCTAATTTTATTTAACTCTCTCTCTCAAAATATATATAGGTATTTAATGAAAAATTCATTACATTTATTCATTTGAAGGGAAGATCCATGTTGTCATTTCTTCTCATGAATGTAGTACTGACAACAGCCAAGACAGCTAAGAAATAAGTGAATGTACATTACTTTCTTTAAAATTGCTACACATTTTTAAAAGCCAAACTCAGTGATTGGGGTTTTTATCCAGTGGACAGAACAGTCACACAATCCTTTTTGGATTTTTTTCATCGGGCATAGCATTACTTGATATACATTTCTTTGATTGCATGAGTCTAAATTTTCAACTCTTGATGATGGGTTGGAAAGTGGAAGGCCCATACTTTTGTTTAGATAGTGAATAGTTATCCTTGAGAAGAAATAATTTGGTGTTGTTCTACCATGAAATTAGTCTTAAGTACAAATTTTGTCTTAAGCAGTGCTACAAAGAACCAAATCATTTTGCTAAATGATAAAAGTACTTTTCCAAGAGAGACACACCAGGAATCTGGATTTATTTAATCTTTGGCTATTTTGTGTTGTTTCTGATACTGGTAATTCTTTTAATTGATACTGGTATCCTGAGGTAACAAAAAATCTTGGTTTAACAGGATAAAATATGTTTTTACTTTACACAAACAGTATTTACGCAACTCTCATCTGTTCCGGTCATGTGTATTTTCTCTTTTGTCCTAGGAGTTTGAACTTATTTCTGAGGAAACCCCTGATCCATATGCATGGCTTGTAAGACACCAAATGTGTTTTACTTGTACATGCATTTATTTATAGACTATTTCTCATCACAGAAGAAACTGCTATTTCTTCCAGGGTATACTTTTCTAAATAACTGGCTTTATTGTTTTTCAAATGAGATGGTACATTTGGAAATTCTGTGATGAAAGATGTTAGACTGAGAAGAAATTTTTAAAAGCGTCTGGAAAATCACCATTACACTTTTATTTGGAAAATAAATACTTTGCTTATAATGAACTTCTGATTTTTTGCATATGCTTTCAAAGACAGTCCTTGAGGATATTTTTCATTCTATAACCAGTGGATATCAGAATTCTCAGCTGTTACTTTCCAACAATAGGAGGAAAAAAGCACGCAAAATATTTTTAATGTGAAAAAGTTTATTTTCTAAATAATATCTGAATATGTGTGTATATACTGCCCGTGTGTGTGTCACTCTGCTCTGACCATGCTTTAAGTGTAGGAGATCCTCAGAGTAAAGTTTGTATCAATACTTTATGGTATCATAAGGTATGCAGTATCTAGTTTGTAGTTAATTAAAGGATATAATTTAAGGAGGGTTTTCTTCAGCATTTATACGGCTGCAGCAATTTCTCTCTTAAAAAATGAATAGTATATGCTTTTCTATTGTTGATTCATCCTTCTTGAGTAACCAAGCAAGCAAACTGGTTTTAGGATGTGGTATCTTTCACTTTCTATCCATCTGACTTTATTTATGGAGAAAAGCCAGCAACTTGGAAAGTAAGGTACATCTACACAAAACCAAATTCACTTGGGTATTAAAGCATAATTGAAAGTGTCAGGACTTCTGTATCTCCTTACCAGAAGGTAATTTCATGTGAGTCAGGAGGAGGACAGTGTTATAATTTATTTCTGTCCCTGAATCTCTAAGAAGGAAATCTATAACCAATGCAGAATTTCAAGGTATTGTATGTGTATATCAAAATAGAGAGAGAAAAATGGAACTTTTTCCCTCTATTTTTAATGGGACTTCTTTTCTTTGTTCTTTGTGCACAGATTAAACTAAACTGATCCTTTACTGCTGATGAATCTCTTTTTTCCTGTGCATTGTATGTTTATATGGCTTCCTTTCAGTATGTTTTTTAGGCTTAATTTTGTCTCACTTAGTATTTTTCCATAAACAAACAAAATCCCTCAGCTTGGTAGAGGTGTTTGCTCACATAATCGATGTTTTACTGCTCTGTCTTTATCTGTGTTGTTTATTGTTTCAGAGAGGATGAGCATGCCCTTATCCAGCAGTATTGTCAGACGCTGGGAGGAGAGTCACCTGTGAGTCAGCCACAGAGTCCTGCTCAGATACTCAAGTCAGTGGAGAAGGAAGAGCGGGGAGAGTTGGAGCGTATCATTGCTGACCTTGAGGAAGAGCAAAGGTCTCGTAATCATCCTAATGGTGTCTGAATTGTCATTTTGTTTTTGTTTGAGCCATGCATGTACTATCTTGAAGATGAGAATGACCTAGAAGCCATGATTTTAGCAAAAAAAACCCCAAAAGACCATCCACAATCAAGGCATGCGTTCTGCATAGCCTGGCTCTGTTAGATAGAAGAGGGGGAAGAAATAAATTAGTTTCACTTTTACTTCATGGCCTTTTTTTCAATTCCCCATAAAACACAAGTCAAGACATTGTCTTTGACCAATTTGTGTTGTTAGTTGGAGATGTTAACACTGTTTGATCTAACAAAAGTCTTTTATTTTCATTTACTCAATTAAGTCGTCATTCTCCTCCACTTTTCAATATACCAGGAGTCTGCAGATAGAATACGAGCAACTAAAGGAGCAACACCTTCGGAGAGGAATAAACCCTCTTGCGTCACCTCCTGACTCCGTTGTGTCACCTCAGCGCGCTTCTGAAGATGCCGAGCTCATTGCCGAAGCTAAACTCCTGAGGCAACATAAAGGTCGCCTGGAAGCAAGGATGCAAATATTGGAAGATCACAATAAACAGTTGGAGTCTCAGCTTCACCGGCTACGGCAGCTCCTTGAGCAGGTACTTGTACACTTTGCCCCATATTGTTTCTGCACAATGGATTCCTTGGTGGAGCAAAGGCATTGATGTTCTACTGCAGGTATTTTCACCATGCACTCTTGGTCTGTTGCAGTCAATCATTTCTAACAGGATATTTTTTCTTACCCACTAGTATAACCCATGGTTAATGTCAAATGAGCAGAAAATTATTTCAAGTGCTGGAGTGATGATGGGAAGTTAGGAACCACTGAGAATAACACAAAGAGGAGCAATACATTTTCATGAAATAAAAAGCATGGGAAGAAAATATATACTCTACTCCAAATAATGATGCGAGCCACATCCCATGTTTGACTTCAGTTTTCCCAGACACTTTCCTTAAATAATATGTTTATTTGCTGTCAAGCCTCTCTTAGCATGCCAGAGACAGATGGCCAAAGATATATGTCTGAAATACAAAGGAGCAATTAATTACATTAAAAATCCAGTTCCTCTGGAGTAGCATATTTAGACCAATAAGCTGCAGCAAAGTGGTCTTTCACACAAGTAAATGCTGGAGGTAAGAGCCTTTTAGCAAGTACTGGTATCTAGAGATAGTAGGGTTTCCTTGTTGGCAGAAGGAACACTGATTGCTTTAGAAGTCAGCATGTGCACACCTGGCTTACGGAAATAACAGGAGCAGCATATACCAGTTGCTGTCAGAGATGGTAGTTTGTACTGTATCATGTGGAGAAGCTTGAGTAATGAAGATAAATTTGTATGAATGTTTTCTTCTAACTAGTCATTACATTTGGGTCAAAGTATAATAAGAGAAGTGTTTCCTGCCTTCCATGAGTCAGATGTAGTAGGGGATTTAACTAAGCCAAGAAGCAGGCTATATAAATTGTATTTATATACATGTATTAAAATTAAGTTCTTGCTGTAGATGATACTCTCATTACAGGGATTAAGGTATTTGCTGTTTGTTTCACTGGCTGATTTTGTCATTTTTTTTCTAGGCAGTTTTGGCTGAATGGGATTTAGATGCATCTGTTCAATGACTTCCCTACCCCTCTAGCAGAGTAAATTTTTTTTCATTGCAACTGCTACTCTATAATTTTAATCAGCATTTGAGTAGCTATAGTATTTCACAGGGAAGATAGCAACTGGTGCACTGCTAATAATAATTTATAAAGTAAGGATCTTGGGATATATAGGCAATACTTGATCTTTCAAAGAGGGTTTTAAAATCTGCAAAGAAACATGGTTGAATAGAAAACAGTAGTTCTGCTAAACCCATGGTCACTTGCAGCTTAGTACTTAGAGCAGAAATTTGTTCACCCCTTAAAACCATTTTTTTTCCCCTAATGTAGCTGAGGATGATCTCACAATTTTGTAATCTTTTTGGAATCCTTATACCATTCTTAGTAACACTTTTTAGGTATATGTTTCTGTTGTAATAAAATGGGTGGGAGAAGGGACAGTAATGCTTTCTTATCATTTCTGCCTTTGGAATTTTCTAGGCATTCTGCAGCTTTTGGGTTCAAATAGGGTAAAGTAGAATAGAGGTGACCTTTTTCAATATTTCTAACTGTTTACAGCTCATTTACTGTATACTGTTGCTCTTTTGCTTTCTGTCCGTATTGTCCTGTCTCTGTGGGAGTCATGCCATGCTTCTGATTGTTCCAAGTATTATTTCCTAAGGTCTTTGTTTCTCCTCTGTCATTTAATAAAGTGGCTCATACAGAGTCAAGTATATGAGAAGATCTGCATTATTTCTTTTATAGCATATCTGTGGCTTTTCAATATGCCTTTCTATGCATATCATTACTCAATTTACTGGCTGTTTTACAAGCCATTTCCAGAATGTTGAAGCTACTCCCCTGATGGGAATTCAGAAATTATAAATAATTTAAATTTTTAGTAATGTTCTTTGAAATTTATTTTGACGTTGGTAGAATTATGAAGCAGCACTGATTTCTGTTACTGTTCCTTTTCTGAAAATAATGACCACTGTTCAGCGTGTTTGTTTTCCCATCAGCTTGGCCACTGCCTTTTAGGACAGCCTTTATCTCTTTCACTGCTTGGGGAGGGATTTTATTTGGAAGCCTATTTATATTTATTTGTTTCTTTTGCTTTTACTGGCTGTCCCAGTTACTTTTAGTGGATAAAAGGAATACCTTTTCTCATTAATAAGATGGATGATTTGCAAGAAAAATTGGTCCCAATCTCAAAATATATAACAACAGTATAATTACTAGTATTAAAAGATACAACTGTCTTACAGCAGTATCTTTCCCATGGCTGGCATTTCATGCCATCTCTGTTTGTCTATTCTGTCAACAGCGAATCTCTCCATTCCTCTTCTCCACTAGCCTCCTGACTGGTGTTTTATACCACTGAATATAAAATACTTGGACTTTTTGTTCTCCAAAAGATTAGAACGAGTCTGTCTACACACAGATATTGGGGTAGAGAGTTAATGAAATTTAGAAACTTTCATGTAGTAACTGCTTAATCTACATGAGAGCATTCTAGGACATCCTTAAGAGAGCACCTTTAACAGAAATATGCATTCATCCTCACTGCACATTTGTCTACTTCAGGTCACAATTCTGAGGTTACCATACTATTTTTATTTTAGCAAGCCCAAAGGATTGGTAGCTGTCACAGAATGTTGTCATTTTGTCTGCCTGATTGATTAGGGTGCCAAAGAGGAAGGTGAAACAGAACTGGCATGTGACAGCTTTGATACCAACATGTTAATCAGACAGAGAAAAAACAAAGAATTCGTTCTCATTTTTCTTTCTTTAGCCTTTATAGATATTGCATTTTCAAAGTCAAAGTGAGACCTATTAGGAGGGGCATTTGAAGTCTGTTTGGATTTTTCTGTTTTCTCTGAGCTACTGAATAGAGGTTTCATATTGGATTTGATATTGAAGTTAGTGGGAGCTAAAATCATCTGTCAACAGCTGTATGATCAGACAGGGAGTAAATAGGGGCTGCAACTCCCTCTCCGGCTGAAAGCAGAGGAGCTTTATCAGAAGAGCGCAGGAGAGTTTGTTTCTTTTGTAGCTGGGAGAAAAATTTTGGAGCAAGAAGAAATGTCTGTAAGGAATGTGGTAGTAAAATCAGCATTTTTGAGGTTTCTTGTGATTCAGACTGGGGACACTGAGGTGTAGTTTGATTTTTACCAAAAGCAGCAGAAGTCAAGGATAGGGCAGGCATGTCTTAGCTATCCATTAAGCTGCAGAGCACTTCAGGCTCTTCTTTGGGAAAGACACCAGCAGGAGGCATAGTGAAATAAGGCACTGTAGATTAAAACTGGTTGAAATAAATATCTCATTTGAAATGCTTTAAAACTTGCTGTAATACAGAAACAAAACCACAATTTCGGAGTTTTCTGGAGAAGGACTTATTTGTCCCTTCATGTCTTTGCTTGATTTTACCTAAAAAGGGTTTGAAAATGTCCCTGAGACTGGAGTTGGAAATCTGTCCCTCATCCCTAAAGAGGCATGCTCAGTATCCCTGCTTTTATTTCTTTCAGGAAGCAGCAGCGGGTGTATAATTACATCTAGAGCCATTGCTTTTGGTTTCTGTCTTAAGGATTGTCTGCTGAGTTGTTTTCAATGGGAATACATGAAATTCCTGATGCCTGAAGTGAGATAGGATGGAAATGCTCATATTTTGTAGGTTTTATGTAATTGAAGTCAAATAGAATGCGATTTTCTACTGTTATTTTTCTCAAGTTCTCTAACAATAAAATTGTTAAGTCATGTAAATACATGCTGATATATCTATAGTCTCAGCTGGTTCGCATTTAACATTTTCCAGTATCTGATTATTATATTAAAGCAATTACACCACTACCACAAACCTTCACTTTCTGCTCCAAACCCCACTCTTCAGCTGCTTAACAATATTGTCCTCAATTTGGACAATAGGATAGTTTGGTTTGTTTAGGCTTTTCTTTTTATTGCAGTCACTGGAACTGCACAGTGTAACATTTTTCAGTATATTTAAATGAAAATGAAGTAATTAGATGTTGCCATCTGATTAGAAGATGGTGGTTTTGAGGGTTTTGACTTGTTTTTAAACCCAGCTGCAATATTTCATTCTGACTGCTGCAGCAATATATGGTACATCAATGTAAGGTGTTCCAAGTATGTTTTGTTTTCTCTCAGTTTATCCACTGATAGTCCTTGTGCTCTGCAGTGCTCTTTTATCACTTACAATAGAACTACTAAGTGGTACCTTGACTAACTCATCACCTGAGTTTGTAGGCATTTAGTTTCTGTCTATCAACATTAACTGTTGACTTTGCAGTGCCTCACTATGTTTGACTGAGCCTATGTGTTGCTGTGCTGCAGTTTTGTATGTCCAACACAGATCTTCTCATTTACCCTCATTCATCTGTGCACAATTTATTCATAGTTGCTGCTTGAACAAGGCCAGAGGCAGAGATTTACTCCAGGTGCAAGTTTGCATGTTGGATGATTCACATTCTCTCTCTTCATCTGTTTGTGGGGATGGCAAGAAGTGACTGCTGCTGGAGTTGGTTTTGTTGCTCTGTATTGAAGGAACTCCTAACCTTTGGAGAATTTCCTTCTTCTCTTTACCACTACAGCTCTAACATCTAGAACAGTGGTTTCTGGAAATACATAATTGCTTGGGTTAAGTTATCTCAGGCTTCTCTGATTTTAAATCACCACACTCATTTTACTTAGACTCTTTAGCTGGATTGAAGCCTGGTACTGAGCAGCAAAATTACTTAACTACTTGATAGTAATTCACTGTTCATAGAAGTGTCTTGACAGTAAAATCCTTCTCTGGCTTGAAAACATTTCCATTTTTTTTGTTTTCTACGCAGACTAGTTTCTTGGTTTATTCTTTTAGTCAAGGCTGGCCTTTAGTATTGGCATGCTGAAAGAGATGAGGTTTAGAGGAATTTTACTGAAGATTGTTTTTGCTAAGTTGGAAGCTATCTCAAGAAAGAGAGTATTTCAGTTAAGGCTGTGAAGTGCAAAGGAGCAAACTTGTGCACAAATTAACAGCCATTCTGTGTTCTAATTGTGCATCAAGTCTCATAGCTGTTCTAGATACTTGCTCAGTTTCAAAAAGACCTTAAAAGCAATGATCTTTTGTATTACTTCAGTATCTGGTTTTGATAGATTTACCTAAGCAACCTGCTCCTTAAGCTGTTCAGAAGTAATTTCATGATTTGAAATCAAAAAGATAGCAGCAACAATTTCAGCTACATCTACCTCAGATGTAAATATTATTTCACTTATTTCTGTGTTTTTCAGAACACGCACTTCTGGAGATCAAATACTGTATTACTGTTGTCTTCCTTGAAGGAATTTTTAAAAGAAAGAAGGAAGGGAAAAGTGCCTGAATACGATGTCCTGTTTGTCTGTGTACATGTATGCAGATAATTACATACCCATGTAGATAAATACAACCCAAATAATCCCATTGTGTAGTCTTTCTGCAGAGCTGGACTGGGAACCTTGGCATACTGTGTGTGTTGTACATTACATTGAGGTTTTGTGATGCAACAGAATGATATTTTTAACAAGACCATCAACTGGAGTCTTGTAATAGCGGTTCTTAAGTCTAAATTTTCTTTTAACAAGTTTTTGGTTTGTTGTTTGAGGTTTTTTTACCCCCATGTGCCATATAGACCTAAGCCAACTTTCAATGGCTTGGAGAACAAACAAGAGCACCTAAAAAAGGAAAGAAACAAGATGGCAAGCCTACAATTAAGTTCTGTGGATACAAGTAACATAAATTTATGTCTTCTTGCCTTTAATGTAGCCCGACTCAGACTCCCGAGTCAATGGTGCCTCCCCCTGTGCTTCACCCCAGCACTCCGCCCTCGGCTTCCCCCTGGAACAGGACACAAGCTCACAGTTCCATCAGACAGGTGAGTGTTCTGATCAGATAATGTGCTCATGAGGCCATAGGTGACTACTGGATAGGTTTGTTGGCACCTTTTGGAAAGATTTGTATATCAAAAGGAGTGGATGTTTGTGATGCTTCTGCTCAGTGCAGCTGGAGGTGTTGCTTCCTCACGCTTGCAAAGAGCTGCAGTATCATAAGAATCCATATGACTCTGAATTACAGAATTTTGTCGATAGGATCCTTGGTTCCATCTGTTCTGACCAGGTGAATTTACTGGGCAAATCCATCCTCACTGAAAAGGAAACCAGACTTCATTGGACTGAAGTGGTCAAGAGCTGTTTGTCCTACAGTACAAATGTGGATCCAAGTAGTCTGTCAGACACAGGATCAAATGTCCAAAGCATGTAATCTACCCTTGCTATCTGCTTCAAAAATTCTTGTGTAACCCCTGCTTAACCTGGTATTTTGATTCCCACTCCTAAAAGGTTCACATCTTTAGTAATCATTCAATATTTATGGCTATAGGCTCTGCACATAAAGGGATTTCTCTCTTGAAAGATTATTTTAAATTCTGCAGTATCAGAACTCATAATTTCACTGGGAGTTAGCACAAATAACTGCAGACCATTGCATGGTCAAAAGTAGGGGAAAAGGGAAAATATTTTTCTCAAATTATCTTAGGTTCCTCCTAAAGTTCCTCCTGGTTTTGTTTTTAAGTCTTGTGTTATAGATTAAATATTATTTTGTTTCTGTAGAAAACAGGAAAAATATTCTCTTGCATACTGAACATTTTTCATTCAGTATTAGCATATGTTTTTATTTTATCTGGAAAAACATGGAACTTCTTTGAGTCTGATTTCATGGACTGAAAAGATGCTGTCCAATAAAATTGGCAACAACGCAGCCAGTTATGTTCCCTAACCACTATTTTGGCTAATTTTGAGCATCATTTTTCAAAGAGATGGCAAGAAGGATTTTAGCACTACTGAAATGGCTGGTACATATTGAATAAAGACCATGTAAAAGATAAATGTTGAGATTTTTTCAGAGAAAGAATGGTGTATTCACTCTGAAAGCTACATGACAAATCATCTGTAATTGGAACAGAATTTTAATTGAGTAGCTATGGAGTTTAATTCCCTCATCTGGTCATTTTATTTATTTTAACTGTAAATTTTTATATACTATTCCTTGCTGGCAACTTCTAGTTAAATCCTGGATGCAATGGCTAAGTTTTAATAAAAGAGAAATTAGTTGGACTGCAAATCAAGAATGTAAGTTTCATGTCCTCACCCAAGGCTGGCAATTATCAATGATAGTTCCTGCACATTACAAAGGCTTCAGGTACTGTTTTCCCTTGAAATATAAAAGAGTATTTAACTGGAAGGTTGGCTAAGAATGCCTTTTAGAATGTTGTTGTCCTCTTTTTTTCCTCCTCTTGTTACAAAATTCATGGTTTTGTTGTCATATTTGCAGATGACTTGTTAGTTCCACCTCATGATACCAACACAGATCTAACAGATGTTATGGAGCAAATCAACAACACATTTCCAGCTTGCTGCTGTAAGTTTAACAAAATATGTCTCTGACAATCATATTGAATTTGAGGTATTCTTGTGGTATTGACTAGGAAAATAAATATCTCTGAGGAGATTTCTTGTGTAGATATGCAAGCTATATCATTCTGTCCTTTAAAATTCCTCAGTAGGCACTATTTGTGAAGGTAGATAAATGTTCTTGTTTTAAGCAGAATTGATTCACTATAGGAAAAGCTCAGTGTGGAATTTTCAGCAGTGCCCACATAAGGGGAAAGACATCTAGAATCTCACTAGCCGCTGATAAAAACCTTTTGTAGAACTTAAGTGAATGTAGATTCAGAATTTCTGAATGCGGGTTTTGTAATAAAGCTTGAAAAAAGAGTCCTTAGGCAATTAGTCCTTAGATTAATTACTGAACTAGTTATTAAATAAACCAGAGGAAATCTATGAATGCAGCACATAACACCTCTCCCTGCTTAAATGCTTTGGAAGTTGATATTTTATTCAGTGTCTATTAAAGAGAGATCAAAGGAAAACCAGCTTGTTCCTATGCATGTCTTGTATCAGCTGACATACATTTCCACTGATCCTCCTCCTTCCAGTGTCATTGCACTTGAAAAAGTGAGGAGCTGTCTCATGTATTTTGGTGTGTTTTCTGAAATACATTTATACATACACATATCTCTATATATAATTCAGCTCTTTTGCCTTAGAAAAATAGTAATGAAAACTTTGATATATTCTCAAAACTGTTGAAAGTTTCAAATTAAATGTAATCATAATGGTCAGTTTTAAAACTGAGAGTGCTGTTTGTGCCCAGTCCTTTTAGAAGCATCAAGAATCAACTCTATGCTATTTCATAAACTCTGTGAACCCTGTTAAAATGCCCCTTTTGTCTCTTGAACATACATTGTTTGGCTGTGACAAGCTGCATCATAGAAGATGCACCTTGAGTGTTTTGAAAAAGCAAATCAGGTTCTAGCAAAAAAGTCTTGTTTCAGCTGTCCTTTTTGATTTTTGATAAGTTCAACAATTTGGAGCCCCTTCTTCTAAAAATTAAGGATTTGAATCTAAGGAGCATCTCATATGAAGTCAACAGCTACCGGAGCTGCTCAGCACACCTTGAGGGTGTGTGTGTGTGTGTACACAAATCAGTATAAAATGCAGTTCAAGCATTTGTTCTCAGTTTTGCAAATTACTGTCTTGCTATGTGACTATAGAGCTACATGGTCCTTTGGCCCAAATGAATTTAAAGCAAATTGCATTGTGTCAGCACAAGCTTGGTAATGATGGCTGTTCTCCAGGACTGGAAAACAAAAAAAAAATAAAAAAAAATCTCTGATTCCATGAAAAAACACCTTGAACAAGAGAGGAGAATATTGCAAGTGAAAACCATGGGCCCTTCATACTGTGAAGTCTATCTGAGCATTTAAGATTAAAAGAAGCCACAGTTCCAAATTTCCTGCGATTTTCCCCCGTTGTCAGGCTAAACCACCTTGCCCCAGTTAGCAGGTACTACTTGTGAGGTTTGTTCTCATTCAGTCATTCTATAACATCTTTTACTTGAGAGTAAATTTTTTCAACTGTCAGGTTCATATCTTAAATGTTTGAGAAGCCTGGAATGAGGATTATTAGTCCAGCCTTCCCAACAAAATGCATTAGACTCTGAGTTTTGCAAAGGAAAACCATGACAGACTATCTAAGTCCATCATCTGTTCCTGTGGCTATTTGAGAGGGATCTGTCTCCCTGGCTGGACAATTGTCAGATCTGTTCTGTAAGACTTGTAGATTCCATGGACTCTCTAGGCATCACAGTACTCCTCACCTTAAAGAATAACGTCCTTGGCCTCTTTATTATACCCAAACTCAATTTTATCAAAACAGTCTTCATGTGCCACATCTCATGTCCAATTATTAAAAAAAAAAAAAAATAAAGAAAAAAAAAGTAAAAAACTTCCTTCAGAACCTCATCTTTACTCGTCTCTTCTGCTATGGCCACAGCCTCTATCAAGAGGGTACTAGCATCTGAGCCTTATGCAGATAATTTTTATCCCATTTTGACTTTTTAACAGACAGTTGACTAGCTTTATTTGTCTTCATGAGTTTCAGGTTATAATTCATCTTGAAATCTGTCTATTTATGTTAAATATCCTCTATGAAGCAATATTCTTATAGTAAGGCCATGCTTTTAATAGTGGATTTTGTTGTTTTGTGGTTTGTTCTTTTTTTCTTTTGTCTCCTTCACATCCACTGATCATGGATATAATGGCCTTTTTTCTTCCTTATTTATGTCATTGGTCCTCAGAAGTAGGCAGGTGTACAGCGCTGTGCAGAAGTCTTGTCTGTGCATCTGAATGATGTCCAGAACAGAGCATTTTAAACAGATGATAGTGTAATACATCACTCAGGGGTTTCTATGGCTACAAATGGTGAAAATGAAACAATTAATATTAACTATATCATTATAATGCTATAAATTTGTTAAAAGTAAGTTTGTGAAGAATTAAGCCATTACAACATATTTCTAGTTAAATGTTTAGTCTTTTGAAGACAAGTCTTTTTTTTCTTCTGTAGTATGTGTTTTCCTGATAATAACTTTGTTTTTAAACTGTCAAGATGAGGAATCATGTAAATTTCTAACCCTTTTTTTTTTTCTATTTGCAGCAAGTTTCAGTGGCAGACCGCAGGTATGAGATGTGTTTACATACTTGCATAGGCATTGGAAACAAAGAAAAGCAAGTGAAAAGTTCCATTAAAGCAAAAGGGCTTGGGTGGCTTTTGTCTACATTTTTTCTAGAGGTCTATGGAGGAGCTAGGCTGATGCAACAGAAAGGCCACGTTCCAGAATATCATAGGGAAATAGGAAATTTCTACTAGGTCAGGCACTGCCACACCTATTTTGGTTCTGCAGGTCTGTGTTGCTATCCAGACGGAACCAGCTTGCATTTATTTGGGCCAATTAGTTTCAAGCCAGCATCAGCTTGCAAGAGCAAAGCTGGTTCTTGGAAAGACATCCATATGTCCTTGTGCCCACAGCTCCACTTTCAGGGGCTGTGGACACCGGTGCACTGGGATCAGAAGCCACACAGCACCTTAAGCATTAGATTAAGCTGTCTGCACTGAATAGGTAACCATTTCAACAAGGACTGTAAACACTGCAATATTGTAAACTTAGATTTCTTTTAACTGTATGCCTCAGTTATTTGCTGAGTCTCAGGCCAATACAGGTAAATTTTTTAAATATTGCACTTTGTAAGATGATGTCACAGTGGTGAGCTGATTGAGCCCAGAGCAGTTAGGAGTTTCTGTATGTGCCACCACGTGGTACTGACGTTGTTTCCCATCACAACAGGCCATGTGAAGTGTCCATTGGGATGTCAGCCAGTGCTTCCTGGCCCGCAGTGCAGCCCTGTCCTGCAGCCCGCCGGCCGCACGTCCGCCTCATCAGAAACCTGCACGGGACACGCCGTGCGCTCCGACCGCGTGCTCGACTTGAAACAGTTCAACACTGAATACCCAAAGACCAGGATGTTGTTTTTATAGTATCTTTTTTTTTCTTTCCTTCTTCCCTTTCTATGCAACTGTAAATTAACGAGCAGTGGAATATTTGTCACTGATTTGTATAAATATACAGCCAGGGGAAAAGGGGCAGGGGCTTTATATACGTTCTTTTTGATAATCGTAAAGAGAAGAACTGCATAAGGAGTTTGGAGCAAGACGTTACCTTTATACATTCCTTTCAGCTCTTTGCTTTTGCATTGTAAAGTACTCTTAGTTATATTCCCACACATGTAATATTCTGTACTGATTATTTATATGCTAACCATCTGACCACACAGATTTCAGAATATCCTTGCATTATTTTCAGTATTGGCATATGAAGTTCCCATAAGCTGCATTATTCTTACTGGTTAACAACTGTCATTGGGTGCAAGATACAGTATTTTTATTCAATTAAACAAGGTAAACTCTCATTTCAAGTCGTAAGGAGCATTCTCATGTACCTAAGTGGTATTTTTAACTTTCTTTGCATTATTTCCAGCCAACACTCCATTTGGAGGATTATTTTTTTAAGCCTTACTTTACTTTGAATCAGGAGATAGCTAAAAAGAGGACTTGGTTTTAGTAAGAACTAACTTAAGCTATCATCTAAGTTAGTGTAATCTTTCCCAACTATGTTCAGAGACAAAGCTTTGCTGTTCCCTGTTGGGCCAAATTTGCTTCAAGTTTTGGAATTTACAGTCTATGAAGCTCATTTCTGTGACATCCCTTTATTTTGTCTGCCTCGTGGAGATGAAGAGACAATTAGAAAGCCCTTTCCAATACTATTAGCAAAAAAAACTTCCTCCAGAACTGCAATGCACTTAGATATTATCATTTGGCATTGTAATCTTGCAGATCATCCTTATCTTTAAATAATTTATTTATGTACTTTTGATAAGGATAATTATGGGCAAGTTATGTCACTGATCAGCTGATCGCTAGTTTAAAGATTATCATAAGAGATTTTAATGACTTCACAGAGTTTACAATGCTGCATGGACACTTGCTTTAATTCTAGGACATACCTTTAATTGGTAAACTGCATGCAATATCTTTCATGTATAGTAAAGAGAAAAAAGAGCTGTGTTGTTCTCAATTATCACTGAAGGAAAAAAACCCTTATCTCAAAATGGTATTGAAAGAGGTGTAAAATTCTCTACTGCTACTAAAAAAATGCTAGGGGACATTAAAAGAGCAGGTCAGGACTTTCTGGTCATTTTGTGAAGTTTTGCCAGCCAGACTGTCCTGCACTCACAGTATTTACTCCTGATCTGGTGCTGCTGGAAGAGTGATTCAGGCACAGCATTGACCACCTTCTACTGTTGGCACCAGTGCCAGTTCTTTCTGAACCCTTTGGCAAATTATTTAACCACTCTGCCTCTGTTTTCCCATCTGTAGAATGGAGATGATAGTGCTTACCGCTCAAAGGTGATGTAGGACTTAGTGTCTGAAAAGCTCTGTAGAAATGTTAAGTATTAGTCTTGAGTAAGTGGAGCAAAGTTGTCCAGGTGAGAAGAGAACAAGCTGGCTCCTATTAAAATGTAATGTAGTTATTCTGAGAAGAAAAAACCCCACATTTTACAGAAGAGGAAAGCCATGACCACCTTTCTACCTCAGACTTATCTTCCTAAGTAGTATTGGAAATAGCTTTATATTCTGTTCTCTGCAAAGTACTTGGCTTTTATCAAGCTACATAATTCTCTAGGCAACGAATCTTTAAAAATATTCCCAACATAATTATAAAAGAAATAAGTAGTGAATTTGGTGGATTTTATTTTTGTTCTGAATATGAGGTTATGTATAAAGTTGTTTTTCTGCCTGTGTTTGTATGCATCCTTTGTCCTCTGCTGCCAAGTAAATGCTGCTTCAAACACTACATTGTAACATTCTTCCTATGAGACAATAATAAATAAAAGGAATATATTGCATTAACCTGAGAAAAAGTATGGAGTTCTTCCAAATTTTGTGGGCTTCTTCAAGGATGGCACATCTCATTGCTAAATGCTGAACATTTCATTCTGAAGGTTAACATGTGCAAGCTGTGATAGTCAATTTCTATGTCCTAGTTTTTTCTCTGTGTGGTTTGAGTTTATATAAATAAGATTAAGCGATGGGTTTTTTTCTTCATAAATTTTACATATTTTCTCTAGTTTTCCATCTTCAGTGATTTTAGTCTGGAATCCTGCTCAGTTTCATGACAGAGAGTAAATCTGATCACTGAGAAACAGACTGCATTTTTTTTTAAATGTTCTGTATCTGTATTACAGAACAGCAATAATGCATGAAGCCCTGTCAAATAGGAGAACTGTAAATTAGTCTTCAGGTTTTTGGTGGCTTTCAGTCAACATGCATAGCCGAACCACAGCATTAGGTATTCAGTCTAAAAGTATATTTTCTACCTTGGCCTGGTTTCAGGTATTTGCATTAATGCAAATATGTTAATGACTGTGTTAGCATTGCTACACTTAAAGTAGAAAAAAAGTCAAAAGCCGTAACAATTCTGTTTCCTTATCATAACAGTTGGCACTCATTTAATGTTTAGTTATTGGGTTTTGTTTGGTTTTTTTTTAAACTCTAACAAATGTCAAACATAAGTGTCAAAATTATGACCTTTTCCCTCAATTTGTGAAAGGATGGTTAACAAATAAGTTGTAGGGAAATATTATTTAAATGATTCAGCAGTTATCAAGGAATTTAACTGCAGAAATAGTAATAAATCAAATTAAGTTCTGTATTTAGAACAATAAATGTGTCTTAAGAGGAAGAGACTACTAGATTAAAGCATGTATTAAACCACACAACCTGTCATTTTAAAAAAAAAGTTAACATTTTAGTTGTATGTTTGCAGAATAGGAGACAGCAAAAGAGAGAGGTATGGATCAGTACCAGGGTCTGATGGAATAATTTCCAAAAGTGCTCCTATCTACAAGTTGCACCCTCTGTACCTCCATTGCCAAGATAGCAGGCGCCAGAGTTCTGTGCAGCTTAAAAATCATTCTTCAGTGCTGCACCACAAAGGTCCTGACCCTTGGCAGGGGAAGGAGAAGGATTTCTAAGCAACCACAGGACTTTTCTAAGGGCTGTTGGGGACAGTGTGTGGCCACCCCCAGTCCTCCATGCACAGTGCAATGGTGAGCACTCCCTTCCTTCTCCACCCAACCTTTACCTTTACACACTCACCAGCCTCTTGTGCTGTGATTTAAGCACTAACCAGCCATTGTGCTGTTACTTTGTCAGGCCCAGTAAAGCCAACCTGATACTTTTCATGAGAAGGATTATGTCTCAGTCCAAAATACACATCTCTACAAAACATCAGGAGGGATACCCTACTGCACAGCCCAGAACAGATAGCATTGGTTGATAGCAAATCAGTTTAAATTCTCATTAGAAAACACCCTTAAGCTGTATTATTAACATGTCAGTTCATTTTCTCAGAGAAAATGCAAGATTGATGCATCTAATTAAAATCAGAGGGTAGGAACCCTTCTGCTATGGGGGCTTCATCTTCAGGGGAACTTTCACAGTGAAACAATCATCTTATTATGGGTGGTATTATTTCTTTGGACTAAGAGAAGGCTCTTCACATGTTCAAAATGAAGATAAATAGATCATGGGACACCAGCCCTGCTAGGTCAGAAATACTGGATACAAACTATCAGTATGCACATGACAATTTGTGGCACCTCCCTGTCATGGGTCAGGGGTTCTGTCCTCTCTTCTTTTATTTCTACAATTGGAAAAAACCAATAACCAACCAAGAAACAACCCCCTAAAGCCCACCAAAGAACAAAATTTAAAAAATAAACTTAAGTTCAGCCAAATTAAAAATGTATTACTGTAATGGGCAAGTTTTGGATTTATGCAGAAGACCAAAATATTCTTTTAAGCATTTCCAGTACAAATTACCCCTTGAGAAAGAACTTGTTTATTTTATATGTATATATATAGTTCTCTACTTTAATAATGGGGTTTCCCTAAGAAAAACCTTCATGAAGGCATTTTTTTGCAGCACTTCAAAACTGAAAAATGGATCCTGTCTCCTGTCACGCAGAAATGAAGATGTCATGCCATATGGCTGAGAATTCTGTTCCCACAACAACAGCAATAAAATCAGTCTTAGAAACCCTGGCAAGGTGTAAATTAATAACAGGGGGGTATGGAAAAAAAAGACAATTTTTAGAGGAGAAAAGAATATTTGAGCAGGAAGAGAGCTCATGCATCTTAGAAGCAGAAAAGCTCTCAGTAGTCACCAGCTGCTGTGTTTCTCAAACAGTGGTCTTGAGGCTTGAAAAGGTGATATCATTCTTGGCTCACATAGCTTTGGGGATGTATCTTCTGTCTTTAGTGGCACTTCCATGATGTGCCAGGAAAAATTAGTCCTTACAACTTAAATTTATACATAAGAAAGAACAGCTGCATGCAAGTGCAGCAGCCACCTTCAGTAGTAGGTAGTGTTTTCATCAGCTGCTTTCTAAATACCTCTGAGGCACCAGGAGTAGGCTGGCTCCTTTTCCCAGACATCTCAAACTGGTGTAGCCAACACAAAGGTATCATCTAAATTGCAACCTGCTCTATATGTTAGTATGCTTATTAAAAGGGGGAATCCAGGAGAGCTGCATAGAATGACTAGCTGTGCTAGTCTTCAGTATATTGGACAGGAGAAAAAAATGGAAAAACCTCACACACCACTTTAGTGTCTATGTTTTGGTGTCTGTCCTTTCATAGTCATCTCTGAATCTGTATTTACAGATTAACTATTCATGCTCTTGTTAGTCACTATCTTTATGCAGTCAGATAAACACTGAAAATGTCTGGTTTTCTGACTAAGGTGGGTTGACCCTGACTGGATGCCTGGTGCCCACCAAAGCCTCTCTATCACGCCCTTCCTCAGCTGGACCTGGGAGAGAAAGTACAATGAAAGCTCATGAGTTGAGATAAGGACAAGAGAGATCACTCACCTAACCCACAAATGAAGTTGCATACATTAATAAATAAGAGAACAGATGATACAGTAGTAAGTGCCACTGACAATCCACATCACTGATTTAAATGCAGACAGAAAAAAAGGAAATTTGAGGGTTACCTAGATCCTCGTTCTTGAAGATCAAAGTGACGTTTACCTTATTCCAATCCTTGGGATCTTCTCTCTTTCCCATGACTTTCCAAAGGTAATTAAGAGCAGTCTTGCAATGACACCAGCCACTTCTCACAGCACTCCTGGATATGTCCCAACACATCCCATGGGCAGTTTGTTCAGTACATCCAGTTTGTTTAAGTGTTCCCTAACCTGATTCTTCTCCACCGAGGAGGAGTACATTTCCCTTGCTCCAGATTTCTGGCCAGTCTTACTATGAAAGACTGAGATAAAGATAGGATTCAGAACCTCAGACATTCCCATGCCCTTTGTTACCAGGTCCTCTTCATCAGTGGGCTCATGTTTTCCCCAGCCTGCTTTTTTCTCCTGCTGTACTCAAAGTCATCCCTTATCAGGCCTTGGCTTTCCTAACCCTATTCCTGCAGAACTGGGCAGTATATCTGTGTTCTTCTTGGTCCCCAAACAGGCTGAAGTCTGCTCTCCCAAGGCCAGGGATGCAATTCTGCTTTTTGCCTCAGTCCTTTTGGAATCCTGAGCACTGTCATCTCATGGTCACTGCAGCTACAGCAACCCTTAACTTTCACATCCCTTACCCACTCTTCCTTTGGGAATAGGAGGTCCAGAAAAATCTCTCCTCTCACCAGATTCTCAGTCTTTACATGAAGAAATTGTCACCAGTACACTCTAAGAAATTTTCCCTTAACAGATAGTATAATTCTTGCATGATGTCCTGAAAAAATCTTTTGCCAGAGAATTGCAATACATGTGTAGAGGACCTCTGAAACACAGATGCTTTGGTTGATTTTGTTTAGTACCACTGGAAGTGTTTTGGTGAGCAGTTGTGAGAAGTCTAATGAATAGCAGCAACACCCAGACAAATAAAAACATCCAGCTGTATTTCTGGCTCTCCAGTGCCAGCAGCCCCTCTGGAATGGGAAGTGTAGCTCTGACCTACTTGCTTTCAACAGACCATAATTACAGCACTTATTAATCTTCTATAAAAGTACAGACATGAACAAATAGCAAACCCAAGTGGCTGAAACATGAGCAGAATAACAATGTTATTTCATCCCCTAAATCCCAGTTCCTGCAAACATGATGCTTGCAGGCTGAACAGTAAAACCAGTGAAATGACAGTAAACTATCAGAATAACAGTAGAGTTTATTATGAAATACAAGCCAGACTTTATACACAAACAAAGATATACCACAGTATTTGTCAGTCTGCTGCCTAGATTTGAAATTTCTCCCTTCCCAAAATGTCTGCTTGCTTGCTGTGACAGGAAAATTAGTGAGAGTTTTAGCAAAACAGAATTATTTTGACTTTCATCTCATTTCTCAAAGTGTAGATTGTGCTACCCATTTGGTGAACTGGGTGTCCAAAGCAGGACCCAGCGCTCCAGCCAAAAGGGAATAGTCACTCCCTTGGATCTGCAGATTGGTTTTCTTAGGATGCCCTCCTTTTGCTGCCTGAGAACTCTGCCTTGGGACAACACACAACCATGCATGGAAAAGGCAGTTGGTGACAGATGAGGCTGCTGACTTCCAGGTTTACCCACTTAACTCAGAGCTTGGCAGCATTTGGCAAAGAAATTCTTCTGATAACTCTTCACGTTATTGTTACTGCAGGCAGTTTGGTTCTCTGTTCCTGCAAGTCACAGTACTTGTAACACTATTTAGAAAAATGGGATTAGGAGATCAATATTTCCTAACATGCCACTTTCATTTAGCTGCTCTTCTTGCAGAAGAATGCCTTGCTTTCCCAGGCATTGACTCATATGTGGGTTTGGTTGACTTCTTTCATTCATATGTCCAGAGACAGTCAACCTTTGAACACTAAAAAGCCAGAAAACCAAACCACACCTAGTGTTTTAATTAAAAGTTATATAAGCTTGTCAATGTTGTTGCTCACTTTATTACTTATGACATCTCCTGTACCTTAGAAATTACTACTGAGCGGACAAAACCAGCACACTTTCCCTTTCTCTGCCCAAAGCAAGGCTCCCACTGAAAGCTTCTTGGAAAGTTTGACTTAAAATGATGAATGGGACAATGTCATTACACACAACTAAGTTACACTTCTTAAAGGCTGATTATAAGTGCCCGCAAATGTCTTCTCTTCTTTGCACTGCTGATTTTAGGGCTCTTTAAGGTTAATATAAACTAATCCAGAAAAAAATCCGTCACACCTTTCAAGGATCTTTGAAAAAAATCACTGTACATACAGAAGTTTAAGCCTGTCAGCCTTGTCTGCAGTCACTGCATTTATTTATTAGCTTTTAACCCAGTTGCAAAGGAAAGAGAACTTTATAGCACATCTGTTTCCACAGAGATCAGATAAAATGTGGCAGTTTAGTTAATGAGAGTATTTTTTCTTAATCTGTTTTTGCTTGGATAGCTGACATAAATAAACGCTTAAGAAAAAGAGGGGGTTTTCTTTCATAGCTTCTAATAGTAGTATTATGCCTCGCTCAAACAAAATGTACCTAGTTAGTTAGATTACATGATGTGATTTAAACCAAGATATTCCACACTCATCTACCTTCCTTCCTTGACTGGAAGAAATGAAAAGGCCAAAACAACAACAACAACAATACTGTAATGAAGCAGCTGTAAAATATCAGGCCTGAGGACTGCCCTTCCAATAAGAAGTGCCTCAAGTCGCCACACCGCAGATAACATCGCGTTATTTCAGTTATATATATGCACACATATAGTATACTGTGCTTTTTTATATATACACACACTGGAGACAGCTGTGTATAAAAGGACAGGATTATACCAGTGAAAGTTTAATAAACATTTATGAAAAATAAAATGTAAGTCTCTCTCTATACATATATATATCTCATAGCTGGCTCCCCACCATCTCCCTTGGTGTCTCCCTGGGGCTCACCCCTCCCCATCAAGGGCAGTCTCCCCTCTCAGGAGAGGGGCACTACTGGTCCCTGGAGGCTCCCACCCCATCAGCCATCAAGGAGCAAGGCAGGAAGGGGGATATCCCAGTTTAGGCTCCTCATCCCCAACCTGGGACCACTTGGTATTCTAGTTCAGTAACACTCAAAAAAGAAAGCTGTGTTTATCTGGTGGGTATTAGCAGCATAATGGCGGTAATTAAGTAATAATCACCTTAAAAATGTGCTCTTATCTTAGAGCTTGAGAAAGAGAGACTGAAGGCTGGGGAAATTATCTCCAGCTTTAGCTCCAGGGAAGCAAGCACAGAATAAGCATTCATATCAAAGCCAGTAAATAATTTGGCCAATTACCTATTTCCACATCACCATTGAAGTTTCTTGAATGAAGATTGCAAACATTTATGTTCAGCCTTCAGCTTAGTATTTAGAATACCATATAGGAACTGAATCTGCATTAAAAATTTATCCCTGAGTTACTGCAATACACCTACAAATCCAAAAAGTCAAAACAATCAGTATTTATGTCTCTGTGAGCATGGACTTGTAAAAAAATTCTTGTATTATCACAAACCATCTTTTATAAATATAAGCACAGGATCTGTCATGGAATTAATTGCCTTTTCAGTTCCCCAAACACCTTGATTTGGCAGGGCGGAGGCAAATTTAATATACATGTTAGTATAGCTGATAAGCTACTCATTTTAGAATTACAGCAAGGAGCTTCAACATGCCCTGAGATAGTTTTTCTAGAAGTTTCCTTACTGCTATCCTTATCCCCCAGGAAGCCTTAAAATGCTTTGGGAATAGATGGGCATCTCCTTCCACTTCATCTCTCCTGCAGTGCACCAAGGGGAGAACACACTCACTCTGTGCCAGTCCCAGTGTGTGCCTTGGAATGACTCCCCCTCCTTCCCTCTGGTATTTCACCAGCACTATATTATACTGCAAATACCTTTAGTCAGAGCCAAGGAATAGATTTGCCAACCCACTGTCTCCCTATGACATTTGCAATCAGCTCAAGAAGATTTAGAACGAATGTATCTGCAAAGGTGTCAGCAAAAGCTAAATTTCAAGAAACTAGATTACCAGTGAGTAGCTAAATACATTCGAGGCCAGAAAATTGCCTTTGTTGTCAGCAGACAAGAAAAATAGTAGGCTCCCTATGAAAAAGAAAAATCAAGTTGAATTTAAGGTAAATCAATGGCACTGATATGACACTAGAAGGACAGACTTCTCAGAGATGCTCTTTCTGCAAGGACTCTAAGCAGACCTACAGTCTAGCTGTGGGTGCTGGCTACTCAGGCATTAAGAACTTGCCATCATCTGTGGCCACAGGTTTCCTGTAAGAGCACTGGACTTCTTCATGGTAAATTAATTTCTTAGGTACTGAATTTCTCAACTTAAAACATTTACATGGAAATAATTAAAAAAAAAAACAAAACCCAAACGTACAAAAAGCCCACAGCAAGAACTATAGTGACAAGATTATATAATCAGCAGTGTAGGGCCCAGACTCTAAAACTGTGGCTTTCAAACACTCTACCTTTGCCAGCATCTTGAAATTAAGATTCATATCACAGTATAAACATATTCATGTCAGGGAAAAAAAAAAGTTGAACAAAGACAAATCTAGAGAATGCAATACTAATCCTGCTTGTGGTGTGCTTTAGCCCTCAGCTTTTTACACAGTTTGCCCTATCTTCTGTAAAAGCCCTGTTTATACCTGTCAATGATCCCCTTCTCATTGGTGGTGCATGCATACTCCCAGTATTCTCTCCAAAATTGGTGGCACTTTGAAGATTTTCTTAAGGAATTAATCTCAGAAGTTTATAGTTCCAGTTTTTTTTCTTATACTGCAACTACAGATGTATGTTTGACAGTAATTATAACCTCTATATTTCTAAAAGATTTTTATTCTTATCACAACGACATGCTGCTGTCCAGGGTTAGCAATCTATGTAAGTGTCCTGGGTTATAGTCTATTCAATTTCATCTGCTGAAAACAGTTGGGGGCGGGTGCCTTTTGATAATGGGCCAACGGTCAGTATCAGGTAGAGCATTGTTCTTATCTTTAATGGGCCATTAACAGTCTTCTCTAGCCGTGTCCCCTTCCCAACACATACCTACATCCTAGCGTACCTATTGTGTGATGCTCCACCCCGTGGGAGGAGCCAGCCATTCTTACCTGGATAAAGCTGGAACTTTAAACGAGCACAGTGTCTTGCTTCATCCGATTACGGGAGGAAGGCTGGACCCTTCTCACCACCTCAGGACCCCTTTCTTTTCTGCTACTGGATCATTTTCTGCCTCAGCGGAGCTGTACCTGCCATTCCAGGAGGACTCACTTTTGGACTGCTTTCCACACCCTGACTAACAAGGTTGTAGCTTTGACCCTGTCAGGGCTTTTCAAAATTGTTGTTTGTTGGTTTGCTGGTTTGGTGGGGTGGTTTTGTTTTCTTTTTTTTTTTTCTTTTTCTTTTCTACCACATTTGTATTCTTATATTCTTAGTAAAAAGCTGTTATTCCTACTCCCAAATCGTTGCCTGAGAGCCGTTAATTGCAAAATTAGAACTTGGGGGGGGGTGAGGGGTTTACATCCTCTATTCTAAGGGGAACCCCAGTTTCCCTGGCAGATACCTGTCTTTCTAAACCAAGACAGTAAGGCATTTACAGGATATTTCATGGGTAAGCACTTAATCATACAGCAAGCAACCAGGTAAAGGCTTAACCAAGCAACTTAAAGAAACAAATGATACTCATTTAAGACTTTGCTAAATTTAACAAATTTTTCTACTAGGTATTTTCCTATAGCCTGTGTTCAGGAACTCTCTTATGCCATTAAAATATACAAATATAAACTACATTTAAATGACAAAACAGTCATCACTCTGAACATCAACAACCATCAGGCATTCTTTCCTAATAGAAACAACTTCTGGGAAAAGTCACTTCATTCAGAAAACAAAACATAAGCCAAAAATCCATCAAATGCATAGACTGAAGAGTTCAGACTTGCCATAGAAAAAATTAATCCCACTTAAGCCAAGAGTCTGCTACTGTCCACTAAACAATCACTTCTTTTCTGCATTGATTTAAAGCTCTCTTTACTTGTCCTTTTATGAGTTAACTGCTCCCTAGTTTGTATGTCTCACATACATAATCTGAATCAGATGCTGGAGTTGCCATCCATGGTGGCTTTCCTAACTGCCTGCTACCAAGGAACACCAAGACAATTAAAAGATTGGAGCATCTCTCCTACAAGGAAATGCTGAGAGCTGGGATTGTTCAGCCTTGAGAGGAAGGGCACCAATGTATATAAATATCTGATGGGAGGGTCCAAAAGGACAGAGCCAGGTTGTTTTCATTGATACTTAGTGACAACACAAAGACCAATGGGCGCAAGCTGAAACACAGAAGATTCCCTCAGAACACCAGGAAAAAATTCCTTATTATGAGAGCCTCCAAGTTCTAGCAGAGGCTGCCCAAAAATGTTGTGACATCTCCATCCCTGGAGATATTAAAAGCTGTACAAGTCACTAGCCCGGGGTCTGCTTGAGTGGGGAGGGAATATTGGATAAGATGACCTCCAGAAGTCCAACCTCAAACACTCCATGAGTCTGTGAAAGTGTCTTAAGATTAAAAACTTTACTATTTAAACTATTGGAAGGCTTTATGCTACAAACAAGCCTTTGTACACAGTTAAAAAACAGTGAAGTATGAAAAAATCACTTTGGTCAATGAAGTGCCTCCTAGAAAGAGGCAGGCAGCCCTTTCTCCAGCTATTTGTATTACTGCACCGGCTTTCTAATAAATCTCTTTTTCCTTATCTTCTACACTTCATAGTGCAGGAAACAATAGCTTTTCAGCCCTTATCTTTCTTGCTTTTTAATCACGGAAAGCGTTTGCCTTCCTTTTCACTAGAGCAGATCCTGAACATCAGTGTATGTTGGGAAGGAGGCAGCATCCAAGAGTGCCAGTTGCCAAAGTTACAAAATTGCTGGTATAATTTTCATATCCCCATTTGTATTTGGCATTGAGAGCTTAACCCAGATTTATTTTTCCTTTTGTTCTCAAGAGCTGCACAGCCATCCAGCTGGTAGCACACTATGCAACATACATGTATTTCACCACTAGTGACAGTGAGGCACACTCTTCCAGCCGCCTCTCCCTCAGCCATTCCAGGTGCAGTTGGAGCTCCTGGACCCAGACACTCCTCTGGAAATGATTCAGGACTATATAAGAGGGATTTCAATACAAAAAACCCTAAAACACTCAGTTTTTGAGAAACTCTCTATAAGCAATGATATAAATAGATAACCTATATATTGATCGGGGCAGAAAATTAATAACCTTTAGAGATAGTAGAAACGGTGCAGGGGATGGGGGGAGGTGTGTGTGGGGTTTTTTTTTTTTTCCACTCACAAGCACAGAGACTCACGGAGAGGGGAGGACGAATGCCAGCTACCCCCTCACCCACACAAAGGGAGGATGATGGTGCTAAGAGCCGCTTTCAAAAGAGACAATGGAAGGGCGCCCGGTCTTCGGGAGCGGACATCTACAAGTGAAAGACTGTGGTCGGGTGGAGTGAGGAAACCAGATCTCCACGTCCATGATAAAATCTCGGCCCATCAGCAACGAAACCCCAACCATACACCTCCCACCGGGTCTCCTGTGTCTCCAAACTTCTACAGTATACAACCAACGTCTAAGAAAACATCCCCATTTTCACTCATCCGGAGGTCTCATACAAACTGGGCCTCAGCAAAATTATAAACTCTAAGAAAGGACTCATGTTTATTAAAATTCACTGTATCAGGGGAAAAGCCTAGCCGGGGGGGAAGAAATAGCATATAAAAAGGGGAACTTTACAGAATGGGGCTGAAACAGGCATCCCGAAAACCTGGCATGGGCCGGTCTTGGGTCTGTTTCCACGTTCGAACGGGATTGGGCTTCGCTGTGGCTGTGATCTTCGTAGGTTGTATTATTTGGTCTATTGTTGTTTTTTGTTGTCTTTTTCGTGTCTCGAATTCTTTAATTGGGAAAATTAAAAACTGTAATTTTTATTCTCGTTTGGCGCACTTCATTTATAACAAGCAAGAAAATAAAAGCATTACAACTGAATAAAAGCCTCAATTCCTACTCCAATCTCTACGTTGGCAGTTTTTTGTTTCAGTATCATGTTGATATGAATACACTGTGCTAATGTAGAATGAAACTAAGATTACTTTCCTGTCAAGCACCTCCCTCAAGCAGTTTCTCTTCCAGGAAGCCAGATTGTTGCCATATGGATATTCCCAAGAGGGAGGGAGGCATCCCAAGGCGGTATCAGACCAAAGCCTGGGGAAGCCAGCAGCCTTGTGCAATGCCCAGCTCAGCTGGACAAAACTAAGTAGTTTGAGGGTCTCCTTTTCACCTGGGCCCCACAGCATCAGACAACCCTTCAGCAGAAAATCTTCCTTTGCAGAGGCCCAGCTGGACCCTGTCTTAGCACCCTGCCTCCAGCTTGTGACCAAGATGCAGCTCACAATGAATTCTATTAAAATGGCAAGGGGGAAATAACAGCACCATGCACACAGAGCTGTTGCTTTCCAAAGGTGTTATAAATTAAATTATTTCATTTTAAGTCACAAGCACCCCTTCAGTTCCTTCTACTCTTCTCCCTGGTTGGCCAAAAACAAACCAAACCCTGGAAGACCACTTAGTAAAAAACTGTGAGAAAAGGTTCTTCAGATTGTACTTCTGCTGTGCTCTTGGGAAAACTAATATGATGTTAAGCCTCAGGCATTGCAGATTTGCCAGTTGTGAGCTGCAGCTATTTTAAATGAATATAACAAAACCACAAAAGAGTCCACTGAAAAGGCTGCTCCCCAGCCACTTTAGTGCAAACTGAGAACTGTCACTGAAGAACCTGCACTGCAAATATCCATATTCAAAATGGAAAGGAGCTAAAACCCAGCACTTTTTGACTGTCCTGGGAGTTTTAAGAGGGTTCAGACCTGATTGTTACAGTACTTTTACTTACTACAAATTAGAGACAGTCTCTTGGCTTTTGCACCATTAGAAGTTCACAGCTGTGAGTGCTCCCAGGTGGCTTTGGCTTCAAGAATGTCAGACTCAGAGGAGTAGTTCTTACCACCTCTTTATTTTAAGCCAGAGGGTTTTTGATTTGGGTTTGTTTGGATGTTTTTGAGAAAAATATAATATTCTTAGAACACTTGATTTATTATCAAATCCCAACTCCTACCTGTAAATCTAACATGATTTGATCTGGGTACAGTCTATTTATTCTATTGCTATTGCTGCTAAAGCCTGAAAGGAATCAGTTTTTGTCCTGCGGCAGCCAAAAATCTCTGGATCTCCCAACTGTTTATCATCTACTTTTGTAACTTCATTCTGTGAGAGATCAGGCAGCTACCAAAAACAGGGCCCCCTTGTACATTATTGAACTTTGAAAACCGTTGCTGGCATCTAAAACTACAAAGTTCCAACAGCCCTACAAGCTCAAACAACATGAACTTACTGCAGCCAGAGAAGATTATTTTCAGCTTTGACTTGAGTGTTATAAATGAGGAACAGAGCAGCAGGCAGTAGTTACCTTCTCTCTCCTGAAGATAAAGGGGAGAATTGCTGCCACAGGGACACAACTTCTCTTTCAGCCATCGAATCCCTCCTGATCCCATTCCAGACTGGGCTGCTCCCCTCTGTCTTCCCCAATCCTTCAGACTCTATGGCTATCACCCTCCCCAAACCACAATACAGCAGAGGCCCATCTTATAACCCTCATCAACTCCATCCCCTCCAGAGGGGATGCTTATGTAGGAACCAGAGCAAAGAAAGAGCAAACTGAGACAGTGAAGCCTAATTGCTGCTCCACCAGGCACAGCTGGGAAATAGCTGGGCCATCCCAGCTGGGCTCAGGCCAGCTGTCCTCACTCAGGGCTTGTTAGAACCTCAGCAGCTCTTGTCTGCTTGCAGTACTGGTCCCATCTTTGCTCCTGCCTAACAAAATTTTTGTTTCCTGTTGTCCTGGTTTCAGCCAAGACAGGGTTAAACCTTTTTGCAGTAGCCAGGAGAGGACCCCTGGGGACCCAGATATTTATTTTGACCTCATCAATTGCCATGACAGGGGAAGGGAGCTGTAGCTTCCAGGGAGCTTCCACGTGTTCCTTTTCTTATTAATATTGATACTATTAATTTTCTTATCTCACTGGTGTTCCCAGTACACTACTCTTATCTTAACTCCTGACCTTTACCTTTTGTGCTTCCAACTGGAACAAGCAGTGGACCTGGTTTTGGTGGGGATACTGGACTGGAGAATACCATTCCTAAACCATGACACCTTTGTGTTCCTGGCACAACTTCATTGTTTTCTGAGGGAAGGGAGAGCTGGTGGCTGAGCTCTAGAGTAAAAGTGAATTATTGCATTCAGAGATGAATAAAAATTACAGAGTTAATCTGAAAAAAGTTCCAAGAAAACATGTCACCCCTATTATCACGTAAACTACATCTGACATGCATTGCAGAAAAATATTTTCATTATGATATTTTCACATCCATGGGGATGTGAAACATCCCAGGGGCTGTTTAGTGTTTCTTCACTCTTCCTTGGGTGACACCCAGCTAGCAAAGCCTCAGATGTGTCAAAAATGCTACAGAAATGTTCTGAACAGGGAAAGGCTGATCTGATGAGCTATTTTAAATCTGGAATAAAGTACTGGTTTAATATTTTCAAAAGCTCTGGGATGAGTTGGTTTGCTGTGTTTGTCTCATGCTGTGCAGGAGCTCAGAAGCCAGAGGTATATACAGGGAACCAGATGAAGCCCAGCAGACTGCACTGGTCTGAGAACTAAAAGCACACTATTCCAGTCACTCCAAAGTTGGAAGTACATACTACAGCTTGGAAAAAAAAAAAACAACTCAGTCTTTTCCAAGGTAGTAGGTCCCCCTGCTAGGTATAACTAGCTGTTCCATGCTGTTCCAAATAGCTGCCCTGCAGGATGAATGGATGGCAATGCACTTTATTTTTTTTTTTCAAAACCAATAAAGTTTAGAAAGGACTACCACTCCATGCTCCACTGTAAAGGCTTCTCATTTCCTGTGAATTATTTTCTCCTTAGATTAAAAAAAACCCCTCCAACTGAAAATTTAGGGCTGGCATTATTGTTCTGCATTATTGATGAGATGCTCTTGTAGGACAGACAGAGATAAGGTTAGGTCAGTGTCTTAATTTATAAACCCCGTTATTCAGGGATTCCTTACATACGTGTAATAGGTATTTATGCTATATATTGTATTAGATACATGCTGAAATTTGGGTAGAGGAAGTTTGTTGATTAGTTAAAAGAGAACAAAGAGAAAGAACTGCAGAGCTGTCAGGTTGTATTTGGTGAACATTCACTACCTTCTTATATCTTGGTTATTTACCGTGCATGAACAATGTGTTCTTACCTGTGTTTCGTCCTAGACTCTTAAAATTGGGAGCCTGCTGACACCTAAAATGCTCTAGCCTAGAAATACTATATTTTGCAAGTGGATTGGTTAAAGAATTACATGCAGGTTTTGTAGTTAAAATGAGAAATTCCTGAGTGGTGAGTGTGGACAAGTAGCAAAATAGCAGACAGCAAGGAGACCAGCTGTGTGCTTGAAAGGAGTTTACTTCTTCCTTGCTGGCAGTGCTTGGTGCCTCAGCATGGCTCTGGGGACATGCACTGATGGTAGTACCACAGGGTCTGTGTGCCCAGGCCTGTAGCCAGCAGGGCAGAGCAGGGTTGATCTGTGGAAAGCAGAGATCCAGGGTTCCAACACGTTAGTCTGGCAGGTACTGACATCTCAGGAGTCAAACCCCTGAGAGCCACAGTGCAGTAGAGGCTGTGCAAGGGAGGGTCTCAAACAGAGCCTTGCTGCTGCCAGACCTGCAGTGCCTCTGACCAGTGACAGCAGTACCCACCTTCAGCAGAGCAGCTTGTCAGTCTCATCCTGATTAGATGGCTCCAGCACTGTTGTTCTTTGCTCTCACAGTGCCTGCCCCGCACAGACAGATGTACTACTTCTCTGCAAGCTCAGGGAGGGAAGTGCAAAGAAAGTCACCTCTTGTATTCCCTTGAGCCAGCAGTGCGAAATTTCCAGAGAGTGGCAATCAGTCACATTGCCAGCAGACGTCATCTGTGTTTCAATACATAATGCATTGCATTTTTAATTTTTAGAGAGGTTTTTGTACCATTATAAATACAGACAAGAATCCTATGTGATTTTTAAAAATGATTTTGAAGTCTGCAAATCTCATGCACCCCCTTCAGCATAGTTTTGTCCTGCTAGTGGGTGTCAGAAAATGTCACAAAACCAAATTAAACTGCCAGGCAAAGCAGCAGCTGCATGTTACCTGGAGTCCTCAGGTGCTCCTGTTGTATTGTTCACAGTGCCTTCAACAGGAAGCCAGTTGTGATACTTCCTGGTAAAACCCAAACATTAGTTAGATGTCCCAGGATTTTCATATGGTTTCATGATACTCATCTATCATCTTCACAGATACAAAATGAAGAAACAGCCAGGAGCAAAGTTCTTGTTTTGATTGTCTGGTTAGTGCGGGCTCTACTTAGTAATAGAAGTCATAGGACCATTGGTAATGTTTATGATAGGAGTCCTGCTTGCTCAGTGAGCAGCAGAATTAAGCCCTATCCTTCTTGGAGAAACCGTGTTCATTTGGCTCCCTCCTGATGTGTTACAAATACTCTGCTCCCTCGAGATGCTTGATGATCCCTGCCAATATACTTTTGTAAATAGGATAAGAATATCACTCCCTCTGCATTCAAAGAACTAACACAGGAACCTCTTTTGGAACCACCATTTGTATGCAATGACTACAGAGAGAGGACTCTCATTAATCCTGGTTTTTAGTTTAAGGTTGATGTAGTTGGATAGTTGAGAGATTTCATCTCTGCTTTGGACAGCATTTTGCCATTTCCTAGGAACCCTCTGCTGTGAAACTGTACCAATAGTTATATATCAGCAGTGACAGCTGTGCTAATGCTCACAGGATTGTTAGAGAGCTGCTGTGCACGTCAGTCACTTCCCTCTTCTATGTATTTTCATACTGTGACACTGTCTATACAGAAGGAGTTGTGAGAAAATACCTTTAAAATCAAATATAGTGGAAGGTTGTATTGATTGTCAATTACTTAATTTAAGCATCTGCAGGAATCACTGCTGTGTGTAAGGGCAATAACCATGGAAAGGCAGGTGAATTAACAGAACATGAGCTATAAAAATTAGTAGGCTGTTCAAGCCACTGTTGTTGCTGTGTCTGGTGACCTGAAGTGTTAAGGAGTCTGATGACCCACAGGGTTAATGCAAATTGCCACTTGCATATGATAAAGGCTCTACCTTCCAGGCTTCCTAGAGCGGAGACTGCAAATTAGATTTACAGGTTAATATAATTAAAAATGTTTCTTCTTTAAACAGTGTTCATGTAGAGATTATTTTGACTGAAATGACAGCTACAGAAGAGTTGTATAATTATCATAAAAAGTAAAAAAAAGGTAATTGTTCTTAAAGCAAGTCAAACTTGTGAAGAATATCCAACGTAAGCTTAATTTCAGGCAATTTTGTTCCAATTACTGGTATGTATTTAGAAAATATCTCCTCAAATTAGAATTGCTTTAGCCTCTCAGTTCAACTTCAAAACATTTTCCATGATAGCTTTACTTCATATTTTAATTGATTGGCAAATTAGTGCAAGCTGAAACTGAGGTAATGTCGCAAGGTGATGAAATCAGGGGAATTGAACATTTAGAACTAAGATGCTAGGTTTACTGAATTTTGGAGCTTGACTTGTTTTTCTTATTCTCCTGCAATTTCTTATGTCATTAACATTCACAGGGACTGGTACAATTTTGTATTCGTTCTTGTTACAGTACCTCACATTGCTGAATATTTCTGTGACTTAGAGTCAATTGCACTTTTGACCACAGTATGATTTCCTTCAGCCAGTAGATACATTGGATATGAAACTTCTAACAGTTGTTTTTAGTTTTTGTTTACTTGACATTACATTTGTCAGAGGTGTCCAGGAAACAGCTTTTGCTCCATATGTGAACATGGTTGCTGCCACAGCACCGTGGCAGAAGTTCAAGCTCAGAGTCTTGTCCTGCTTTACTAGCTTAGTAAAACTAGTCCTAGTTGAAAATCTGCCTTTCACCTTTGTAAATAGCACGTAGCCAAGAGTGAGATTTAAGCTGTAGTACCTCTTTCCAGGCAGAGAGTAACTGAGGGAGGTTCCTTTCCACAAAGGTGATCAGTCATTGGTGTGGGTTTGGATGCTCTGGCTTTTGCAGTGACACTGAACAGATGGTGGTGATTAAACACTAAATATCAGTGCAGCAAGTTATGTTCCTTGAAATCAGGTTACAGCTATGCATCAAAACTGTCTCACCTATAAAGCTTGTCTGTAACCTGCTTGACTGTGAAAGTACCACAAAATGTGTTCCTGCATGTCTTGGTGTCAGCAGCAGTGGTCTGCAGAGTTTTGCTTACTAGAAACAAAGCAGCCATCAGAGTTAAGTCTGGAGAGAGAGTTAAGATTGGATCGTATTCCCAGAGACTAGGTATTAATATTTTTTTACCAGAAAAAGGTGCTCCAAGCCTCACACCTGAACCCTGCTTTTACTTTCTTTATTTTTCTCCTGAAAAAAAGGATAAACAAGGGCCTGCCTGTTTATTCGTTTGCTTCTGACAGGTCTTTGACTTGCACAGAACAGATTACCCCTGTGTCTCAAGGTATACTTACCCAATTTTCAGAAAGCCAGTTATGGAGTAGGGTAAAAAATACAACTAGAGGAATACAGAGGGGGAAAACTCCAGAAATTTATTAGCTCAGCATGAAATTGCCTATTGCAACATGCAGAGAAGGGACTCCTTGGTCAGCCAGCTGTCTTTGTGTAAGGGGAGTGGATGGAGCTCTGGGTCAGTGGAACTGGTGGTCTCTATCAAAAAAGCCACTGGAGGAGGCCTTCAAGGCCAGGTCTGCTGCTGGTGAACATGCTTAGTAAACTCCAGTGCTACTCCTCAGTATTTGTATGCCAAGGACGCTGAGAAATGCAGGGGCATTTATCCAGTACACTCAGTACCCCGTGATTTACAGGCCCTAGTCCACGAGCAAAGAATGCGCTTCTACTCTAGGACGTTTTCAAAATAAAATAATAAAATCCTTTTGCTTTCCAATGGTACATTTGGTGCAGTGGGGGAGGGAACTGCCTGGTGTGTAGTCAGGGTGTAAGTGCAGGCAGCCATTCAAGAGAAACAATCATCTTTAATGCCAGCAGGGAGAAGGGCTGCTCTCCAGTGAGGCAGGGCAATGTATGGTTCTGTCCATCCTGCTTTGCAGCACAGCCAGGCTCCTCCCACACCGCCATCTCAGGGCACTGCCAGCACACAGGACACCTCAAACATCACAGTCATTAGTAACACAGAACATTCCTACAAGAGACCTCATCCACTGCAATGATGGGAGGGAACAAGATGTGGGAATGCACATCTGAGGCAATCAAGTATCTTTGAATCTTTACAACAAGGATACTGTGATGAGGGGCAAATTAAAATCTGTTTTAATCTAAAGAGACAGTACAAGCGTTTGCAGTAAATTATTCATAATGACATGTCACTGCATGGTCTTGCAACAGATTTTTGAGGAGGAATCTTCTCCCAATGCTCTGTTAATGGTGAGATTTCCAGAAGGCTGCAGTTTTGAATTGCTCAGAATTACCTGAAGTGATAGTTCTTTCCTTAGCTTATGAATTCATTCTGATCACCAACTCAATTTATAACCTTTAACTTCTGAAACACCTTCTTCTGCAATTCATTCCCCACAGTGCTCATCTGTAAGCCTACTTTATAAGTATATACATATAAGCACTATATATAATTTAGGGATGAAATTTGTGTCTTTTAACAGCCATCATAAAATAATAAGTTTTTTCTCTATTATGTGAAGTGTGATTTCTTGTTTAACAAGTCATTAATAAGTACAGTAAAGAAAGTATTCCTGAATCCAGTAACATTACAATAGCTGACAGCTGTATTTACTATAATTACCTGGAAAAGCAGATTTTGATCACCACATGCTGACCTGGCTACTGTTAGTGACTCTGCCACATGCAAAGGCTCACCAAGATTTGTCTTGATGTTTTTCAGGTTGACCTGAATTTTCATATCCATAAATTACTGCAAGCACACAAGTATTAACGTGAAGGAGTTGGAGTGATTGATGGGAATAGACTTATGAGTTGTATAGAGTATGTTCAGTAGAGTTTTTTGTTCCAGAAAGTTGGTGAAAAATTTTCACACTGCCTTAAAAATCCCTCAAACCCTAGACCTGATTTCATTTTGCTGCTTACTCCGAAGATCTTTCTAAACACTGGCAACACTTGTCATAGATTTAAAGGTTGCAGTTAAATTATTTTGTAATTATCTGGTTTGCTCCATCCCCTCCATCTGTTAAGCAAGTTTTATTTTTCTCTCAAAATGTTCTGTAACTCTTGGAATTTTAAGGATTTCATTATTTTTAGTGTATTACTCTGTATATCAATCTCTTAATGATGCTGGACCATATCAAAACACTTTCACAAATGCATATCATAAAGCATGCACAGTGTGACACAACTTTCTTGGCTCTGTGACTTGTGTTGAGCCTAGGATGCACTGCTATTTTTACCAGAAGACATGATTGATCACTGAAATAAACTACAGCAGCATATTCTCTGTTTTCTGAAGTCCTCAAATGGAAAGTGCTGATATACATGGAACTGGGTTAGGTGGTGCTTCCTAATGTTAAATTAAGTGGCAGCCCCTCTGTGATGGCCCTGTCCTGTTAATTCATCGGTTTATCCCAAAACAGAAGTGCTGTTCAATCTCCCAGAAGACGTTTGTTTCACAGAGGAGATTAAGCAGCCAGTAAACAGTGACTTACTGAGAAAACTACAAAAAAATCTAAGTGTAGACCCACAAGTTCTGTATAATACCTGACTTCAAATTTAAAATGCAGACATGCTGGGGAGGCATAAGATTAATTCAGGCTCAGAGTACAAGTGGAGAAATTTCATGTGAGTTTAAAAAGTCATTTGAACTGATGCTGTTAGCAATTGATCTAAATTACTGCTAATGATTTGCTGTTAATTTATTCTGGGCAAAACCAATGTTTGCCACCAAAGGTTATGGAAGGAACAAGTTTTGTTGGGTTTTTTTTTTCCCAGTTTCTTTGCTGAAGGAAGCTTTTCTGCAGGACAGATGGAGACTTTTTCAGATCCCTTTTCTCTGTCTTTTCCAGTTCACTCCTCAAGATATTGAAGAATTCTGGATTTTGCTTTTTGCTAATGGGGTCTCTAGTAAGCCTGATATGACAGCAATATGAAGCTTATGACTGTTAATTAAGAAATTATTAACACAGGAATTCAGGGAATCTCAACTATTTTAACAAGACCCTCTGTGGATTCTGGGCATACACTGCCTCTTGGTTTCCTTTTTGGAAGACTGTAGGAAAATTCCTATGCAGTTATAACTGAGCTTTTGTTTTGCCTTGGTGTCCAGGGTGTTAATATTTGATCATGGATGTGTTACCAATAATTGAGGAGGAAAATTGTTGATAGAAAAGCAGACATCTGTTTACAGCAAATCCTAATGGTGTGTCCTAGATTAGCAGAAAAGCTTGACACATTGATGTTTAAGTCTTTTTTCATGAATGTTTCATCACTAGCAGTAATAAGTCTTTGTACGTCAATAATTTTCTACTTGATCCCTCTGATCTTCTTCCAAATTAAGTCATATTCTCACTTGCACTATCACCTAAATGCCAGATGCTCACAGCCATTTAGTCATGTCTGTGCTGACTGTCACACCACAGCAGCTTTTAAGACACGTGGGTTTTGCAGCAGAACTCATGAATATGTCACAGAATCACAGAATCACTAGGTTGGAAGAGACCTCCAAGATCGAGTCCAACCCAGCCCTAACACCTCAACTAAACCGCGGCACCGAGTGCCACATCCAGTCTTTTTTTAAACACGTCCAGGGATGGTGACACCACCACCGCCCCAGGAAGATCATTCCAGTATTTTATTATTCTTTCTGTGAGAAACCTTTTCCTAATATCCAACCTATATTTCCCTTGATGCAGCTTAAGACTATGTCCTGAACCCTTTCCCTCAGCAGGGGCAGGGGAGCCTGCAACCTGCAGCCACTCCAAACTAAGCCCACCCTGAATGAGACCCAGAGGTGGGGGGCAAGGAGCCTTTCATCAACCAAAGTGCTTTAAAATCTACCTGCTTGAGGTTTTCCCCCATTCCCACAACTTTTAAAAAATCTTAACTGCTGCTCAGCAAAAATCATATAACCACCGCAAGCCTTAACAAACTTCAACTCTTTCCTGCCAAAAAATAAAACTTCCAAAACACTAATTCTCCCCCAAAGTAAAAACAAAGTAATTAAACATTAAAAAAACTTAACATAACAGTAAAAAAAAAAAATTAAAAAAATTAATTTTTTTTAAAAAATTGCCTCCTAACTAAACTTTTTTATTTAAGCTATAAAAATAAACTCTATTAATAAATTGTCCTTTAAATCATAAAAAATATGCATTTAAAATAATTTGTACATTTTTTTAAAAAAGTGTTTATAATAAACTATAAAATCCCATAAAATGCCTAAACAAACAAACAAAAAACTTCCTACACCAATAAAAAAATAGAAAAAATCTCTATTCCTTCAAATAAAAAATCTTTTACCTTAAAGATGCTTATCTTTAAAAATAACACCCTAAATACCTAAGTTCCACAACCCATAAGCAGCTTAAAAAATACTAGAAAAAAACCCACAGAAAAGCAAGTTTTCCCCGAGCAGCTGTTTCTGTAAAAGTTCCAACCCACAAAAAACCTTTTCTAAATTATCAATTAAAAAAATCCATAATAAACAAAAAACTCCTCTCCTAAAAATAAATAAAAAACTATATTTAAATAATAAAACTAACTAAATATCACAAATTTTATCTCTATATTATTTATAAAAAAAATACTTGTAAAAAAATTTAAAACTTTACTTTTTCTTTTCTTTACTACATGTTAATAAACTATCTATTTACTTTTAAGTTAAACCTATTTCACCTTTTTCTCCCAAAATCCTATCTCTGAGTTAACAAACAAAATTCAGCAAACATAAAACCACAACAAACTCTTACTTTCTTTGCTACAAAAATATATAGTCAATTTTTTTAGACATTTCTTATGACCTTGTACAAGATAGTAGGTGCAGAAAGTGGCTTATGAATACTTTAAGTGCCATTAATTACTTGCATGTCACGTACTTGTGAATGTGGAAGTCCAGCTGGTAAAACAAGAGACAATAAATGAGAAAGTATTTAGCCTGAAGACTGAAACTCATCATGGGACTTACTAAGTGAACCAAAGCTGCAGCAAATAGGTCAGCATACTTTCAACACAGTTGGGCTTTGTTAGTCAAGTTTAAAAGAAACTTTTCAAACAAGTGGGTATTTATAGCACATAGAACTTTAATTACAAGCTCCTGTTGCCCCAAGTATGTTTTTGGTTTTTTTTTTTATATCATATTTTCTTCATCTCACCCCCAGTTTCTGATAAGGAACCTTATTTTTCAGATAGCCTTCACTCTCAGGTAAATAAGCTGTCCTGTAGCTACAGGTCACCTTGTGGATTCATTAGAGATTAATCAATTAATTGTATCTTTAGGGAGAAAACTGGCATAGAAATGAGGTAAGAGAGTAGATGGGTGCAGTGGTTAATAACCATGAGAAAAATTTGTTCTCTCTTCTCCTTCACAGAGTTCCTATTTAAGCTGGCAAGGCACATGTCAAAGTGCCCACAGATAATTATACCTGCATCCCTTAAGCTGATATGTAAGTGAAAAATACGATGAAAAAAGTTGCAGTAACAGCCATCCATGACAAAGACAATGAATGTAAAGTATAAATTAGCCCCCTCCATGCAGCCCTGCTCACTTTGCCTCAAGTGGTCCCTGGCTGACCACAGCCATTTATTTCTTTCAACCCTTTGTGTTGGACAAACACCCTTGTCCTGACCTGCCAGGCTACAGCCCAGCTCTGTCAAGTGAGAGACACATTCTGCCTCAGGTTTTCAACAGGTCAGCACTGAGCTTTCTTGCTGTCATCTCCCTCCTGGTTGTCACTGCTGCAGGTAAGGAAATACCCTTTAATGCCTCCAGTAGCCAACCCAGTCCATAGGGTTGGAAGGAAGAAGCTGCCATTCAGAGTAATTTTGAAACAGAGGGAAAACTAGAAAGAACCTGGGGAGTCTGAAAGAACTGCCTGCCAGGTTCTTGCCATAAGAACACTGGGTAGTGTGGGAGTGAGATGAGGAAAACAGGAAAGTAGGAAGAGGCACGGTGACCCACTCAGGGGTTGCCACTGCTACTCACTCTCCACCAGCTGTATGTAAAAAGCAGCGTATGATTGCATTTTCTCAGCTTATTATACAAAGATCAGCACACAGCTCTGTTGAGGATATTTATCATTTCATGAGGACCTGATCATCATAACCGAGCTGCAAGATTCCATGAAAACTGAACTCATTATCTATTGTAATGTGCGTAAACACAGGTATGAGCTTTTCTCACAAGCAGCTTTTGGCCTGGTAATGGCTTTGTCCAGGTGTGTCACAGAGTGGTTCCTCGATGTAACATCACAGTGGTACACTGGGCATGAAAGGGATCTTGTATAATTGCAGACACAAATAAGGGGCGTACACTTGTGATTTCACCTTTCCTTCTGGGCCCTACGGATACATGAACTGTTCCCAAAGACCCTTTTAAGCCAAAATGACCTACTTACCTTCAGACATCTCTGCCTAAAATCACTCAGATAAAATGAGAATAGATTTACTAACTGACCTAAACATTTTTTAACTGAAATTTGTTGAATGCTAAAACAAAGAAAATTTTTGTATGATTCTGTACTTTTGGGCTTCTTTTAGAAAATAAATCAATGGTGAAAAGATTAATTTTCTGTAGTATTCTGGATCCAAATTGCATAAAGATGCATAAGCAATTTTGATCATAATTCTATTAATCTAATTTTACCAAGCAAAAATCATCAGAAATAAACTGGAGATATCTCCAAAAAATTGTAACTACTTTGAATCAAAAATTAGAAGTGTTTAATTTCTTCGATATTAATTCCATGGGTTATGACATTCCATACTTTTTATACTAAAGTATTGGAAAATATTTTGTTAACACTTGTTAGCGTTTTCTGGTTAATAATTTTTTTTTTGTGGGTGGAACAATAGTCTTCATTTAAAAAAAGAAGTTAATTTTGCTTTCCATTTCAGTTTTTTTGTGACAAATATGTGCGATACCCCAGGCTACTGTTGTTTGTGTGGCAAGATGCCTGTGTCACTTTGAGATGCACCTGATTTCACTCTGGTATTTCACAGAGCCCAGAAGCAATATTGTTCACAAAAAAAGAATAGCAAACAGAGAGAAGCACTGTGGATAGACTACATGTACTAATCTGTGGGTGGGAAAGCTTACACAAGCTAGTCCTGGTGCTACTTGGACATGTTTTTCACTGGCATGATGTCTTCCCTCTAGGGGTGTTTTTCCAATTTGTCTTAGCTCATGCAAAACCAGAGTGAGCCTTGCTAATGGTGAGGGACCTGAAATTACCCAGTAATTTAGATTTCTTATGGTGCCCAGGAATTGCGTCTAAATGGCTTTGCTGGGATTGGAGCTGGAAAAAAAAAAAAGAAATTAAATGTCAAAGGAGAGAGTATACAGTCAGTTTCCTTGGTTAACTAACATTGGTCCAACGGAAGCACTCCTGGATGACTCAGGAGTGATCCTCATTTCATCAGGTGAGTCTTTGCCATTTCCCTCCAGGTCAGGGCACTGCCAATGCATGCAGGCTGTGCTGGGTCTACGGGAGCCAGATGGGGGTCTTTCCAATGTCTGTAGTAGGAATGGTTTAAGGCTTTATGTCTCAAATAATTTGTGTCCAAATATGTAAAACTATCCTCACATATAAAATATTATCTATATAAAATACTCTCCTACCACAGAAGCTGTGGTTCTGCTTGCTGTTTTGGTTTTACAAAACTCTATGATGCTGCAGAACCAACACCTACTAGTAAGTGAAAAAAGTTCTTCAGGATTTTGTCTCTTCCAAGCTGAACACTCATTAATATTTATTACTGAACAGGTGTAACTGAAATTATGAGGCACTCATTTGTATGGTGCCACAATCTTCAGCTAGTAAATTTTAAATTTGTAATTAGATTTTCTCCAGCAATCTAATTACTGAAGCCAAGGGAGCACCCATATTGCAAGAGAAAGATGCAGTAAAAGTCATTTTATTGCATAACTTACCCTCAGATTCTAAAAATCAATGGAAAAACTCCTCCTCCAGTTTAGCTGATTCTGCTCAATATGTGGGATTCAGTCCTCCACTGCATGGTTGGTGTGGTAACCATTGCATTCATTGAAAATTAAAACTGCCCCAAGGAATTCAGAGCAAGTACTAGACTGACCTATGCAGATGATGAAAGAGTGATCCTGTGAACTTGTTTATTAATAAAAAATTCCTTTGCTACTCTTAGAAAGTTTTCTTCTGCAATAAACGGAGTTTCTTTGTCTGTGAAAACCGGGATGATTTGAAATGTTATTTTTCTGCTCCAATTCCCAGCACTTAATTCTCGGTCTACTACCTAACAGTTTTTCATGGAAACCAGGAGTCGTTTGACATTAGAACTATATTCAAAGTGGGGGTAATGTCTCCTCCATCTGATCCAATCAGAGGCATTAAATGACAATGATTTATTTTGTAAAAACAACAGTAAATGTGAACACCTGCTTTATAGCCCCCAGGGCTCTCTTTCTGAAGTAAGCTTTCCTAATAGTTGAGATGAGCTCCGAGAAAGCATTAAGATCTTCTCAAAATTACACTTCAAAGTACATCACAAAGACCTCTCCTCTCCTTTCCTCTCCCTTGCACACACATTGGAATCTCAGTATAGTCTCATCTCTGCAGGTTCTGCAGGAGAGGCAGCTGTAGATGCTGTCCCCTCTCACAGCAGCCCAGGTGGCGATACAGATCCTCCCTGGCAGAGCAGCTGTGTGCTGGTGGGCTTGTTGGATCGTTCCATGTGCTGTGCTACTGACACACTGATCCATGTCTGGGTTCTAGCCTTGTGACAAGGAGGTGCTTCTTCATCACAGGAAATCTGAGTGAGGGCCAGCACAGAGGGCATGCTGGGGTCCAGAACATGAATACGATATAGATTCTTCTACTGCCAGGTCTGACTGTGCCCTGCTGGTCCCAGTCCTTCAAAGGTGTCCAAGTAGGTATCCTGTGTCCCACACAACGTTCCAGCTGTCACTGTGCCACAGGCTTGGCCTCACACCACAGAAAGCTGGCCCTGCTGGGCTTAGATTGGTGCTGGCGGGATCCTGTAAGAAGATGTGATGTGTGTAGAGAGTTAATGGCTCTGATGAGGCCAATGCCTTCTCCATGGACTATAACGTCATGTTTTCCCTCTGTTCCATCTGAACAAAGTCCAAGAAGGCTCAGCTACACAAGGGCAGCCATCTTGCATGACTCAGAAATCCAGTTTTAGCAAATGTCTTTGAGACAGGTATCTGTGCTGATCTCAGTTTAGACAGAGGGGATAAAGGACATGTGGACTGCACCAAGGGCTTGGAAACTGTCTACTGCAGCCAGCAGCCTTGAAGTAGTCAGGAAACATGGCACCCAAACATGGAGAGGGATTCCAAAACATTACATGATGCCTTAATGCACTGTCAGAAATGGACAATTATGGGCCCTGCAGAGACCATGGTCCCTTTTCCAGCTGGTTTGCAGAGGAGCAGTGGCCAAGAGCTGTTTTTACACAGCCATGAGTTGGGCTTGCTGAGGGTCTGCCCTTCACTGGGTAATTTGCTCTCCCCTCCCAACACACTGAACATACCATCAGGGCATTCTCCCCCAGCTGGCTGCAGTCTCACAGACACCTAGCAGAGAAGCAGGGTCAGCCTGGAGCTTCAAGAGAGAGCTAGGGACTGCCTCTCTCCTTGCTCTGCTTTCCTGTGTTTGTTGGATCCCCAGCTCCAGCCACGCTGCTGCCAGCCCTTGGCACAAGGCCAGCAGGTTCTGTGCCACCCAGCACACTCTGGGGCGGATGAGCAGAGCCTGAGCAGGGCTCCCTAGGACCAGGGGCAGGAGCCACCAAGCTGAAGCCTGACAGGTGGGAACACAGGGATCTGATCAGTATCTTCCTGAACTTACTGAGGCAGAATGCCTGGAAAAGGGAGCTGGTAAGGACAACCTCCTGGGGAACCATGTCAGAAGCAGCAACTTCCAAGTCTCCTTGTACTCCTAGTGCTGTTTTGTTTGCTGTAGTCATCCTATCCCTGTGTTGTGTGGATCAACATTGAGTGGTGAGAGAGTCGGAGATTTTATTAAGGGAGACTCAATCCCTGTTCTGCCCACCAGACACAGCAAAATGTAACCTTCAAAGGCAATCCATGTCTATATGTCTAAGATGCTGCAAATCACCACCTCACTTTTGGGTGTCAGGTAAGAGTGAACTGGCACCCCTTACATGTCCCTTGGTCTCATAAACCCCCTGGGAGGCCTAAAGTCTTCAGAGCTGCCCATTGTTCCATAACCTGTGCTAACAACTTTTTTAATGTCTGCATATTCCCAGTGTGAACTGTGGTTTCTGGAGATGTGTATCTGGAGTGAAGTGCTCAGATAGTCTTAAGTCAAATATTGTGTGTTGCAGTAATAGATCTTGCAGCTGTTTGCAAAGAGATGCAGTTATTTTCCTTACTTTGAAGTGTGGGAAGTGATTGCCTCATCATCACCCAGAAGAGTAAGGAGAGATTAGGATGCTCTTCTCTTGATCTTAAAGCTAGTAAGTGTAATTTTAAAAACATGCTGCCCCTGAGTGCTATGGAGTTTTTTATCATTTTCCCACAGACACCTGCATACCCATGGGCAGAATCTCACTGTTATATTTTAGGCATATTTGTTACTCTGTGTATGGGCAGGTTATGTAGAGCTACTCAGGATTTTTTTATAAAGTAAATGTCAGGAAGAGATAATTTCTTGTTGCAAAAAAGTCTTCTGTCCAAATCTGTTTTGACAAATCTTTTAGTGGCAATAGACTTCAGAATTTGATAAAGATGGGATTCTAGGGATCTAAATACTATATGCTAAAGAGAGTCCTGCATCTCAGAGTAAAACATAAAAACTACTTGGTTTTGCTCTTACACTTTTTCTGGTTTAATGAAAGCGCAGCAAAATGCGTCTGTTTCATCTATATGCCAGACTTTAAAAAAAATCCAACATTGCTTTAATAGTCAGAACATAATGGCTTTAATAACTGATTCATCTGAAAAGCCTTCATTCATGTAGTCCTCACTGTTACTGAGATGGAATTAAGGGATCTCTTTGACATCTTGGGACAGATCAGAGCTGCCTTGGGTTGTGCTGATTCTGAGGAAGTGTAGGGTTGGCTTGTAGGTCCCAGGAGAGACACCACTTAGGAATATATATTGTACTGAGATATTTTTGTAGAGATTTGAGTCCTGTGTCAATACTGCAACATTTTAATGTTTAATGTTTTATGAATGTTCTGATTGCCATTCTATGAAGGTAATTATGAGATGCCTTGGGCTAGAGGAAAGGCTTAACCCTATGATTGAAGAGCTCCAATAACATCATTAAAATTAAAGAGATTTAGTCATGGGTTTTGAGGCAAAAAGAATCTAATTATCATATCATAACTTAAGGGGAAAAAAAGAAAAAAGAAAAATATTAAACTAGGAGGAAAGTCTAGGTGTTTCAATTTTAAGGTGTCAGGAAACTTACTGATATGTTGCATGCCTTGCAGCCTTCTGGGTGGGAAGTCATTCAGCTAGAGACATACCTTTGATCCTGCATATTTTTGACCCAGTGTGCATAAGTTCAAAGTGATACACTCTTTCTCTACACTTATTTTCATCTTTCTAGGAAAGATATGACTAGTCTGCAACAGAAATACATGATAAATTTAAAGTGTCCTGCTTGCATGAACTCGTGAGGCACTCACACAAGCAATGTGGGAGTGGCAGCCCTTTTTGGGGGGGTGGGGATGTGGGGAAGGTGCACCCAGCTCTGTGAACATCATCTTGTTTTGGGTATATATGGAATATTAAACCCAAGGTGAAATCCTAGCTCTTTGGAGCCCAGTGGTAGAACTTCACTGATGAGAGCTGAGATGGGTTGTGCTTCTTGGCTTGTACTTGGCCTGACTTGCCTTCCTGTAGGAAGCCTGGCCCTGTTTGAAGACCAGGTCTGAGGGAAGGCAGGTTCCAGGGCATGGTGAGGGACAGCTGGAATAGGGCAGGTCAGCCAAGGTGACCCCAGCACAGGCCACCATCCCCTCACTGCTGGACATGGGGCAGAGCATGTGGAGACTCCCAGGGAAGCTGGGTCAGGCCCATGGGGGCTGGCAGCATCCTCAGGAGCCTGACAAGCAGAATGAAATCAATTCATGGATATAAAAAACCAGGAAAAAAAATTTAAGTCATGCATCCTGATGGCTTCTCACATGGCATTATGCAGGATCAAGCTTCTCTGACAGTATTTGAAATCCCAAATGATTTGTCCTTTGCATATGAAATGATGTATTTTCCATCTATGGCTCCTTCTCCTTCCCTCTTCTTCACCTAGGAATAATTATTTTTCTGTTGTTAGGTAAACTCAGAGGAGATGATAGTCTGTGGTGTTCCCTCCTGAACAGTTTATCTAGTTATTTGGATTTACCTCCTTTCCTTTTTACTATTGTATTTTGCCTGGTAGGGAATTATTTCTTGACCTTTCCATTCTATGTAATTTTTCATATGTTTCTTAAACTACCAAGCTTAAAATTGCCTGCAGAAGTCACAATTTTGGGTAAAGATAAAGAACCGCCTACTGCTCAGGATGGTTTTGAAATTTCTCTATTATCTAGGATTTGCAAAAGTCAAGAAAAAAATCCTAAAAGACTCTTTACCAGTGTGCTTACAACAGTTGTCCTATTTTCCTGTGGAAGTGCTGTGAGGACAACCTTGTTTGTTCTGGCTGTATCAATTTCATTACTTCCTCAAATGCTTCTTTTCACAGAATTATGTATTGTTCAGGTGTTGGATTATGTTTTGCCCAGATGCTGGCTTCATTGGAGTTATACCATAACTCCCAATACTTGAAGAAAACAATAACTTTCACATAGATTTATTTGTTATTATTAACGCCAAAGTTTATTCCTATATTTACATTTATGCACTAGAAATAGTAGGTTCTGCAACAGCTATCAGTACTAGAGATATGAGAGTCTAATATTGAACGACTGTCTCTCTATAAAGATAGTTCTGTTTGTAGGTGAAAAAACGCTCCCCTGTGTTAATGGAGGAAAGACATGAGCAGAAAGTTAAACACTGAGATCATCCCTAAACCTCACAGAGCCAAAAATGCAGTGGAAGTTACTTCCCAGCAGTGTATAAAATATAGTCTGCCCTTCTAGAATGTACTGGGAAACTTGCAAAAGAAATCCTCTTGAGGCTTTAGTTTTTTCTCCTACTTTATCAGGTTTCATAAATGCTCAGAAAATCTGTGCCAGGTTACCTGGCAGGTTGGAGAGCAGCCTGCTGTTGAAGGATGGATGTTTCCAACTCAAAAGCTTTTTGCATAGGGCATTTTCTTGTGACTCTTTCTGAAGCATGGCTTCCTTTATTTCTGAGGAAAAAAATCACATCTAGGTGATATGAGTTTAAAACTAATTACAATTACTTATTTTTAAACTTACAAAGTTCATGAATTTGAAACTCTTTGTTTTGGCCAGTTTTGTGTTGCAAAGCTATATGAATTTTATAGACCAAAGCAAATGATTAGAAATACCAATTTATATTTCTGATCTATTAAGGAGAACAGTCTGGGGGGTATATTCCAAGTAAGCAAAAGATCTATTTTAAGATTTTTACAAACTTTATCAATATTTTAATATAACATTTTTTAAAAGCCTGTCTACTACTAAATGAATATTCAATGTGTTTTTTTACTTCAAAGAATATCTTCAGAATACCTAGCAAAAATGAACTAAATTCCTTAGCTTTTTTTTTTTTTTGAAAGATAAGACATATTAATACACAAAAAACTTAGAGTATTTGCCAAATATTTCATATAACTGTGGGTCATACAAGTCTGTTAGCTCCTATTATAATGTTGTTATTTTATTTAATAAATGAAAAAGTATCCAATAAGAAAATGTGCAGACATTCAGGAATTTTAAATTATCCACTGGATAATTTAATTACAGGAAAGATCTTATATCATTTCCTAATGCTCTAAGAATTGTGAGGACAATACAAATCTGTGAACGAGAAGGCCACAGAACTGGGGTTATTATCTTTTTATATCTGTAGTGACTTAATAAAACTTTTGAATGGAAATTTATATGATTCATATTCTCTGTGTATGGCGGAAAAATAAGCCATATAACAATTGATTTAGAAGGAAGAAGATTTTTATTTAATATTAAAAATGTAAATTGGAGAGGCTTAGAGAATTCTAACCAAGCTTAGCATTTAAAATTACAGTAGCTCCCTTGTGTTTCCATTCCTAGAAATGGAAAAAATCTCTTTGTCTACCTTTTTCTCTGAAACAAACCCTTCACTGACTCTGTTGAAAAAATAAATGAAATAGTTATCCCATCAACTTCCAACTTTGTCATCTGCCTCATATGCTTTCTGTACTGCACATTTAAATATATGATATAGTAGATGCAGATGAATCTTTGATTTTGAACCTGATTATGGTCTTTTGGCTGTTGAATATGGTTTTGTCTGTTTTATCCACAAGTGACTTGGTCTTCTGAGCTCCTTCACTCATGGGAATCTTCCTTTTCACTAAGCATTATTTCTCTTTAACCTTTCCTGTGAATTTGGTTGTCAGTAGGGTCTCCAAATAACTTGGATCTGAAGCTGTCAAAAAAATTTGACTGTTGTCTTTTGTATTGGATACCATGATCAATATGACTGTACAAACTCCTCTTGAGATATCAGTATCTCATAGTGTTGATTGGTTCTTAGCACTTGCTTGCCATCTTAGCTTTGGGTAGACCTTGCAGTTGGACTTTACTTGGCTTAAACCTGAATTCTAAGGCTAAAGGAGAAAACCAGTGCTCTTATAACATCATATTTCTTATGTCCCCCTTATTAATGTCCTTGGGCAATCGGATTGCTCTTAAAGTCACTGAGAAGGAAATTTTACCTGTGAGACTGACAGTGATTTCTCACCAATCCACCCATGAGAAACGCAGCTCAGGTTGCTGTGGTGGCTGACCTTAAAATAGTTCTGCAGCTCAGAAGGAACAAGGTGTAGCATGATTCTCTTGACAGTTGGTTTTGTACTTTACACATGTACGTACCTCCGAACAAGCGGGAGAAAACGCCTTTGAAAACACAAAGTATTTAATTGTCAAAACTATCTACGCTACTGTGATTGGGGAAAATGCATTTAAGTTACTGCTCATTCTGCTTGATCTGACTTTCTGACTGTGGAAAGGCCCAACTTTGATTCTTGCTTGTTTTCTCTGTGGCTTTCTTATTACATACTCATTAACAAGGCTAATACCCAATTGTGTCTTTTCTTTCAGAAAGACATCCTTTTAAAAAAACAGTTCAAGAAATGCTTGTAGCAAAGGCATCTTTCATGATATCAACATGAAATACCCCTTCTCTACCTGACTACTTTCTATACCTACAATGTGGTCCACTATTGTGTATTTCTGGTTACATTCAACTCAAGGACCTTTCTTTTTTGACTTTTTTTCCTTCCTCTAAGAATTATTCATTACTTCCCAAGTAGATTAAAAGTATTGTTGGATATAAATACGTACACATGAAATCATTATGGAAATGCTTTATATATCTTCAGACTAAAGGATGCCTTAGTTCTTAAAGAGATAGGAATGTTTTCTTGTCAAATTAATTTACTGAATGATGAAGAAATAAATCTGTTTTATTCACTTTATCTGCAGTATTTTTTGCAACTTTTTGCATTATAAAATACACATATTTTAAATTAAATTAATTTACTAGATATCCAGGTAAATACATTATGTCACACTTGGAAGCAGCAAATCATCGTAGGGTGATGTTTTCTTGTAGGCTTTCTAATCTTTTGCTTTCTCAGAGAGGTACAGAATTGTCTTGTCCTCATAACCTGGGTCATTATTGCAAGAATTTTTTAAATCTAATTGTGCTAAAGAAATTGAAAAACTTAATTTCTAGTTTTCAATGAATAAAACCGAAGAGGTGATACAGACAGATTTGCAGTAATTTCAGCTCCTTCAAATCCAATTTTGCAAACAATGATTATCCCACTTTGTCACTGATTGTCCTGTGACCTTGTTAGCATGTATGTTTTTGGAAATCTTTGTCCTTCTTGGCTTAGAGATAAGGAGAATAAGATAGTGAGGTGAATGGGACCTCTGGTGAGCAGGAGTTCTGTGTATTATCAGTTTGAATGATAATTGGAAAGGCATATATTATCTTGGAGCATACTCAGACATTTAATTGCACTCCACAGTGTGGCTAGGCTTTCTTTCCGCTGTATCACTTAGCACAACTTTTGTGTTTGTTAGGCCTTTTCTTTTCCCTTTTAGACAAACAAAAATTACTCTCCAGAAGCTTTCTTTTTCCTTTACCTAGGTTAGTCTCTTTAATCACTTTCAGCCCTTTGATTACACCTCAACTGGACCATGTCAGAAGATTACCAGAGGCTTTAGGAAGGCTTTGCCTTCTATACAAAGGCAGTTTTATGTGATGCTACAATAAAAACAAGTGGAAGAATGGCTTGTAATCTGTCATTCCAGATCAGAAAAAAAAAAAAAAAATTTTAGAAAATTCCTTAATTGTAAAATACTTTGGGATATGTATTTAGGACCTGTTGAAAGCTGGAGTCTGGCAGCTCTGCAAAGAGAAATAATTGCTAGAGAAAGCATAATATATTTCCCAGACTGCCAGCCAATCCCACCAACACAACAACAGGAAAATTACCTAATGACCATGATTTTGGAGAGTCTACTGCTCACAGTATTGGCTAGTGAAGTCTGTGACATTTCTGCTGTAAATAAAAATGTACATCTCAGCTACAGTGGGAGATTTTTTTTTTATGCTGAGCAAACATATAAAAACTTTTATATGAATGACTGCTTTTCAGAGAATACAAAACATATGGGTAGGTTTTCAATGTCAATATATATAAATATTGTAACCATAAACTTTGTCTGGGGTGGAGAAAAAGAGACTTCCTCAGCCTACTGAGACAATATCTTTGTCATTCAAGCAAAATTAGTAGGTCACTTTAGAATTTTTTCACCTACAGTCTGTCACTTAAAATACAGGAAACACTTCCAAAGGCATGCAGAGATAGGAAAAGGGGCAATGGCTTTAAACAGAAAGAGGGCTGGTTTAGATTAGGTATTAGGAATAAATTCTTTTTTGTGAGTGTAGTGAAGCTCTGGAACAGGTTGCCCAGAGAACTTGTGGATGCCACATCCCTGGAAGTGTTCCAGCCCAGGCTGGATGGGCCTTTGAGCAACCTGGTTAGTGGAAGGTGTCCATGCCCGTGGCAGAGGGGTTGGAACTAGATGGTAAGATCCCTTCCAACACAAGCCATTTCGTGATTCTACGATTCTGTGAAGTACCGTGTTTCTAAATTCGTTGGTGATTGCTGAATTGGATGATGGTTGCAAATATGACCCTAGTTAAATCCTGCTTAGACATGGAAATTAATTCAAGTAATGCAATCCATCATGAAAACAATTTAGCTGTAGTCCAAGTACAGACATCTTGCTGCTCTTGATGTTTGACTAAGGTCCACTCAGACAGGCTTCTTATCTCACTTGCAGTAATATTGAATAAGTTCTCTCTGTGGAGTTCCTCTGATGTAAAATCAACTAAAAACATGCCAGACCAAGACATGTTGTGTGTAAGTTCATCTGGAAATTGTAATTGCCAAGGGAACAGTGCAAGAAATTTCCAAAGCTTGGTTTGCTAAACTGAAGTTTAGAAGGTTTCCTAGCCCTTTGGCTTTTTGTTTTTACTCTAGCTTCCACAGTGAAAGACAACATCGCAAAAGGCACTCTGGAAAACTGGGAGGAAGTCAACACTCATTGAAGTTCACAACATACTTACCAGTAGTGTGATCTATTGGAAACTGTGAAGCTATCACTCTGCTCTCTTAATTTCATGCCTGTCAGCTATCTGATAGATCATGATTAGAGCAGGTTTCATTTATATCTGCTATTTTTATTAGGTTCGAAAGTAAGCAGGTTATACCAAGAAGTCACATTATTTAAGAAGAAATGAAGAGCCACTGTTAATGCTCTAAGTTAATTCAAAGAAGAAAACCAAAAAGAAAATCTTCCCAGCAATTTTTTACCCTTTCTATGTTTGCACTCTATTTTTTTTTTTTTGGCAGAAGGTGGCCAACAGATGTAAAATGTACTGCTATTTTGGCAATAGAGCTTGAGAGTTTGGCCTTAGTTACGCTTGTAGAACTCTGTTATCGGATAAACCCAATTATCAGATGAACAAACTTATCCACAAATATTTCACATGACATTTGGAATACTTAACTATCAGTTAAACTCAAATTTTTTAATAATTAACTTGGCTCTTTTATTGACCTTAGGGCACAATAACCATGCATGTCTCCTGTCTGGAATCAATTTGTCACTGATACAAATCACTGCATTGAAGCCAAGAAATCATGATAACCTACATGGCACAGTTGCTTTGCTCTGAAAATTCCTTTTTGCTCTGAAACAGGGATTCTCATTGCAGATATACTTAGGAGAGAACAGTTACATGCCTTCTCAGGCACATACCCATTTATCTTAAAAATTCTTCTTATAAGCTGCTAGATCTTCTGGAATGTGTTTGGTTTCGGTTATTTTGAGGTTCTCTCCCCCCTTCCACCCACCACAGGGTTTTTGTTTGATATTTTTTTCTTTTTTCTCATTCTGTTCTTTTGATTCTCCCTTTTTTTCATTGTTTTATCCCATATAAAAATGAACAGATAACAAAAGCAGCATGCAGGTGTCTGAGTATACCTGTAGCAGTGTATCTTGAGATAAATTCTCAGTTCAAACTTCAGACCTACTATACAAGGTAATGGTTCAAACTTGTGCAGCTGATGAGAAAAAATACTCCCTACATTTTTGAGGACTACTGACATCACTGTTACCACACAGTGCTGGAAACATCTCTGNAATTACAAATCAGTATTATAACATACCTCCAGCAACCAACTGATGTAAAGTCTTTCCAAGCAGTGTTTCCATAAGTTTAGTATATTTGCTGTAGTGACACTTAGTAGTGAAGGTGAATTTTGAATTTTAAACATCAGTCGCTCCTTCAATGACAGTAGCTATGGATCTTCCAGGAAATTTACTGATGATTCACAGAAGCATGAATGGGTTCTTGTTAAGATCAAAGAAGGGAAAGCCTTTTAAGTTATCCCTGGGTTGATAAGCTCCAACTCTTATCTCCCCTCTAAGCGCAACATTAATTTTAAACAGTAGCAGAGGGGGTCTGATAGTTCCCTGGACTTTTCTATTTTAGAGGTCTAGGGATTTTTTTCTTCTTCATTTTGGAGCTTTGCCAGTTATTTTCCAGTGAAAAAGAGGAGTTTTGAGAGTGGTATGGGGCATGATCCTATCCAAAGGAAGGTGAGTGGGGCATGAAGGTTGCCTCTCCATATGTCACTCACAGTAGTGTGCAACAAACTTGTACGCACCTACATTTTCTGTGGTTCAGCTCACTGGAGTGTCGTTACCTACAAACACTATCTACAAAATGGGAAAATCCAACACATTCTCCCTGTTACTTTTGCAAACAAATGGCTTGAGTCTTGGGAGAAGTTAGTGTCTGATTTCCTGTGTAGAGTTTTCATCTTTTTCATCTTGTTTCAATTCTCATACACATAACTCTTTCAAAACATGTGATTTAAACCCCAAACCAAAACGTAAGAATTTTTAATGCTTCCTATATTAAACATTTATACCAAATTAGAATTTGCTAATGAAGGGCAGATTAATTTGGGTTAACCAAATAGAAAGACACAATCTGTAAAAATACAGACTATCCTATTCCAACTTTTCCAAAGATTGCAGTATTCTAATTTTTAGCAAATCCCCTGAGGGGTCAGTGTCAGAGTCATCCAGAAAATAATCCTCTTCTTATGTGTTATTCAACTCTGTATCTTTTGAGACTAATTCTAATTTTGAATTATTTATAAAGTATTTCTTTGGTAAACATATAAAAAGAAGAAAGTACAATAAATTTCCAGCTTCCTTTAATACTTCCTTCAGAGACATATCCACTTCTGTGCGTGAATACACTTATGTGCTTGTTTTAAATAAAGTTGACAACATTATGAGTGCAACAAAAGGGAAAATTTAATGACTGATCAGTTCAAAGACGATATTTTCTGATATCTTCATTTTTCTTTAAGAAGATGAACTTGAGAAAGGCTTGCAAGTGGCAACTATCTGTTTCAGAGAACATATTGCTGTCACCTCAGTGCCATGAATGCAGACCCTAGTAGCTTGTTCAGAATCATCTTCTCCTCCCTGGAAGACCATCTGAGAAGGAAAGGTGTAAAAATAAGCTGTCAGCAAACAGAAGCCAGTAACAATACACAAGAATGACAGGAAACCCTTTACTGAATGATTAGAAGATTAAAGCAAACTTGTGCTGGTAAGTTACTACTTAAAATCCTGAAAAGCAACTCGGGACTTTATTCAAGGCTTGAGCTCTTAACAGAGCATTAGTTTTAACCCTTATGCAATCAGTTTCTTCTGGAGATTTGGACAATCTTATCCAGATCTATAAGGAGTGAATCCCTTTGAGGGTGATTCTGGAGCCAGATCAGGTCTCTAAAAGAGAGCAAAGCCTTGTTTCTCTCTGGGGCTGTGTTTTGCATCAATGGTTATAAGAAAATGTTTTGCCCAGCAGAGCCTTCCAGATGTGTAACTCCTTGAATTTGTATGCCTGAAAAACAGCACCAAATGAACATCCAATACAAAACTATTGATGCACAACCACAACTGGCAGAACCTCCTGGACAGCCATGAAACATATTCTGGCATTCACATTTTTTGAAACCCTCTGCGTAATTTTCCACCTTGTCAGTGTCGCCTACAAAAATTTCTTGATTGTCAGTCCAGCCTACAAAGCAAACCAGGCTGGTCAGAGCAGTCTCAGTGTCCATAAATTGTTAGGAATATACAATTTAAAGATATATATTTTTAAAACACAAGAGAAATGAATGAAATCATCTTTTGAAAAGACTGCAGAATGTGGCCCAAGCTTTATAAAAAGAATAGTATGTTCTGCTGCTCAGGGAATAAGCTTGTCCAGAGTAAATCCTAAAGTATTTGAAAACATTACTGAAAGGTGAAATTAACTTTGGCTGCTACTATTATTTGAGTTGAAAGGGAAACACAGCCACTTACCGGAGCATATGCTAAAGTGAACTCCCACTCGCACAGTTAAAAACTCTGATTGTGCTCTGTAGAAAAGATAACAAAAGGCAGACTAAGCAGCTTATTTAATTAAAGTAATGCCTCAAGGTTTGTATACTCTCATATAGAGTCTATTGTTAGTTTCTTTGGTTGCCTTTAACCCAAAGAATCCATAGAGAAGAGCCAGTGGAAATGAAAGTTTCTGATATTCTCGCAGAAGGACTTTGTGTGATGCATTGAGGGAGTTAAAAGTATAGGCTAAGTAGATTAAGTATTCAATGAAAAATACTCTGATAACGTGCACCTTTGATCTGCAGCAGTGCCAATGGTGGCAGCCCCAACCAGAGCCAGCTCCAGTGGGAAGTTAGAGCTCTCACAGGAGTGTGAGAGCTTAGAAACTGCTATCTCAGTTATTTTTTATCAATGGTTTGAAAAAGCTCCTTGAATACACTTTGAATTACTCTAGTGATTTGAAGACATAAGTTCTGAAGAATGAATTAAAGCTGGAGACACACAGAATTACCGGAGAAAAAGGCAAGTGGGCAAGGGACACCCACATGTTTTTCATAGAGAATGATGGGCAAGGTGTGCAAACAAACCTGTACCCAAAGTGCATTGCACTGATGTTTTTGCTCAGAACTGGTATTAGGAATGGCTGAGTGCTCTGTGAGGTTTCCTAAAGCAAAGAAACTTTGCTTTAGGAGCAAATAAAAAGCAATTGATTTTTTAAACTTTGGCTGAAATGGCTGAACAACATCTCATTGATTAGAGTGATTGTATCTTTAGGCTCTTAGGAGCTACTAAGCTTAATACCTTTGCAAAGGTCTGTTTGAAACCCATCCAAGTATAGCTTTTTAATAGATTACAATTTTAATGGATTACAATCCAATGTTGTCTTTTCTTTATGGTGGTTTTGCTCATGCCTTCTGCAACATAAATTTTGGATCTGTGTGTGAAAACAAGTGCAAATAAACTGGTGCAATTCACAAAACTAAGATTACTTTCCCAATATCTGCCTTTTTTTGTTCACTCATTCCTTCAATTTTAACTGTCTCACCTCTTCATTCTTCATGGCTGCCTTGTTGATGTGGCCTTTTGCTACTCAGTTAACTTGAAGATAAAATAAGAAATGGCATCAAAAGGATTGCTAATGTCATGCATGCTAATAATGGTGAGCTTTTTCAGGCACTTCAGAAAGAATAGTTTGTTAAGTCTTGATTGTTAATGGCTTAAAGGCAAATATAGTAGTTTGCTGGGGAAAAACAAAACCCCAAACCTTCAGAAACATTCATTTTGCAGCTAAGTATACTTGGGTTTTTTTTGGTTTTTTTGTTAATTCTCTTGCCAAAGGCAGTAAGTCTGAACATCAACAGACAGGTATGTCAAACACAGAAACTGTATTCCAGTCTGAGTAATTTAACATCTCAATACTTCCCAACTGAACATTTAATTCCTTTTATATTATGGTTCTTGACTTAGGTTCTGATGTCAATGTGGTTTGCGTAGTCATCTTCATTTCTGCAAAGTGCCGGGATGGATAACAGCAGTAGCAGCACCCAAAAAATTTACAGGGCACTGCCACAGCCCCTTTCTTCTCTCACCTCCATGAGCTACATCAGGCACAAAGGTAGGCAAATCACTTCCAAGTGATAATCCTGCATTTTTTCCCTCCTGGTATTTTTAGTATTTTCCAGCCAGACTGCAGAGACATAAATGGCCATTGAAATGCAGGGCAGCACTGAATTAAACAGTGGCTGTTTGGTAGAAAAGAGGATCACAGCAGAAACCACCCAAGGATGACTGCCCAGGAATGCAGGTGTTGCCTATCATGGCAGCATTTGTGCTCTACTGTGAAAAATGACCACAGAAAATAGATAATAGAAACTGGAAAATCATTTCTTAGTAGAATTGTGGACTCTCTGTCTTCTCGCATCCTCTTTTTTTAAAATTTCTTTGACAGTGCTCTGAATTCACCTAAGTTCAAGGAAACTCATATCTGGCCTTATTTTCAATTAGAAGTTTCAGGTTTACAATGAAGTTAATGTAGTTAGAACATTCTACAGCACAACAGATGACCTATGCCTCAAGCAGTTAGTCTTTTCCTGACTTTGATTTCTTATCCTCTAACCATTTTATGCAGAGAGAGTCTTTGTTATTGCTTTGCAATTTCCAATAATTGTATTATGCTGTAGGGGAAAAAAATCAATTAGCCACTCAACAATATTTTTGCTGGAAAATTATATTTCTTTTGGTACTTTTCTCATATTTTTAGCATGCAGTTATTAATGTGCACAGGTAGATAAAACAGAGTTCCTGAATGCAAATGTGATTTCCTCCTTTCAATAGGTAGAACTTTGATTATCTGATTATGCTTATACCAAACCCCTGAGTGAATCTGAGGTATATTTTCTCATCATGCAGAACAACAAAGAACAAAGTGATGTAAGCCATATTTGTGCTCCTCACAGATTCTTGGTTCAACCCTTGGTCAGCTGGAGGCACCCTGGGGTTGCTTCATGTTATGGTTGGCTCCAGCTTCTTCCACTGGGGCACTTACCAGCTGTGAATAGCCCATACAGTGAATTCCACTCTCCTCGGAGGCTCATCTGCCTCTGCATCTGCTGATGGGACTGCAGAGGAGATAGTGAACAACTGGAGCTGCCTCTGTCCACCTGTTACAGCACACACATTCTTCACCTTTGCTTTAAATTACTGCTAGTAGTTTCTGTTAGTGCCTGACATGAAAAAGTCATTTGGAAACTGCTTCACACATCTTCTAATAGCAGCTTTCTTCAGATCATGCATTCTTTTAATCTGAACCTTATTTACTTCTGTGGAAATTAGAAAGACAGGAAGGATAGGAACTGGCACTAGACTGAATAACTTACGAAGAATTTGAGGAAACTCAAAATCTAACATTTATTTACAAATGTAACTTCAAATTGGAACGATGGCTACTTCCCTATAGATTTATTTTTAGGGAGGTACTGTCAAGCAACATCACCCATTGCCTAGGAATGAACTCTTACTATTGCCTCCTAAGGCAACTATGTTTCTCCATCTTCTCAATTATTTAATGGGGAAGAGTTTCAAGACAGGAGGGAAAAGTTTATATGAACCTACTAAATAGACATGGTTCATGCTCTTTTATTGTTACCATTGACTGAAGTTCTTGGCTATCCCTAAGTGTTTACTCTTGTCCCTGCTTTCAAGCTTCCTTGTGGGAGTGAGTACCCCAGTAGAGCTGTTCAAAAAAACCGACCTGCATTGTTAGATTTCTGCCGTGTGCTTTGAGAAGCAGTATGTTACATTTTGCCTAGGATGAAGAAGAATTTCAAGGCATCACTCTTGAGTGCTTGCTGCCTACTCCAGATGTGACGAGGTAGTTTTTTGCAATGGAATGCATCCCAGGATCTGGACGTTGTTTTGAGTTTGACAGCAGAGTGAGCATTGGCTGTGTGCAGTCTGCAGAGTGCAGACTGGCCTCCATTTAAGCGGGAACCTAGATGTGGGGGTTTTGTCGCAGATTTCTCCTTTTTGCTGCAAAACCTCCAAATTCTGGAACATAGTTAAAGGGGCAACACTTGTGCATGGAGCAATGAAACACAAATCCATTTAGGGAGTCTCAGCTTGTAGGACTGGACATGGCGTGCTATCTGTGCAAGTACAAGGGATCACGAGAATTCTCAGACCTGACCTGGAAAACCTGCCAAATAGATGTTCCTAAATGATAATACCAACATTTCCGTGTACTTTCTTGCATCCTGGCACCAAGCTATGGCAATACCATACAAATATTTACTATAGAAAATCTCCCTGATGTTATTCTTGCTTTCCCCACATGGGGTGTTTCTGAGTTGGCTGGGACCATAAATACAGTCTCCTGGGGTTTGGACTTATTCATGTTGATTTGCATGAAATCCAGGGTGCCACTCAAAGAAAAATGGCAGGCCAATAGAGTGTTTGATTGATTTTTTTTATTTCTTATTCGGGACCTGAAATCAGGAAAATATTTGCACTCAGTGAGACAGATTATGTGTATCAGCTTTCGTTTCTGATAGGTTTTTTTGGCTATTAGTTCTTATTTTCAGCAGGCTTTAAAATGAATTATTTTCATAGTAATGTTTATTGGCAAGTTTGTACTTTAACTGTCCATTTTTTGCCTTCTTGTCATTTTTTTAATGATCATTGACAAATGTATTGGGAAAATTATATTTGCTTTAAAAAACAGACATTCATCTAAGATCATTTTCTTGAAAACAGGAAATTTTAGAGTTCTTAATGGAAAAGTCATTTTAGAATCTTTATATTCATTTTTAAGTCTGCCTTTTTAAACTAAAGTCATGGAGCTTGAATGATCTTGCAGAAACTGAATGGAACAATCTAACGGCAAAACTGTAAAGACGTATTGAGAATAATTTGTTCTTGAAGTAAGGGTAGAAACTTCTTTCTTAACAGTAATATATCCATTCTACATAGCCAACTGAAAATGCCAGCTGAAAATGCAAGTAAGATCAGCTAATGAAGACAAAACCTCAGGGAACATGTTCTCAATTTGAAAGGTATTTCTGAAAGAAAAGTTTCTGAAGAGATTCCTTTTTCTGTGCTTGCTGAGATGTGATGAGAAAAGTGACTTTGTTCTGATTGCATATCAGAAGAAGAATCATGAAGCTGTGGAATCTCATGGCCTTGATGATTTACAAGATTCTCATTCCCCACTGTCTTGCTTTTTTGCAGAAACATCCACATTTGTAAATTAACCAATTCAGGAAGGCCCCATCTTACACTCCTTATGCACAGCAGCAAGAAACTTCCCAAAATTCTGTGGGTGGAGATGTTATTAGTATCTTCTTAGGGAAATTGGGTGTAAGTAAAAATTTGTGATTCCTTGATATCTTCTGGTCAACCTGAATGGTCAAGCTGAAGAGTTTTTTGTTTCAAAGAGAACAGAAGTATTGTGCTGTGTTTAAATTGGATCTGACTCCCAATTTCAGATCAACCTTTCATACTAAATTTTAAATAATTGTATGGGTTCAAGATATTGATTGCATAATCTTGGTTACTATTAAGTGAATAAGTGATTTCCCATTGACAAGGCTGAAGTCCTTTTTAATTAATACAATCCCTCCAGACCAATGTGAGTGGCATGATGGCAGGAAAATAGGATGGGTGTGATATGATGACTGCATTGTGCAAGGTGAGGCTGTGACTTGGGTCACTGTTGACACCACAGGGTCAAGCATAAAGCTAAAGGATGAGCCTCATGCAAGGGCAGCATTTTGTGTATGAGACCTGATTCTGGTTGCAACCAATACAAGTTGAACTGGTGATGCACCAGTAGGCCAAGTTCATGGAGGTGGGGGTTTTCTGTGTGACTGAACCAGTTTTTCTTAAACTGTGACCTGTTGCATTAAGTGTCATAACTCCTCAGATGATGGGTCAAAAATGATTCCAAGCAAAATAAAGACCTACATTGTACACAGTCTCTTATTTCCCCTACTTGCAACTATACTAACAAAAGGGGGAGGGATATATAATGATATTAAATGTATATGAAAGTTTCACCAAACTGTTCTTATGACAGTTACTCATAGGATGGCCTTTGGTATTTTCTGAAAAACTTTGGATGTTCCTGGATCTTTTAGAGAATGGAAGGGAGCCAGGAATTGAAAAGGCTGAGCAGGGAAAACTTCAAAAATGATTTATGCTTTGATAGAAGAAGTAACTCCTCCAGCAGTTCTCTCTTAGAGAGAAAGTGATTGTAGAGTGAACTACCACCTAGTTTTTGTTGTTTGTTCTAATTTATTCTGCTGTTGTCATTTTCACCCATTGACATTTTGTGATCTAGTTGTGGGGTAAAAATATTTCTGTATGCTGGAATCCAGAATTCAGTTTACTTTCTTAGTCATAGGATTTCTTGAGGTAGGCAGCACCCTTTTGTGACAGACCCCAGGAGACAACTCAGTAACATGACTTGAAAAGAGCTTTATTCCTTCACACATCTTGTTTAGTCACTTAAAGATAACATGATGTGGCATTTCAGTATTTATAGCTTTCCTCTTTCCCTTCATATCCCTGTGTATTAATTAAAGGTATATTTACTCAAAGAGATTATTTTTCATATTGCTATAGCAATGTACTTCCTTGAACCTGCTCCAACTAGTAAAAAATAAGAACTTGAAAAACTTTTTTTGAGGTCTAAGCGTTTCTGGATTTAATTGTCTATGGTGCTTAAGCTGAGTGAAAAAATCACACAAAGAGAATATCAGGAAAATGACTCACTACAGAAGGAGAAGCCAGTCTGTTAGGTAAAATCTGTTGTCCTCTTCATCTGCTTTCTGAGTGTTAAGATCCTTGTCCAACTTCCCAAGTTATTCTCTCAGTTTCCATAAGATATCCTTCCCACTACTCCTCCCTACAAGCCTCACCTGTTTCATATGTCAGAAGAGCATTGTTACAAGTACAAAATTCAAAGTTTGATTTGGCATCATCAGCTAAAATGATAATTTACTTTTACTTGGGATATTCTGGAGGAGAAAGGACAGATATTTTGCGGTAGGTTTCCAGGATATTACAAACATTTTAAAATTATTATTCCTTTCTGGTTTCAATTGACAAATTACCTTTTGAGGAACGGCTTCTTCCTTTCCTTTGCCTCTATTT